>CM058234.1:66873008-67473008 GCA_030180135.1 Orychophragmus violaceus | reverse complement strand
ACAACCAAAAAACGAAGCCGAGCGCTTCAGGCTCGTCCAAGAGGAACGAAGGAAGCAGGTGGCTTTTGCCGAGGAAATCGAGCAAATCAACGCAAATACGGCAGCTGCAAACAAACGAGCTCGCGACGAAGAGGATGAAGAGGGAGCACATCCACCGAGGAGACGCATAAACATGATTATTGGAGGACTACCAATGGTAAACGACTCAGTGCGATCAATCAAGGAATATGAGCGACGGGCCATGGCTGCCCAACATTACCGATGAAACGCCACTGACGAGCTCAGGATCAGCGACGAAATAAGCTTCACCGAGCACGATGCCGAGGGAGTGGACTGACCGCACAACGATCCACTCGTCGTCGCCATGAGGATCGGCGACTGCGAAGTCGAGAAGATTCTGATCGACACCGGAAGCTCGGTAGATCTAATCTTCAGAGAGACGTTACAACGGATGGAACTCAACGATTACCGTATCAAGCCATCGACAAGACCACTAATCGGCTTCTCGGGCGACTCAATCAACACAATCGGAACAATCAAACTTCCCATCTATGTCGGCCGAATCACCAAGCTGATCAAGTTCGTGGTCGTCGACCGACTAGCTATCTACAATGTCATCCTCGGCACCCCCTGGATCCACGAGATGAGGGCAGTCCCGTCCACCTATCATCAATGCGTAAAATTTCCAACCCCATTCGGCGTATTTACACTACGAGGAGATCAGAAGATATCCCGAACATGCTTCCGTATCGAGCACAAAATGTGCCGCAAATCACAGGCGTATCTAGTCGCAGAGCCTCGAATCGAGCTACCACCGCCCGATCGGCCGCAGAAAGATTCGGTAATACAAGTCAACATCGACATAAGGGATTCCGAGCGTTGCGTCGGGATAGGAGCCGACCTCCGCGAAGACCTGCGAGATAAGCTCGTAGAATTTCTCAAGAGAAATGCCACAACCTTCACCTGGACCACCAGCGATATGACCGGAGTTGACCCAACCATCGCGTGCCATGAACTGCACGTCGATCCAATCTTCAAACCAGTCAAAAAAAAAGAAGGAAGCTCGGTACCGAGCGCGCCAAAGCTATCAACGATGAAGTAGAGCGACTCTCAAAGGCAGGTTCGATCACCGAGGTGAAGTACCCTGACTGGCTGGCAAATCCCGTTGTGGTAAAAAAGAAGAACGGTAAGTGGAGAGTGTGCGTAGACTTTACCGACCTCAACAAAGCGGGTCCCAAGGTTAGTTTTCCGCTGCCACACATCGACCGGCTCGTAGAAGCAACCGCTGGTCACGAGTTGCTATCGTTCATGGACGCCTTTGCAGGATATAACCAGATCATGATGCACACTGATGATCGAGAAAAGACTTCTTTTATCTCCGACCGCGGCACATATTGCTACAAGGTTATGCCGTTCGGGCTCAAGAACGCAGGAGCGACATATCAACGCCTCGTGAATCGCATGTTCGCCGACCAGCTCGGCAACACAATGGAAGTTTACATCGACGATATGCTCGTCAAGTCCACCTCGACGGACGATCATATCGATCATCTCACAACATGTTTTGCGTATTTAAACAAGTATGGAATGAAACTGAATCCGGCAAAGTGCACGTTCGCGGTCACGTCGGAAGAATTTCTCGGCTACATAGTCACAAGAAGAGGAATAGAAGCAAACCCGAAGAAAATAACGGCGATCACCGAGCTTCCATCCCCGAAGAACACCAGAGAAGTCCAACGTTTAACCGGGCGCGTCGCGGCTTTGAATAGATTCATCTCAGATCAACTGACAAATGTCTCCCGTTCTACAACCTCCTCCGAGGAAATAAGAAACTCGAATGGGACGCTAAATGCGAGGACGCGTTTCTACAGCTCAAAACCTACCTCTCCACCCCACCAATCCTGGCTAAACCCGAGGAGGGAGAGACGCTGTACTTATACATCTCTGTATCAACTTCGGCAGTCAGCAGCGTGTTGGGATAGTGTCCTGAAATCACACTTGTACTCACTCATGATGATAGTTGTGTGTCGAGATCAGACATTCGTATAATACTGGGCGGTTGCAATGTTTTGCTAGAAGCCTCTTGCAATCTGTAAGTTGTAGACTTACTGCCAGTATTATATGATCCTATAGGGTCACACACCTAAGCAAACTGGAAGCTAAAACATGGGAATGATCATTATGGTAATGATCATCTTAATGTGTATTGGATACACATTAATATCGAGAAATGGTGTTGTGTCGATCGACACAGCATGTGTGTCGGTCGACGCAGTTCGGGTTTCGAAAGGGCTTTTCGATTTTATGACTCTAACGAGTCTGGCCCGTTATGTGTGACTCTAGGTCGAATAAACACCTGATGGTTTTTGACCTAGAACATGAGCCGTCGACTTTTTCTTGACAGAAGAAGTAGAAACACCAGAAACTCTCAGATCCCATAGATCCGGCACTAGCATCCCGTTTTCCAGCTTGTGTGCGTGTGTATCTGGTAGAGGCAAGGCGTCTGCGTTGCTCACTGATTTCGTTCACCAATTCATTCCGCTGCCAGTTCAAGGTAAGAACGAGGTTGGTAAATTCAATATAACGAACCCTAGATCCTAGGAGATCCTACAGTGGTATCAGAGCGTGTTAGGGTTTAGTCTATTGAATCTGGAGCATTTAAATTGAATACTGATGTATTTGATTAGATTGATGCTTGCTGAATCGTGTTTTCAAGGTTTTAATCTCGGATTTTTGTTCTTGTTGAAAAACGATGAACTGTTAAAATCGCACTGTGTCGATCGACACTAAGCCTGTGTCGGTCGACACGCCGCGAAAATGCATAAATATTTTAGGGTTTGTCGCAGAGTGTCGATCGACACAAAGCATGTGTCGTTCGACACAGAGCGAAAACTCGTAAATAATTTTAGGGTTTTCGATCTGAGATCGAGTACCCGTATTCATGCTGTGTCGATCGATACCCTGGGTGTGTCGGTCGACACAGGCAAAGCGATTAGATAGATCGGTTCAATTGGATTGAACCGGTTATCTCACTCGGTTAATTTTAATTAACCAATTTGGTTATGGTTTGGTAATGTCGATCGACACAGAGTTGTGTGACGGTCGACATGGACCGTTAAACCGAACCAGTTCAATTAGATTGAATCGGTTAAAGAAATTCGATCCAGTTTGATCGGTTATCGAAGACCGGTTTAAATTGGGTTGTGTCGACCGATGCCAATGGTTGGCGTCGATCGACACACCATTCGCAGAATTACTGGTTGGACCATAAATTTGCATATACCAGACCAAATTTAATCCTAAAGTTCTAGATGAACCTAAACTTAATAAAACTGAATGTTTTAATTTAATTAATAACTTCTTGGATGTATATTGGATATACATCAATATCAAATAGTTCTTTTCCTCAACTAAATATCAAGTGATCTTGATGTCTTGCCCGATCTTGTCTACTGTCAAGACTCGTTTTGTTTGTTGGATAGCCTTGGAGTCCTTGGTATCCACAGCAACATGAGTAAGGCAGGTGGTCATTGATAGACTTGCAGTGCGACTGTCAGTGATCACAAGACAGAAGGGATTGGTTTTACTTGACTGGGCTATCAGAAGTTCTGGGCCCAGATGTTGGAATTGTGTCCAGTAATCTCGGTACTGTCTCTAGAAAGTAAGAGTATGTCAATGATCAGACATAAGTCATATAATACTGGGGGTCATGATGGCTTGCTAGAGTCCGCTCATGATCTATAAGTCTTGGACTTATTGCCTTTATTATATGATCCCATATGGGTCACACGCCTAAGCTAACAGGAAAATGTGTAGGAACGGCTTAGCAGAAGTACGGTAAAAGTGCCAGGCATTTGTCGTACTTAGAGAGAGATTAATGGGTCTGATTAAATCCAAGGGATTTAATCAGATTGGTATTTGGGCCCAAAAGCCCAAAAGGAACTAGACAAGTTTTATAAATAAAACTTAAGTCTGAGTCTCCTTCTAACCCTAGCCCCTCTGCGATTTCTCTCTCTCTCCTGCGGCCTCCCCAGCTCGGTCTAGCAGCCTTCTTCCTGCTTGGTGTGCGTGTGTGAACCTTTGGAGGAGCTATCACTTGGTGGTTCTGCTGACCTCTGACCTGTTCTTTATATTTCCGCTGCATAAAAGGTAACAGGTGAGATCCATTAAGTTTCTAGCAAGAGAACCTAGATCTGGCATGTTTAGGATCTATTAATCTGATGAATTGAATCAGGATTAACTCGAAAAAGATCCTTCAGTGGTATCAGAGCCATTGGTTCTGTGGTTTTTCTTGTTTAGATTCATGTTTAGGATTGTTTAAGAAGTGTTTTTGAATCAATCTACTGATAAGGAAAAACACTTAAGAAACAAAGAATTAAAACCTAAACAAACAAGAAATCGCATGATCCAATCTATATGAATTGGTTGCGTCGGATTGTGGTTTGAAACGCACGTCCGGATCGCTAGACGCACGGACCGATCGATGGATCGAGTCGCGTGGTCCAGTCGATCACGAGAGATGAGGCACAGGATCGCAAGGATGGACCGATCGTATCGCATGGATCAAACGATCGCATGGATCGATCGTGTCCCGTCCCGTCCCGACGAGTGATGATCGTGCGTGGATGGACCGAGCTGCGATCGTCCCGCCATCGTCCTGCTCTCGTCCCGGCTGTCCCGATCGCTCGGCGATCGCGTGAAGCCACACGACCCGAGCTCGACGATCGATCGTCCCACCATCCCGTCCCGATCACAGCTCGTCACGTCCCGATCGATCGTCAGCATCGCGTCTCGTCCCGAGCGTGAGTTGCGGCTGGACGATCGTGTTTCGATCGTGAAGTTAGGGCTGACGTAATCGTAAACGGTTCACGTCCAATCAATTGGTTCGGTTCGGTTTAAGGCTCGGTTTAAAACTGATTAAAATTTAATCGTCGCGGTTTAATAAACAGATTTAATAATATTTATTAAGTTCTGGTTAAACCGGGATAAGAAATCCAAAGTCGAAAAATTGGATTTTGTGCCTAAACCAGTGATTTTCTAATTTGATTTGGTTGGACCAAATAAATTGAGAAAATCTGGTTTAGTAAATAACCGGTTGACAATTGTGGTCATCGTAGTAATTAATTTTGGTTAAGACCAATTTTAATGAACCAGACCGGTTATGTCATTTAATTGGGCAATTGGGTTATGTCTTGGACATAGACCAATTCTTGGGCCTCGGGCCAAGAAGTTAAAACAATTGGGCCAATTATTTGAGTCTTTTCTTCAGAATTAATTTAAAATTTATTTTTATAAAAATTATAAAATCGATTTTAAATTAATAAGTTTCCAAAATTTTGAAATTAGAAAGTTTCTTAAATTAGAAGTTTCTAGATTTGCATGTTTTGGATTTTAGGAAATTTCTATATTTAGAAAGTTTCCAATTTTAGGAAGTTTCCAATTTTAGAAAGTTTCCAAGTTTAGGAAGTTTCCAATTTTAGAAAGTTTCCAAAATTAGTAGGTTTCCCAAAAAGGAAAGTTTCCAAAATAGTAATCTTCTATTATGGGATAAAATCTTAATAAACCTACAAACCTCAAACAATATCAAGCGTTGGATGTCTTGTCCAGTCTATGTCAGCTGTCGAAGCCCATTCAATTGTACTCATGGCCTTACAGTGTGAGGGTGTCTACTTTTGCGTGGATAAGACGGTTTGTGATTCATAAATGTCATTGGGAGTCCCAGACATTAATGATTACATGACTGTATAGTCTGGTTTTCTTGACTAGGCCATCGGGAGTCCCGGGCCTTGAGACATCAGAGTGGATTGGGCCTCGGGCCCAGATTCACAACCAAGAGTTATATCACGGATATAATTAGCCGACATAGGGCTTACCGATATAAGCTAAGGTTGGATGATGGCCAGTGGCCCACTTTGATCTTAGTTATATGTGGATCTTGGAATCATTATATTCTATTGAGGGTAACTTATGTTATTGAATATAATGCGTGATTAATCATATTAATTTTAATACAAGATTAATCATATTGAACATATTAACTAAAATCCTTTTATCTTAATTTTCAGTTATGACTAGCACAAACAATCAAAACACTTTCTCGATCCGGTCTGTCCTTGAGATGGACAAACTGAACGGATCAAATTTCTTGACTTGGTCGCGGAACCTGAGGCTTGTCCTCAGGCAGGAGAGAAAGGACTATGTTCTTGAGAGAGCTCTCCCCGTGAGGATCGGGTCCAATGCTTCTCATGCAGTATATGATGCTTGGAATAAGCATTATAATGATGCGGTAGATGTGCGTGGTCTGATATTGGCTACCATGGACTCAGACTTGCAGAAGCAATATGAGAACATGGAGTCGCCAATAGAGATGATCAGCAGCCTGAAATTGAAATTTCAGGAGCAGATAAGAGTGGAGAGATACCGGTTGGTTAAATCTCTCACTAGCTGCAAGCTACCAAATGATCATCCAGTGAGTCCTCATGTCAGTAAAATGATGGGTTACATTGATAACCTGAGGAAACTGGATTATCCAGTTAGCCAAGAATTGGCAACTGAGATCATTCTGCAGTCACTGCCGTCAAGCTATGATAAGTTCAGAAGGAACTATATCAAGAAAGACTTAACGAAGACTGAACTGCATGATATGCTCAAGACAGTTGAGCCAAACGTGAAGAGTACCCTGTACAATCTCATGAATGAGAAGGGTAGGTTTACTAAACCTAATGCTGACAAGGGTGAAGACAAAGTTGTCCAGATTTTGAATCATGGCAAGCGTGTGTCTTCTGAGCCCGAGTCAGATACCTCTTACGTTGGTAAGTGCTGCTACTGTAAAGAGACTGGGCATTGGAAGAGAAATTGCATTAAATTCATGGAAGATGATGAGGAGTTGAAGTTGATGTATGAGACTACTTCCTCAGGTATTCATGTTATTACTTCAAGTTCTACCTTATAGGTATTGGATACTGGTTGTGGCACTGATATTTGTTATAATATGCAGAGCCTGGGCAACAGTAGAACTTTGAAGGAAGGGCAAGTGAAACTACATGTCTGGAAGGAGCTTGGGATGCTGCCTCAGCCGTAGGGTTTTCACTTATAGATCCCTTTGAGGCTTGGTTTTGTATTAAGTAATTGCTACAATGTACCTGCTTTAAGCAGAGTTGTCTTTCATTTTCTTGTAAGAATTTGAATGTTTTTCATTTTGATAAAAGACAAGTTTTTGTTCTTTTGATCTTAATGAAATATTAATTGTATCACCCTATTCATGGAATGGGTTTTATATCTTAAACCAAAGAGTGCCTAAATGTAACATAAATACCGAATTGGTTTAAATCTGATGAATTAAACCTGATTTTTCTTGGCATAAAAGTCTTGGTCACATAGAGTAAGTCGGATTCAGAAATCCCATAGTTATGGACTGTTGGGCTCATTTGATAAGATATCTTATGAGACTTGAATTCTGTTTACTGGACCAAAAGGTAAAGGGCCTATCTTAGCCGAGCTAGAGAAAGGCCCAAAGGCTTATTGGACCTGGAACATACTCATGTATGTGGCCCAATGAGCAGTAATGCCAGAGAAAATTTCCTGTACTTCATTGTCTCTACTGATTACTTCAGTGAGTGTGACTGTGTTCATTTGATGAGACACAAGTCGGAATTCTTTGACATGGTCGAAAGAGTTCCAGAATGAAGTATAGGATCTGAATGACAGAAGTATTAAGACTCTGGATTAGATCACGAGTGAGAATACTTAAGTCATTGATTGTGTGATCATCTGAATGAGTGTGAAATCGTTTCACAGCTCATTTCTCCTGAAAACCTGAAGGTGTTTCTGTGAGAAAGAATCAGATCTTATTAGAAATGATTAAAGATGAGTCACACGAATCTTCCATGATATTATTTAGAATAACGCTCTAGAAATATCTAAGTTTACGCTGAAAAGGTTCCACCAATATCAGTTGAAAGACACCACGTAAATGTGGATTGGAATCGATCCAAATTCGTCTTTACTGAGTATTTGTAGTTGTGCTACTTCACTGGTTGTCCTAGGGAAACCAAGGCTTGTTATTTTTACGTCCATTCTGTTTTCTAAGAAGGGAAGTTACTTTCCAAGAAGAACAGTGGGAGTAAAAGTATAACTCGAAGAAATTCGAGACATACAGGAGGCTGCTCAACCTGTTGAGGGAGAGCAACGGATGGATTTACAGATTTCTGTAGAATCTACACCTGTGGAGCCTGAAGTTCGCAGATATGAATGAATCAGTTACTAATCCGAGAGTGATTTCTCGTCATTAGTTGAACCTGATAATCATTGAAAGTTCGCATGATCTGATGATCATTGAAAGCGACGAATCTGCGAAATTCAAAGAAGCGAAAGTGAGCCCGGACTCCGAAAAATTACACTATGTGTAAGTTAGCTTTATTGATCCATTCATGGATGGAAGCAAACATATCGGAGTTGGAATCTTCGTTCTGTTGAAGTAGTCAAGGTTTTGACTTGAACAGGAACGAAATGGAACTGTGCGTTTACTAATAGATAATTGGGAGCGATGTTGCATTTCTCATATTGTATGTCGATGACATACTGATTCTCGGAAATGACGTCCCAATGCTGCAGTCGGTAAAGGACTGGCTTGGGAGTTGGTTCTAATGATTGACATGGGTAAAGCCACGTATGTTCTTGGATTTTGGATCTAAAGATAGAGATCCGAAAGAGCTGGTAGGACAAAGTCAGGATTCTTATCCCGACAAAGTCCTACACGTTTTCAGCATTCCAAGAAGGGTTTTATGCCAATGTCACATGGCATTACGTTAAGCAAGACACAGTGTCCTACGATAACTGCTGAGCTTAAATTCATGGATAAGATTCCATATGCGTCGGCAATTGGATCTATCATGTATGCCATGAAACGTACTTGTTTGATGTTGCTTTAATGTTAAGCAAGACAAGTAAAGACCAGTCAAATCCAGCAAAGAATCACTGGATTGCCGTAAAGAATGTCCTAAAGTATTTGAGGAATACTAAGGATAAGTTCTTGATTTACGGAGAAAGTGAGGTGCTACAAGTCAGTAGAGTCTGAAAGGCAAGTTTCCAACAGACAAAGATGATTTCCGGTCACAGTCCGGTTATATCTTGTGTCTGTCTGGCGGTGCAAGGCACTGTTGCTGACTCCATGACTTAAGCTGAACATTTCGCAGTTTGAATAGCGGCGAAAGAAATTGTTTGGAAAGAAGAGTTCATCACTGAACTCGATGTGATTCCCAGCATAGATGAGACTAGCTGCACATCAGAGGTCCAAACACCTTGAGGATAGGTATAACCTATTCCGTGAGATAAATGACAGAGATGTTAAGTAGATCAGCAAGTTTCAACGAATGAGAACGTTGCTAATCTATTAACGAAGCCACTCCTTAGGCCTAAGCACGAGTCGCGGACTGTTGCTGTAGGATAAGTGAAATTAAGATGTAGTCTCAATTTCAGTGGGAGTTAATAAAGGGCTTTATTTAGTTATTGATATGTTCTTGTAAAACATTTTATGTTTAATGAAATTATTATTTCAAGATTATTTTAACTGTGATGAAATAATCGTTCCAAAGTGATATAAACCATTTTATAGGTCATCGAAGTAAGTGACTTGATCTTGAGTCATCAAAGTCATTTAGCTTGATCATGAGACCCTATATTTGATAGATGGCTTATATCATTCAGTCCCTAGTCGAAGGTTGTTGAAATTGGAACACCAACAACCGTGTGAGACTAGATTGGTATGTGACTTATGACAAAGTCTCAGTGTGTCATAGATGCGCGGCATCAAAGTTAGTACATAGGTGTGTGTGGGGTACATACGACCGGACTAGACCCGCTTATAAGAACTCTTCAGGATATTTATATCTGTGTCATAAGAGATTCTTACTACGACTATAGAGTATAGTCCTTAGACCTGAGTTCGCATGCATGTGACTGCACATGAACTGATGCGCTTTGATCATTGTCTAACGCTGTCGTTATGCGATAGCTATAAGGACCTTGTTTGGGTGTATTACGAAATGAGTAGTTTACAGTGATGGAACAAGACGGGATTTGTCCCTTCAATATAAATGGAGTGAATATCTCTAGGCCAATCGGAGATTTGAATACTGGAAAATGCATGGCCATGCTCAAACGGACTGTCCCGAGTCGTTTGGATTGTCAGTATCAAATCAGAGTCCGATGAACATGATTAGACTTTATAAGGATGACACTCATCTTGCCTTATGACTAATCGAGATATTGAGACAAAAGGATTATGAATACAGAGATTCCAGTACAAGTGGGAGATTGTTGGAATTGTGTCCAGTAATCTCGGTACTGTCTCTAGAAAGTAAGAGTATGTCAATGATCAGACATAAGTCATATAATACTGGGGGTCATGATGGCTTGCTAGAGTCCGCTCATGATCTATAAGTCTTGGACTTATTGCCTTTATTATATGATCCCATATGGGTCACACGCCTAAGCTAACATGAAAATGTGTAGGAACGGCTTAGCAGAAGTACGGTAAAAGTGCCAGGCATTTGTCGTACTTAGAGAGAGATTAATGGGTCTGATTAAATCCAAGGGATTTAATCAGATTGGTATTTGGGCCCAAAAGCCCAAAAGGAACTAGACAAGTTTTATAAATAAAACTTAAGTCTGAGTCTCCTTCTAACCCTAGCCCCTCTGCGATTTCTCTCTCTCTCCTGCGGCCTCCCCAGCTCGGTCTAGCAGCCTTCTTCCTGCTTGGTGTGCGTGTGTGAACCTTTGGAGGAGCTATCACTTGGTGGTTCTGCTGACCTCTGACCTGTTCTTTATATTTCCGCTGCATAAAAGGTAACAGGTGAGATCCATTAAGTTTCTAGCAAGAGAACCTAGATCTGGCATGTTTAGGATCTATTAATCTGATGAATTGAATCAGGATTAACTCGAAAAAGATCCTTCACCAGAGACATCAGAGTGGATTAGACATAGTTTGTCTCATCTGCGACCAAGAGTTGTACTGGGTACAATTAGCAATGATTTGCTTACCTATATAACTAAAGTTTGGGTAATGGCGAGTCGCCCACTCAGATTTTGGTGAAGTATGGATCTTGGCTCATTGTATTCATCTGAGGAAACATAGTTTTGAATACAATGCGAGTTTTTCTTATTAGATAAGAATTGTCATTTCCTTGAGCATTATAACTAAAACCTCTACCTCTTTTTAATTACAGCTATGTCTGTCTCAACTCACATCAACACTTTCTCACTAAGATCCGTCCTTGAGAAGGACAAGTTAAATGGATCTAATTTCTTGGAATGGTATCGGAACCTGAGAATAGTTCTCAGGCAGGAGAACAAGGAATATGTCCTTGAAAGAGTTCTCCCCGAGAGGCCACGTTCCAATGCCCCGCAGACAGAAAAGAATGCTTGGGATAAGCATTCAGATGATGTCAAAGATGTTAATTGTCTAATGCTGGTGACTATGAACTCTGAGCTGCAGAAGCAATATGAGAACGTGATGTCACCCATTGAGATGATTAACAGCCTGAAAGCTTTATTTCAGGAGCAAGCTCGCACAGAGAGATACCAGACTGTTAAATCTCTCATGGATTGCAAGATGGCTAAGGACAGTCCAGTAAGTCCTCATGTCCTTAAAATGATGGGTTATATTGATAACCTGGGGAAACAGGACTGTGCCATTAGCCAGGAGCTAGCCACTGACATGATTCTGCAGTCTTTGCCGTCGTGTTTTGATCAGTTCATCATGAACTACAACATGCAAAACATGACTAAGACATTGAATGAGTTGCACGGCATGCTGAAGACAGCAGAGCCGAATCTCAAGAAGGCAACTCCCAGTGTACTGATGGTACAAGGGGGTAAAAGGTTTAAGAAACCTAAGAAGGATAAGGGAAAGGCCCAAGTTGTCCAGACTGAGAGTCAGGATAAGCCCAAGCCGAAGCCCAAGTCCGGGCCTTCTCCTGAGGACAAATGCAACTACTGCAAGCAGTTAGGGCATTGGAAGAGAGACTGCAAGAAGTTCATGGAAGATTACAAGAAGCTGAAGAAGACGTATGATGCGTCTGACTCAGGTATTTATGTTATCGAACTTAATGTTATGTCTTCTAGTTCTACTTCGTGGGTAATGGATACCGGCTGCGGTGCTCATATTTGTACTGATGTGCAGGCACTAAGAAACAGTAGAACGCTGAAGAAAGGACAAGTGGAGCTACGGGTCGGGAATGGAGCTAAGGTTGCTGCACTGGCCGTAGGAACTTACGATTTGTCCTTACCTTCGGGCATGGTTTTAGCTTTGAATAATTGCTACTTTGTACCTGCGATTAGCAGAAACATAATTTCAGTTTCCGTTTTGGATTTGGAAGGTTTTGATTTTGCTGTTAAGAATAAAGTTTGTTCTTTTAATCGTGATGGTACGTATTATGGTAGCGCCCCATCAGATAATGGGTTATATGTTTTAAACCAAGAAATGCCTGTCTTTAACATAAATACAAAGCGGTTTAAGTCAAATGACGAAAACCCGACTTTCTTATGGCATTGTCGTTTGGCCATATCAATGAGAAACGCATCCAAAGGCTCCATCGAAATGGACTTCTGGGCTCATTTGATTTTGAATCATGTGAGAAATGCGAATCTTGGTTGATGGGCAAAATGGCTAGAGCCCCTTTCAACAAACCAAATGAAAGGGCCAATGATTTATTGGGCCTTGTTCATACTGATGTATGTGGGCCAATGAGTACTGTTTCCAGAGGAAATTACAAGTACTTCATTACCTTCACTGATGATTTCAGTATGTATGGCTATGTCTATTTGATGAGACACAAGTCAGAATCCTTTGATAGATTCAAGGAATTCAAGAATGAAGTACAGAACCAACTTGGCAAAAGTATCAAAGTTCTGCGATCGGATTGCGAAGGAGAATACTTGAGTCAAGAGTTCAGCGACTATCTGAGCGAGTGTGGAATTGTTTCACAACTCACTCCTCCTGGAACACCCCAATGGAATGGAGTGTCAGCGAGGAGGAATCAAACCTTATTGGATATGGTTCGGTCTATGATGAGTCATTCAAATCTTCCATTATCCTTTTGGGGATACGCTCTAGAAACGTCTGCGTTTACACTAAATATGGTACAATCTAAATCAGTGGAAAAGACACCACATGAATTGTGGACTGGGAACATTCCTAGTCTGTCTTTCCTGAAGATTTGGGGTTGTGAGGCTTATGTCAAACGTTTAATATCTGACAAGATCGCACCCAAATCAGATAAATGCTACTTCATTGGTTATCCTAGGGAAACCAAAGCATACTACTTTTACAACCAATCTGAGAACAAAGTATTTGTTGCTCGGGACTGTTATTTTCTTGAGAGGGAGTTTCTCTCTAAGAAAAACAGTGGGAGTAAAGTACATCTTGAAGAAATTCGAGATGCACAAGAGACTGCTCAACCTGCTGAGGAAGAGCAGCAGTTGGATCCACAAAGTTCTGTGGAACCGGCGCCTGTGGAGCCTGAAGTTCACAGATCCGGAAGGATCCGTCACGAACCCGACAGATACTATGGATTTCTCGTGACCAATTCCAATGATCTGATGATCATTGATAGTGACGAACCAGCGATCTTCGCGGAAGCAATGATGGGCCCGGACTCCGAAAAGTGGCTTGGAGCCTCTAAATCCGAAATGGGATCCATGTCAGAAAACCAAGTATGGTCCTTGGTCGATTTACCTAATGGTGCAAAAGCCATTGAGTGTAAATGGATCTTCAAGAAGAAGATTGACGTGGATGGCAATGTGCAAATTTACAAAGCGAGGTTGGTGGCTAAAGGTTTCAAGCAAATTCATGGTATTGACTATGATGAAACCTATTCCCCAGTCGCTATGCTTAAATCCATTCGGATTCTTCTAGCGATTGCCGCTCATTATGACTATGAGATTTGGCAAATGGATGTCAAAACCGCATTCCTGAATTGTATTATGGAAGAGGATGTGTATATGACACATCCTGAAGGTTTTGTTGATCCTAAGAACGCTGGGAAGGTATGCAAGCTTCATAAATCCATTTATGGATTGAAGCAAGCATCACGGAGTTGGAATCTTCGTTTTGATGAAACAGTAAAACAATTTGGTTTTATCAAGAACGAAGAGGAACCATGTGTTTACAAGAAGACTAGTGGGAGCAGAATTGCGTTTCTTGTACTGTATGTCGATGACATACTCCTCCTCGGTAATGACGTTCCGTTGCTTCAGTCTGTTAAGACTTGGATCAGAAGTTGTTTTTCCATGAAAGACATGGGAGAAGCCGCGTACATTCTTGGAATCAGAATCTACAGAGATAGAGTGAATAGGCTGATTGGATTGTGCCAGGACACTTATATTGATAAGGTGTTGCACAGATTCAGGATGCATGATTCCAAGAAGGGCTTCATACCGATGTCTCATGGCATTAGTCTCAGCAAGAAGCAGTGTCCGGTGACACATGCTGAGCGGGAGCGCATGAATAGGATTCCTTATGCTTCTGCAATAGGATCTATTATGTATGCCATGCTCTGCACTCGTCCAGATGTAGCTTACGCGTTAAGCATGACGAGTAGATACCAATCTAATCCAGGTGAAGTTCACTGGACAGCTGTCAAGAATATTCTCAAGTATTTGAGACATACTAAGGATAAATTCCTGGTGTATGGAGGAAGTGAAGAACTTGTGGTGAATGGATTCACCGATGCGAGTTTTCAGACGGACAGAGACGATTTCTGATCACAATATGGATATGTCTTCTGTCTAAATGGCGGTGCAGTGAGCTGGAAGAGCTCTAAGCAGAATAGCGTAGCTGATTCCACGACGGAAGCTGAATATGTTGCTGCTTCAGAAGCGGCAAAGGAAGCTGTTTGGATCAAGAAGTTCATGACTGAACTTGGTGTGGTTCCTAGTATCTTGGAGCCAGTGGCTTTGTTTTGTGATAACAACGGAGCCATTGCTCAGGCGAAAGAACCCAGGTCACACCAGAAGTCCAAACACGTAGAGAGGAGATATCACCTGATTCGTGATATCGTCAATAGAGGTGATGTGAGGATCAGCCGAGTTCCGACGGACGAGAATGTCGCTGATCCTCTGACTAAGTCACTCCCAAGGCCTAAGCATGAGAGTCAAACGACTGCTGTAGGCATTAGAGATATTAAGATGTAATCTTGATTCTAGTGGGAGTTTTAGTTTTATTTTAGTTATAATAAGACGCTCTTGTAAACATTCTTTTGGATATGTTTAATGAAATTTGATTTCAGCATTATTTATTGTGATCTAAATAATGGTCCCAAAATAAGTTTATGTCATATTATAGGTCATCAAGTTGAGGACTTGATCATGAAACCCTATAAGTCATAGATGACATAGATTATGTTTTGTCCCTAGTCGAGGTTGTCAAAGTGGGACAATGACAACCGCAAGAGACTAGATTGTGAGGTGACTGTTGACTAAGTTTCATGGAGTCTATGATATGAATATCACAGTCAGTCACATAGATATATGTTGGTGAACATATGATCGGACATGACCCGCAAATGAGAAGTCTCCAGGATAGTTATATCTGTGTCATGAGAGGTTCTCATTAAGACTATAGAGTATAGTCCTCAGACCTGAGTTCATCATGCTTTCTTGCATATGAATTGGTACACTTTGACCTTGTCAAACGTCGACCCGTAACTGGCGACTATAACGGCACTGTTCAAGTATATCATGAAGTGTGCGTTGAAATAGGGATGGAACAAGATGGGATTTGTCCCTCCTGAATAACGGGAGATAAATATCTCAGGGCCTATCAAAGATTTAATACTGAGAAAAATGTGTCGCCGCACTCAGACGAACTGTGGTTCAGTTGTTTGTAATGTTCAGTATAAGATCAGGAGTTCGATAAACACGATGTTGGCTTAATAAGGATGACACCAATCTTGCCTTATGCCAAATCGAGATATAGAGACAAAAGGATTATAGGAATTGATGATTCCAGTACAAGTGGGAGATTGTTGGGATAGTGTCCTGAAATCACACTTGTACTCACTCCTGATGATAGTTGTGTGTCGAGATCAGACATTCGTATAATACTGGGCGGTTGCAATGTTTTGCTAGAAGCCTCTTGCAATCTGTAAGTTGTAGACTTACTGCCAGTATTATATGATCCTATAGGGTCACACACCTAAGCAAACTGGAAGCTAAAACATGGGAATGATCATTATGGTAATGATCATGTTAATGTGTATTGGATACACATTAATATCGATAAAATAGTGTTGTGTCGATCGACACAGCATGTGTGTCGGTCGACACAGTTCGGGTTTCGAAAGGGCTTTTCGATTTTATGACTCAAACGAGTCTGGCCCGTTATGTGTGACTCTAGGTCGAATAAACACCTGATGGTTTTCGACCTAGAACATGAGCCGTCGACTTTTTCTTGACAGAAGAAGTAGAAACACCAGAAACTCTCAGATCCCATAGATCCGACACTAGCATCCCGTTTTCCAGCTTGTGTGCGTGTGTATCTGGTAGAGTCAAGGCGTCTGCGTTTCTCATTGATCTCTTTCACCAATTCATTCCGCTGCCAGTTCAAGGTAAGAACGAGGTTGGTAAATTCAATATAACGAACCCTAGATCCTAGGAGATCCTACACAGCGTGCTCGTCCGCGACGACCGAGGCGACCAAAAACCCATCTTCTACACAAGCAAAATCTTCGACGACGCGGAAACGCGCTACAACACACTTGAGAAGCTCGCGTTAGCCATCGTCTTCTCGGCTCGAAAGCTTCACCCTTATTTTCAGTCACACTCGGTGGTTGTACTAACGAATCAACCAATCAGAACGATATTGCATAGCCCGAGCCAATAAGGAAGAATCGCCAAATGGGCAGTCGAGCTAAGCGAATTTGATATCGAGTACAAACCCAGAACCAGTGCCAAGTCCCAGGTTCTAGCAGATTTCCTAATCGAACTGCCACCCGAGCTCACCATAGCAGAAGGACAAGGCCCGAAGGAGAAATGGGTTCTATTCGTAGACGGTTCTTCATCAAGAAATGGTTCGGGAGTAGGAGTCAAATTGACATCCCCGACCGGCGAGTTATTCGAACAGTCCTTCCGTCTAGGATTTCCAGCCTCTAATAACGAAGCCGAATACGAATCACTGCTCGCAGGACTGCGACTAGCCAAAGTGGTAGGAGCAAAGCAGGTCGACGCGTTCGCCGACTCACAGCTCGTGGCGAACCAGTTCAACGGAGAATACGAAGCAAAAAACGAGCGCATGGACGCGTACCTAAAGCTCGTCCAGGAAATTGTCGCACGAATCGGGCCGGTTACGCTAACAAAGATTCCTAGAAGCGACAATTCCTCCGCAGACGCATTGGCCGCCTTGGCTTTGACTTCAGATCTTGACCTCCGCCGAATTATCCCAGTCGAGTGCATAGCCCGACCGAGCACTGCACCAGACGAAGATGTACTACTTATTACCAAGGAAGAAGAGGGACTGGACGATGCTCATAAAAGCAACGAGGAGGTCATTAAGGACACCGATCCCGAGCATACCGACATCATCGACCGGAGAGACGAGATCAAAGATTATATACTGACCGGGAAGGTCCCTGAGGATCGTTGGGCAGCTCGCCGGTTGAAAGCCCGCTGCGCGCAATACGTAATGATGAAGAACGTGCTATTTCGGTGGAGTGCGTCCAAGGCTCTCTTGCGATGCATAGACGGGAAGGAGATCCAATGGGTCACCGAGCAAACTCACGAGGGAGCAGGCGGAAATCACACAAGCGACCGAGCATTAGCCGCAAAGATAAAGCGACATGGTCATTTCTGGCCGACCATGATCGCCGACTGCGAAAGCTATGTGGCCCGATGCGAGAAATGTCAAAGACACGCACCAAGCATACACCAGCCAGCCGAGCTCCTCGCCACTGCGGCCACGCCCTACCCATTCATGCGGTGGGCGATGGATATCGTCGGACCTCTCCCGGCCTCGCATCAAAAGAAGTTCATCCTGATAATGACCGATTACTTTACCAAGTGGGTCAAAGCCGAATCCTACTCGGAGATCAAAAACCTTGACGTTCAAAAGTTCGTTTGGAAATACATAATCTGTCGCCACGGTGTCCCTTACGAGATCGTAACCGACAACGGATCCCAATTCATTTCCAATCTATTCGAAGGATTTTGCGCACGGTGGAAAATTCGCTTAAGTAAATCTACCCCGAGATACCCACAAGGAAACAGGAAGGCCGAGGCAACAAACAAAACGATCATCGACGGGTTAAAGAAACGAATGGAGAGCAAAAAAGGCCTTTGGGCCGACAAGCTCGACGGCGTCCTCTGGTCTCATCGAACAACACCGAGAACATCAACCGGCCAGACTCCTTTCTCCCTCTCCCACGGAATGGAGGCAATGTCTCCCGCCGAAATGTACGTCCCGACGCCTTAGCATTGCGCCCGAGCACGAAGAGCTTAACAACAACATGATCATCGACAGCCTCGACCAAGCGGAAGAATTAAGAGACCGAGCACTCTTACGTCTCCAAAACTATCAACAGAAGATCACCCGGCACTACAACAAGAAGGTTAGAGGTCGGAGTTTCGTAGAAGGTGACCTCGTCCTCAGAAAAGTGTTCGAAAACACACGGGAATACCGAGCAGGGAAACTCGGCGCAAATTGGGAAGGTCCGTACATCGTCTCAAAGATAGTAAAACCTGGCGTCTACGAGCTAGTGACGATGAAGGGAGAAGCCATTCCACGTTCATGGAATGCGAACAAACTCAAGAGGTACTACTACTAAGCCGAGCATCTCTCGCTCGCGGAAAAGCCGAGCATCGCGCTCAAAAAAAAAATGAGCATTTCGCTCCAAACCAAGCTCGCTATACACGAGTTCGAGTAATATGTAAAGTGAACTACGATCGGCTTGATCCCCTTTCGGGGTACGTAGGCAACCTCTCATGAGGCTCAGCTATATAAATAATAAAATTTTAGTAAGTTAAATTTTTGTTTCAACCACCCGAACAAATCGACATTCTGGCCAAATGCTCGATACATTATAAGCCGGGCCAAGCTCCCGCGCAAGGCTGATCGACAATAAATAAGCCGAACATAGCTTTCGCACAATGTCCCGATCAGACCTTAGGGGTAAGCCGAGCATTCCACTCGCACCCGACCCGTGGGATAACGATCAGAACCTCAAATCCCACAACCAAGCCGGGCCCAATTCCCGCACAAGGGCGACTGACAGGAAAAATAAGCTGAACAAAGCTTCGCATAACTGTCCTGGTCGACCCTACGGGGTAAGCCGAGCATTCTACTCGCTCCTAATTACCTAGCTGACCCAACTGAAGAATCGCCCAAGTACGCAGAATGGAAATATTAAGTACGCGGAAAGGCTGGAGTATGCTTTAAACAAAAAATCCAAAATCACTAAAACGTTTCAAGTACGAATCCGATTACATTAGGGTACTACAAAAAAAAACACAAACAGCGCAAAATTACAAGGAGTAAATCTAAAAAGCCTCGGGAGCCCGATCTTCAGCCGTATTCTCAAGGCCAGCAGGATCCTCATCTTCGCTACCGTTCAGCCCAGCTGCCCGGAGATTGTCTACCACCGAGGAAGTCACGAGCGCATGGTTTGAGCCATGTTGATCCTGAACAAGCACCGAAGAGCCCCCATCGGTCCGACCTGGACTACTGGGCGGAGTCATAACAAAGTCCTCGTCGACCAGATCGGTGAACTGATACTCTCCGAGCTCCTGTTTGAAACGAGCAAAGTCAGAATCAGCTTTGATGATCTTCTCGGGAGGAACATCAAGCCCTTCCTCGACAAGCGCCTTCAGTATAGACACAACCGCAGTAGCCTGATTCATCAGTATCTGCTTTTTCCTCCCAAGCTCCTTCTCCTTGTTGGCTCTCTTGATCTTGGACAACCGAGCTTGCGCCTTATCTGACACACGCTCCCTTTCCTTTTGGACCTCGCGCGTGCGGGACGCCCTGAGACGAGCACATTCTGAGCTGAGCTTACCCTCCAAGTCAGAAACCCGAACAATCAGTTCATCAGCTTCAGCCCGAGTATTCGAGTAATCGGTCAAGCACTGCCTGTTCTCAGCGTCAAGGCGAGCATTCTCTGAAGAAAGTTCGGCAACCTTCTTCTCCAGAGCAGCCACTTTCTCTTCCTCGGCCCTCAGGGATGAACGAAGCGCCTCCGCAGTAGCCGCTGCTTCACGATATCCTTCGAGCTCGGCGATGGCCCTCCCGGCTTTGCCAAGATCCCTCTTCAATCCGCTAATCACCCTTTCAAGATCGACCTGCCTCTGATCATACTCGTCAAACAGCAGGTTGTAGTTGGCAAGGCCATGAAACAAAAGACGGATCAAAACCAAGCACTACAGAGGAAAGAAAAAGGAGCAAACCAGTAAACCTTACCCGAGCTATATCTTTAGCTGCTGCTTTCTTATGATCAGGAAAGGGCGTATGATTGACCGAAGGAAGTGGTCGTGGCGGACTATTTCGCAGCATCCGGAACAAATCCGCACAGGCCTCCCCATCACGGACCATCGACTTCGTTCCCTCATACCGAACGGCAAAGCCATAGTCCGTCAATGCACCCTCACCCGGTCCGCCTAGGAAAGTAAGACCGGCGATCTCATCTATGTTTGGCATGACGCGGTCATCCCGAGAACCAGCATTCTCATTTTGTTCCCGACCATCCGCCTCTTCCCGATCAGCGACCTGATCAGTCTCCAAAGGAGTAGTCTCATTAGCAAGTAGGCGCTCAGGAGTTCCATCCCGAGCACCTTCGGTATCTGGAAGAACCGCAAGATCCATTCCACCGTCAGGACACTCGGGAGCTTCAGCCATCTGAGCATCGACCACCTGCGTAGCAGCGATCGACTTCTTCTTCTTCCTCTTCCTCTCAGGAGATACCTCCGAAGTATCCGCGGTAGCAGCTGCATCCTCGGTTCGCAACCTCTTCTTCTCCTTCCTCCTTCGACGCTTCTCAGCCTTCTCGGCCTCGATCGCGTCTACCGTCGCACTAACCTGACGAAACAAGTCCCGATGATATTCATTTACAAAAATCATCCCTAGAGGAACGGGCCTGACCGATGGAGAAAAAGGACGATTGGGGTCCAAGTCGACAGGAATTACCTCCTTGCTTTGAGGAACGGTCGGGGCCCCTGGACCGGTAAGGTTTTCCTCAACATAGTTCACAACGTCAAGATCCATTTGGCCCATCTCTCCTATTGGTTTTCCCCTCTTCACGTACCGAACAAACGGACGATTGTTGTACTCGGTTAACGATTCAATTGAACAAAGACGACAACCTGCAGAAATCAATATTGAAGAAACCCGAGTAAAAAAAAAGGGGGGGGGGGAAGGAAGAAGAGAAGGGTATACCTTCGTCCAGACACTCTACAGCTCTCCTAACTTGATCAGCGTGAACGTCCGGCCACTTCTGAATTCCCCGAGCAACAAGCTTTCTAAGATCCGCTAGAAAGTTATCCGGTCTAGGAAGAGCGAAAGGATGACGATCTGCAAAAATAGAACGAGAATGAGTTAGTCTATTTAGAGGAACGAGCAAAGCAAAGAACGTTTACCATGCATATGATTCCATTGAGTCCTGTATGGCCTCTCCGGGTCAGGGACCGAAGCCAAGTTAACCCGAGCATAAAAATAGTGGTCTTGCCAGTCGTCTATTTTTGATGGTTTCCCGATGATAACCTTTTCTCCGAAACGGGTCCTCATGCACACATAGCGGGTCCCAACAGTCGTACTGTTCGTCGAGATCGACGAAATCTCCTCGAAAAACCGAAGAGTCATATCGACACCACATTCGGAGGCAAGGAGCATGGAGCCGACCAAATTCTGAACCGCCGCCGGAGTCAACTGAGACAGAGCAATCCGCCTTTCCTCGCAATAGGCAATGATTAGCTTGGGTAAGGGAAACCTAAGATGAATAAGCCTAAACCAAAAGTCATACATGCATATCCATCCCTCTGGACAATCCCAGGGTCTCTCATTCAGCTCGGGTTTGCGAAGTTCGAGCCGACCAGCGCTCCCAGGAACACAGTTATCCTTGATCCACTCCAAATCATCGTCCGAACACTTCGTTGGCAGAACAGGACGCAAGGGACGCGCCTTCTTTACCGAACCATCCGCGTGACCTCGTTTTGAGTTTCCCCCAGCCTTCTTAGACCTACTCGGTTCCAGCACCATCCTGTCTCACCGCGCATGATCCACTATAGCCACGGCCTCCGCCTTCACTGGAAGAGAACCCAAATTCTAAACCAGCGGGGGGAACCAACGCCGAACACCGTCGTCTTCCGAGTCTATCAAATACGGCACTCGAAAGCTCTACACACTGCCCGAAGCCGAAGGAGCCCGACTATTGTCAGGGTTATGATTGACAATCTCTGTTCGGGCCGAGCCAGACGAAGAACTCTGCACAACAGACAAACTAGATTGAACAGAGTTTCCCTCGGACAACCTCACCGAGTAAAGATCCTGACCCGAAGACGATGACGAGTTGGACTCGATCCTCATAACTTACAATACAACAATAAAACTAGAGAGATAAAGTAAATTCTAGAGAGAAGGGAGAGCGAAATACCTGCAGAAGGAGAGAAATGAAATCGGAGAAGAGCGGAGCGCGATATATATATAAGCTAAGCGGGAGGATTTCAAGGCAAGCGCAATGATGACCCCTAGGCAACCCTTCAGCTTCCAGCAGTTATGCGACTCTTCAATATCCAGCTGCTTCCCAAGAAACATTTTGAGCTCCCCGAGAAAGAAACGACAAAGCGAGTGGATCAAAGCTGGCCGACCAGACCTATACCGAATAAATACCGGTCCAACTAAGACATCTTCAAATCCGCTGACTTCAAGCATCATGAAAATCGATGAACTGGGGGGGGGGCTTACTGTTATAGGTGGGTTTAGCACCCCACCCACTTAGAAGGCCCAGGATTTATTCTTTATACAAAGGCCGGCCCAATAGAAGCAAAACGGCCCAACAGGCGATGGAAGCCCAAACATGTACACTCAAACCAAGCCCATAACCATCAGCTCGGCTCGATCCAAGCCGAACGACATCAAGTCAGCTCGGCTACGCTAAAAGCCAAAGAAACGTACGGCTCAGCCCATCTCGTCACCAAGTACGGCCCAATCCGCACGAGCTCGACAAGCGGTCAACGGCCTGTAACAAGTACGATCGTATTTTACTATAAATAGGAGTCGTCACTATAGATTAATGTAACTTTTTGGGATTTGTGCACTTCTCACTACTTTCTCTCTCTAAAGTAAACATTTCCGAATTGTAAAAACCGAGCTCGTCTTTCGACAAGCTCGGGCTCTCACTTGAATATAATACGCTCGTTACCGAGCATACCTCTCTCTTCACTACTTAAACACCGAACATTCCTCTCTTAACTCATCACCGAGCCTAGTCAGTTTCTCTCTTAGAAAACTTTGACCTTCGGACCCGAGCACATCAACTCTCCCGAGCAAGACGCACCCTCAAACCTTTGTGACAAGCTCGGTTATCACAATTACAAACATATATACTTAGATTACAAGGCTTATATATATCTACAACACAGAACAACTTTGTTACTCATCGGTTAACGAACAGTTGTTGCGAAGAAGATATGCGATATCTTGAACAACTTAAGGAAAATATTACACAGTTATTGAACCGAATGCAGACCAACGTAAATCATCACACCGGGAGCTCCGGTACCGTTTGGAGTTTCTACATAAGATGGAATCGTTTGATGCGGAAATTTGATGCGTTGAGTTGGATACACCAAGACAAGAAGCTAGCGGGGAGTGGCTGTTTGTTGTATGTGTGGGCATCAAGACTGTTGACTTAAGTTTGAAGTCAATATGAGTTAAGAAAAGGAAAAATATGTTTAGGAGAAAAAAGCTAAATATACATTTATATAATTAGGAATCATTTAATTATGTACTATTTCCTAAAAGCTGTTAGGAACAAGTTTCCTCTTCTTCCCTATATAAGGAGATGCTGGTTTATGGCATCATGTGTGTGGTTTGTGAGAGATCAAAGAAAGCTTAAGTTTTGTGTAAGTTTCTTAAGCAATAAAAGAGAATAATTCTTTTAATCTTTGTTTCTTTACAAACAATAATTGGTATCAGAGGCTTACAAAATCGTAAGGAAAGTACCAATCAAGAACAATGGGAAAGGATGGAGAAAATTCCGAGGAAACAAGCTCATCGCCGCTAAAGATGAAGGAAGGAGGAGGATCTTCTTCAATTAAATGTCTGATGCTTAACTCCACCAACTACACCGTGTGGGCAATAAAGATGAGAACCTATCTCAAAGTTCACAAAGCATGGGAAATCATTGAGCCAGGGAAGGACGATGGAGACAAAAACGATATGGCGACAGCGTTACTGTTCCAATCAATCCCCGAAAGTCTCGTTTTACAAGTTGGAGAGTTAAGTACGGCGAAAGAAGTTTGGGAAGCCATTAAAACCAGGTATGTAGGAGCTGACAGAGTTAAAGATGCAAGATTGCAAACTTTAATGGCAGAATTCGACCGATTAAAGATGAAAGACTCCGACAATATCGATGATTTTGCCGGCAAGTTATCTGAGATTTCATCAAAATCCGCCGCGTTAGGAGTTGAGATTGAGGAATCGAAGATTGTTAAGAAATTTCTCAAGAGTCTTCCTCGGAAAAAATACATACAGATTGTAGCTTCGATTGAACAAATAATGGATCTTAACAAAACAAGTTTTGTTGAAATTATTGGGCGTTTGAAAGCTTACGAAGAACGCATCGCTGAGGAAGAAGAAGAACAAGAAGAACAGAGCAAGCTTATGTATGCGAATACAGAGCCTCACCAAAATATACCACAACGTGATTTTGATTCCAGAAATAGAGGACGAGGAGGACGATACAACAACAGTAGAAGATTCAACGGAACCAGAGATCCATCAAAAGTAATGTGTTATCGATGTGACAAACTTGGGCACTACGCATCGAACTTTCCCGATCGATTGTTAAAATTACTCGAAGCTCAGGAAACAGAGAACAAAGGCACAGAGGAAGCCGACAAACTCATGTTACATGAGATTGTTTACTTAAATGAAGAGAAGGTGATACCGAGTAAGTTCGAGGCGAACACACCAGATGATGATATATGGTACTCGACAACGGAGCAAGCAATCATATGAGCGGAGAAGAAAGATACTTCTCAAAGATTGATGATACTATTACAGGAAAGGTAAAGTTTGGAGATGACGCTCGAATCGACATCAAAGGAAAGGGAACCATTGAGTTCATCGATAGGAACGGTGAAGCTAGAGTATTGTCTGAAGTTTACTATATTCCTGAGTTCAAAAGCAATATTATCAGTCTTGGACAAGCCACTGAATCTGGTTGCGACGTAAGAATGAAGGGAGATCTATTGAAGATGTATGACAGTGACGGAAAACTTCTTCTTAGAACAACTAGATCAACAATCGGTTATACAAGGTTCGAATGGGAGCCAAAGGAACGATCTGTCTGAACCTGATTGAGTCGAACGCGTCAAGCATGTAGCATGCACGCCTAGGACACGTGAATCTCGAGACAATGAAGTCCATGATACAAAAGAAACTCGTTTTACGAGTTCCACAAGTCAAAGTAGAGATGAAGATATGTGATTCATGCCTTCTTGGAAAACAAACCAGACAAGTTTTCCCAAAAGCAACACAATATCGAGCAACAAGGATACTCGAACTCATACATGGTGATTTGTGTGGTCCTATTACACCTAGCACAAGAGCGGGATACAAATACATCTTTGTACTTATCGATGACCATTCAAGGTATATGTGGACTATTCTATTAAAGGAGAAGAGCGACACTTTTGATAAATTCAGGAAGTTTAAGATGTTAGTGGAACAAGAGTCAAGAATTAAAATTGAAACCTTCAGGACAGACAGAGGAGGAGAGTTTGTGTCACAGGATTTCAATCTATTTTGCGATAACTCAGGAATTAAAAGACATCTTACAGATCCCTATACCCCACAGCAAAATGGCATTGTTGAAAGAAGAAATAGAACAATGATGGAGATGACGAGAAGTATTTTGAAGCACATGAGGTTACCAAACTATCTGTGGGGAGAGGCGATAAGGCATTCCACATATATCCTAAATCAAATAGCTACAAGATCATTGTAGAATCTAACGCCTTACGAAGTTTATCTATCGAAGAAACCAAATATTGCACATATTAAAGTTTTTGGTTGCATCGGGTATGCGAAATTGGAGAAACCTGGCTTGAAGAAACTCGACGATAGATCATGTCAGTTAATCCATTAAGGCACTGAACCAGGATCAAAGGCGTACCGACTCTACAATCCACAAACTCGAAAGATCACGGTGAGTCGAGATGTAGTGTTCGACGAAACAAGAGGGTGGAATTGGAGTGGAGATTCTCAAAACGATAATGGAAGAGAAAAGTTTACAATATCGATTGGAGATTTTGGGAATCATGGAATTAGAGACAATGAGATTTTTGGATCTCTAGCTCGTTTTGGTGAAGAAAATCGATCGCCCAAGACAGAGAGAAACGTTGAAACGTCTCGTCGTTCAGGAGCAGAGTCTCTCACGAAAACAACAGAGACAGAGAGTTCGAGAGAAATGGCAGAACAGAGGCGTTTAATGCGAATGATGAAACCGAAACAGAGACTGGCGATGAAAGTGATAATGCTACAGATCATGAGAATCAGCTAGGTTTAAGAAGAACAACAAGGTTAAGCATCAAACCTAGGTACCTTGATGATTATGTTCTTTATGCAGAAGAAGAAGGAGAGCGTTTGTTATTTGTTTTGAATGACGAACCTACCCAAAAGCTTTGATGAAGCAAAGAAATCAAAGAACTGGATAGTTGCCTGCGAAGATGAGATTCATTCGATTAACAAAAACCGTACATGGGATTTGTCTGAACTTCCGCATGGAATAAAACCAATTGGTCTGAAGTGGGTATTCAAACTCAAGAGAAATTCTGATGGCAGCATTAATAAATACAAATCCAGACTTGTAGCAAAGGGATATGTTCAAAAACATGGAATAGATTTAGATGAAGTTTTTGCTCCAGTAGCTCGCATTGAAACAATCCGTCTTCTTATCAATCTCGCAGCTTCTAGTGGATGGGAAATACATCATCTCGATGTAAAGACGGTTTTTTCTTCATGGAGAACTAAAGGAAACAGTTTATGTTTCACAACCAGAAGGGTTTGTGATAAAGGGATGCAAAGACAAAGTTTACAAACTCAACAAAGCTTTATATGGTTTAAAGCAAGCTCCAAGAGCATGGAATGACAAGTTAAATCAGATTCTTAAGGAGTTAAAATTTAAAAGATGCTCCAAAGAACCATCGGTTTACCATAAACAAGTACTTCATGACACTCTTCTTGTGGCAGTGTATGTTGATGATTTGATTATTTCAGGAACAAACGTGAAGGTTATCACTGACTAAAAGAAAGAGATGAGAACAAAATTTGAGATGAGTGATCTAGGAAATTTGACATACTATCTTGGAATTGAGATGTGTCAATCCAAGGAGGGGATCACATTGAACAGCGACGTTATGCACTTAAAATACTGGAAGAAGCAGGTATGAAAGAATGTAACTTGGCGCACACGCCAATGGAAGCAGGGTTAAAGTTATCCAAGGTGTCAGAGGAAAAGGATATAGATGCGACAAGCTACAGAAGAATCATTGGATGTTTGCGTTATTTGCTTCACACAAGACCTGACTTGGCATATTGCGTTGGCGTGTTAAGTCGTTACATGCAAAAGCCAAAAGAATCACACGGAGCAGCCATGAAACAATGTTTGAGATATTTGCAAGGAACTGCAGCGTTCGGTTTAAGGATTGATTCATCACCTTCAACATCGACATAATTGATTGGGTATAGTGATATCAGCTATAATGTAGATCCCGATGATGGTAAGAGTACGACCGGCCACATGTTCTATTTTGGTGGTAGTCCAATCTCTTGGTGTTCACAGAAACAGGAAACGGTAGTGTTATCTTCTTGTGAGGCTCAATTTATGGCTGGAACAGAGGCAGCACGACAAGCCATATGGCTTTAAGACTTAATTGGAGAGATTACCGGAAGACCAAGTAAGAAGGTTGTTATTCGGATAGATAAGCGGTCTGCTATTGCTCTTACAAAGAATCCAGTTTTTCATGGACGAAGCAAACACATTCATACAAGATACCACTTTATCAGGGAGTGTGTTGAGAATGGTCAGATAGAGGTCGAACATGTTCCCGAGAATGAACAAAAGGCGGACATCCTAACAAAGGCATTTGGAAGAATCAAATTCAAAGAAATGAGGGGATCTCATTGGAGTGAAAGACTTGGAAGGAAAAAGGACTTCAAGCTTAGGAGGGAGAATGTTGACTTAAGTTTGAAGTCAATATGAGTTAAGAAAAGGAAAAGTATGTTTAGGAGAAAATCTAAATATACATTTATATAATTAGGAGTCATCTAATTATGTACTATTTCCTAAAAGCTGTTAGGAACAAGTTTCCTCTTCTTCCCTATATAAGGAGATGCTGGTTTATGGCATCATGTGTGTGGTTTGTGAGAGATCAAAGAAAGTTTAAGTTTTGTGTAAGTTTCTTAAGCAATAAAAGAGAGTAATTCTTTTAATCTTTGTTTCTTTACAAACAATAAAGACTTCTAGATGAAAAATGTGAATAAGATTGGAGAATATCGCAAGAAGATCCAGAGAGAGTTATGAAGAAAAAAAGTAGGACAAATTTCGATATACTTTGTAAGGGCTTTGGGATATAAAAAGGTGGGCTTGATTGTGGATTATGTAGAATATACAAAATTGCTTTAGATAGGGTTGGGAATAAACGTGAGTTAAGAGTATTGGGATTGTTGTGGGGTGTGTTCAGAAGATCTTAGGTTTTATTGAGAAATTGTATGATCTTAAGAGAAACCGTAATTGAGCGACTTGTACGATTAAATTCAAAAGATTTCTAATACACAATATTGAGAGGACAATTATGACCATACTTGTTGAGTTCCTAATTATAGTTGTGACACATTTCGGGTTTGCCATGAAGGAATTAATTAACACTTACATCGTGCTAAAGTTGATTATGCCGTTATGGAGCCACATCGTCCACTCTCCAGAGCGTGTTTATAAATATTAATTGTCTATTTATTTTATTTTAAATTTTTTTTAATTAATATGAGCTGCGTGTGGGAGAAGGTAAGTCAGTTTGCCTTTTACCTTTTGTTTAACCCAAAATTAAAACTTAAACTGTAAAAATTTAAAATAAGATAGAAAAACCAAATAATTTTAACTCTGACGTCTTCGTGGGAGAGAAATAGGATAGTTCAATGTTCTTCATCGGAAAAGACATTTCATTTGGAAGGAAGTAAGGCATTGTATCTTAGAATCAATGTCGAGTCGGAGAACCAACATCGACGCCGTCGCTGATTTCGGTATGAAATTCTAAAATTTTGATTATTTTTTCCGATTTAAATGTGTAAGTTATATGGGTTCACGGTTTCTTGGAAAGCCGAGTTGGTGTCAGAACTTGATTTTTTTAAAACGATTATGGGTGCACGTAAATGAACAAAGTATTTCGTTTCAGTTTCGATTTGGTCTGATTGGGTTTTCGATTAGGTTTTCGATCAGAGGAATTTGAATTAACTAGTATTTTTTTTCGATCGCCAATTGATAGGCAATTGTTTCTAAGCTTTCAGTGTGCGATGTTAGTTTTTTGGTTGATTTTATGATTCCCGCTTCGTCGTTTGTTTTTTTAATAAAAATATTTTGTCGGATCTAATTTTAAATCAGCATATGAACATTCTACTACTGTATGTACGTTCATATAAAATCATTGACTTGTATTTGATGGACCTCATACGCAGGTGACCTTAATAAATACTGCATCCCACCGTTCTAGAACGATGACCATGTGTGCGACCTTCGGTTACCGGAGAGGTGGTTCTATCGGAATCACTATCCACCAGGGAGGAAACTCCATTCGTATTCTAAAAAGACTATTTCATAGAATTATGTATGGCTTTGAAAGATCACAAGTCAGAGATGAAGACAATACTGGAGTCGCAGTTCGGGAAGTTATTTAATATACCTCTGAGGCGGTTGACATTATCGGGGAAACTGATACATGGATTATTTACACGTCAACCGTAGTGTAAGAAACGTCATGAGGCTTGGTTTGTCTTTGGTCATAAGTCGATCAAGTTATGTTTAAAGGAGTTTTTCTTAGTAACTGGATTGAAATGTGACCCCTATGAGAAAAGCTCTTCGGATGCGGCAGAAACTTAGTAGATGAACATGAGGGTTAGGCCGTGTACCTTTATGAGGAACATCCCGTCGATGTACTGCAAGGTTTGTGAGACCAACATTATTTAGTAGAGAATTAATTTGAAACATTTGTTTCTTATTTCTTTATTTTGATAGATAAGTTGTGTCTAAATGTTGAAAGATCATTTAATAAATTGTTTTTCTGCGATGAAACAGTTGTTCCTAGTCATTGGGACACATTGATTGGGACGGGTAAAGACGGGAGTATCGATCAGCTCATCATCCATCTGAAATCGGAGGAAGATACAGATGAAGCTATGAAGCTAGCTCTTGTCATACTTGCTGACGGTGTGGTTTCTGTAGAGAATCAATAAGAGAAAGTTTCCCAGAAAACTGTTGAACTTGTGAAAGATGTGGACAAGTTTTTAGCATATCCATGGGGCCGGAAAGCGTTTGAGCTAAGAACGCCTAAATTCACAGATATTGTAAAAAATAAGGAAATGAAGGATAGGGTGACAATGCCTTCGATAAGTATGCTGGGATTTCTGATAGCAATTCAGCTCCTTGCCATTGAAACAATCCATGAGCTACAAGCGAATCTACCAAGTGCATCTTCTGAGCTAAACTTCACTCCTCGTTCATGCAGTGTCTTGTATAAAAAGAAGACTATCGACTACAAAGATCTCATCAATGTAGAGAGCCTTCCCGAGGTATGAATGAAAGTAAAATTTATAGAAATGAACCTGTAAAGATAGGGAATTTCAGTGGGTAAACGTATAAGATTATACATGGTCCTTTAAACCTATTGTAGTTTTCTATGTGCACTTATACACTTTTGATATGTGGATATGAATGTATATAAGACACTTAAATATACATATGTGAACATAGAAAACACTTATATAGCAACGCATAGTTGTAGTTTGGGTGTTATAGACGATGTTAATTGACAAAGTCATGCTACTTGTTGCAGCTTCCTATTGATTCAATTTTTCATGTTGATGATGAAGAAATGGATTCTAAAACGTGGGAATGGAGTGATGATGATGAGGAGGAGGATGAGAGCATAACTTATTTAGAGGCGATCCTTACAGAGGACAATGCGTCCCTACAGCTCAATCGTAGGTCTTGGCCCGGAGGAAACAGATCGTGGACTAGGGTACTGGCACCAGAGGAGATGGAAGTGTATGTGAAGAACAAAGAGGATAAACAACGTAAGAAGAGTGAACCCAAGGGAAAGGGAAAGAAGAGAGCTAGGAGCTCTGATGTCGATGGTGACGCATGTCCTTCTGCCAAGGGGAGCTCCTCTAGAAGGGATGAAGGGTGGTTGAAAGAGTGGGAGGCGGTGATTGATGAAGTCGTGGTAGAGGTTTTTACAAAGATCCAATCTATGTGGGAAGAAGAGTGGCGTCCGCAGGTGGAGGCAATTGTAAAGGATACCTTTGAGACGCTTATGAAAAATCACAACTTAGTTATGGTGGAAAAGGAGGAGGAGAGGGATAATAGAGAGGACGTGATTCCAGACGCTGGCCTGGGTATCTTTGTTCGAAGTGGGAAAAAGAAGGGAAAATGGGTTCGGTTAGAAACAGAGGAGGCCACCGTGGCCGAGAGTCCAAATATGAAGCCTTCAAAAAGAGGTAGTTGCAGTGGCAGCGAAAGCCCGAAAGTCCGTACTAGGGGGTCCTCGAGAGTAGCAGAGTCCCGATGAAGTACCAGTAAGCAACGAAGGAGAAGAAGGAGCATGTAAATGTTTTGTGAACCCGTCACAAATTTATAAACGTCCATTTCTAGTTATTTTTTGTTTTAAGTTTTTACGTTGAATTCTTATAGGAGAGGCCATGTAACATAGCCGAAGAGGTTTCGTCGGATGATTTTGTAGATCCAAGTCCCAAAACACGTGCTGGAAATGCGGATAGTGTGGGTAAAGGTGGGATGACTGTAACGGCCTCTAAGGCGGCCCGTAGGCAGAAGAAGCGCAAGTCCAAACCTCTTAGGAAGAAGAAAAAGCTTCCTCTAGAGCATGTAGCCGTTTCTGAGTCTCCAGTACATCTCCATGCGGATGAAGATGTGCCATATAAGGTATGTATTCAATATCAAAATAGTTTTTGAATCACTTTTCCCGTATATGAACGTTTATTTGTTGTTTTTACATGTGTAAATTTGCAATGGATAATTCTTATAGGAGCCGCCGGTGCCCAATCCTGATATAGGAAATGAGCTGTCAGAAAAGCTCCCTCCGGATGAATATGTTGAGAGTGTAGGAGGAGGTAAGACTGCGAAAAATCTGCAAATCGAAAGAAGCCCAAGTCTGGAAGACCTTCGAAGAAGAAGAAGAAGAAGGTGTCTAAGGAGCCGTTCGAGAAGGTATGTTTTCTGTCTGATATTCTTAAAAACAGACTGATTGTTAATCCTATGATATATATGAACGTACACAATCTGAATACAAAGATTTGTTGTGCAGGAAGTAGGTGATCAATCTGTGCAGGATCCGGTCGAGAAGGAAGTCGAATTTGACCCTTGGGCGGGTGATGAGCAATCCTTGGGAGATAAAGCTCCCGACTTTAGCGGGTTGGAGACGGTATGAACTTAATTTAAGTTTGTGAATGATCATGTTTTTCATGAACGTACATTAATCAATATATGAACATTCACTCGAAAGGATGAAGGAGCTACAACGGTTGTTGACGAAGATGGCTCTACCATGGACGATGGGTCTAAGAGCAGTTATGAACCAATACAAATGACTGAAGCGATTATCGTAGAGCCCCCATGGAGGAAACATTATTCCCTTAAATCATGTGTGTAAACGATAAATGATATATGTGAACGTGCACTGAATTGTATATGAACATACGTGTTGCAAGAAACAGCTAATAAAACCGTGCACGATCTAGTGGACACAACCATCTGCGGGGAGACAGAAACGGACCCCATGGGAGAAATGATATGGGCCTAAATTATGTGTGTGAAAACAAATGATATTTGTGAACGTACATATAGCTCAAATGAACTTTTTTTTTTTTGCAGGGAGTACCTGGTACAACTATGCAAGATCCGGTAGAGACAACCATAGATGGGGACACCAAAAAGGACCCATTGGAGGAAACGGTATGGGCAGAAATTATGTGTGTGAACACGAAATGATATCCTGTGAACGTACAGTGATCTGAATATGAACATTCCTATTGCAGGTACGAGCTGGTCTGCCAGTGCAGGAGCCACTGAACACAACCATCGACATGGAGACTGTAAAGAACCCCTTGGAAGAAATGGTATGTGCAGAAGTAATGTGTGTGAACACGAAATGATATTATGTGAACGTACACTGATCTGAATATGAACATTACTATTGCAGGAACCAGCTGATACGACAATGCAGGAGAAACTGGACACAACCATAGATGAGGACACCGTAAAGCCCTTGCAGGAAACGGTATGGGCATAATTATGTGGGTGAACAAGAAATGATATCCTGTGAACGTACACTAATCTGAATATGAACATTCATTTTGCAGGAATCAGCTGGTACGACAGTGAAAGAGCTACTAGAGGAGGCCAGTAGTGCAGTAGGTCATGGCGAATAAGGACATGGTACGACAGATGAATCCACAATTCCATAGGTTGGTGCAGCAGAGGATGACCCCTCTATCGTTCGCCGGTCCAGAATGTAGAACCTGCTATTGTCGCACCCCTTATTGTAGTACCCGTAATCGAAGTACCTGATGATGAAGAACCGGAGCAGACATGCCACGACGAATTTTGTACTCCCTTGCAGTGTGATTTTCTTAGTCACAAAACATTTCCGATCATATACCCTTGGAGGGGATCAGAGTCAAGATTAGGAACCCGGATTACGACTCCCTTTTCCTCAATCTGTTTAAACCGAAGAGGTTGGGTTCTTGGACGATACACCCTCTTGACGATCTAACCTATGATGAATCACATCTTGCTGTTAAGGCTGCCGAGAGGTTGGTAGCTAGAGAGTAAGTTATTAAAACCCATTTTCTAATGATGCACAAAAGAACCATTATTTTGTGCCAGGCAAATCACCCTGAGAACGGGACAAGTTTTGTATACTGCGGTGTTCAGTGAACTTGGCACTGTGGAAGTTAATCTCGATTACGAGGTGAGTTTTGCATTGTGGTAGAGAACATAGTGTCACATTTATAAATTAAGCCTTTATGCATTTATAACATGTCACTTTTTATATATGCACAAAAATGCGGCTTCTGTTGTCGCTCATATGGACTACACGAGAAGAGGCATACTTTAGAAAAAATATAAGCATGACAGATTCTTTGTTCCCGGATACGATGGTGAGAACGTTCGAGTAATTCCAAACGGGGTCGGTGACGACGCAGAATTATTCAAGTGAGATCCTTTGTTGGTTGAATACGAATCAGGCCATCAGCGTAATGGTTTTTCCCAGCTCCTTTAGACCAAAGATGCCAATACCATTTACATGCCGATGCGGTGGGCTGACGACAGGTGGGTAGGTCTGGTTATCCACATAGCGTCTGGAACGGTCAATTTATTGGATACCAGGCTTGGTGACAGCGACAGTCATATTTTATATATGAACGTTCATTTATTTCAGACAAACGTTCATATCACCAACTGTAAATCAGTAATTGTTTCTTGTGCGATTTGCACGCTTCTCTAACCCGATCACATAACCGTTGCGTCTTCTATTTGTGACGATTTTATAATCCAATTACTCCTATATATGTTTAACGAGATGGTTGGATCCTCATTCACTCACCCTAAATTGCAAAACATGGCCATTCTTGATAATCAATTCAAGGGGAGAATACCATGGATATCCTAGTGCAGAAGGAGACATCGAGGATGATGGAACCGGTGATGAAGATCATGCCAAGTTTGTGAGGGATGATTAGATTAGCACTGGATCACAACTTTTTGCTTACTAAACTACTATTATATTGGATATTTATGTGGTTGCTGCATCTTTCGAAGTCATGTGTTTTAGACATTACTAAATTATCTGAATGATGAAGTCGTGATGAGATTTTTGCATACCTCTGTTGGCTGCTCTTTTCAATATGTCTTTACAGGTTGAATCGATTCTCACATTAACACAAAAAGGGGGATAATGAAGAATCAAGATTAGCAGCAGGGATTGTGCAACATAGAAGATGATCTGGATAACACATAGGACGTGACGTGGAAGACATAAGATATGGAAGGATCTTTGAGATATGAAAGTTGCAGATTGATTGTAATCGAATATACTCAGGAATATAAGAGTATATAAAGATTAGACCTAGTTGCATGAGGTATAGCCGCTTTTGTGTGGAATATTGTCGAAAAGGTGTGACATAGAAGAAAAAGTGTGCATCGGTGTAATCTTGGTGAGTGAACAAAGAGAGATAAGTAATTGTTGTTGCTTGTAAGGTTCTGGATAGATTTAGGAATAGGTCAGTCTTGATTCACTGTTGTGAAGTCAAGTAAAACTGATTGAACAAGATTCATTGTAATTTTTCAAGAGATTTCTAAACAAAAATTGTGTGTGAGAAGTTCCTTGGTTGGTGTCCATCTGTGTGTTCTCTGTCTTTTTTATATGATTTCAGGTTTTTCTTTTATCTCAATCAAACGGCATTAGAATAGGAGGTTTTCCTTTGTTAAAAATCCAAGAGAGATAGAGTTTGACAAAATAGTCAAACTATTACCCCATTATTCAGCCAACTGAACCAATGTATAATAATTGCAGCCAAGTTACAAAACACAAGAAAACAGAAACATGTAAATTAATTCAAGAACCTTAATGAATACTAAATCTAAATCAAACTGAATCATCGTAATTTTAAGTTCAAAAACATTTTTCTTTACATTCTCCAATATTTAAATAATTAAAGTGATCCAGAAACCTCATTGTCTCCATTATTCAACACTAGCAAGTTTTTATGTAAATAAGTTGTTTGGCTTTATCAAACTGATATGTATCTATGTTCTTACGTAAAAAGTTATTTTTGTGGAATTATTTATTTATACAAATTTTGATATTTTTTCATTATAAATCATGAAATCTTTTCAAGATTATTTACAAAAACATAATTACAATTTAAAATTAATAAATTAGCTAAAATTTATATAAAATTTTTGTGTATAGTGCGGAATAACCCATAATCTTATACTCCCTCCGTTTTACGAAGATTGATTTTCTAAGTTTTTTCATGTTTTGTAAAGATTGGTTTTCTAGACTCCATTTAATGCATTGTTTTTTCTACTAGATAATTAATTACAACAGATATTAATAAAAGTGGTTTTACTTTTCAACCCACTAATAGTATGACTTATTATTATTACGTCTGTTTGAGTTGTTTTTAAATCTCTTCTATAGAAAAACACAGCTAAAGATAAATTTAAATTAAAATAAAATAAGAATTAAACAATGTGAAATTGGGCAAGAACATAAGTTTCTCAAAATAAACTTAATTAATTTGCTAAATAATTTAACACATCTCATACAAAAATAGGATCACAAGCCATTTGAGAAGGTAGATTACCTTCTTTTTCCAAAATAGATTTCTTCAGATGTGGAATTTTATACTTGTTCAACCTCGGACCTTCATAATTTCTTACATGCACGATTGCAGAGTAACAAAAATCCGGTTCACTTGTTTGCTGGAGTATTCATCAAATGATTTTTCCACTGCGGAAACAAGTTCTTTTATCGTTTTCGGACATACCTTGTGTTGTAAAGCTTGAATGGCACTAAAAATCCAAGGTCTAAGATATTCAAGTCCGGCGAATTTGGTGGTTGACACATCAAACGAATATCAAAACCATGACAAGAAGCAGCCGCGCAAAATTCCTCCTCTCTCAGATCAATATGTGTTCTTGCATTATCTTGTTGAATAAAAATGGTTTTACCAAAATCCTCTTGTGGCCATCTTTCACGGATATTTGGGATAACTTTTTTCGATTAAAAACTCTCTTATATTTTCTCTCTTGATTGAGGTCATCGCCTTTCATTCCATTGTCCCCCCCTCTCGATTTCTACTTCTTCTCTGAGCTGGTTGCATTGTAACAAATGGAACACCCCTATTTTTTCCAGAAAATATCTCATTTCCTTCTCTATCAAATCTTGGACGAGCCATGGCAGCTAAGAACATTACCTTTCCGATGTAGTTCTTACTCTGACATGTACGATGTGACTCTTCTTCAACAGGATGCATATAATAGGTCTACTTCTGTTTTTCATATAAAACCATTTTTCATCGATATGTACAACATTGTAAATATCAACAAACTTCGGACAGTAAGGCATTGAACTACTATCGAGCATGGAGACACAAAATTGTAGACAGCTCTCATATTATCTTCCTTCAAACATGGCTTGATGGCATTTGAATGACGTTTAAGGAGCCCTTCTTTTAGACATCGGTATACCAGCGATACACTCACATTTAAAGAAGCTGCCAATGATCTTAACGTTTTCGACGATGGAACAGAACAACAAGCACTCGATCAAGGTTAATTTGAGTTTTTTTGGGTCCACAATTACCCTTTCTCTTATGAGAAACATCAACAACTTCGCCAGTAGGAGTATTTTTGGCCCATCACCAAATTCGTTGTCCGTTTGTAATGGTACGTACAGAGAATAAATTAAAGATTTTTGTTGTTGTACTTTTCTTCAAGTTTCCGTTGTCGCTTCTTTCCAATAAAGCAAGGTAAATCTCTAATTTTTCTTTGTCAGTCATTTCCTTCTTCTGAGGCCTAGTTTCATGAGAACCTTGTGTGTTTTCAATGCTTTCTCCTATGACAAATGTTTAAAAAAAGAAGAAAAAGAATACATTAGTATGATAATCATATCAAAAAGATTCAAAACTGTTAGTTATTGATATCGAATGTAAAACATAAAATATGTTAGTATGATAATCATATTAAAATACGTTAGTATGATAATCATATACAGAAATATTCAAAACTGTTTGCAGATTTTAAAAAATATCTCCAGAATCTTAAACTGCTTGCTACTGTTATTTTAATATACCACAAGATAAATTCAAAGTTTTCATTTTGGGTTTCTATTTTCTTATTTTTATTTACTGAAACTGAGAAATAAAAAAAATGCTAGAACACAGATCTAACAAAAAAAGCACATGAACTAGCATATATAGAAAAACACAACCCTAAAAACACATGAACTAGCATATATAGAAAAATGCAAGAACACACGTAACTTTTTATTTTGGCTCCATTCCAATTTTTTTTTTTTTTTTGACAAACGTAATTGTGGCTCCAATTTTGATTTTTTTAAAGAATACCAACTAAATATTTGAAAATTTTGCCCAACTTAATTTTAGTAGAACAAGAGTATTTGTCAAATACTCCATTAAAGTACGTTTCTTTTGTAGTTAACAGATTGAATATTAGTATAGAGTATTAATTATATGTTTTGGAATGTGGTGTGGTTTGCGAAGAAAATGATAATAATAAATGTTTCTTAATCTGTGTGAAAAAATAGAAAATTAATTTATAAAAAACAGAAGAAGTATATAATATGATATTTATTTTACCAAAGAAATTGTCCATGTCAGCTTATTTTTTTGTCAACGTTTATTAGGGAGAGGCCCATCAAAGAGGCATAGATAAGTAAAGAGACATAGGTATAAAGCCCAATATGGACTCAACGATTATCCATTCAATATAACAACATGACTTAAAGGTTGTGGTCCACGATACAAGAAAAGGAAAAATAAGAATAAAAACTTCATACAATGAGCACATGACATAAGTTCTTTTCAGACATTCTTTTGTGATTTTAACCCTTATCCACAATAAAAAAAAACGTATTTGAATCCTCATATCTTCAATTGTAATAAAAATATCATTGACTATTCTTTCTTTTTTGGCTTAGGGATTAATTTATATGATGATTACTTAGCGTGGTTTTATTTTACTAACTTTGATGTCCTAAATTAAAAGTAATCAAAAATTACAGATCTTACAACACAAAACATATATTTATACTAAACATTTGAGAAAAGATAGAAAATAGAAAATTTTCTATAATGTTTTAAATGGTGATAAGTGACTACTTCGGTCGTCACATTTCCTATTCAACTATTTTCTTATCATAATTCATTGAATTTTTAACTTTGAGTAGGTTTTCATAACTTTATTTTTCAAATTTTTTAGGATGGATCACTTATCTCAAATCTCGAATTTGAGTCAAACAACAATAAGGATACCGTTATTTAGCTAGTTATAGAACAAATTAAAAAAAGAGACTGTGTTCTAAGTTTAGTATATGATGCACTGATATACCATGGTTTTTACCCATTTTATACCATGATATAGATGTGTTTTTAGTGTCTTTTGTGTTCGTTTAGAGTCTTTTACAGGTTTAATCAGGTTTGGAGCTAATTGGAGATATTTGGAGCATTTTGGGACTTTTGGGACGTTTTGGCCGAGAGCTTAACTCACTGTCCGATTTATTGATCAAGCATCGACCGACACACCTTGTGCATCGGTCGACACACTAGCGAGATGGGCCGTACACGTCGGTTTAACAAGTTATGAAGATTTGCAAAGAGGCCCAGAATAGTTCCAGTATTTACACAGAAGCCCCAGCCGAGATTAGGCTTATATATAGAGGATTTTGGTGTTTAATTTACTTACGCTTTCATACTTAGAGCTAAGAGATTTTTAGAGCTTTTGGGGCTGATCTATTTCCTGTATTCACTTATTTTGGAGAAGATTTCGAACCCCTTTGATATTTTATTCTCTTATATGCAATCTATTATTTCTATGATTATGTTTTCATCAATCATGTCTGAGTAGATCCATAGTTAAGTTTAGGGTTTCTCATTTGGGTTTGATGACTTGCTAGACTTGTTTAATTCAGTTAAGGATTCATATGATTAGAATGTTCTTCAAACTAAATTGTGCTTAATGCTAGTTCTAACCTGATCAATTAGAATCTAGATCTTAGGTTGCTAAATTCGACACGAGAGTGTGTTTTAGAATTTGAACTATTTAGGTTGAGCAATTAAATTATTCGCAAAGAGATTTGGTTTAGTTTAATTGTGAACATATCGAACTTGAACTTAATGCTAGTTTAATCTGTTAGTAATTGCAAAGAGATTTGGGTTACTGCACTTAGACTTAGAGAGTTTTCGCAAAGAGATTTGGTTAATTCTATTTCCGTGATTTGAGTTCTAGAACTGAGTTTAATTAGATCCTGACTGATTAGCTTGTCTGCTTGTCTGATTTCCTGAGAATACCCTAGGCTTGACGCTTTTAGTTTATTGCTTTTCACAACCAACTTGCTACTGTTTACTTTCTTGCTTCGCAATTTATTTACTTCACCATCTGCTTATTTCTAGTATTAATCTCTACTGTTCTGATCTATTGAGACCAAGTGTCCCTGTGGATTCGATAACCCTATATACTACTTTGACGATAATGTGCACTTGCAGTTTAGAATAGGGTAAAACTTAGAACCTATCAAGTTTTTGGCGCCGTTGCCGGGGACTCTTAGAGTCTTCGATAGGACCGAACTTAGGGTTTTTACTAGAAATTTTTCTTTTTGTTTTTGCTTTTTTCGTTTTATTTTCATAATTTGCTAATCTTTTCTCTGTTTCTTTCTGTCGCAGGTACGACTTTCGCCTTGCGTCGATCGTTGCATCCCTTGCGTCGATCATCACTAGGCGATTTGAGATTGAATCGATCGTTGCACTGACAGCATCGATCGTTGCTGGACGATTACAGACAGTTTATGCCAACGCAGAAAACTCGAAGTAATCCGAACTCGAGCTTAGTTAATCTCGGACTAGAGGAACTTGGACGTCTAGAAAGAACTATCAGAAGAGAAAAGAGAGAGAGAATGGTACGAGAACGTCTGATCTTGATACCAGATGCTGAAGGTACCCTGAGGGACCAAGATAACAACCCGTACAATGATGCTGGGCATCGGGTTGATGCTGAAGGGAACGTGATCCCTGACCCACCTGAGCCACAACCGCATGCGCAAGGTCAAGCTCAAGGTAGACAGATGATTGTCCATGAAAGGACTTTGGCTGACTACAACAGACCATATGAGTTTCATAGAAACCGAACAGCCTTAGTACTTCCTGGTTTCGAGAGGGAGGATTTTGAGATCAAGACCATCTACTACTCGCTGCTGAAACAGAATGATTTCCATGGACATCCAACAGAGCAGCCTATGGACCACATTTATTCATTTGAGGACTTAATCAATGGCATGAAGTACGATGGAGTTTGCCAAGATTATCTGTTCCTTAAGCTCTTTCCTTACAGTCTCGCTGGAGACGCTAGTGCATGGCTGAAGCAACTGGCACCTGGTCAGTTTACCACTTGGGCAGCACTGAAAAGTGAGTTCCTGAGACATTTCTACGATGATGCGCGTTAAGACCAGTCCAGACAGGACATTCTCACATTTTCCCAAGGAGCTGTGGAGCCTTTAAAAACTGCTTGGATGAGATTTAGGAAGTATCAGCGTGACTGCCCACACCATGGATTCAGTGAAGTCACATTGCTAGGTATTTTCTTCAGAGGCATATATCTGCCATATCAGTCTGCGCTGGATAACTCCAGTAATGCTAACTTCAACACCAGGACTCCTACACAAGCTAAGCAGTTGATTGAGAACTTAATAAGCAGCAACAATTGCAAGACTATGGATGAGAGGAGGAAGAAATCTGGTGGAAATGTTGATATCTCAGAGATGGCTGAATTGAGATCCAGGATGGACAAAATCTGCAATCTTCTAGGTGAAAAGAAAGCTGTCCACTTTGCTCAAGAAGTAGAAGTAATTCAGACTGAGGAGGACACTCAGGAAGAAGATGTGAATTACATCGGAGGATCTGGTTTCCAAGGAAACAAATTTGGATATCAATCTGGGAACAGATTTTCCGGTGGAGGACAGAAGGGTGCCTTCACAGGCAATCAGAACTCTTCAAGCTTTGGACAGACTAGTAATTTTCAGAAGCCTTATGGACAAAGTGCTCAGAGAACCTACGGATCTTCATCTTATCAGACACCTCCTGCAGCCACTGCTTTTGAGACTAGGATAGAAACAATGTTGGAACAGGTGCTGGAGAGCCAGAACAAGATTTCTGTGGACAGTAACAAGAAGCTGGATGCAGTTTATGAGAATCTCAATGGGAAGTTTGAGACTCTAAGCACTCATGTGAAGCAGCTGGACACTCAAGTGAATCAGATTTCCAGTTCTATGAAAGGAAAAGGAGTTGCAGACACTCACATTAAGGCCTGGTCTGTGTACATTAATGATGGGTCTCACCAAGGTGAAAAATTCGAGCTAAGTACAGCTGAATTGGTAGAGGAGGAAGAATTTTCGGATTTTGGAGAAAAACTCTCGGGTGAAAGTTGTGAACACAGTGTTGCAACGATCGACACACCCTTAGTGTCGGTCGTTGCAGGGCGTAAACAGACAGAACTGTCGGCTGATAATGGCATAGATGCTGAGTTGGAGCTTGATCACTTATTCACTGGAGTCTCTGAGATCTCTCAACAGGAGATTTATGCGCAGATTGTTAGACAACACTCCTCGGTATCTGAAGTGATTAAACAAGAAATTGAAGAGCTTAAGAAGCTAGAGGAGATTGGTAAAGAATTGGAAGAAATTCCAACTTCTGATGATCCACCTTATCATCCCTGTGTGCAGAGGTACTTAAACAGGATGCTGCCTTTAGATGAAGAGCTGAGAGACTGGGTGATAATAGTTCCCCAACACATTAGTGAGGTGCTACTGAACAAGATCCCGAAGAAGCTGCCTGACCCTGGAGTCTTTGTGCTTGATTGCTCTATCTTCGAGGACAGTTTCAGACGCTCTCTTTGTGATTTAGGAGCTGCTGGAAGTATGATGCCTTATTCTGTGGCAGAGAAGCTGGGGATGCTGGATTTTTCTCCTACTAGGACCTCTCTTGTCCTAGCTGATCAGTCTATACGAGTTCCGGAAGGACTCTTAAAGGACATTCCAGTGAGAGTTGGAAACTACTTAGTTCCGACAGACTTCCTTGTGCTGAAATATGACTGCGATCCTGATGAAGCATTGCTGCTTGGAAGACTATTCTTGGCTACAGCAGGAGCTGTGATTGATGTTAGACAAAGTCTAATAGACCTCCACCTGGGAGATGAGCCGCTGCGATATGAGATGGAGAAGCTGCGAAAGCCACTGATAGATGGGCAGACATTCACAATCATGGATGCAGATGATGAGCAGCCGAACGACACTGTGATTCTAGATCCTGGAGCACATTTTACTCCGTCTTTTCTTGGGCATGAGCATTCTGCAACAGCCTATTCTCCACCTTGGATGAGGAGACTTGAACAGAGACAGAAAAAGTCTCTGTCATGATCTCTTGGTGCCTGAAAGATCTTGTGCGTCCGGTCAAGCTAATGACCTTAAACAAGCGCTGAGTGGGAGGCAACCCACTGTTTTCGTTTTTGCATTTTAATTTTAGTATTTTCATAGGATTTTACGCTTGTTTCTGGTTTTGGTGAGTTTTGTTTGCAGGTCTCGGATTAAAACGCAATGCGTCGATCGACACACCATTGTGTCGATCGTCACGATACGAAAGAATCGCATTGCAGCGATCGTTGCGGTCCTGAGAAACGATCGATCCCCAACGAAAATTCTCTCGGGTTTTTACCTCTGTCGCAGTCAGGCATCGATCGTTGCACTAGATGCACCGATCGTTGCACTAACCATTCCATTAACAAATTTTTCTTTTCTTTCTTTTAACCAATCCCTTGCTTGACACTACTAGGGACAGTGTGTCTTAAGTGTGGGGGAGGTTCTACTAATTACTTTCTTTTGTTTTCTTAGAGTCAGTTAAATTTTTAAAAATTTTGTTTTTTGAGTCAAAATTTGTTTAAGTAGGAAACAATGATTTTTTGAGAAGATTAGCAGCATTTGCAGGAACTTAAGTAACCATTGGGATGAAGCTGCAGATTATCTATGACTATTAGAAAACCCAGACACATATCAGCCTACTAAGAACACCCACATCGCTTCAGGTATCAGAGGATCTTTTACTGACTTCAATTTAATCCTGACTTTAGATTTCTCACCTAAGGGCTTGGTATACTTTATGTCGGACTCCCTTGTTGGTTCTGACACAGCCTGTAAACCTGTCCTATTTGGTTCCCTTCTCCCCTTCCATAAAGTAAAAAAAAAAAAAGATAATAAACTGAGGATGAGTTAGTAACTCCGAAGTGGTCATGGGAATGGTAGCAAACACTATTTTCTCTCATGTGATCCATGGAATGTGTCCAAAGTACACCCCAAAACGGGAAGAACACTGATAAAAAAAAATAAAATGATATTCAGTGGGGAAAAATCAGTTGTTAAGGGAGGGAAAGAGAAGAAAGGGACTAAAGAAAGACAGTTTGGTGGTCTAGAGCTGGCAAGGTAAGAATCCATGTGCCTTTAGATCGATACTCCTTAGGTGAGACCGCACTTAAATATATGCATAAGTCAGTAGGGAGAATTTGAATGCGTGAATGTGATTGTGGCGTTTACTTAGGACAATTGCTAAGTGTGGGGGAAGTATATGTTGGTCTTGATGTCTGTGGATTGATTCTTTCATGTGGATTACTAAGGGGAATCTGAATGCTGCTGCTTCTAAGACAAAATGAGTTTCTGAAGAGTTTTCAAACCTCTTCACTACATTTTAGTTCTCTGTTTTGCTTGAGGGCAAGCAAAAGCTAAGTGTGGGGGAGTTGATATATCATGGTTTTTACCCATTTTATACCATGATATAGATGTGTTTTTAGTGTCTTTTGTGTTCGTTTAGAGTCTTTTACAGGTTTAATCAGGTTTGGAGCTAATTGGAGATATTTGGAGCATTTTGGGACTTTTGGGACGTTTTGGCCGAGAGCTTAACTCACTGTCCGATTTATTGATCAAGCATCGACCGACACACCTTGTGCATCGGTCGACACACTAGCGAGATGGGCCGTACACGTCGGTTTAACAAGTTATGAAGATTTGCAAAGAGGCCCAGAATAGTTCCAGTATTTACACAGAAGCCCCAGCCGAGATTAGGCTTATATATAGAGGATTTTGGTGTTTAATTTACTTACTCTTTCATATTTAGAGCTAAGAGATTTTTAGAGCTTTTGGGGCTGATCTATTTCCTGTATTCACTTATTTTGGAGAAGATTTCGAACCCCTTTGATATTTTATTCTCTTATATGCAATCTATTATTTCTATGATTATGTTTTCATCAATCATGTCTGAGTAGATCCATAGTTAAGTTTAGGGTTTCTCATTAGGGTTTGATGACTTGCTAGACTTGTTTAATTCAGTTAAGGATTCATATGATTAGAATGTTCTTCAAACTAAATTGTGCTTAATGCTAGTTCTAACCTGATCAATTAGAATCTAGATCTTAGGTTGCTAAATTCGACACGAGAGTGTGTTTTAGAATCTGAACTATTTAGGTTGAGAAATTAAATTATTCGCAAAGAGATTTGGTTTAGTTTAATTGTGAACATATCGAACTTGAACTTAATGCTAGTTTAATCTGTTAGTAATTGCAAAGAGATTTGGGTTACTGCACTTAGACTTAGAGAGTTTTCGCAAAGAGATTTGGTTAATTCTATTTCCGTGATTTGAGTTCTAGAACTGAGTTTAATTAGATCCTGACTGATTAGCTTGTCTGCTTGTCTGATTTCCTGAGAATACCCTAGGCTTGACGCTTTTAGTTTATTGCTTTCACAACCAACTTGCTACTGTTTACTTTCTTGCTTCGCAATTTATTTACTTCACCATCTGCTTATTTCTAGTATTAATCTCTACTGTTCTGATCTATTGAGACCAAGTGTCCCTGTGGATTCGATAACCCTATATACTACTTTGACGATACTGTGCACTTGCAGTTTAGAATAGGGTAAAACTTAGAACCTATCATGCACACACAACTCCAATTGTATTAATGCCTCTTTAAATATAAAGGATATATTATAGAGAATATATAAGGGAATTTCTACTTTCCCAAACATTGCAGCTAGCAACATATTATGGCCATGCAAAGATAGACAAAAAGATGTAACTAAAGAAAATTAAAAATATTATAATTAAAATAGTTAGAAATTTTGTACCAAAAAAAAAATACATATAAAAGGTATAAAAATAAAATAATAATAAAAACACAAAAGATGTCCTACATCACTATAAAAAAAAACTATAAAGCAGACAATGCGATAATATATGATACAATAAAAAAATTCAAAATGGGCCGAATAACAAATGATAATTCTAAGTTTGCAAAAGTAGGAAACAGAATGGACCCAAAGATTAGAAACGGCGTGGAAGATTTCCATAAAGAAGATAGCATACAGGTAGATGAGTCCATGCCGCTACCATTTATGGACCAACCACTGAAGTTCTAACAAACTCAATTTATCCGAACATTGAACATACATTTGAGGATATAGCTACACTAAAGGAGTCTGCAATATTAACATTGAGGAACAAAATAGTCGACGAAATTAACACTTTCATCTTTTCTAAAGTTTCTGGCCTGCAAAAGGAGTACCTCAATGGTGATAGCATAGGTCCAGGCGAATCAACTAAAGATGGACTTGACATGTTTTATCGGCTGGAGTTTCTGAATTGCGTTGAGTTTCGTAGAATACCAGCCCATAAACTATGCTTGAAAGTTGGTGCCACAATCATGCTGATAAGGAATTTGAACTCAAGAGAAGAATTGTGAAATGGGACAAGGATTCTTCTCACACACATGAGGGGTAAAGTTATCAAAGTAGAGTTTTTGTCGCATGATGAACAACGAAGGAAAATATTAATCCCACGGATCATACTCTCACCAAAAGAAACATGTCACCCTTACCTTTTTAGACAACGTCAGTTCCCAATAAAACTTTCTTATGCAATTTCAATAAATAAAATCCAAGGTCAAACCTTGAAGAAATTTAAATGTATCTCCCTAATCCGGTATTTATCCACGGTGAACTATATGTCGCTTTTTCACGCATCATGTCGCATAAAAGACTAACAATCTTGGACACATTAAATTCCCACAAAGGAAATGCAAGTGTGTGTAACATTGTCTACAAAGAAGCTTTCAAAGATCTAGTCTTGCTAACATGTAACCCACTAATTTCAACATTAAGGCATACAGAACCAAAAAAATCATTAATTGTCTCCAACATAAATATACAAATCAAGCACCGCTTTCTAGCTCCTCATGTCACATCATGTTACACGCCTTAATATTTCAATTGCAGGAGAGTTGGATGTGATGAAATACATGCATCAAGAAGGATGACGAGACCTACGATCCAGTCCGTGCACATCCATGTTTAAATCTATATATTTAAATTCCCTAAACTATTATTCAAATTTAAAAAACTAATGGATCAATATTGTTTGAGAATATTTCCTTCATAATGCAATATTGATGACGTACCATACAAAATCGTCTCCAATAAACCAAGACATCCAAATATTTAATATGTATTCAAATATTTAGATTCAAATAAAAGTTACCCCAAGTTTAATGCCTCGCTGGAATATAATATGTCTATTATATATTTTACGTTAAATTCAGTTTCTAAACGAAAGACATTGCATATTTGGACGAGGAAACTTATTTATATTGCCGCCAAATCAAACGAAATTTTCGGTGGACCAAGATAATAGGTTCCAATTGTTTATATGTGCGACGGGACTTATACAATACATGATGTTAATGGCTTCAATATTGTCGACTACCATAAGGGACGCCAAAAACGACAAACAACCTACAGTCCAGCATAATACCCAACATACACCAAGATTACTTGTCTACACAATAAAAAAACAAAAGCTAGATAACCAATTAACAACACATATCCAAAAACAATATGAGAACACAGCATATTACTAGGAAAAAACATTAACAAAATATATCGAAGACCCCAAAATACAAATACAATAAGTGAAATATGCGCGGGGGTAGGAAGTCAACTAGTATTAAAAATAACAAGACCAAATTTAGACTAGGGGCATTTTATATTTTTTCTCGCTAAACAAAAAAAATTTACTCAAAATGATGAAAATTACTTGAGGAAAAAAAAGAAAAATGTAAGCGGCAAGTGACCCCGTATCAGGGTCGGTTCTAGGCGTAACGCTAAAGTTTATAATCATTTTAAGGGCATTAAATCCAAAAATATTTCATTAGTATAGTGGTTTGAATGCTATATACCACTTAGAAGTCTTGTTCGGAAACTCACTAGGCATTGTGCGCGCGACCGACCCGGACCTAGCACCTAACAAGAAAATCGGGGTTACACGAGGATAATTCGGATCCTAGTTTTAGAGCTATATATCTTGAAAAAATATCAATCAATTATTATTAACCATTTTGATATAATATTATTCAAAACTGCATTAAACAGATGGAAAAATATCTAAATATGAAATATATGATTTTTATTAAAAATATAAATATGAGTTAAAAAACTAAATTATAGATTCAAAATATTTTCAAAAAAAATAAATAATAAAAAAGATTGAGTTACGCGGTCGGCTAGGCGGGAACTAGACGACTTAGGTGGAACTATGCTGGCCTAAGCGGCCACAAAATTGGTCAGCGATTTATTCAACCGATTTGGACAAAATTAGGTTGGATGAGTACTATCTAGCGCCTAGACAGACGCCTACGCGGCTATGTGGCCGAGTTTTAGAACAAAGCTTAGAAGTAATAGGTTGTATCCTTTCAAAAGACAGTATTTTAAAATTTTGCTTTAGGTGTTACATTTGTTTTGGCCGACACTGTAGGCGCTCACCCCCGTCTGCCAAGGTTGTAATCCAATCCAAGATTTAACTAAAAACATGATTTTATTAAGTAAACTTGAGAATTCAGATATCTAGGTAGGATTTGGATAAAAGGCGATCGGATCCGAGTCTTACAAGTAAAGGAGTTTTGAACCCATATAAATATCCACAGAATTTTGATTCAGTTTCGGTTAATTCTTAATGTTAACAACAGCTAAATATCCAAAAAGTTGGATATGGTTTAGTACGATATTTATTAACGAAATACTAAAAATATACTAAAAAATATACTCAAGAACATAAAAATTTTTCTTGAAATCTCAAAAATATATCTAAAACCCCAAGAAGTTTTTTAAAACAAATAAAACTATATTCAAAAATATATTTGAAAACCCAAAAAATAATTAAAATTATATAAGAAATACCAAAATTGGGCTATCTTCACTCAACAATCTCTCCTCCTCGAGAAATGAAATTGTTACCTCTTCCTCTTCCAAGTACACAAGTTCTTGAGAAATTCACACTAGGAGACACTTCTTGGTTTAATTAAAATAAAAAGCACTTGGCCGATTTTGGGCACTTTAAGCTTATGAAATACCATCACTAACCCTCTTCGCCTTACCTTTCCTAACTAAACTAATTACTTTCAATTACATCAATTACATTTTTTGTCTCTCCTCATTCTTATCTTTCATTCCCTCATGCTCTCTCTTCTTCCTTCTTATCTTTTTATTTTCTTTCTCTCTTTTCATCTCTTTTTCTCCTTTCTCTCATTTATCTTGGTTTTTAAAAACACTAATATTGTTTATACTATATAATATATTATTTTTTCTCTACTCTATGACATTAATTTTGATATATTTTATAATTTTTGGATTAATCTTGTGGACATCAAGAAATTATGGCATGAATGGTACATATGATTCAGATTTAATGGATAAGTATAGTCATGTTCATATAATATATCTTCATTATATATGTTTATTTCTCTCGTCCATGTTGACTTGTGTCAGTGTACATTTGTATGTGGACACTCTTTCTGTGTACATTTGTATATAGTCAGATTTATTGTTTTCATTTCCCACATGCATATGATTCAAATCCATTGAATAAATATAGTGTATACTTTGTCCACGTTGCATGCAAATGTCACTTACGGATATAAACATTTTGTAAAATGGTATTTAAGTAAGCACCTTTCACACTAAATATATTTATTGTGTAAAATGATACATATGATTAAGATTCAGTGGATAAATATAAAGTGGAAGCATAGTCGATTGTAAATGGTGTATATGTCTGCATGTCCATGTTCACACAATCTACATTCAATCTATATATATATTTATTTTTCTCAGTCTATATCAACATGTTTCTGTGTACAGTTGTATGTGGACACTCTTTTAGTGTACATTTATAAGTTTTCTCATTTACTATTTTTCACAAATAATAATGATACATTTGTTTTTCTTATGTATTATCCACCAAAGCTTAGATATTTTCTAACTTTTAAGAATTAGCAAGAGTTATTATTAAATAGTGTCCACATCGATTTATAAACTTGTGTCCACGTTGATTGTAAAATAGTGTCCATGTTTGCATAGTTCATGTTCACATTATCTATATTCACTTTATATATGTTTATTTTTCCCTCGTCCATGTCGAAACGTTTATGTGTACATTTGTATGTGGACATTATTTCATTGTACCAGTCACAGCACACATTTTTAACGTCCACAAGATTTGATAAAAAGAACTAATATATATCAAAATGGGTGTCAAAATATAAAGAAAAAATATGTTATAACTTATAGTATAAAAATCAAATTTTGTTTATCAAAACACCTATAAATGGAGAGAGAGAGAGAGAGAGAGAGAGAGAGAGAGAGAGAGAGAGAGAGAGAGAGAGAGAGAGGAGAGAGAGGAGAGAGAGAGAGAGAGAGAGAGAGAGAGAGAGAGAGAGAGGAGAGAGAGAGAGAGAGAGAGAGAGGAGAGAGAGAGAGAGAGAGAGAGAGAGGAGAGAGAGAGGAGAGAGAGAGAGAGACGAGGAGAGGAGAGAGAGAGAGAGAGAGAGAGACGAGAGAGAGAGAGAAATGAAAAAAAATATATGGTTACACAAACGAACCGAGTTGAGCTAGTTGAAGGATATATTATGAATTTTTTAGCTTGAAAATGTGTAACGTAGATAAGTGCTTTATTTTGTAATAACATATTATAAAGTGTCTTATAGAGTGAAAGCCTTTGGGTTCTTCTACTGGGCCGTCTTTCTGAAATTGAGCTTTTTCCAAATTGGGTCTCATTCAAATATGTTTCTTTGTAATATGTGATAGGTTAGTTGGCTACTTAGCTTAGCCATGTAAAAATCTTAATTCTCTTACGTTAAATAATAAAAAAATTCATCAAAAATAAATATCAAAATTATATTTATAATATCCAAAATAACTAATATGTTTAATATTTTCGAATCAGTTGGATATCTGATTGAATATCAGATAATACCGAAAATTGAACTGAACCGAATAGATATCCGCATATATGCAAATGTAATACTTGTGTGAGTCGAAACTCGTACGGTCAAAAATTGTAGAGCAAAACTTTTTAGAGAACAGAAACTTCAAGGATAAACCACTAAACTAGCAAACCCGGAGGAAGTTTTATTGATGTTAGATCGAAAAGAGTGCAAAGTCGGAAAAGAGAATACAATGAAAAGAAATCGCTAAGAAAACTGCTTAAACTCTCAAGTCTAGATGCTAGGGTTTTTCGCTCTGCCTTTATCGTATGACTTCCACCTCCTTTTATAACTGCGGCAAGTCGGCTTCGATAATATTTCCGCAAGATTTGCGGAAATCTTCCTGTTGTTATCTCCTTCCTTTTTCCGTTAATATTTACATTTCTATCTCGGATTTTTCTTTTCAGCTCGGCCATATCTCTTCCTTTTCTCCTTTGTCTTTATCTTTTTTCATATTTCCGCGGCTTGACCTATTTGCCGGATGGGCCGAGAACGGACGATGCGAGCCCGTTAGTGTACAAACTTACCTATTTGGTCCAAAGTCGTCGTATGTTTGGGCTTAAATTCTTATTTCTCTCAACTTGATCCATCAGCCCAAGTCATCGGCCAAGAAGGTACGGGCCGATGTTTCCGAAGGTGGGTTACGAAAAATTGTGCACATCGACAAATGTTTGGTTAACCGTTTGGAAAGTCCAGCTCGGAAGTTTGCAAGAGGTGCATTCAGCTCAGAATTCCGGAGGGATAAATCATGATCGGGAATGAGAGGGGAAGGATTCGGATCCGAGCTGGTTCAGCTCGGGTATTGAACTGGTTCAGCTTGGTTCTCCGAGCTGATTCATCTTGGATTTCCGAGCTGGTTCAGCCCAGTTTTCCGAGCTGGTTCAGCTCGTGTTTTGCCTGTTTGGATGCCTTGTCGATCCGTAGTTCCTGTCGGAAGATGCGTTTTTTCGATTAAAGTGTCATCCGTTTCGTATGAAATGTATTTGTCGAAACCATTTTTCCGACAAATTGTTTAGGTGAAGTTGTTGGTACTTCGTATAACTTGGTTATTCGTATGAAACGTTGTTTGTCCGTAGTGGATGTTTGTCTGTGTTTGATCTTTCGATCTTGTTTTCGTCGAGGGGTTTTTTGACCCCAACAGTTAGCCCCCCAGCTTGCCAGAGTCGAATGCGATGATGGCGAGGTTATTTCGTATTCGAGGGGAAAACAATTGTTCGAAAGAAATTTAATCAACCAGCCCCCGTGTCATCGTTCTTGCGATAATCGGGTCGTCGATCATAGTTGATTCCTCCACGCTTGGTCGTTCTGACCACATGCCTAATCATGACCTGTTCCGCCATGATTTGCTCGGGCATGCTTGCGACAAAAATGATTGAAAAGTAATCATTTTGAAATCCCATGCCTTGGTGAATTCTATAAGTATTCACTTCTTCATTCTTCACTTCTTACTCCTCTCCAAAGATAATAACCCAAAGGTATCTTCTCTCTCTAACTTCTTTTTAGTTCCTTGTGAGTTTTGTCAAGATTTCCAGCTTTGTTCTTGTGAGTTTAGAAGCCTTGGATCTTTTTCAAGTTTGAACTTTTTGTTTGGCGGTGTTCTCGACGAAGATGGTGGATCGTGAACCGAAATGTGGTCATGCTAATTCGTCCGAATGAGAATCTCCTGGGGTTTGGCGTGCAACTAGGTCTCGTGCTAGTCGGCCTTGTCCCTCGGCCATAGCGGTTGCTTCGATCAAGAATGAGTTCGAAGGGGCTCAAGTTAATCAGGAGGAATTCCTTCATTAATGGGATTTCCCTCCAGATGCGCCAAAGAAGAATCATCCAAGGAGAAAGAAACTGATTCCTGATCCTGTTGGCTCGACATTTTCTTCGGCAGAGTCGGTCGCGAAGCTTCGACGCGATGCTAAGATCCCTGAGAACGTGACGATAAGGATACCAGCTCCTTGCGACCGAGTTGAGTCTCCACCAAAGGGGTATTTTTCGGTGTACGAAATCTTCTTCGAGTCGTGCTTTCTTTGGTTCCCGATTCACAAACTTATCATCCGTTATCTTCGACGCCATAGATTGGCTCTGACGCAAATCACTCCTAGGAGCCTAAGGCATTTGGTAGGCATATTGGTTCGTAGTTTCGAATGTGGATTCAACCTCTGAGTGTTACATCTTCGGAATATGTTGCACGTGGTTCCGACAAAGCGTGGTTCCGAGTATTACCTCATGCTCTATCTTCATCGGGCGGTTATATCGGATTTCGAAAAATAAGGATCGTCGATGGAGGCATCATTTCTTCTATGTCTTAATCGACGAAGCGTCCGTTGGGGAAGCTTGTGTTCCATTGATGATGTCGAAATGGGGAGATCTTGGTAGCGGACTTAGTTGTTTTCGTCGTTTAGATTTTTATCATGCCGATCTTCTAACAAATTTTTTTTTTTTTTCAGCGAGAGACATCTGCTTGACGTGTCCGCCGCAGTTGGTTCCTCTCATTTGGGCGCTTCAGGAAGGTGTCACGAATTGGAAACATCATTTTACGATTGAGCGTGTTATCCGCGCCAGTCAGATGGACGCGGCTCATCGAGCGGCGAGGAACGACGAGAAAACGGACGTTGAGGACGAGCGTCCGGATGATGTTGTTATCCAAGACTATGGTTCGATCTCCCCGTGGCTCGCGGAAGGGGTTGAGCTTCCGGAGTTCGATTTTCATGACTTCGACGACTGGATCGGTCAAGATCCCATGCTGGGTAAAGGCATTCCTAGAGCTTGTGCTGATGGTGATAACGGTGAGGGGATGAATGCTCTGCAAGTCAATATGTCGGACTCGTCTAATCGGGTCGTCGCGCCCGAATCTAGTCGAAGATCCAGGAAGAGACATGGGAAGGACTTCGAAGTTCCGCAACCTGAAATCCTGGCACGGTCTCGTGATGGCGATGGTTCCATGTACACCAATGCTGCTGCGGTTGCTAGCTTTTACGCGGATGTTCGTCATCCAGGAGATATCCCCACACGATACGAAGACATGATTTGCGGTGAACCCCTTGCTAGCGCTGGGCAGGACATGTTAAGGGTTAGTTCCTTTACTTTGCCGTGAGGCATGCGATCTTATACGACTACTTTACTAATTTGTCTGAGTTTGTTTCAGGCGTGGGCTTCAGTTAATCGTCATGCTTCTGAATCCGATATGAAGCTTTGCGGAATTCGGGATCGCTTCGCAAGGCGCTCTGTTGACTACGCGCACTTGGCGGAGCGAGTTGCTGCGAGAATTAATGTCGAGGATTCGTCCGGGAGAGCGAGACGTCTTTGAATACAACTGGCTGATTGCCGAAGCTAGGGACTGCTTCGATCCATCTTTGTTTCATGGTGATGGTGCCAGTTCGTCCCAAGGAGACGCCTGGTTTTAGGATTGCGGATATGACTTATGTTTGTTGTTCAAGGGTATCCTTAAGACGGTTGGTCGTCGTACTAGATTGTGTTTGAATGTTTCAACGCTTTTAACATTTCTCTGTTTCCGAAGTAGAAGATCGTTTAATGTATGACGTTTGACTTTGTTTTTCCGAAAGAGTTTGAGATTTGTTTTATAGACTGTATTGGCTTGATTGAAAGTTCAAATCGGTTTGGCTGGGTCCCGAGTTGGTTTAACTTGAAATTTCTGAGCCGGTACGGCTCGGATCCGAACTGATTCAGCTTGGAATTTCCGAGATGGTTTAGCTCGGGTCCAAGCTGGTTCAACACGGAATTTCCGAGCTGGTTTAGCTCGGACCTGAGCTGGTACAGCTCGGAATTTACGAGCTGGTTCAGCTCGGAATTTCGGAAGTGAGCTGATTCAGCTCGTAATTTCCGAGCTGGTTTGGCTCGGAAATTTTCGGTGCGTGCCTTTTAAAATGTTCGGACCGGTGCGCTTAGGAAGTGTTTTTATCGGGTTTTGTCAGTGTGCCCGGAAGCGTTTTACTGGGTTTCGCAATGATTAGACCAGTGTGCTCGGAGGCGTCTTACTGGGTTTTGAATCCGAGAGATAACAATATGTTTTTTCTTTCGCGGATTTGTAATGTACAAACCAGTGGGTTCAGAAACGTTCTACTGGGTTTTTAGGAGCTTTACGGTTTACTTTGGTACTAGTGCGGGATCTGCCATCTTAATTTCCTAAGTCGGTCTTGTACTCAATAATGATGTTGTCGAGACCAGTGTGTTGTATTTTACTGGGTTTGGATTTTCGATCCTGATTTTCCGTGAAACTCTCGCCTCGCATCTTTCGTTCACTGTAAATAAGCTGGTATCCGCAGGACTACCTTTCAAAGATACCGAACCAAGATATACTTGGTTAAAATGTCATTTTACCAGTGTGCTGAGTAGCGTCATACTGGATTTTTTTGGGTTATATTATCGTCTCTAGTACTGGTGCGGCGGATTTGAAGACCTGTCAACATCCCGTATTCGGGATCTTACGTCAACCTCTCGACTTATGTTCCCTTTGCCGATAAAAATATACCTTGGCGGTCATTAAAGAATTTTTACAGCGCTCTTTTATTTGATATATAGAGCCTCAATCCATAAAGGATGTGTCGGCTAATATCCGTAAAGGATGTATGAGTTTGTCCACTGCAGCCGTCAGCGGACAAAGTAAGTCGTTCCTAACAACTACGCATGCGATAAACTAGTAGGCAGATTCTAAATTATAAAGTTCGTATCCTAATTTCAGTCTATAGGAAAATAAATAAAACGAAAATGACAGAGAGAGTTTATTTTGTTACCGGATGACTTCAAGAATTTGGTTGGGGAGTTGAATTTTTGCGGAGAGCGCTCAGCTTGGAATTTTCGAATTGGTTCAGCTTGACCCGAGCTAGTTCTGGTTCATCTTGGATCCGAGCTGGTTCAGCTCGGCTAGCCATGATTATCCCAGCTGGTCTGCTGGAGAGTTCCTTTCCAATTTGCTCGGACTTTTTCTGGCCAATTTGCTCGAAAATCCCTAGCTGATTTGCTTCGAAATTTCCGAGATGGTTCTTTTGAGGTTTGAGTTTCAAGAATTGCTTAAAAAATTTGCGAGATCCGATATGAAAATATAGATATATACGGACCCACTCCCCCCTCCCCCCCTTTTGAGAGGGGGGACAGCTGAACCGATCAAGAAGATCGGCTGCCTACGTACCCCTCGCGGGGATCAAGCCGTCTCATAGTTCAAAATGTTCCGTAAAATATATAAATATATATATATATATATATATATATATATATATATATATATTGAAGTCTTCAGTATCGGAATCTTCTTAGGTGCATCGCGTTCCATCTTATTTTGGTGTTGTCCATGGTTTCAAACTCGTATACTTCAGGACGAATCTCTCTCGTAATCATGTAAGGTCCTTCCAAGTCTGCTCTGGTGTTTCGAAACGCCGAGCTTCGCCAGACTCTTCTTAGGACAAAATCTCATACAGAGAAGTGTTTATTGCGATTGTTGGTTCGGTGAGATGGGCAGCTTCTCTCCGTTTCATTTGTCTGATGGCCTGATTCTCCGTTCTGGGGATCGTCAGGGATCCACCGATCTCGACTTCCCCAAATCGTGCTGATTCCAAAGGGGGTTGGAAACTTGATGCATAAATGATAAGTCGATGGGACCGCCTTCATGGAGTTTATCCACGGAATTCCGAGAATCGCTCCATAGATGATTGGGTGATCTACCACTGTAAACTCAACGAATTTGAAGACTCCTCCGGCGATCATTGGCAGTTCGATCTTTCCGAAGGTGGTTACAGGGTCTCCGGCAAATCATGTTAGGGACGATTGGGAAGGTGTCCCTTAATTCAAATTTACACTTATTTTCCTTAGAGTCTCACAGAAAATCAGGTCCACATAACTTCCTGTGTCGATAAGTACGTCTGGTACGTGACGATTCTTGATGATCAACCCTAAGACTAGTGGTTGTATGCCTGGACGGTTGGTTTCCGATATCCGTATATCGTCGAATGTTATCATATGATTTGGATAACGATCTGACGCTCGCTTCCTGATGCTTCTTCTCAGGATAGTTGTGTCCCGCGACCGTCGAGGATAAGGATCGATATAAAGTTTTGGTCTTGGGCGGTATTGCGGCCTTTCCACGATCATGTTTATCCTTTGTCTGCCGATCGCTTTAGGATCTCGTCGTTTCCTTTCCTCCGCTTGTTGTTCCCTGTCTCGGTTTTTCCTTCTTGATGGTTTCGTTCTCGATCCATTTTGTTTGGATCGTTGCTTTTGTTCGGCTTATTTGACTGATTTCCGATCTTTCCATCGTTGAGGTCCTTCAGAGTTATCGTATCTCCCAGTTCTCCAGCTACGAGTTTGGCCGCGAGTTTGATCCCCAGTCTGCGACAGTCGGCAGTGTTATGTCCGTAGGATTGGTGGTGGTCAAAAAAGGCTTTTTCGTCGTAGGAGCTGGGATTCCTCGTCCAAGTGTTCCACGAACTTTTCCTTCATTCTGTCAGCCTGTCTTCTTGTTGATCTGATCCGATTTGGTAGTTATGCGATATGATCATCCTTTCGTGCCGTGAAGTTCTGGTTTTCTTCGAGACTCGCCTCTCGCTGCTCGTCCTTGTCGATATGCGAGTTTACTTGCGTGCTTTTTCGATTTGTGCTTCTCAGACAAGACCTTCATTTCCTCTTTATCTACGATAAAATCTATTGCCCTGTGCAAGGCATCTGCCATCGTTTGTGGTCGGTTTAGCGAGATATCCCTCCTAAAATATGACTCGTACCAAAGTGCTTTCTTTAGTGCACCGATGCCCACTTTATCGCTCAAAATTTCAATGCGGCTGGCCACTCTTTTGAACCGCTCAATGAATTTTCTCAGGCTTTCCGTTTTGCCCTGACTCAAAGCCCATAGATCGACGTCGGAAGTCTCCCTGTCTATGAAGATCGAGTATTGCTTCATGAATTCCTCCGATAGCTGTTGGAAATTTCCGATGGAGTCGCGGTCTAGCCTTGAAAACCATTCGAGGGCTGCTCCTTTTAGATGTTCTATGAACAGGAGGCAGAAACCGGCGTCTTTATCCTTTCGGGTGAGATTTTCTCTTCCCATTGCAATTCGGAAAGCCATCATATGAGCCTTCGGATTAGTCGTTCCGTCTTAGAATGGGATTTTGAGCTTGCCCGGATTGAAAATCCGGGTTCCGGTTATTCGAGCTATGAATGGTATCTTTCGTGTCTCTTCCAGGACGCGATCGATTTCCAGACCGGCGCTTGTTTCCCGGTGAACCTGTGATCGTACAGTTTTAATCTCCGCGGTTGTCTGAGCCAGCGCGTCCCTGAGTTCGTCGAGTTCATCGTCGCTTAGATGTGGGACGTATTGATCTGCGTCGATTCTCTCTTCGTCATCGAGGGTGATGCGGTCCAACCCTCAGGCGGAATCGAGTCTTCGTTTTCGCAGTCTTCTGTGTTGCTTGCTGCCGCTGACTTTCGACCTCGAATTATCGGAGGAGGATTTGTGGTATTGGGTCTTGTCGCTGGCGGGGTTCGTTCACCCGTAGTTTCCTCGCAATGTTGCGACGGATTCCTTTTCGGCTCTCCGGAGGTTGAGAAGTCTAGGCGCCTTCGTTCGGTCGGGGCGAAATTCACCGTTCGGGTTGTCCGCGTACGGTTCCCAGTTTTCAATCTTTCGATTTGTTCAGTGAGGGTGTTGTTCGCCTTCTCCTATTCTTCTGCGCTTTCTCTCAGCGCAGCTACCATCTCTTTCAGCTCGGCAAGAGTTGCGTTGATTGTCGTGTCCGATGCGGCCGTGTTTGTAACATTGCCGCCCGCTGATATATCATGGTTTTTACCCATTTTATACCATGATATAGATGTGTTTTTAGTGTCTTTTGTGTTCGTTTAGAGTCTTTTACAGGTTTAATCAGGTTTGGAGCTAATTGGAGATATTTGGAGCATTTTGGGACTTTTGGGACGTTTTGGCCGGGAGCTTAACTCACTGTCCGATTTATTGATCAAGCATCGACCGACATACATTGTGCATCGGTCGACACACTAGCGAGATGGGCCGTACGCGTCGGTTTAACAAGTTATGAAGATTTGCAAAGAGGCCCAGAATAGTTCCAGTATTTACACAGAAGCCCCAGCCGAGATTAGGCCTATATATAGAGGATTTTGGTGTTTAATTTACTAACGCTTTGATACTTAGAGCTAAGAGATTTTTAGAGCTTTTGGGGCTGATCTATTTCCTGTATTCACTTATTTTGGAGAAGATTTCGAACCCCTTTGATATTTTATTCTCTTATATGCAATCTATTATTTCTATGATTATGTTTTCATCAATCATGTCTGAGTAGATCCATAGTTAAGTTTAGGGTTTCTCATTAGGGTTTGATGACTTGCTAGACTTGTTTAATTCAGTTAAGGATTCATATGATTAGAATGTTCTTCAAACTAAATTGTGCTTAAAGCTAGTTCTAACCTGATCAATTAGAATCTAGATCTTAGGTTGCTAAATTCGACACGAGAGTGTGTTTTAGAATCTGAACTATTTAGGTTGAGCAATTAAATTATTCGCAAAGAGATTTGGTTTAGTTTAATTGTGAACATATCGAACTTGAACTTAATGCTAGTTTAATCTGTTAGTAATTGCAAAGAGATTTGGGTTACTGCACTTAGACTTAGAGAGTTTTCGCAAAGAGATTTGGTTAATTATATTTCCGTGATTTGAGTTCTAGAACTGAGTTTAATTTGATCCTGACTGATTAACTTGTCTGCTTGTCTGATTTCCTGAGAATACCCTAGGCTTGACGCTTTTAGTTTATTGCTTTCACAACCAACTTGCTACTGTTTACTTTCTTGCTTCGCAATTTATTTACTTCACCATCTGCTTATTTCTAGTATTAATCTCTACGTTTCTGATTCTATTGAGACCAAGTGTCCCTGTGGATTCGATAACCCTATATACTACTTTGACGATACTGTGCACTTGCAGTTTAGAATAGGGTAAAACTTAGAACCTATCAAGTTTTTGGCGCCGTTGCCGGGGACTCTTAGAGTCTTCGATAGGACCGAACTTAGAATTTTTCTTTTTGTTTTTGCTTTTTTCGTTTTTATTTTCATAATTTGCTAACCTTTTTTTTCTCTGTTTCTTTCTGTCGCAGGTACGACTTTCGCCTTGCGTCGATCGTTGCATCCTTTGCGTCGATCGTCACTAGGTGATTCTGAGATTGAATCGATCGTTGCACTGATAGCATCGGTCGTTGTTAGACGATTACAGACAGTTTATGCCAACGCAGAAAACTCGAAGTAATCCGAACTCGAGCTTAGTTAATCTCGGACTAGAGGAGCTTTGACGTCTAGAAAGAACTATCATAAGATAAAAGAGAGAGAGAATGGTACGAGAACGTCTGATCTTGATACCAGATGCTGAAGGTACCCTGAGGGACCTAGATAACAACCCGTACAATGCTGCTGGGCATCGGGTTGATGCTGAAGGGAACTTGATCCCTGATCCTCCTGAGCAACAGCAACATGAGCAGAACCAGGGTCGAGGACAAGCCCAAGGTAGACAAATGGTTGTCCATGAGAGATCTTTAGCTGACTACAACAGACCGGATGAGTTTCATAGAAACCGGTCAGCTTTAGTGCTTCCTGCTTTTGAGAGGAATGATTTTGAGATCAAAACCATCTACTACTCGCTGATGAGACAGAATGCGTTTCATGGTTACCCAACAGAGCAGCCTATGGATCACATTGATGGGTTTGAGGACATAGTCACTGGCATGAAGTATGATGGAGTCTGCCCGGACTATCTGTTCCTTAAGATTTTTCCGCACAGTCTTGCTGGAGACGCTAGTGCATGGCTGAAGCAGTTAGCGCCTGCTCAGTATACTACTTGGGCAGCTTTAAAGAGTGAGTTCCTGCGTCACTTCTATGACGATGCGCGCTCAGATCAGTCCAGACAGGACATACTCACCTTTTCCCAAGGAGCTGTGGAACCTTTAAAGACTGCCTGGATGAGATTTAAGCAGTATCAGCGTGACTGCCCACACCATGGATTCACTGAGGTTCAGTTGATTGGCATTTTCTTCAGAGGCATAGATCTTCCATATCAGTCTGCACTGGACAATTCCAGTAATGCTAACTTCAACACCAGGACTCCTACACAAGCTAAACAGTTGATTGAGAATCTAATAGGCAGCAACAGTTGCAAGACTATGGATGAGAGGAGGAAGAAATCTGGTGGAAGTGTTGATAAATCAGAGATGACTGAATTGAGAGCCAGGATGGACAAAATCTGCAATCTTCTAGGTGAAAAGAAAGCTGTCCACTTTGCTCAGGAAGTAGAAGTAATTCAGACTGAGGAGGACACTCAGGAAGAAGATGTGAATTACATCAGAGGATCTGGTTTCCAAGGAAACAGATTTTCCGGTGGAGGACAAAGGAATACCTTCACAGGAAATCAAGGTACCTATGGACCTTCATCTTATCAGACTCCTCCTGCAGCCACTGCTGATAAGAGTAAGATAGAGATAATGCTGGAACAGGTGCTGGAAAATCAGATTAAGAGTGCTGCAGACTTCGACAAAAAGGTAGATAAGGTCTATGAGAAGCTGAATGGGAAGTTTGAATTCCTGAGAACCCACGTGAAAGAGCTTGATGCTAAGGTTGCAATAATTGCTGGACATGCTCAGAGGGAAGATGGATATCTCCCAAGACGAACTGACGCTAATCCCAAGTACCAATGCAATGCAGTGACTTTGAGAAGTGGTAAGGAACTGTTACCTAAACAAAACAGGCAGCTGAGCGTTGAGGAACTCGTCGAGATTGAAGAATTGGAAGATGAAATTCGTGACATTCGCGATGCATCGGTCAATGCACCCAAGCAACGGTCGACGCAAAGCGATAACGTAGAAACTGTCGTCGCGAAGTCGCCCAGCAACGATCGGCACAATTCCAATGACGGTCGATGCAAGGGGACTGCTGAGGATCCAAAACCAGAGACATCAAAACAGTCGACCGAAAGAGTTTACAAGCCTAAAATACCCTATCCCAAGAATCCCAGGAAGGCTAAGAACGAGAGGCAGTATGCCAAATGCAAAGAGTTCATAAAAAAGGTGAAAGTTGAAGTGCCTTTGCTTGACTCCATGGATACCTCGCCTATGATGAGGAGATGCCTTAAAGATATGATTGCTGGAAAATGGACAGATGAAGAGAGTGTGATGATGATCAGTGAGGTATGCAGTGCAGTAATTCAGGGCAGAACTCCTGAGAAGTTAAAGGATCCTGGGAGCTTTGTATTAGATTGTACTATCTACAGAGAGAGGTTCGAAAGATCCCTATGTGATCTTGGTTCTAGTGTGAATCTCATGCCACTCTCAGTTGCTAAGAGGCTCAGTATGACTGATTTCAGACCTACTAGGATATCACTGGTTCTAGCAGACAGAACGATCAGGATTCCCGAAGGAGTATTGGAGGATGTGCCTATAATGATTGGCCAATGTGCGATTCCCACTGACTTCGTGGTTCTGCAATATGGACAGGAACCAAAGGATCCACTAATTTTGGGCAGATCTTTCTTAGCTACAGCTGGTGCGATGATTGACTGTCAGAGAGGTAAAATAGTTCTGAATGTGGGTGATCTGAAGATGAGTTTTGATATGAACAAACTGGTAAAGAGACCAACCATCGACGGACAAACTTTCTATGTGGACACACTTGGTGAATTAGCTGCAGAGTACTTTCACCAGTCACATGCTGAAGATCCACTAGAAAGAGCTTTACTGAGCTCTATAATAGAGTTGGAATACCTGCAAGACGAGCCAGCAATGTGCTATACAAGACTGATGGATTCTGTTGAAGTTGCAATGCAGGTGGAAGTATCTGACACGACGATGCAACGATCGACACTCACCAAGCATCGGTCGTTGCAAGGTGACGCAGACTGGGCAGAGGAAAAGGCTCCGAAAATAGAGTTGAAACAACTTCCATCTGGGCTAAGGTACGCGTTTCTTGGACCGAATTCAACTTATCCAGTGATAGTGAACGCTAGTTTAAACAACGCAGAGCTCACTTTACTGCTAAGCAAGCTGCGCAAGCATCACAAAGCTCTTGGCTATTCTCTTGATGACATTTCAGGTATCTCACCAGAGCTGTGCATGCATCGGATACACCTTGAGGATGAGTCTAAGACATCTGTTGAGCATCAGAGAAGGCTTAATCCTAATCTGCAGGAAGTGGTTAAAAAGGAGATTATGAAACTCCTGGATGCTGGAATCATCTATCCTATTTCAGACAGTGATTGGGTAAGTCCAGTCCATGTAGTGCCTAAGAAGGGCGGAGTTACAGTTGTGAAGAATGAGAGAAACGAGCTGATACCTACTAGGACTGTAACGGGACACAGGATGTGCATAGATTACAGGAAGCTGAATGCTGCAACCAGAAAGGATCACTTTCCCTTGCCTTTCATCGATCAGATGTTGGAGAGGTTAGCCAATCACCCTTACTACTGCTTCCTCGATGGATACTCAGGTTTCTTTCAGATTCCTATCCACCCAGAAGATCAGGGAAAGACTACTTTCACTTGTCCATATGGCACATTTGCTTACCGTAGGATGCCTTTTGGACTCTGTAATGCTCCTGCCACTTTTCAGAGATGCATGATGTCCATATTCACTGATATGATTGAGGACTTTATGGAGGTATTCATGGATGATTTCTCAGTCTATGGATCATCTTACAATGAATGTCTAGATAATCTGTGCAAGGTGCTGACTAGGTGCGAAGAAAAACACTTGGTCCTTAACTGGGAAAAATGCCACTTTATGGTCAAAGATGGCATTGTTCTTGGACATAAGGTATCTGAAGCAGGAATCGAAGTGGACCGCGCTAAGATTGAGGTAATGACAAATCTTCAGGCGCCTGATTCTGTTAAAGCTATTAGAAGTTTTCTTGGACATGCTGGTTTCTATAGGCGTTTCATCAAAGACTTCAGTAAGATTGCTAGGCCACTAACTGCTTTGCTGTGTAAGGATACCAAATTTGAGTTCAATGCAGACTGTCAGACTGCATTTGAACAGATCAAGCAGGCATTAGTGAGTGCTCCAATAGTTCAGCCACCAGATTGGGATCTACCTTTTGAGGTTATGTGTGATGCAAGTGATTTTGCTGTAGGAGCTGTTCTAGGACAGAAGAAGGATAAAAAGCTTCATTCTATCTATTATGCTAGTAGGACACTAGATGATGCGCAGAGAAACTATGCAACCACAGAAAAGGAACTGTTAGCTGTTGTCTTTGCTTTCGAGAAATTCCGCCCCTTTCTTTTTGGCTCCAAGGTGATTGTTCATACTGATCATTCAGCCCTGAAGTATCTGATGCAGAAGAAGGATACTAAGCCAAGATTGTTAAGATGGATTCTATTGCTTCAGGAGTTTGATATTGAGGTGAGGGACAAGAAGGGGGTTGAGAATGGATTTGCCGATCATCTTTCAAGGATGCTAGTTGAGGAAGACGTGCCCATAAACGATTATTTGCCCGAGGAAAACGTCAACATGATTGGTGCAGTTTTTCAGATGAATTTGGGAGGAGAGTTGCAGAACTGTCGGGAAAGTCGCACTGTGTCGATCGATGCCACACTGGCAACGGTCGATACAAGTATCGGGGAAGCAACGATCGACACATGCACGCGCAACGATCGATGCATACCTGATACGAGCCGAGAGTCCTTCAAGATCAGAATTGGGAATTATGACTTCGAAATCTCTGCTGTAGCAACCTCTGATCGACCATGGTATGCTGATATAGCCAACTACCTTGCTGCTGAGACTGAACCAGATGATCTGATGGGTTATGAAAATAAAAGGTTCTTTAGAGAGCTTAGAAGGTACTACTGGGATGAGCCTTATCTCTACAAGCACTGCTCAGATGGCCTGTAAAGGAGATGCATTGCTGAATCAGAAGTTCCAGACATCCTGTTCCACTGTCATGGATCAGATTATGCTGGACACTTTGCTACATTCAAGACTGTGTCTAAAGTTCTGCAAGCAGGTTTCTGGTGGCCTACAATGTTCAGAGACACTCATTCTTTCGTCTCTCAGTGTGATGTTTGTCAGAGAAGAGGGAAAATCAGCAAGAAGCATGAGATGCCTCAGAATTTCATTCTGGAAGTTGAGGTTTTCGATTGCTGGGGCATAGATTTCATGGGTCCTTTTCCCTCATCCTATGGGAATAAATTCATCTTGGTTGCTGTGGACTATGTGTCTAAATGGGTTGAAGCAATAGCTAGTCCAACCAATGATTCTTCGGTGGTCATTAAGCTGTTTAAGACCATCATATTCCCCAGATTTGGAGTGCCTCGTATAGTGATTAGTGATGGAGGATCTTATTTTATCAATAAGGTCTTCGAGAAGCTGCTAAAAAAGCATGGAGTTCATCACCGAGTCGCTACTCCTTATCACCCTCAAACCAGTGGACAAGTTGAGGTTTCTAACAGGCAGATCAAAGAGATCCTTGAGAAGACAGTTGGAAAGACAAGGAAGGATTGGGCAGCAAAGCTGGATGATGCATTATGGGCTTACAGGACAGCATTCAAGACGCCACTTGGGACCACTCCATTCCATCTGCTATATGGAAAAGCATGTCATCTTCCAGTGGAGCTTGAACACAAAGCAGCATGGGCTGTGAAACATATGAATTTTGATCTTAAGTCGGCTGCGGAAAGGAGATTAGTGCAGCTTAATGAGTTGGATGAGATTAGACATTTTGCTTATGAGAACTCAAAGCTGTACAAGGAGAGGACTAAGGCATATCATGACAAGAAGATTGTCTCCAGACAATTTGAGCCTAATGATCAGGTACTTTTATATAACTCTCGTCTGCATTTATTTCCAGGAAAGCTGAAATCAAGGTGGTCTGGTCCTTTCACAATCAAAGAAGTGCGTCCGTATGGAGCTGTCGTTCTAACTGGTAAGGATGGTATTGAATTCACTGTGAATGGACAGAGGGTGAAGCATTATTGGGCTAAGGCCGAAATTCCAGAAGGTCAGATTCTGCCTCTGGATGATGCACCCTCCACCTAGATCGGCTGAAACGTCAAGCTATTGACGTTAAAAGAGCGCTGAGTGGGAGGCAACCCACTGTTTTCGTTTTTGCATTTTGATTTTAGTATTTTCATAGGATTTTACGCTTGTTTCTGGTTTTGGAGGGATTTGTTTGCAGGTCTCGGATAAAAACGCAGTGCGTCGATCGACACACCATTGTGTCGATCGTCACAGTACGAAAGAATCGCATTGCAGCGATCGTTGCGGTCCTGAGCAACGATCGATCCCCAACGAAAATCGCACAGCAACGGTCGGTGCACCTAGTGCAACGATCGTTGCCTGACTGCGACAGAGGTAAAAACCCGAGAGAACTAACCATTCCATTAACAAATTTTTATTTTCTTTCTTTTAACCAACCCCTTGCTTGACACTACTGGGGACAGTGTGTCTTAAGTGTGGGGGAGGTTCTACTAATTACTTTCTTTTGTATTTTTAGAGTCAGTTAAATTTTAAAAATTTGTTTTTTGAGTCAAAATTTGTTTAAGTAGGAAACAATGATTTTTTGAGAAGATTAGCAGCATTTGCAGGAACTTAAGTAACCATTGGGATGAAGCTGCAGACTATCTATGACTATTAGAAAACCCAGACACAGATCAGCCTACTGAGAACACCCACATCGCTTCAGGTATCAGAGGATCTTTTACTGACTTCAATTTAATCCTGACTTTAGATTTCTCACCTAAGGGCTTGGTATACTTTATGTCGGACTCCCTTGTTGGTTCTGACACAGCCTGTAAACCTGTCCCATTTGGTTCCCTTCTCCCCTTCCATAAAGTAAAAAAAAAAAAGATAATAAACTGCGGATAAGTTAGTAACTCCGAAGTGGTCATGGGAATGGTAGCAAACACTATTTTCCCTCATGTGATCCATGGAATGTGTCCAAAGTACACCCCAAAACGGGAAGAACACTGATAAAAAAAATAAAATGATACCCAGTGGGGAAAAATCAGTTGTTAAGGAAGGGAAAGAGAAGAAAGGGACTAAAGAAAGACAGTTTGGTGGTCTAGAGCTGGCAAGGTAAGAATCCATGTGCCTTTAGATCGATACCCCTTAGGTGAGACCGCACTTAAATATATGCAGAAGTCAGTAGGGAGAATTTGAATGCGTGAATGTGATTGTGGCGTTTACTTAGGACAGTTCCTAAGTGTGGGGGAAGTATCTGTTGGTCTTGATGTCTGTGGATTGATTCTTTCATGTGGATTACTAAGGGGAATCTGAATGCTGCTGCTTCTACGACAAAATGAGTTTCTGAAGAGTTTTCAAACCTCTTCACTGCATTTTAGTTCTCTGTTTTGCTTGAGGGCAAGCAAAGGCTAAGTGTGGGGGAGTTGATATATCATGGTTTTTACCCATTTTATACCATGATATAGATGTGTTTTTAGTGTCTTTTGTGTTCATTTAGAGTCTTTTACAGGTTTAATCAGGTTTGGAGCTAATTGGAGATATTTGGAGCATTTTGGGACTTTTGGGACGTTTTGGCCGAGAGCTTAACTCACTGTCCGATTTATTGATCAAGCATCGACCGACACACATTGTGCATCGGTCGACACACTAGCGAGATGGGCTGTACGCGTCGGTTTAACAAGTTATGAAGATTTGCAAAGAGGCCCAGAATAGTTCCAGTATTTACACAGAATCTCCAGCCGAGATTAGGTCTATATATAGAGGATTTTGGTGTTTAATTTACTAACGCTTTGATACTTAGAGCTAAGAGATTTTTAGAGCTTTTGGGGCTGATCTATTTCCTGTATTCACTTATTTTGGAGAAGATTTCGAACCCCTTTGATATTTTATTCTCTTATATGCAATCTATTATTTCTATGATTATGTTTTCATCAATCATGTCTGAGTAGATCCATAGTTAAGTTTAGGGTTTCTCATTAGGGTTTGATGACTTGCTAGACTTGTTTAATTCAGTTAAGGATTCATATGATTAGAATGTTCTTCAAACTAAATTGTGCTTAAAGCTAGTTCTAACCTGATCAATTAGAATCTAGATCTTAGGTTGCTAAATTCGACACGAGAGTGTGTTTTAGAATCTGAACTATTTAGGTTGAGCAATTAAATTATTCGCAAAGAGATTTGGTTTAGTTTAATTGTGAACATATCGAACTTGAACTTAATGCTAGTTTAATCTGTTAGTAATTGCAAAGAGATTTGGGTTACTGCACTTAGACTTAGAGAGTTTTCGCAAAGAGATTTGGTTAATTCTATTTCCGGGATTTGAGTTCTAGAACTGAGTTTAATTTGATCCTGACTGATTAACTTGTCTGCTTGTCTGATTTCCTGAGAATACCCTAGGCTTGACGCTTTTAGTTTATTGCTTTCACAACCAACTTGCTACTATTTACTTTCTTGCTTCGCAATTTATTTACTTCACCATCTGCTTATTTCTAGTATTAATCTCTACGTTTCTGATTCTATTGAGACCAAGTGTCCCTGTGGATTCGATAACCCTATATACTACTTTGACGATACTGTGCACTTGCAGTTTAGAATAGGGTAAAACTTAGAACCTATCACCCGCTGAGGTGTTACCAGCGGTAACGTTGGGTGTGTTGTCATCGATCGGTAGTTTCTGATCTATCTCGTCTCCGTTTCCGATGGTAACCATCTCTTCGGATCTTCTAATCGGTGGTCTTTTAGTGTCGAAAGTTTCTATGTCCCCACAGACGGCGCCAAACTGTGTGAGTTGAAACTCGCACGGTCAAAACTTGTAGAGCAAAACTTTTTAGGGAACAGAAACTTCAAGGATAAACCACTAAACTAGCAAACCCGGAGGATGTTTTATTGATGTTAGATCGAAAAGAGTACAAAAGTCAGAAAAGACACTGAAAAGAAATCGCTAAGAAAACTTCTTAAATTCTCAAGTCTAGATGCTAGGGTTTTTTCGCCATGCCTTTCTCGTATGACTTCCACCTCCTTATATAACTGAGGCAAGTCGGCTTCGAGAATATTTCCGCAAGATTTGCGGAAATCTTCATGTTGTTATCTCCTTCCTTTTTCCGTTAAGATTTACATTTCTATCTCGGATTTTCCTTTTCAGCTCAGACATATCTCTTCCTTTGCTCCTTTGTCTTTATCTTCTTTCATCTTTCCGCGGCTTGACCTATTTGCCGGATGGGCCGAGAACGGACGATCCGAGCCCGTTAGTGTACAAACTTACCTATTTGGTCCAAAGTCGTCGTATGTTTGAGCCTAAGCTCTTATTTCTCTCAACTTGATCCATCAGCCCAAGTCATCGGCCAAGAAGGTACGGGCCGATGTTTCCGAAGGTGGGTTGCGACAAATTATGCATATCGACAAATGTTTGGTTAACCGTTTGGAAAGTCCAGCTCGGAAGTTTGCAAGAGGTGCATTCAGCTCGGAATTCCGGAGAGATAAATCATGATCGGGAATGAGAGGGGAAGGATTCGGATCCGAGCTGGTTCAGCCCAGTTTTCCGAGCAGGTTCAGCTCGTCTTTTGCATGTTTGGATGCTTCGTCGATCCGTAGTTCCTGTCAGAAGATGCATTTGACCGATTTAAGTGTCGCTAGTTTCGTATGAAATGTATTTGTCGAAACCAATTTTCCGACAAATTGTTTAGGTGAATTTTTTGATACTTCGTATAGCTTGGTTATTCGTATGAAACGTTGTTTGTCCGTAGCGGATGTTTGTATGTGTTTGATCTTCCGATCTTGTTTTCGACTATTGTTTTCGTCGAGGGGTTTTTTGACCCCAACAATACCTAATGGGTCAAATAGTCATATCTAAACCCAATCCTAACCAGTTTTTTCGGATTAATTCCGGTTTAGGTTTTCGGGTCCAAATTTTTGCCTATGCCTATAACAAAATATTAATGATCGGTTTTTCAAACCGACTTTTCATCTCTAGCTGTAAAAGTGTATATATATCATAAGATTTGATAGAACAACCTGCTAAAAACTGTAATCGTAAAAACATTGATCGTAACCTGACTCATTATATATTCAAATAATATAAATATTTACAAATTTTAATATTTTATCAAATTAAAATTAAAATTTAATTAAATCATAATATTTTCAACAAATATTAGTGGTATATATAGTGTATTGAGTCATTTAATTATAATATATATTTTTGTTGAAATGTGAAATTTATTATCAACAAAAAAAAAGCCTTACAAAGGTTGGTTTAGCAAGATGTGCTTAACCGGACATGTGAGATGTAAAGAAACTTGAATATAATTGAACCGGAAAAAAACATCCAGAACCTGAGAGCAGAGGAATATTTTTAGTTAGATGGCCTTTGGTTTTGAAGCTCATTCCATCTCGCTTCCATTGCCCTCATTCCACCGGTTTCTCCTATTTGCATAGAGAGAATCCTGTAATGAATTTATGTGTTGTCATGTGAGAAAGGGTTGCAGATGGAGTGCATATACGACGATGTCATTTAATTATATTTATTATTTGATTTAATAATTTAACTATGCTTATGGAATATATATGTATATATATATATATATATATCAATAGATTTTGTTTTTATTTTATAAATTAAAATATAATTAGAATTAATTAATTATAAATATTTAAAGATAATAATAAAAATATATTTGAATAAAATAATAAATTAGAGAATATTTAACATAACTCACAAATTAATTTAATTAAAAATATAAAAATACCTTTAATAAAATCATTATTTGAAAAAAAAAGTAAGGGACATAGGTCGTAATATCATACATCAAATTCATGTTAGTTCTATATTATATTTCTATTTTAATAGTATAGATGAATGAATAAATAGATTCAAACCTTTAATGCTATAAAAGTATATATTGTAAAATATCAGCAAGGAAGCACTATACAATTATCAAGTTCACGATCAGTAAAGATTATTTAGATAAGTGGAAATAAGATATGTATGTTTTACACAAAACTTATAGAAATATTATGGAAGATTCTCTTCAGTCTTAAGTCTTAACTAGATTTTGATCCGCACTTCTAAGTGCGGGTATAATTTTCTTTACAAATTTTACTTTTTATTCATTTTGTTAATAGTAGTTTAGATTTTTTAATTATGTAATCTAATTTTGATTATAATTGTTTAACCAACATTATAAACAGTGAATTAGCAATTTAGTTTTTTTTTATAAATGAATTATGTGTTATTTGGAGGAGATATATCGTAAGGATTAAGAGATTAAAATAACGATTTCGCATTATATATTTTAATCTGTGTTGTATCGTAAGATCATAGTTTGGAAAAAATATATATATGTGAAAACAACTATTGTAAAAGTTATGTGGTATATGTTTAATTGTTATTTTATTTATCTAAAATATTATTTTATAAAATACATGTTGTAGTCGTATATATAATTTGCAAATTTGATGGAACTATCCGTTAAAAACTTCATTCAAACATAAAGCATAATTTGACGCTTCAAATATTTGAATAATATAAGTATGAAATTATTTTAATATTTTTATTAATTTTAAAATATATCAACTGAAATTATTTACTATATGCGAATTTTTTTTATAGAAAATTTATAATCGAGATTGACTAATTAATTTTTCAACCCGTTTAATTAATTAAATATTTTTCAGTTTGATGGAAAAACCTGCTAAAAAGTACAATCGTAAAAACATCAATCGTAATATGTGTATATATATATATATTTGAAACAAAATAAAAAGATATTAAAATATATTATAAATATATTTTGAATCTTAATTTATATATAATAGTTGATGTATAAATTATTAATTATATTTATCAATTAATTTTTTTTGATTTTAATTAATTAGGAAAGTGGGACCCATTAGATTTTGGTTGTTTGGCTACATGTTTAATAATTGTCTTGTTTGGAAACATGGATTGTAGAGATAATAAATCAAATATAAATTGTTTTACAGTTTTACCCTTAATGAAGGTTACAAATCCTAATAATATCAAGGGTAAATTTCGGGAACAACATTTATGTACCATGGCAAACCTTCCTGTTTTAATAGATTAGACTAGGTTGAATGGTGGATCCATATCCATTTAGAGTTTCTCAGCGAATCATCATCACTATATTTTTATAATCATTACTATTTTAAAAAAAAAATAGAGCATTTCAGAAACTAAACTTTAGTTGACATATTTATTACGGTTTATGCTATTAAAATTAATAGATATTTTTTATTAATCATAAAAGGCATATCTTTTAATACATTTTCTATTAAATATAAATATATATTTTAATATTATAATAAAATCTTATAACAATATTTTATTCAATTTAAAAAAATTATTAATTTCATATTTATAATTAAATTTTATTATAAAATAATGTTGACAATATTTTAATATAAATATTCTATAATGTATGATTTATTAAAAATATATTCATAATATCTTTTAATATTTTTTTTAAATATAAATATATATCTTTATATTATCAAATAATTTTACAAAAATATTTTAAACTTGATTTCTTAAGAAAAATAATTACTAAAATCTTATTTATTATTAAAACTTATTAAAAATAATTTTAGTTACTTTTTGATCTATAAAATAAACATAATTTTTTTATTTAGAATATAAAACCGGTTGAAAAAATAGATTAACCAATTTTAATTATTTATACTGTTAAAAATAAATTATAAATTCATTAATTTAATAAAATATTAAAATATTTAATATTAATATTATTTCAGTATATGATGAGTTATATTTCGGTTGATGTTTTTATGATCACAATTTTTTAAATGGTTGTTTTATCAAAATTTTAAAATATTTAGACTACTATAAGATTTGTTGAAATATAGATTAATCTTTTTTTATTATAAAAATATTTAAAAGGATTTATGTTCATTGGGAGACAAGTTAAAATTTTTGAATTAACCAATTTTAAATCTAAAACATTAAAATGAACTTAAACCAATCTAAATGTTAAATGACAGATTATCATATTTTAGTTACATTTTGATCTATAAAATAAACATAAAAATCATTATATTTAGACCACTATAAAACGATTTAAAATAGATTAACCAATTTTAATTATATATACTATTAAAAACAAACATTGCCTACTGAAAGAGGAGTTAAAAGGATGAATTAACCAATTTTAATTATATATTTTAATTTGATAATATTATTAAATATCTGTGATTCCATCAAACCCTGATTTATTTCCAGCAACTTCAATATACACAAATATGGATTATTTGTTTTGGAGAACACCATCGGATAGCGGTATGGGAATTTATCCATGGATTATGTGGTATATCTGGAAGAGTAGAAACGATATGGTTTACAGTCAGATTGACAGAGATCCTCAGGATACATTAAAATTGGCAGAGAAAGAATCATTAATATGGGGGGATGCTCAAATAAACGGAGATTGTGGGGAAGCAGTAAATCATGGAAGTACAAGTATTCATGATAGTAACTTTGTACAACATGGCCGGTGGTGTTTTGTTGATGGATCTTGGAAGGAAGGAGACACTTTTACAGGGCAAGGATGGTACAGTTGTGATGAGGGAGATATAAATATTATGATGGGTTCAATGAATATTAGGACGAGTTTGTCCCCCCTTCATGCGGAATTCGAAGCACTAATTTGGGCTATAGAATGTATGAAGACATTTCAACAACCTAACATCATATTTGCAACAGACTGTTCAGAATTGGTTAAGATTGTGTCTAAACCAGAAGAATGGCCAGCTTTCTCAATCCACATAGATGAATTCAATCGAACGAAGGATTTCTTCACACCCTTTGAGCTCAAGCAAATATCGCGTACAAGAAACTCGACAGCAGATAGGCTCGCACGAAGTGCACGCCTTAGACAGTCGTTTGGTGTTCATGTTGGACCGGAGCCACCGATATGAATAAAAGATAGATAGATTCTAGTTTTTTTTACCTTGTTGTCAAAAAAAAAAGAAGAAGATAATATTATTAAAATTATTACATATTTATATTATTCGAATATATGATGGATTAGATTACGGTTGATGTTTTTAGGATAAAAGTTTTTCACGGGTTGTAATATCAAATATTCAAAAATATTTAGACTATTATAAGATGAGTTTAAAAAATATTAGTTTGTTTGGATTATAAAAAAGACTAATATAAGATGAGTTGAAAAACAAATTATTTTTTTTGGAATATAAATTGATGTTTTATCAAATTTTCAAAATATTTAGACTACCATAAGATGTGTTAAAATATAGATTAATTTGTTTCAATTATAAAAATATTTAAGTTCATTGGAATCGAGTAAAAATATGAATTAACCAATTTTAATCATAAAATATTAAATGAACTTAAACCAATCTAAAATTGTTAATTGAATGGATTCATATTTTAGTTATATTATATTTTATAAAATACACATAATTTTTTATATTTAAACTATTATAAAATAGGTTAAAAATAAATTAACCAATTTCAGTTATATGTACTATTAAAAAAAATTGTCTACTCGAAAACGTGTTAAAAAGATGGATTAAATAATTTCAATTAATATATTTTTAATTTGATAAAAATATTAAAATTATTCAATATTTATATTATACAAATATATGATGGGTTACATACGATTGATGTTTTACAATCTTAATTTTTGACAGGTTGTTATATCAAATGCAAAATATTTAGCTATTATAAGATGAGTTGAAATTAGATTAATTTGTTTCGATTATAAAAATATTTTAAAATATTTATGTTCATTGAGAGACAAACTAAAAAGATGAATTAACCAATTTTAACTATAACACATTAAAATGAACTTAAACTAATAAAAAATGTTAAATGAATGGATTATTATATTTTAGTTACATTTTGATCTATAAAATAAATATAAAAATCTTAATATTTAGATAATTATAAAACAGGTTAAAATAGATTAATCAATTTCAATTATCTATACTATTAAAAAAAATTTTACCTACTGAAGGGGGTTAAAAATATAGATTAACCAATTTCAATTATATATTTTAGTTTGATAAAATTTTAAAATTATTCAATATTTATATTATTCAAATAGATTATTGGTTAGATTACGGTTGATGTTTTACGATAGAAGTTTTTGATGAGTTGTTTTATCAAAATTTTAAAATATTTAAACTATTATAGGATGAGTTGAAAAAATAGATTAGTTTGTTTGGATTATAAATTTATTTTTATTTTTTTAAAATCTTCATTAAAAGACAAGTTAAAAGATGAATTAACCAATGCAAAAATGTTCAAAGAATGGATTATGATACTTAGACTTTTATAAATTTGTAATTATATTTGTATGAAAATATAAACGTAATTATTAAAATATTAAAAATATAAATAAATTCCATATATAAGCATGTTCTATAAAAAATAAATAGTTTAATCAAAACATTTCATATTAAACTTATGTCAAATAATTTGTATTGACTGTTTTATTAAAACAAATTGTTATAAAATTATTTTCAAACAAAAAAAACTATTTAGTGTATTCTCACATGAACACATATTTATGATAATATTCAGTTACTAAAAACTTGTATTGAATAATTAACAAATTTATCATAAAAACAAAAATATTTATTTAAAACCCGTCTGTTTAAAAAATATATATAATCGAACTTCTTAAATTCAAGAAAAACTTCGCGACGCTTCGAGACGGTAACAGCGACGTCGCCGGCTGATATTCATACATTTTCATGCATTTAGGCTTGTATATAGTTCTTGTTTTGACTTCTTTTCTCCATCATTCATACCATTTTGTCGAGTCATTATCGCATCTAGAGTCTAGAGTTGTTTAGGACTAGGAGTAGGCATTCTAGGCTTGCATTTGGAGTGTTTCTTGTGTTTTGCAGGTGAATGGAGGTGTCTAGGAGCATTGGTGAGCTTGGAAGTGGAGTCTTGAGCTCAGAAGACCAAGGAAGAGCCAGCAGAAACTCATATCGGCCTGAGTATCGGCCAGGCGGGCCGATACGACTCCTCGTCAAAGTTCCAGAGAGCCATATCGGCTTGAGTATCGGTCCACCCAACCGATATGGACTCTCGGATTAATTTTCGGGACTTCATATCGGGTCACATATCGGTCAGGTGGACCGATACGCTTCCATCCAGGAAAAAACCGAGAGTTGATATCGGTTGGCGTATCGGTCCAGCCAACCGATACCATTCCCAGATTTTCACTTGGATCCGGGTCAACACCCGGTTTGTTCCGGGTTGACCCGGCTTGCACCCTATTGACTATTTAAGCCAAAAACCTATTTCTATTTGTTTCTTAAGCTGTTTTTATGTTCTAAACTCTTTTGTAAGAACAAATTTGATTCTTGAGATTAATCTAGTACTTTCTTTGTTATTCCTTCAACAATCTCTCAATCCCTCACCAATCTCCATGATCAACTATATTCCTATGAGTTTTGTTGATCTAGTTATGATTAGTGAGTAGTTCTCCATAGGCTTATGGGTTAGGTAGGATTAGGTTGATTTGGGGTGATCAATGGGTTTCTAGTGGTTAATTGTTTAAAATCTCATCTAGCAAAGTATGCTTAATGCCTAATTAATCTTGATCACATTGGTTAGGATGTTTAGAATTTCTTGTTCACAACATGTTCGATGAAATTCCAGTATCTTGCTTTGTTAGGACTTTCACATTCTAGCACATGAAAATGTATGTCTAGAGTGATTGTTTGCTGATTGGAACCTGTTTGAATGCTCGTTTGATTTTAATTCACAAATGATGATTTGTTCTTGAATTAAGATTAAGTGAAGAATTGGTATTAAGAGATTAAACTGATTTACTTGGTGTGTTCCTTGCTAGGGGAATAGCTTTTAGAAGTTTGAATTAGGATTCCTTGATCATCCCGAGTCACCTATCCGTTGACCTTAACCCTTGGGCCTTATTCTTGTCATTGATTGAATCGTTTGTTTAATTGTTTTTGTTTACTTCTATTTGATTTGAATTCGTTAGGATTGTTAGTGTTGGAATTATGTCCAGTAATCTCTGTACTGTCTCTAGAAAGTAAGAGTATGTCAATGATCAGACATAAGTCATATAATACTGGGGGTCATGATGGCTTGCTAGAGTCCGCTCATGATCTATAAGTCTTGGACTTATTGCCTTTATTATATGATCCCATATGGGTCACACGCCTAAGCTAACAGGAAACCATGAAGGAACGGTTTAGCAGAAGTACGGTAAAAGTGCTAGGCATTTACTGTACTTAGAGAGACTAAAGGGCCTGATTAAATCTAAGGGATTTAATCAGACTGAGAATTGGGCCCAAAAGCCCATAAGAACTGGACAAGGGTTTTAATAAATAAAACTTGCCCTAGCTCTTATTTTCCCAGCCAACTTCTGCGCCTCCCTCTCTCTCTTTCTGCGCCTCTCTCCTCTTGGTCTAGCAGCCAATTTCCTGCAGTGTGCGTGTGTGAGCCTTTGGAGGAGCTATCTCTTGGTGGTTCTGCTGATCTCTGACCCGTACCTCCTCTTTCCGCTGCAAAACAAGGTAACAGGTGAGATCCTTTATGATTCTAGCAAGAGAACCTAGATCTGGCATGTTTAGTAGGATCAATTAATCTGATGAATTGAACCAGGAAATACTAAACGAATCCTTCAGTGGTATCAGAGCCATTGGTTCTGTTAGGATTTCTTGTTTTAGAATCATGTTTAGGTTGTTTAGAAGTATTTGAATCAATATATGATAAGAAAATACTTAAGAAACAAAGAATTAAAACCTAAACAAATTGAAATCGCATGATCCGATCTATATTGAATCGGTATGCGTCGGAATGATGATCGCCAAAGGATCACCATGTCCGGATCGAGCGACGCACGGTGAACCGATCGCATGGATCGATCGTTCGATCGCATGGATCGACCCGAGCTCGTCCGATCACGTCCCGCGCCGAAGTCGTGACCGAGAGCCGAATGGATCGTCCCGATCGCACGCCTCGTCACGTCCCGATCGATCGCGCCGCTTGCCCGATCACGTCCCGATCGCGGAAGCATGATGCGTGATGATCTCGGCCGTCCCGTCCCGTCCCGCTCCCGTCCCGCTATCGTCCGAGCATCGCGTGATCGAGTGATGGCGATCCCGGATCGTGTCTCGTCTCGATCGCGAAGCTAGGTCACGACCGTGATCGGTTCGTGACCAATCGGTTCGGTTCGGTTTAAAACTTATTAAAACTTAATCGTCACGGTTTAATAAACAGACTTAATAAAATTTATTAAGTTCTGGTTAAACCGGGATAAGAAATCCAAAGTCGTAAAATTGGATTTAGTGCCTAAACCAGTGGTTTTCTAATTTGATTTGGTTGGACCAAATAAATTGAGAAAATCCGGTTTAGTAAATAACCGGTTGACAATTGTGGTCATCGTAGTAATTAATTTTGGTTAGACCAATTTTAATGAACCAGACCGGTTATGTCATTTAATTGGGCAATTGGGTTATGTCTTGGACATGGACCAATTCTTGGGCCTCGGGCCAAGAAGTTAAAACAATTGCGCCAATTATTTGAGTCTTTTCTTCAGATTTAATTTAAAATTTATTTAAATAAAATTTAAAATCGATTTTTAAATTAATCTGTTTTCAAAATCTGAAATTAGAAAGTTTCTTAAATTAGAAGTTTCTAGATTTGCATGTTTTGGATTTTAGGAAATTTCTATATTTAGAAAGTTTCCAATTTTAGGAAGTTTCCAATTTTAGAAAGTTTCCAAAATTAGTAGGTTTCCCAAAAAGGAAAGTTTCCCAAAATAGTAATCTTCTATTTTGGGATGAAATTTTAATAAACCTACAAACCTCAAATAATATCAAGCGTTGGATGTCTTGTCCAGATTATGTCTGCTGTTGAAGCCCATTCAATCGTACACACGGCCTTACAGTGTGAGGGTGTCTATCTTTTGCGTGGGTAAGACGGTTTGTGATTCATTGATGTCATTGGGAGTCCCAGACATTAGTGATTACATGACTGTATAGTCTGGTTTTCTTGACTAGGCCATCGGGAGTCCCGGGCCTTGAGACATCAGAGTGGATTGGGCCTCGGGCCCAGATTCACAACCAAGAGTTATATCACGGATATAATTAGCCGAAATAGGGCTTACCGATATAAGCTAAGGTTGGGTGACGGCCAGTGGCCCACTTTGATCTTAGTTATATGTGGATCTTGGAATCATTATATTCTATTGAGGGTAACTAATGTTATTGAATATAATGAGAGATTAATCATATTAACTATAATGCGAGATTAATCATATTGAACATATTAACTAAAATCCTTTTATCTTATATTTCAGCTATGACTACTACAAGCACACAAAACACATTCTCAATCCGGTCTGTTCTCGAAAAGGAGAAGCTGACTGGAACGAACTTCCTGACGTGGTCAAGGAACTTGAGGCTGGTCCTCAAGCAGGAGAAGAAGGATTATGTCCTTCGTGATCCCCTCCCCGAGAGGCCTCCTAACAATGCCGCCAGGACTCTGCATAATGCTTGGGAAAAGCATTCGTCAGATGAAAATGATGTCTATTGCCTGATGTTGGCGACCATGACTGCTGAACTGCAAATGCAGTTCGAGAGTGTGTTGTCGCCAATCGAGATAATGGCAAGCCTGAAATCGCTTTTTCAGGAGCAGGCAAGGACTGAGAGGTTCCAGACAGTTAAGAACCTCTTAGACTGTAAGTTGGCTGCAAATGCGGCAGTGAGTCCTCATGTCTTGAAGATGATGGGTTATCTCGATCATCTTCAGAAACTCGACTGCCCTATCAGCCAGGAACTTGCCTGCGACATCGTTCTGCAGTCTTTACCTGCAAGCTATGATCAGTTCATCCTGAACTTCAATATGCATGGCTTGAGTAAGACATTGCCTGAGCTTCACGGAATGCTCAAGACTGCAGAGCCCAACTTGAGGAAAGCCAAGGACCCCAATGTGCTTATGGTGCAAAAGGGCAAGGGCTTTAAGAAATCCTCTGCCAAGGACAAGGGAAAGGCTAAGGCTGTTCAAGTCTCGGACAAGGACACGCCAAAGCCCAAGCCCAAATCCAAGGCTGGGCCTACTGACATCTGCAGGTTCTGTAAAGAACCAGGGCATTGGAGGAGAGAATGTAAGAAATTCCAGGAAGGTCTAAAGGAATTGAAGAAGAAGACTCTCGAGACTTCTTCATCAGGTATTTTTGTTATAGAAGTTAATACAACTACTTCTGATAATACCTCATGGGTTATGGATACTGGTTGTGGGGCTCATATTTGTACTAATATGCAGGCACTCAGCAACAGTAGGAGGCTGAAGCAAGGACAAGTGGAGCTACGAGTTGGGAATGGAGCGAAAGTTCCTGCACTAGCTGTAGGCACATACTTGTTGTCTTTACCTTCGGGATTGGTTTTAGAACTCAATAATTGTTATTTTGTACCTGCGATAAGCAGAAATATTATTTCAATTTCTTTGTTGGATTTGGAAGGTTATGATTTTTCAGTTAAAAATAAATTATGTTCCTTCAATCGCAACAATTTGTTCTATGGTTGTGCCCCTCTTACGAATGGGCTTTACATACTTGATCAATCCGCGCCAATTTATAACATTGATACCAAACGGTTCAAACCTAATGAGGAGAACCGAACGTTTCTATGGCATTGTCGTTTAGGGCACATCAGCGAGAAACGCATCAAGAGGCTCCATTCGAATGGACTTCTTGGCTCATTTGACTTTGAGTCATGTGAGAAATGCGAATCCTGCATGATGGGCAAAATGACACGGGCCCCCTTTAATAAACCTAACGAGAGGGCCAGTGACTTATTGGGCCTGATACACACTGATGTGTGTGGCCCAATGTCCACAAATGCAAGAGGAAAATATCAGTACTTCATTACCTTCACTGATGATTTCAGTAGGTATGGATATGTTTATTTAATGAAACATAAGTCTGAATCGTTTGAGAGATTCAGAGAATTCCAAAATGAAGTACAAAACCAACTTGGCAAAAGCATTAAAGCTCTTCGGTCCGACCGAGGAGGATAATACTTGAGCCAAGAGTTCAGTGATCATCTAAGAGAGTGTGGGATAGTTTCCCAACTCACTCCTCCTGGAACACCTCAATGGAATGGTGTGTCTGAGAGGAGGAATCGGACCTTATTGGATATGGTTCGGTCTATGATGAGTCACACAGACCTTCCAATATCCCTTTGGGGATATGCTCTGCTAACAGCAGTGTTCACTCTAAATAGAGCGCCATCAAAAGCAGTAGCAAAGACACCATATGAACTATGGACTGGAGAAGCTCCAGTGCTGTCTTATCTTAGAATTTGGGGTTGTGAAGCCTATGTCAAGAGATTGATCTCTGACAAGCTTACACCAAAGTCTGATAAATGCTACTTCATTGGTTATCCGAAGGAAACCAAGGCTTATTACTTCTATCTACGATCCGAGAACAAGATCTTTGTTGCCCGGGATTGTAATTTTCTTGAGAGGGAGTTTCTCTCTAAGAAAGACAGTGGGAGTAAGGTACTGCTTGAAGAAATTCAAGATGAACAGGATACTGCTCAACCTAATGAGGAAGAGCAGCAGGAGGACCTACAAGAAATTGTAGAGCCTGAACCTGTGGTACCTAAAGTTCGAAGATCCGGGAGGATCCGTCACGAACCCGAGAGATATCAAGGATTCCTCGTGACTAACTGTCATGATCTTCTGATCATTGATGGTGATGAACCATCGAACTTCAATCAAGCCATGATGGGCCCAGATTCCTCTAAGTGGCGTAAGGCCACAGATTCCGAAATGGACTCCATGTCGGTCAACCAAGTGTTTTCGTTGGTTGATTTACCCGCTGGTGTAAAAGCCATCGAGTGCAAATGGATCTTCAAGAAGAAGATTGACGTGGATGGTAATGTCCAGATTTATAAAGCCAGGTTGGTGGCAAAAGGTTTCAGACAAGTTCACGGTGTGGATTACGATGAAACCTATTCCCCAGTGGCTATGATGAAATCTATTCGGATTCTACTAGCAACTGCAGCTTTTCATGATTATGAAATTTGGCAGATGGACGTGAAAACCGCCTTCCTGAATGGAATTCTGGAAGAGGATGTGTATATGACACAACCTGACGGTTACATAGATCCAAAGAATGCTGGGAAAGTATGCAAGCTTCATAAATCCATTTATGGATTGAAGCAAGCATCGAGGAGCTGGAATCTTCGTTTTGATGAAGCGATCAAGCAATTTGACTTCATCAGAAACGAAGAAGAACAATGCGTGTATAAGAAAACTAGTGGGAGCAAGATAGTATTTCTTATTCTGTATGTCGATGACATACTACTTCTCGGAAATGACATACCAATGCTGAAGTCGGTAAAGGACTGGCTTGGAAGTTGTTTTTCCATGAAAGACATGGGTGAAGCCGCATACGTTCTTGGAATCAGGATCTACCGGGATAGATCTAAAAGGCTGATAGGCTTGTGTCAAGATTCATACATTGACAAAGTCCTGCATAGATTCAGCATGGCAGATTCCAAGAAGGGCTTCACGCCAATGGTACATGGCACAACGCTAAGCAAGAAGCAGAGCCCTACGACGGCTGCTGAGCTTGAGCGCATGAAGAATATTCCTTATGCATCTGCAATAGGATCTGTCATGTATGCCATGATCTGTACTCGTCCCGATGTTGCTTATGCATTGAGCATGACGAGTAGATACCAGTCAAATCCAGGTGAAAGCCACTGGATTGCCGTCAAGAATATCCTGAAGTATCTAAGACATACTAAGGATAAGTTCTTGGTGTACGGCGGAAGTAATGTGCTTGAAGTCAGTGGATTCACAGACGCAAGTTTCCAGACAGACCAAGATGATTTCCGGTCACAGTCCGGTTATATCTTTTGTCTGAATGGCGGTGCAATCAGTTGGAGAAGCTCCAAGCAAGACACCGTTGCTGATTCCACTACAGAAGCTGAATATATCGCCGCTTCAGAAGCTGCGAAGGAAGCTGTTTGGATACGAAAGTTCATTATTGAACTAGGTGTGATACCAAATGCGGCTGAGCCTCTGGCACTGTTTTGTGATAACAATGGTGCTATTGCTCAGGCAAAGGAACCAAGATCACACCAGAAATCCAAGCATGTGCTAAGAAGATTTCACTTGATACGTGACATCATTAATAGAAAGGAAGTCAAGATCAGCCGAGTTCAGATAGATGATAACGTCGCTGATCCATTGACAAAGCCACTCCCAAGACCTAAGCTCGAGTTCCTAACTGAAGCTGTAGGCATTAGAGACATTGAAATGTAATCTAAATTTGAGTGGGAGTTTGAGGGCTTTATTTAGTTATTGATATGTTCTTGTAAAACATTTTATGATGTTTAATGAAATTATTATTTCAAGATTATTTTAACTGTGATGAAATAATCGTTCCAAAATGATATGAACCATTTTATAGGTCATCGAAGTAAGTGACTTGATCTTGAGTCATCAAAGTCATTTAGCTTGATCATGAGACCCTATATTTGATAGATGGCTTATATCATCCTGTCCCTAGTCGAAGGTTGTTGAAATTGGAACACCAACAACCGTGTGAGACTAGATTGGTATGTGACTTATGACAAAGTCTCAGTGTGTCATAGATGCGCGACATCAAAGTCAGTACATAGGTGTATGTTGGGTACATACGACCGGACATGACCCGATTATAAGAACTCTTCAGGATATTTATATCTGTGTCATAAGAGATTCTTACTACGACTATAGAGTATAGTCCTTAGACCCGAGTTCGCATGCATGTGACTGCACATGAACTAATGCGCTTTGATCATTGTCTAATGCTGTCGTTAAGCGATAGTTATAAGGACCTTGTTTGGGTGTATTATGAAATGAGTAGTTTACAGTGATGGAACAAGACGGGATTTGTCCCTCCAATATAAATGGAGTGAATATCTCTAGGCCAATCGGAGATTTGAATACTGGAAAATGCATGGCCATGCTCAAACGGACTGTCCCGAGTCGTTTGGATTGTCAGTATCAAATCAGAGTCCGATGAACAAGATTAGGCTTTATAAGGATGACACTCATCTTGCCTTATGACTAATCGAGATATTGAGACAAAAGGAATATGAATACAGAGATTCCAGTACAAGTGGGAGATTGTTGGAATTATGTCCAGTAATCTCTGTACTGTCTCTAGAAAGTAAGAGTATGTCAATGATCAGACATAAGTCATATAATACTGGGGGTCATGATGGCTTGCTAGAGTCCGCTCATGATCTATAAGTCTTGGACTTATTGCCTTTATTATATGATCCCATATGGGTCACACGCCTAAGCTAACAGGAAACCATGAAGGAACGGTTTAGCAGAAGTACGGTAAAAGTGCTAGGCATTTACTGTACTTAGAGAGACTAAAGGGCCTGATTAAATCTAAGGGATTTAATCAGACTGAGAATTGGGCCCAAAAGCCCATAAGAACTGGACAAGGGTTTTAATAAATAAAACTTGCCCTAGCTCTTATTTTCCCAGCCAACTTCTGCGCCTCCCTCTCTCTCTTTCTGCGCCTCTCTCCTCTTGGTCTAGCAGCCAATTTCCTGCAGTGTGCGTGTGTGAGCCTTTGGAGGAGCTATCTCTTGGTGGTTCTGCTGATCTCTGACCCGTACCTCCTCTTTCCGCTGCAAAACAAGGTAACAGGTGAGATCCTTTATGATTCTAGCAAGAGAACCTAGATCTGGCATGTTTAGTAGGATCAATTAATCTGATGAATTGAACCAGGAAATACTAAACGAATCCTTCAGTTAGAACAAAGTCTTAATTGAATTGATTTGACTCTAGAGGTTTAGTATGTGCGTATTGGTTTTATCCGTCCCAAAAAGGTTCGATACCTCAAAGCTACATCGATAAGTTTGAGGAATTGGTAACTCAAAAGGATTTCAAAATCCTAGTTATCAATTTGGCGCCGTTGCCATTTTGGGATTCTGGATATATCAATTCGTTTTCTATTCCTTTTTAGTTCAAGTTATTGTTACTAATTTGCTACTTTCTCTCCTTTTGATGCTAGGTGTATGAACTTGCGCAGCAAAGGGACTACAAACTTACTTGCAAGAGTTTACGACATCAAAGCACACGAGAGGAGATTAGCAAGGGAACGACGAGCACAAGAACGAGCTGTTCACGTTGAAAGTGTTGAGCAAACAGTTATGGATAACCACGAGGATCAACAGCAGCAGCAACAGCAGCAGCAGCAGCAACAGCAGCAGCAACAAAGGCCGGTTAGGGCCATTGGTGATGGAGATACACCTGACACAAATGCTAACCAGCATGGAATCATTCCACCAGCGGTGAACAATAATAACTTTGAGATCCGAGCTATGGTGATGAACATGGTGCAGAACAATCAGTTCCATGGGTTAGCATCTGAGGACCCGTTGCAGCACTTGGACACCTTTGACAAGATCTGTGCCACCACGAGGCTGAATGGTGTGACTGACGATGGCTTGAAAATGCGTCTCTTCGTCTTCTCTTTGGCAGACAGAGCCAAGGATTGGGAAAACACTATCCCGGCCTCCAAGATCCATCACTACTTGGGGAGACCTGAAGAAAGCTTTCCTGAAGAAGTTCTTCTCACCTACTAGGACTGCCCGTTTTCGCAGTGAGCTATCCGGGTTTGTGCAGCGCAACAATGAGAGCTTCGCTGAAGCTTGGGAGAGGTTCAATAAGCTCACCACTCAGTGCCCACACCATGTTTTTACCAAGGAAACACTACTCAGCAACCTCTACCGCGGAGTGTTTCCTAGAATGAGGGCAATGCTAGATTCATGCAGCAATGGACACTTCCTAGGCAAGGGAGTAGATGCAGCTATGGAGCTGATTGAAAATCTGGCAACGAGTGATGGCAACTACAATGAGGATTATGAGAGGACTAATAGAGGATCATCCTCTTCAGATGAGAAGTATGAGAAAGAGATAAAAGCTTTGAATGAGAAGTTAGACAAGATGATCTCCATTGGCCAAAAGAACATCAGCTTTTTGGGACACCAGGAGGATTCTAAGCCACAACTTTATGATGATGATGAGGATTTGACACAAGAGGAGATTAACTTCATTGCTGGACAAGGTGGTTTCAACAAAGGCTTCAACCAAAACTATAGAAACCACCCAAACTTCTCATACCGCAGCACCAATGTAGCCAATCCTCAAGACCAAGTCTATCCTCAAGCTCCATCTCAAGGGCAAGCTCAACAACAAGGGCAACAAGGCTTTCAACAACCTCAACAGCAAAAGCCATTTGTCCCTTACACCAACCAACAAGGGTTTGGAAATAAGCCTCAGTTTCAAGGTCAACAAGGCTATTGTTCCAAGGAAACTTGAAGATCCAGGCAGTTTCACTCTTCCATGTGCTATCGGCCCATACCGGTTTGAGGGTTGTTTATGTGATCTTGGAGCAAGCGCAAGTTTGATGCCCTTCTCAGTAGCCAAGAGGCTAGGTTTCTCTACCTACAAGGCATGTAGGATCTCCTTGGTTATTGCAGATAGATCAGTGAGATACCCAATTGGTCTCCTAGAAGATCTTCCGGTGAAAGTAGGAGGATTTGAAGTACCAACAGATTTCATTGTATTGGAGATGAATGAAGAACCAAAGGACCCTCTAATCCTTGGGAGACCTTTCCTTGCCACAACTGGTGCGATTATAGATGTCAGGAAAGGGAAGATAGACCTCAACCTTGGCAAGGACATAGTGCTCAAATTTGACATCAACAAGGTGATGAAGAAGCCAACCATTCAAGGGCAAATGTTTTATATTGAGACTATGGATGAGCTAGCTGATGAACTCCTTGAGGAGTTGAAAATGGATGATCCATTAGAGGTTACCTTGACCAAGGAATGTGGGGAGTATGGGTATCTTCAAGAAGAGAGTTGGGCCTATATGAGAGCGCTTGATTCGCACAAGCCTTTGTTAGAAGAGGTTGAGTTCATTGAGCTGGGATCAGATTCAGTGGGTAAGGAGCTGGAGGTGTTTGCTGTGGACATGGGTGCTGATGGCGCCAAGGGAGTAGAGTTGTGCAAGGAGCAGCTTGTAGCTGATGATTGGAGCGAGCTTAAGGCGCCAAAGGTTGAGTTAAAGCCCCTTCCGCGGGGGCTTCGGTATGCATTTCTTGGCCCTAACTCTACCTATCCTGTCATTGTGAATGAGTTGCTGAATGATGATGAATTGATTGCTTTGACCACTGAGTTGAAAAAGTTTAGAAAAGCAATAGGATACTCACTCGATGATATAAAAGGATTGTCACCTAGCTTGTGTACTCATAGGATCCACCTTGAAAATGAATCCATGTCTTCTATTGAGCACCAAAGAAGATTGAATCCTAATCTTAAGGAAGTAGTCAAGAAAGAAATTCTAAAATTGCTTGATGCAGGGATAATCTACCCTATCTCGGATAGCACTTGGGTTTCTCCCGTGCACTGTGTTCCGAAGAAAGGGGGGATTACTGTGCTTAAAAATGACAGTAATGAATTGATTCCTACTAGAACTATCACTGGGCATAGGATGTGTATTGATTATAGAAAACTAAATGCCGCATCTAGGAAGGATCATTTTCCATTACCGTTTATTGATCAAATGCTAGAACGCCTTGCTAATCATCCTTTCTATTGCTTTTCTTGATGGATACAGTGGATTCTTTCAGATCCCGATACATCCTAATGATCAGGAGAAAACGACATTCACTTGTCCTTATGGTACCTTTGCTTATCGAAGGATGCCATTTGGCTTGTGCAATGCACCGGCTACCTTTCAGCGGTGCATGATGTCTATTTTCTCAGATCTTATTGAGGATATTGTAGAAGTTTTTATGGATGATTTCTCTGTGTATGGTTCTTCTTTCTCCTCCTGTTTGCTGAATCTGTGCAGGGTCTTAAGGAGATGTGAAGAGACGAACCTCGTGCTCAATTGGGAAAAATGCCACTTCATGGTAACAGAGGGGATTGTGTTGGGTCACAAGATCTCAGAGAATGGTATTGAAGTGGATAAGGCTAAGATAGAGGTGATGACAAGTCTTCAGCCACCAAACTCAGTGAAGGGAATCCGAAGCTTTTTGAGTCATGCAGGGTTCTACCGGCGGTTTATTAAGGATGTCTCCAAGATGGCTAGACCACTTACACGTCTGCTGTGTAAGGAGACAGATTTTGTGTTTGATGATGATTGTTTGGCAGCGTTCCACATGATTAAGGAGGCCTTGATTAGCGCCCCGATAGTCCAAGCCCCCGACTGGGAGTTGCCTTTTGAAATCATGTGTGATGCAAGTGACTACGCAGTAGGAGCAGTCCTTGGACAGAGGAAAGACAAGAAACTCCATGTCATATACTATGCTAGTAGGACATTGGACGATGCTCAAGTGAGGTATGCAACAACTGAGAAAGAGCTTCTTGCTGTGGTGTTTGCCTTTGAGAAGTTCAGATCATACTTGGTTGGATCTAAAGTTGTGGTGTACACGGATCATGCTACGTTAAGGTATCTACTTGCCAAGAAAGATGCCAAGCCAAGGCTTCTGAGGTGGATACTGCTGCTACAAGAATTTGATTTGGAGATCAAGGATAAGAAATGCATTGAGAATGGAGTAGCAGATCATTTGTCAAGACTGATAATTAAGGATGGAATTCCTCTAGATGACTCTCTTCCTGAGGAACAACTAATGGCTTGCAAGGTTGTCAAGGATGCTCATGATACAAGAATGAGGATTGAGGAGGTCAATTCTATTGAAGACAAGGAACCGTGGTATGCTGATATAGTCAATTTCCTAGCTGTTGGGAAAGAACCACCAAGAAAAAAGTTCTTTAGAGATGTCAACATGTACAATTGGGATGAGCCATACCTCTACACTTTGTGCAAGAATCAACTCTATAGAAGGTGCATAGCTTATGAAGAAGTGGGAGGCATTCTCCTACATTGCCATGGGTCATATTATGGTGGTCACTTTGCTACTTTCAAGACGGTTCAAAAGGCTCTACAAGCTGGGTTTTGGTGGCCTACAATGTTCAAAGATGCCCAAGAGTTCATTACTAAGTGTGATCCTTGTCAAAGAAAGGGGAACATCAGTAGAAGAAATGAGATGCCTCAAAACCCCATCCTTGAAGTTGAAGTATTTGATGTGTGGGGCATTGATTTCATGGGACCCTTCCCATCCTCTTACGGGAATAACTACATCTTAGTAGCTGTGGATTATGTTTCCAAATGGGTAGAAGCAGTGGCGAGTCCAACGAATGACGCCAAGGTTGTGATAAAGCTATTAAAGAGCATCATCTTCCCAAGATTTAGAATCCCGAGGATTGTGATCAGTGATGGAGGCTCACACTTCATCAACAAGCTATTTGAGAGTCTCTTGAAGAAGTATGGAGTGAAGCATAAGGTTGCAACACCATATCATCCTCAGACAAGCGGGCAAGTTGAAGTGTCCAATAGGCAAATCAAGGCTATCCTAGAGAAGACTGTTGGAGCCTCAAGGAAAGATTGGGCTAAGAAACTTGATGACGCACTGTGGGCGTATAGGACTGCTTTCAAGACTCCATTGGGCACTACACCATTCACCATGATGTATGGTAAGTCATGTCACTTACCGGTGGAGGTAGAATACAAGGCCATGTGGGCTGTCAAGTTGCTGAACTTTGACATAAAAACCGTGACTGAGAGGAGATTGATTCAGCTGAATGAACTTGACGAGATACGGCTTGAGGCTTTTGAGAGCTTAAAGATCTATAAGGAGAGGACCAAGCTTTTTCATGATAAGCTGATTCAGAAGAAAGAGTTCACAGAAGGAGATTTTGTGCTGCTTTTTAACTCCCGGTTGAAACTCTTTCCCGAGAAGCTCAAGTCTAGATGTTCGGGAACGTTTAGAGTGAAGGAGGTGAGACCATATGGAGCGGTGGTACTTTTGGGAAAATCTGATGAAGCGTTCACGGTCAATGGCCAGAGACTCAAGCATTACTCCGTCTCACAAGCAATAGAGGAAGGGAATTCGATCGCACTCTCTAGCCCTCCCTCAGCTTGAGATCACGGTTTGGAAAGTCGAGCTTAACGACTTTAAATAAAAGCGCACTTGGGAGACATTCCCATGTTTATCCTTGTACATACGTCTTTTGCTTGTTATTTTTGATGTTTTTGCTTCGAGTTTTGTCAGGTTTTGGCTTAAGGATGAGGTTGTAGATCAGTTGGAGTTGAGCAAAGGCCGCGAAAATGAAGAAAAATGGTGCAGGAGCCAATATCGGGTTCCGTATCGGCTGGCCAGGCCGATACGGTTCTGGTAAAAATAATCCGAGGCTCAATATCGGGTTCCATATCGGTTGGCCAGGCCGATACGGATTTCCCAGAAAGATCGATATCGGGCACCGTATCGGTTGGCCAGGCCGATACGGGATGCAACAGAAAAAAACCGAGAGCCAATATCTGTCTCCGTATCGGTTGGCCAAGCCGATACGGATCTTCGGAGTGAACGAATATCGGGTTCCGTATCGGTTGGCCAGGCCGATACGGATTGCAAAAATTTAATCCGAGAGCCAATATCGGCTGGCGTATCGGTTGGCCAAGCCGATACGCCCCTTCGCCCGGGTAAGTCATCTCGATTCTAAACCGATTTTAAACCGGTTCTGACCGGATTTTAACACAAAAATCGATTTCTTCCCCTTCTTTTCTCCTCCTCACACGCGCTCCTCTCTCTCTCTCTCTTTGCTCCTCTTGCGATTTCAACAAGAAACTTTCCAAGTTCTTCCAACTCCCTTTTCTCTCTCAAATCTTCACCAAAATTCGAATTTTCAAGTGCTAAATTCAAGGTTTTCAAAGCTCCAGCACTTGCAATCACTCTCTACCATCATCTCTCATCAGAACAGCAAGGTATAATTCACTCTCTCTCAATTTCGGATTCCTCAAAAAATTTCAGATTTTTAGAACTCGAAATTGTGGCTTTTTGCTTGATGAATATGGTTAGAAACCTTTGCTAGACTGTTTCTAGATGATTACCCAACTCAATTGCACCCTAGGATTGTTTGAATTTGATCTTTGGTGATTTAGGGTTCTTGAGAAATTTGGAATCCGAAATTTTTTGGGGGTTTTCTAATTGGATGGTTTCTAATGATGCATTGGATGGTTAGAGGCTTAATTTTGTGATACTAGTTGATTTGGATGAGTTTTGTTTCACAAAAGTTTCAAAAATGTGCATTGAGGACCTTTGGTTGACGAAATTGTGAATTGCTCAAGAATGTGATTGATTTGTTCGTTCATTGCGCTTATGATGAGCTAGAATTGAGTTTGGTTAAGAGGCTTAAGCTTGTTTACTCCATTGAATTTGAAAAAGTATGCAATTGTTAAGCTCCCACAATTGTTGATCATCAATGCTTTAAGCTCCTATTGATTGTGTTGGTAGATTGTACGATGTGTTTATTCGTTCTTTGAGTTGTCTTTTGTAGGACAATGACAAGGAAGCGCGCCAACCCGAAACCAAACCCAAAGGCACAAGAGCCGGTACAAGATGTGGGAACTTCATCAAAAGGAAAAGGGGTAGCAGTTGAGGAAGAGGTACAAGAGGCCCCAGTAAGGATGATCAAGGTGCCACATAAGTACTCCACCTCTGAGATATATGACAAGCTGGAGGGGATACCATTTTGGCCAACCCGATACCCTCACACCCCGACACTTACTGCACTTGGGCTACTGGATGACTACAACGAGATTGTAGAGAACATGGGCCTTAAGGAGTTCTTCAACCTTGCCAGTGACTCCTACCAGATCTCAGCATGCCAATTCCTCTCATCCATGAAAGCAACAGTCAACATGAGGAGAGCCGCTTTGGCAGGGGAAGTGAGTCGAGGGAAGATTGATTTCCAAATGGGTAAGAAGAAGTTCAGTATGACGTATGAAGACATAGCTGCAGTTTTTGATTTTCCAGAGAATGGTGCTCAGCTGGGAACTTTTATCCCCATTGATAAGGACGACCTCGAGGGTGTTTGGCGGATGATAGTTGATGGGCCCTTTAAGCTGGGGGCTATGAAGAATGCAAGGATCAGACACCCAGCCATTCGCTATGTGCACAAAGCATTAGCACATCCTCTGTTTGCTAGGAAGGAGACGGGGCAGGTCACAGAGATGGAGATGAAGCTTCTCTACATTGGGTTGCAGCCTCTCCTGCTCACATATCCCAACGGTCAGCCAATACCACCAGTTGAGCGCCTCCCAAGCTACACTTCCATTTTGATAGAGCAGTTTGCTGTCCACCGAGATTGGGCAATGTCAGTAAGGGACGCTAGTCCGAAGTTCAGCATGGGTGGTCTGATCACGCCGTTGCTTGTGAAAAAGAAAGTAAAACTGGAAGGAAGTCTGGATGAGAAGACATTTGGGGCGCCTACACCAGTAGCATGGCTGGATGTTCCGCAGCTTATCCGAACTCACTACCTCGCCTCCAAGCCGCCTCCAGAGTGCCATCTCTACCGGATGTGCTCGGGTACTTCCCACGAAGAAGGGTATCTCCTCCCAAACCCCGACATTACAAGCTTTGCCAACAGAGCTCATATCAGATTTTTACCGGGGGTAGAGCATGTGTTTGGACCTCACGGGTCGCAGAGAGCGACTGCAGCAGAGCCTGATACTTCCGATGCACCTGCTGGGGTGTATGGGCTGCACAGATACCTTATCGAGCCTCTAGATTATCCTATCGCGAACAAGACGGTAAGAGCACTGAGGGACCAGAACCGGGACCTCCAGAAGCAGAGCAAATGGCACGGGAGGAACATTAAGAAGATGGCTACCTGCTTGAAGAAAGTGACCAAGGTTCTTAAGATGATTGTGGGGAAGAAAGACAAGAGTAGCGCTGCGGGACAGACCTCCACATCCCGAGAGGCTCAGGCTGGTGTAGATGAGGAGATTCAGGCAGCGACTGAGGAGGTGATAGCTGAAGCCAATGTTCTGGTTGAGCAGGATGAATTTGAGCAGAGAAGGTACTCGGTTTCTGGACACGAGACCGGAGGATCTGCGCGCATGGCTCACGACTCCTATTATGAGGATCCTCACCGCCACTCCACTCGCGAGGACAGAAGGAGAAAGAGGAGAGCCATGAGGACACCGTCCTGCTCTTCCTCAAACCCGACTTACTCAATGGGAGACTCATCACCTCCATACCTCCACTTCTAGCCAGGTTACACTCCACATTTGTACATAGTTTTTCTTCTTTCTTTCGTTTGCTTTTTGTGTGTTTTCGGTCTTTCTTCCTTGCCTAGATCACACAAGGGACCGGGTGATTTAAGTTTGGGGGAGAGACCAGTTGCTAATTTGGTTTGTTTTGTTTCTTATTTTTGATTTTATCACTTGAGTCTCATGCATTCATCTAAGGCATAGAAAATCCAAAAAAAAAAAATTTTGAAAAAATTTCAAAAAGAAAAGCATGTAGTTGCAATAGCATAATAGGATTGAGTCTAGTTGCATCATATAGTACGCATGCATAGGGAGCAATGATTGAATTTCCTTGTAAGATTGATTGAGTGATGACTTGTTCTTTATGCTAGTTGTTTGAGCTAGTTGATTGTCATAAGATTGTAATTCAAGAAGGGCTAGAAAGTTAAGACGAACCATGCTCGGATTGCTTGCTTTGAAACTTGGTTTGAAACTGAAATAACCTTTGAATTGACGCTAGCTCTACCTAAGTGAGAACCTTAATGATGACATCTAATTATCTTACTCTTGCTTTGTGTGCTAAACTCATGGATACTCTGAAAATATTTGAGCATTCTTATCCTTTCCACCCCTCTCAGCTTGCTCAAATAGATTTCCATACCTTTCACCACCCTTCTTTCAAGCCACAAACCCTATCTTGAGTGGTAGGCCTATTTGGAATGAGCTAGGTAAAAAGTGTTGAGTATGAAGCGACTAGGAGAAATTTCCATATAGGTGCAAGCTCAACATCTTTGGCTTTGCAATAGGCTAGGATCAAAGTTTGGGGGAAGAGTTGGGAAAGGAGAGAGAGAGTAAAGAAAAGGAAGAATGAAAAGGGATTTTGGTTGGGATCTTATGTTTGTTGGCAAAATGTTTTAAAAGAAGAAAAGCTCTTATGTGTTTAAAGAAAAGAAAAGTGTCTCATATTTTGAAATGAAAAGAAGCCAAAGGCTCACCTTAAAGAAAGAAAAGAGACCATTGCTAAAGAAAGATTTGAGCTAAGTTAGAAAGAAAAGATTTGCCACTGTTTTTAAAAGTCTTTATTGATCCTTGGGGAGTTTGATTGGAAAGTGTCTGATTGAGAAAACGGGATGAGGCAAAAATAGCCTTGGTCGTATCCATTTAGGTGGGCTAGATTAGGAGAAGAAGTAATTGGGGCATGGGTAGATGGAAATCAACCTAGTATGCGCCAATTGCCTCTAACTCTTAGCATTTTACTATAGCTCATTCACTTCTTTATGAGAGAACCTTCATGCTTTTGGAATAAACCCCTCTTTTGATTGAGATCACTTTAATCTCAAAAGCCTTGTCCCTTTGCCAAATGAGTTTGGTCACCTTGTATTGAGTAAGATCCACTTGAGAACCTAATGAATGTTAAAGAGCTAGTTGACAGGAATGTTTGTCTAGGTTGAGAACTGAGCTAAGAGTTTTGTCTTGATGAGCATGGCTAAATTTTTGGAGTAAGCCTAACTTGGTTGCATCTTGATGACGTTGACTCGAATTGGAACTCGTTGATCTCGGTTTTGTCTTTGGATATAAGCTCCCGCTTTCAAACATTTTCCCCAACTTGTTGTGATTTACTTATGCTTGCTTGTGGACAAGCAAGATTTAAGTTTGGGGGAATTGATATTCATACATTTTCATGCATTTAGGCTTGTATATAGTTCTTGTTTTGACTTCTTTTCTCCATCATTCATACCATTTTGTCGAGTCATTATCGCATCTAGAGTCTAGAGTTGTTTAGGACTAGGAGTAGGCATTCTAGGCTTGCATTTGGAGTGTTTCTTGTGTTTTCCAGGTGAATGGAGGTGTCTAGGAGCATTGGTGAGCTTGGAAGTGGAGTCTTGAGCTCAGAAGACCAAGGAAGAGCCAGCAGAAACTCATATCGGCCTGAGTATCGGCCAGGCTGGCCGATACGACTCCTCGTCAAAGTTCCAGAGAGCCATATCGTCTTGAGTATCGGTCCACCCAACCGATATGGACTCTCGGATTAATTTTTGGGACTTCATATCGGGTCACATATCGGTCAGGTGGACCGATACGCTTCCATCCAGGAAAAAAACCGAGAGTTGATATCGGTTGGCGTATCGGTCCAGCCAACCGATACCGTCCCCAGATTTTCACTTGGATCTGGGTCAACACCCGGTTTGTTCCGGGTTGACCCGGCTCGCACCCTATTGACTATTTAAGCCAAAAACCTATTTCTATTTGTTTCTTAAGCTGTTTTTATGTTCTAAACTCTTTTGTAAGAACAAATTTGATTCTTGAGATTAATCTAGTACTTTCTTTGTTATTCCTTCAACAATCTCTCAATCCCTCACCAATCTCCATGATCAACTCTATTCCTATGAGTTTTGTTGATCTAGTTATGATTAGTGAGTAGTTCTCCATAGGCTTATGGGTTAGGTAGGATTAGGTTGATTTGGGGTGATCAATGGGTTTCTAGTGGTTAATTGTTTAAAATCTCATCTAGCAAAGTGTGCTTAATGCCTAATTAATCTTGATCACATTGGTTAGGATGTTTAGAATTTCTTGTTCACAACATGTTCGATGAAATTCCAGTATCTTGCTTTGTTAGGACTTTCACATTCTAGCACATGAAAATGTATGTCTAGAGTGATTGTTTGCTGATTGGAACCTGTTTGAATGCTCGTTTGATTTTAATTCACAAATGATGATTTGTTCTTGAATTAAGATTAAGTGAAGAATTGGTATTAAGAGATTAAACTGATTTACTTGGTGTGTTCCTTGCTAGGGGAATAGCTTTTAGAAATTTGAATTAGGAGTCCTTGATCATCCCGAGTCACCTATCCGTTGACCTTAACCCTTGGGCCTTATTCTTGTCATTGATTGAATCGTTTGTTTAATTGTTTTTGTTTACTTCTATTTGATTTGAATTCGTTAGGATTGTTAGAAGAAAGTCTTAATTGAATTGATTTGACTCTAGAGGTTTAGTGTGTGTATTGGTTTTATCCGTCCCAAAAAGGTTCGGTACCTCAAAGCTACATCGATAAGCTTGAGGAATTGGTACCTCAAAAGGATTGCAAAATCCTAGTTATCACCGGAGAGAGTAAACAAGCGGAGCTTGACCCGGACTCGACTTCTAGATTCGAGATCTTCGAGTTTTGTTTGTCATCAGTTTGCTGAGATTCTTCTAAGTGCTGATTTTGATGGGATTTATTCTGATTTACCAGCTCGGGTATGTTGAAATTTAGTTCCTAAGGTGTGATTTTGTGAAATTAGGATCAAAGAGTCTTCATCATATTGGAATCGTCTGTTCGATTGCTTTCGCTGCTTCAAGAGCTCTATCGAATCCAAGTTTTGGGTGATTCCTTCGACAAATCTAGTTGTCTTCCTCCGCTATTGCTGTGCTCCTGCCGATTTGGCGTGTATAAGTGGCATCGGAGGCTGAGGCTAGTAGAATTCTCTCGAAATCCAAGCTCAGTGGCTTCAAAAATCAAAATATCTGTTGAATTAGTCTCTAACAGTCGCATCTCTGAGCTGTTCATAGAGGTTCCTCACCCTCGTTTCTTTCAAAGCCCATCGGAGGAAACCAATACTTGTTTGTATTTCGCTCAGCAGTCAGCCAACTCTCCTGGTTCGGGCAGATACGCGGCTGTTCCAATGGGTTTTCTTAGCTGGAATTGTCAAGGGCTCGGGAACCCCTGGACAATTCGACAGCTCAAGGAGATTCGTCGAAAGCATTTCCCTGAGATTCTGTTCCTGATGGAGACTAAGAATAGCTGGAAGTTTGTGTCGGAGATTCATGTTAGTTTAGGATACAAGTGGTTTCGAACAGTAGAACCTCAAGGATTGAGTGGCGGATTGGCTATCTTTTGGAAGGAGACAGTGGATGTCGTTTTTCTTCATGAAGATAAGAACTTGTTGGATATGAAAATAATTTGTGGTTCACGCACTTAGTTCTTATCATGTGTCTATGGACACCCGATACCCAAACTGCGATTTCAAGGATGGGAGAGATTGATGAGGATAGGAGTAACTAGAAAGGAGCCATGGTGCATGGTAGGAGACTTTAATGACATTCTGTCAAATGCGGAGAAGAAAGGTGGTGTTAGCCGACATTGTTCAACGTTTAGGCCGTTCCAGACGTTATTGAATGCCTGTGATATGACTGAATTGGGAAGCACAGGCGATAAGTTTACTTGGAGAGGAGTCCGGAACACGCAGACGATCTTCTGTTGCCTGGATAGATGTGTTGCTAACCCGGCATGTCTAAATCTGTTCCCTAATGCCCATCAGTGGTTCCTTGACAGAGATGGCTCGGATCATAGGCCCGTGTTAGTTAAATTCGTGGGGGATCAGGAACCTTTCCGCGGGCAATTCCGATTTGACAAAAGGTGGGCGGAGGATCCTTCTTTCAAGGAAGTTGTGAAACAGGCTTGGAACGGAAGCAACTCGAGAGCTGCCAACTCGAGTATTGCACGAATCTCCAATTGTCGTCGCTTGATCAGTAAGTGGAAACAGAGATACCCGGTCAATTCGGCAACCCGAATCAAACAACTCAGTGAAGCTTTGGAGAGAGAGGCAGATGCAAGATACCCTTGCGGTGACAGAATAAAGGAACTCAAGAGTGATTTTATGTAGCTCTGAGAGATGAGGAGAAATTTTGGAGGCAAAAGAGCTATGATAAATGGCTGGTCTGTGGAGATAAGAATACAAAGTTCTTTCAAGGATCAGTCAAGTCAAGGAGAGCAAAGAATTCGTTACAATTCCTTCGCGATGGGGATGGCAGGGAGCGGGACAGCGATACTGGGAAAGCGGATATCGCTATCAGGTACTTCACTGATCTCTTTAGATCGACGAATCCAGGACCTTTCAGTACTTTTTTGAGGGGTTTCAGTCGAGGGTGACAGAAGCAATGAATAGGGAACTGCTAAGAGAAGTCTCGGTAGATGAAATTAAGTTGGCCGTCTTCTCGATTGATAGTGAAAAAGCACCTGGGTTCGATGGGATGACAGGGTTTTTTTACAAGAAGTACTGGGATATTGTGAAAAACCAGCTGGTGCATGACGTAAGATGTTTTTTCACCTCGGGCGTGCTACCGGAGGAATGGAATCACACGCTCATAACTCCAATCCCCAAGATTACAAAACCAGTTGAGATGAAAGACCTAAGGCCGATTAGCCTATGCACAGTCCTGTTTAAGATTGTGTCAAAAGTTATTGTCAACAGATTGAAGCAGCTCTTACCGAGGATTGTGTCGCCTACTCAATCAGCCTTTGTATCAGAATGGTTGATATCCGATAATATTCTAGTGGCGCATGAGGTGGTGCATAGCTTGCACACTCATAAATCCATATCGGAGAACTTTATGGCTATTAAGACGGACATGTCGAAGGCTTATGATCGAGTTGAGTGGAGCTTCTTATCAGCTATTTTATTGGCTCTTGGTTTTGACGTAAGATGGGTATCTCTGGTGATGAGCTGTGTGCAATCGGTTTCTTATTCGGTTTTGATAAATGGGCAACCATTTGGGCATTTCAAGCCGGAGCGTGGATTGAGACAAGGAGATCCGTTGTCTCCTTTTCTCTTCGTATTGTGCACAGAGGCTCTGATTCACCGGGTCAATAGAGCAGAGCGAGAGCATAAGATAACAGGGGTAAGCTTCCACCCCTTAGGTCCCTCGGTTACTCATATGCTCTTCGCCGATGATAGCCTCTTTATGTGCCATGCTTCAAAGGACCAGTGCGTGGAATTTCTACATTGTCTTGCTGACTATGAAGAGGTTTCAGGGCAAAAGATCAACATTGATAAGTCCGCCATCACCTTTGGGGTGAAGGTAGCAGCAGAACATAAGCAATGGATTAAGGACAAAACTGGGATACATATGGAAGGCGGGACTGGTAAATACCTCGGGTTACCTAAGTGCCTAAGTGGGTCGAAACAACAACTGCTAGGGTACCTGAAAGATAAATGTAATGGGACTCTTACTAATTGGTATGCCAAGCAATTGTCACAAGGAGGAAAGGAGATCCTGATCAAATCAGTAGCGCTAGCGATGCCGTTGTATACGATGAGTTGTTTCATGCTTCCTGTGGACCTGTGCAAGAAGCTGACTAGCGCATTGTTGGATTTCTGGTGGCACTCAGAAGAAGGAAAAAAGAAGATTCATTGGATCAGTGCTGACAAGTTGACACTCCCAAAGGATCTGGGTGGCATGGGATTTAAGGATTTGCAATGTCACAATCAGGCTCTTCTGGCTAAACAGGCATGGAGACTCTTAAATAATCATGACACTTTGTTTAGTCGCTTTTTTTAAGAGTAGATACTATGCTGGTGGAGAGTTTCTTATGGCCACACGAGGAACTCGCGCCTCATACGCGTGGAGATCGATTCTTTTTGGCAGGGAGCTCCTCGAGAAGGGCCTGAGAAGGAGGATTGGGAATGGCCGTAACACATTGGTATGGATTGATAACTGGTTATACAATGGGAAATCATCGCGTACAGGAGGAAGGCAATCGGTTATGAACATTAATTTACGTGTCTCTGATCTGATTGACTCGAATACCAACCAATGGAAGGAACATATGCTAACTGATTTATTCACTATGGAGGATATAGCTATGATCAGAGCGCACAAACCTATTGTGTCAAAGGAAGACAGCTACGTGTGGTCAGCAACCAGCTCTGGTATTTACTCGGTGAAAACAGGGTATGAACTGAGCTCTAAAATACGTCACGCGGATCTATTTCATAAAGCAGAGGAGCAGCCCTCGGTTAATCCCTTGTTCGCACGGTGCTGGAAGTTGCAGACAATACCAAAAATTATGCATTTCGTATGGCGCGCTTTACATGGGGCAGTTGCGGTGGCTGACAGGTTGAATACCCGAGGTGTTAAAGGAGTTCAGGGATGCCAGCTTTGTACAAATGAGACAGAATCTGTTAACCACATTCTCTTTGAATGCCCTATGGCACGACAGGTATGGGCTTTGTCTAATGTTCCTCATCCGGACAAGGGTTATGGGAGTTCAATCTTTGAGAACTTATATCATGTGATGGTGGTAGTCCCTAAGTTAGAAATACCTGAAGAGATTAAGTTAGTTCCACCATGGATAGTCTGGATACTGTGGAAGAACCGAAATAAGATGCTTTTTGAAGGGATTTCTTTCCCGCCAAATGAGGTTGTGGAAAAGGCTCTTGATGATGTCAGACAGTGGGTAAGGGTTCAGACCAAAGAGAAAGAAGGAGAGGTGGAAATACACGACACGGAGAAGATATGGGTACCTCCAGAAGTAGATCGTTTCAAATGTAATATAGGTTTTGCCTGGTCAAAATCAAAAAAGATCTCAGGAGCATCTTGGGTGTTACGAGATGGAGCAGGAAACGTTCTTCACCATAGCAGACGGGCTTATACAGGGGTGACTTCTACACTTGAAGCCAAGTTTAAATGCTGGGACTGGGCCTTGGAGAGTATGAAGAGTTTACATGTATCTAATGTCACATTTGCAGCATCGACAATGGAAGTGATTAAAGCTCTGCATAAGCCGCTGGAGTGGCCCTCTTTTGAGGGACATATTGCAGGTTTATTGGCACTAACCCATCATCAAGTAGGATAGGATATAAGCTTTGAAGAGACCAAACGTAACCAAGGAGCAATGGAGATTGCAAAAAGTGTCATCACTTACCTTAAGCTTCAATCATATGTGGCACGCGGAAGTCCACGATGGCTCCGAGCTTTGTTTGACCGGGAGAAACAGTCTACCATGGTGTCGACTGAAGCCTGACCTCAGACCTTGTAGGAGTTCGATTTATTTGATTTAGTTTTATCGTTTGGTGTTTTTGGAAATCAGTGGCTCTGTTGCCTCTTGCACACGTTTTACCTTTGGCTGGACTACCACTTTATTAATAATGCAAGGCTCCTTTTAGTGAAAAAAAAAAAAGAACTTCTTTAATTCGAATCAGAATCTAATTCTATATTATGTCATTTTTAACGTTAAAGTACATTGAAATAAAACCATTTTGTACATAGGCAGATGTGCCAAACGACTAGAAATATTCTAGACTTGTGAGCTCATTCCATCATCAACCATGTTTTGAAGTTTCTTTACCCTAGCAATGGTGTTCTGTTATGAACATGTCCAAGGACCTATGCGACCATGTCGGCTTCCTGTGAATCAGGAACGATGATGTCAAGCCTCATCATTGCCTTGTAGCGTTGCGGAACCCGAGCTCCGCTGTGCATACAAATCTCAACCAAAGCAGGGGCTTTACCATAAAACCTCTTGAGATTTCCGGTAAGCGGAATTCCCTTAAGGTCTCTCACGTGCCATACATAGTTTGGAGGCAAGAGCTCCTCCACCAGAGCATCTTGCCATCCGTGCTTCCCGTCTCTCCATTGGTGTTTGAATTCTCCACACAGCTTCACACTATGTCCCCATGGTCCTACATGCACTTCAGAGCAATATCCGCATGCTTTCACCGTGTATTTCCGCATCAGTTTCGTCACTCCCCACCTCACTTTCTCGTAAGCATCCATTGTTTCCTGTGCTATCTTAGGTATCTCCTCTGGTGAGGGAGGTGGATACCTTTCACAAGCACCAAGTGTGTCAAGATCAGATAGTGGAGATGATAATGTCGAGCCGCAAGGCTTATCAGGCTCTTTAACATATCCACCTCGATCAATCACTCTCTTCCCAATCATTCGAACTGGTTGTGTCCTTCTACGAGAAGGATACTCTGGGATCTCAACTCCAGCTTGGACGCAAAGCTCAACAACCGCTGGGATTCTTTCATAGTCAAACCGTGTTTCGTGCTTTATACGCCGCCCGAAAGGGTCATACATGTGGTAGGACTCAACAGGAATAAGAACATCATTGATGGTGCCTTTGACCCATGAATGGGAGCCACGTCTCTGTGAACTTGTTGGACCACTGCAATCCTTGATATTGTGACCAGTATTAGCCACATGAACCGCCGCGCATTCACTGCAACAATACTTTAACAAATTAAGTGAAAACTTGCAAAAGCATTTCTGGAAAGCAAATGCTCTCGCTCATACAGCTGATTTTACCTGCAAGCAAAGACGGGAACAACATGGAGAAGCTGTGCTAAACCCTTGATCAGCAACTTCCAGTTATCTATCACTTCATAGGCCACAGGAACAAGACTAGGGACAAGCAATCCATTTTTGGGAGGGTCCAAGTGTTTCTCTATGCCCATCTGGGCAAGTTTCTTATCTTTCTTAGCCTCCTCCTGAATTTGCTTAAAAGGAATAGGATAAGGTTTTTTCTTGTTCTTTGGTAAAATAGGAGGAAGATCCACATTCTGTGTAAACACATGCCGTTTCTTGAAGTTTGTGTGTTGTGTAGGCTTCTTATTGCAACAAACGAACGTTCCTAACCTCACCGAACACTCCCTTTTAGGAATCTGCGTATAAAAGAATCCTAAATTAAGTAGGTAAAAAAAGGATTTTTTTGCAACCTCAGGAAGATCAAAGTTACAGGAGACGAAAAAGTTAAACCTGAAACCAAAGTGCATAAGAGCCTCTAGCGGAAAAATCAATTGGCTTGGGATCTATGGACTGAAGATAAACACCTATAGGTGTGGGAATATGTTTAGCCAAAATGAAAGACTGTACAGTTACGGATTATCAGAAAAGATAGATACAAAAGCTTACCTCTACAGGGAGGCGAAACCAGAAACATGGTGAGTTGACTGTCGTAAGGACCCAAATCAGAAATTAAGCAAAACGATAACTTTCGCCGAGCCCTGGAGGCCTGGAACAGTTAACGAAACATGTGAGGGTTTGAAAGGAAGTAAGTGACATCGTTTAGTCATTTCGTCGAACATGTGGCGTGTGCAAGTAAAACAAGAAATCAGATAAAGAGATAAAAAAAATCTACAAATCCTTAAACTCCGAAGAGAACGATGAGCTCAGGCTAGAGAAATAGGCGGAAGAAGGAGAAGATAAAACTGGATTAAACAGGTCAAGTTCGTGGAGCAGAGAGAACAAGAAACCCGAACCTGCCTCGAACGCGATCCGAGAGTCCGGTCCAATTCTGAAATGGGTTCGCCGGCGAATATCTAAGATTTATTAATCAGGCTTTTTAGCGGATAATTCGATTTAATTTATTGTTGTGATGAGTTGATGTCTCAGCGGGATAATCAAACGACGTCGTTAGTCAGGGGCGTCAAGTGACCAAACCGTGAGAGAATCAGAAGCAAGTGTCAGTTCTGTTTTAACAATAGCTGCTACGTGTATCAACTTATTGGATTTTGGTTTTTGCAATATGACTGAACATTTTAAATGTGTTTCGGACTTCACTACTTCCAAGATATCGGGAATGGCCAAGATATCGGGAATGGCGAACAGAGCGACGAGAGTTAACAGAGCGAACAGAGCGACGAGAGTGACGATGGCGATCTTAGAAGAGAACGATAGCCAACGATTTGCACAGATTGAACAATCGGTGGAAGAATTACGGTTGGAGGTCGGGAAGCTGAAGAATGGTTCGGAGAAGTTAGAGAAATCGAACAACGAAGTGGTGACGAGAATTACTGGACTCGAGAATCGACTCGATTCGCAAACGGAGATTCTCGCGACGATTTCTGAATCCTTGCGCGACTCGATCCAGTGAATCGTGAAGCACGAGCTTCTGAGAAGGCGATAGCGACGTCATCGACGATTCCGAATCAAGGTATGGATTCGCAAACTCACTTGCCTGTATCGGAACAAGAATTAGGTTATCGGACTGTGGCAGATGACTTAGCTACTCGAGATCGTATTTTGAAGAAAGTAGATATGCCTGTATTCAATGGATCCTTGCCGTTTGGTTGGATTGCGAGAGTAGAAAGGTTTTTCAGGTTGGGTAAGCACACAGATGCTCAGAAAATGGACTTAGTTTCTCTCAGTCTGGAAGGTCCTGGGTTGAGTTGGTATAACTGGGAAATGGAACATGGAGCATTCATAGACTGGGCTGATTTTAAGCAGAGGATGTTGGATAGATTTGGGGAATCTATGGATGAAGAACCAGGGAAGAGGCTGTGTTGTATTCAACAGACATGTTCTATCAAAGAATATGTCACTGAATTTGAGGAGTTGTCATCACAAGTAAAAGGCATGGATGATCAGAGCTTGACAAATGTGTTCTACAATGGCCTTAAACCAGAAATGAAAGAAGTTGTGCGCATGAAGGAGCCACAAGGTCTGCGTAATCACATCATGGCTGTTGTCAAGATGGAGTCAAGTGTGTTTTGCAAAGTGGTTGGAGAAGCTTACAGACCCGAGTGGAAACATAAAAAAGCTGCTATCACAACAAACTACAAGCCTGCGTTTAATAGTCAGAAAGGCATAGACAGACAACAACATATGGCTCAGTTACAGAACAATAAAGAGGTGACTAGACCACCATTACAAGACATGACCAATTTCAGGCCACGCTTGCGTTTCACAGATGCAGAATTGGATGAGAAGCGTAAGAATGGGATCTGTTTTAAATGCGATGGCAAGTATACAGTGGGACACAGGGAGGTATGTCCAAATAGAACATTGCAGGTGATCACAGTGGTCAAGGGATATGAGATGGAGGTGTTGGAGGAAAAGGTGGATGATAAACAAGAAGAGGAACCAGAAGAAGAGGTTCAGATGATGCATCTCTCTTTTAATGCATTCATGGGATTGGAAACCCCATCAACAACAAAAATCCGTGGTCAGATTGGACGAAGATCAGTGGTATTCATGATCGATAGTGGTGCAACTCACAATTTTGTGACTCCACGGGTTGTTAAGAGCGCAAACCTACAGCTCCAACATCACAGTAATCTGTTGGTTAAAATGGGAACATGAATTACGGCGGATGGAACATGAGTATGTCGCCAAGTTGGATTTTGTTTACAGGGAGTGAGCTTTGTTTCTGATTTTATATCACTGGAATTGGGAGGTGCATATGTGATTTTAGGAGTTCAATGGTTGAGAACATTGGGCAAGTGTGAGGCTGATTGGGAATTGCAGGAATGGAAATTTAAATTTGGAGGAAAACAGGTGGTTTTGAAAGGAGAGTTGGACATTCACTGTGACAAGATTTCACTCAGAACTCTTGCTCCAGCTTATGCTATCCATACAAAGGGAGCAAGAATTGATTTTTCACATATATCTTTACATGCAATAGAGAGCCAGATTCCAGATTCTTTAGTAACAGTCTTGGACTCGTTTGCAAAAGTGTTTGAGATGCCGACTAAATTACCACCAACACGAGATCACGAGCATTATATCACACTGTTTCCTGGAGTGAATTCAGTGTCGGTTAGACCATACCGCTATCCACATGCTAGTAAAGAAGCAATTGAACGGATGGTGACCGAGATGCTCGATGCAGGAATTATCAGACCTAGTAGAAGTCCGTTTTCTAGTCCGGTTCTACTAGTGAGAAAGAAAGATCAGAGTTGGAGGTTTTGTGTGGACTATAGGGCTCTTAACAGAGCTACGGTTCCAGACAAGTACCCCATTCCAATGATTGATCAACTCTTAGACGAGTTACATGGAGCTAAAGTGTTTTCCAAACTTGACTTACGCTCCGGATATCACCAGATTAGAATGGCTGAGAAGGATATTGAGAAGACAGCCTTTCGCACTCTTGAGGGTCATTATGAGTTTTTAGTGATGCCCTTTGGGCTTACTAATGCTCCTGCCACTTTTCAGGCGTTAATGAATTCGATTTTCAGAATTTTTCTTCGGAAGTTTGTCTTGGTGTTTTTTGAAGACATTCTTGTGTATAGTTCTTCCTTAGAGGATCATGCGGTTCACTTGGCGAAGGTGTTGCAAGTACTAGCTGATCAGGAACTCTTTGCTAATAGGAAGAAGTGCACATTTGGACAATCTCACGTGGAGTATCTTGGCCACATTATATCAGCTGAGGGAGTGTCCACAGATCCATCTAAGACCTCAGCAATGACAAACTGGCCTACACCAAAGACTGTGAAGGCATTGCGAGGATTCTTGAGGTTAACTGGTTACTATCGGAGATTTGTTCAAGGTTATGGCTGTCTTGCTAGACCACTAACAGAGTTGTTGAAGAAGGACTGTTTTCAATCGTCTAATAAGGCACAAGAAGCCTTTGATGCTCTGAAGTATGCGATGGCTTCAGCTCCTGTCCTTACTCTACCAAACTTTGAGGAACCTTTTGTTGTTGAAACAGATGCCTCATGCTTTGGATTAGGAGCTGTGCTTATGCAAAACAAGCGTCCAATAGCTTACTTTAGCCATGGGTTAACTTCTCGGGAAAAACTCAAACCTATCTACGAAAGAGAACTCATGGCAATTGTGTTTGCGGTGCAGAAGTGGAAGCATTATCTGATGGGTAAGAAGTTCATAGTCAATACTGATCAGAAGAGTTTAAAATTCCTATTGGAGCAGAAGGAAGTCTCTATGGATTATCAAAGGTGGTTGCAGAGGTTAATGTGTTATCACTTTGACATTGTGTACAAAGCTGGTGTTGATAATAAAACTGCTGATGGATTGTCACGTATTAATCATGATATCTCAGACTCGGTTACCACAACTTTACTGGCTCTTACGGTTCCTCAGGTGATACATTTACCTGATTTATATGAAGAAATTAATCAAGATCAGTATGTTCAGAGTCTGAAACGAAGGCTGGAAGCAGGGGAGATTGTCAAGAAAGGCTTTTCTTTGGTTAATGGCAAGGTTTTTTACCACAGGCGTCTTCTGATTCCTGCTAGTTCCAAAATGATCCCGATGATATCACAGGAATCACATGATGGGTTAGCAGGAGGACACTCTGGGGTACTTAAGACAATAAAGCGAATTCAACAAAGCTTACACTGGAAGGGTATGAAGGAAAGGGTGCAGCAGTATGTAGCTTCTTGTGGGGTTTTCCAAACACACAAGTATTCAACTTTGGCACATGTTGGGCTGTTACAACCATTACCTATACCGGATCAGATTTGGCAACACATAAGTATGGATTTTGTAGAGGGTTTGCCAGCTTCTTCAAGTATCAATGTTATCATGGTTGTGGTTGACAGGTTGAGTAGATACAGCCATTTCGTGGGATTAAAGCATCCATTTACAGCTCCTGAAGTTGCAGTTAAGTTCATTAAAGAGATTGTAAGACTTCATGGATTTCCTGCCTCCATAGTCTCGGATAGAGATCGGATACTCATGAGTAAGTTCTGGAATGAATGCTTTCGCTTAGCAGCAACTAAACTCAAGTTTAGTACTGCATTTCACCCACAAACGGATGGCCAGACTGAAATAACTAATCGCTGTTTGGAGACGTACTTGAGATGTTTTGCGTCTGGACGTCCAAAGACATGGTTCAAATTTCTGCATTGGGCTGAGTATTGGTTCAATACCACCTATCATACCTCGTTGAAGACAACTCCTTTCAATGTTGTATACGGTAGAGACCCGCCGGTGTTGCTTAAGTTTGAAGAGGGCTCTACAACAAACTTTGAATTGGAGACTATGTTGAGGGACAGAGATATGATGCTGAATCAAGTAAAAGAATATTTGATTCATGCTCAACATAAGATGAAACAGTATGCCGATAAACACAGACGAGATGTCCAGTTTGAAGTAGGTACTCAGGTGTTCTTGAAGTTGAGACCGTACCGTCAACATTCTGTCACAAAACGTTTGTGTCAAAAGCTTGCTGCTCGGTTCTATGGACCATATCGGATTGTTGACCGGATTGGAAAGGCTGCTTACAGGTTGGCTCTTCCACCAGGTTCAAGAGTACACCCTGTGTTTCATGTGTCACAGTTGAAGAAGGTTATTGGTGAGCAACAAGTGTGTACAAAGCTCCCTGATACGTTCACTGATGCATGGGAACTTATTCTGGAACCACTGGATATCACTGAGACTATATACAACTCAGCTGGTCAATTGGAAGTGTTGGTTATGTGGAAAGATTTACCAGCTCATGAGTTTACATGGTTTGAAGCTTCTGCATTTGAGAATCAATACCCATCTTTTAAGCTTGAGGACAAGCTGCGTCTGATAGGGGGGGGGGGGGGTATTGATAAGATGAGAAGAGTGTTCGTAAGGAGAAATAAGAAGAAGTTGCTGACTCAGCAGGAGGTTAAGTTGAAGTGAAGAAATACTTTCAAGCTGAGACTATAAATAAGAAGTTGTTTTCAGCTTGTTGGTTTATGCTTTCTGTTGTAACAAACTCTCGACGCTATGAGTCTGAGTTGTTCTGGTTGATATGAAACCAGTCTTGTAGAGAGCATATTCATTCATTCTTCAATAAAGTACTTTCACTATATCGTTACAGAGAGTTGAGAGTGAGAGTTGAGAGTATTGATCTTAACACTCGCCAAACTATTACTCCTTCTGTTTCACAAAAAATGTCGTTCTTGCATTTTTCACACATATTAAGAAAAATATATAAATTTCTATTATATTCTTAATTAATACACTATATAAATTTCTTTTTCTAATTAATAAGCTATAAAAGCAGGGATAAAATTGAGATTTAATTAAAAAAATTGTGTTGGAAACACAAAACGACATTCTTTGTGAAACAAAAATTAAACTCTAAAACGACACTCTTTGTGAAACGGAAGGAGTACCATATATTTAACTTATATCCAAAGTGTAACATCGTTTTTCGACAATCCAGAAACTACGGCGTGTTATAACATCCGTTTATGTATATTGGTTAGCCGACATGTCTTTCCAATGATCTCAAGAATCTTGAGCACACTTTCTTCCGTTCAAATCCACCAACTCAATCAGTAGTGTATTTCTAGGAGGAAAAAAAGTGATGAGTAATTTGGATTACTCAATAAGAACAATATAGACCAACCTAAAACATATGATCATTATACGATTTAAGCCTCAGAATAGAATCAAACAACTTCACCCAAATATTATATAACACCTATATGGCTTGAACGAATAAACATAACAATCAATGGAAGCGCCATGACCACCGGGCCCATAAACGCATCTTTGCTTACGCAGCTTGGCCACAACACTAGTCCTGATCACTGGGCCATAACTGCATCCTTACTCGTACTCGACTTGGCCTGAACTCTCACCCTGACCACCTGGCCCATAGAGCCTATAGCTCGTACCCGACTTGGCTATGACAGTATTTGCGAAACTGATATATCATGGTTTTTAGGTGTTTTAAGGCATGATATAAGTATATATTTGAGTCTTTTGTAATGTCTTTTGAGTCTTTTCAGGTGTTTTATAGGTTTGCACACGTTTGAAGGAATTTGGAAGATATTAGAGCATTTTGGGAAAAGTTTTGAGTTGAAGCCGTGATGAGCAGAAATCACTATGAGTGATCGAGCTGAGCATCGACCGACGCAGCATGTGCATTGGTCGATGCAGTTGCCAAACAGACAATTCTCGGCATTTAATTGAAGATTTGAAGATTTGCAGAATTGACCCAGAAGTTTTACTATTTACAAAGAAGACCCCAGACGTGTTTGACACTTATTATTTGGGTTTTGTGTTTTATTATAGTTACACTTTTCAAACTTTTGGCTCGAGAGAGTTTGAGAGCTTGGGGCTGATCCGAATCTTGTACTGCTTTTGGAGAAGATTTCGAACCCCTTTTCTATTCTCTTATCTATTTCAATGCAATTTATTTCATCCATGTTCTTGTTTCATTCAAGATGTCTGAGTAAATTCAAAGTTACACTACAAGAAAAAACGCTTTCACAACTACACTTTTAATCGCAGAATAGTCGTTAATCGGCATTTTAGGACAAACATATGACTAAATGTGGTAGTCGTTAATCCATATTCTCTAAATATCATAGTTGTATTATTAGTCGGCGAGTTACGACTATTTATACGACCAACATAGGTAATCGTAAAATAGACGTAGCGTCGTCGGGAGATATATAGACTAATCAGCGACTACGGTAGCGACAACTGTGCGACTATAGAGGGTGTCCAGATACGGTCGGAGAAATATTGTCATCAAATGGTCGTTAAGTGAGGTGACCTCGAGGCGATTAATACCCGAGTGTATTGTATAGTCAGAAAGTAGTCGTAAATATTAGCCACTATGGAGCGACTGGGTAACGACCATTTTAACTACTATCCCGCGACTAAACTGAACATCCATATACGATTATGGTTGTGATCTCGCCACTGTTATGTTACTGACTAGTAAAGTCACAATTTAGTTGTAGACTATGGTGACGTTTTGGCGACTCATCAGTGACACTTTATGGACTGTTTAAGACTATACTAATGACTATGCAGCCACTACGCATGACATCCAGATACCATTAATTGACGACTGTTAAGTTTGCGTGAAAATAAGAATTTTGTGTTCTTCTATTTGTCAAATTTACGATTTGGTAATTGGTGATACTTCAATTTGAATGATATAAGCAATGTATAAGATAATTGCTTCAAGAAAACATTGATAACCTTGATAGTTTTGCGTTGCATACATACACAAACGATTATATACATGTGAAATCTCCAATATTAAGGAGTTTCGAAATCATACACACAAAATGAAGTTCGGTAGGCAGAGCGACAAGTAACCTATGCAGCAGATGGAGTTAAGTTGTACCTGTTGGGGGGCGAGCGTCTGTATTGGCTTCTGGCCTATGAGTCTGAAGGAAGTCAAGAAAATGTGGATCAGTTTCCCGCATATAATTTTCTACAATGGAAAGGCATACGATCTTTTCCTTCTGCTCATTTGCAACTCGAGCGTGATCTGCTTCACGAGCATCCTTCTCTTCGATTTTACTTTGAGCTTCCTTCAATTGCTCTTGCATGGCCAAAAACCCTGAAGAGTCTCCCGGATGCTTGCGCTTTCCCCTCAAAAGAGACTCTTTGAGGCTTCCAACTCCATAAGGATTTCCTCGTCTATCGGTCTCAATAGCCTTTTATAATTAAAGACATCCGCGAAACACAATTAAATAAAGAAGATGACTTGACTTTATAAATGTGAATTGTGAAAATATTACTCTACCTGAAGGAAGATGTGCTCATATTCATCTAGTGATAGTTCCTGATGTCTCGAAGCAGCACCGTTCGAAACTTCTGAAGTCTCTGTAATGATATCTAACAACTTATTATCTACGATAATTTGGAAAGCTGCAGTGGTATCCTCTGCCTTCCGATCAATAAACGTATCGTCTGCCTTTGTATGTGTCCTGACGAATACCTTGCCAATATTAACCGGTCTTCCATATTCCTCTTCATGTAGTGTTATACCTCAAACAAGGATTATTACAGAAATTTCTAGTTGCAAATGCTTCCGATCAACAAATATATAATAAAGGTTACTTGCCATTTCGAGCCTGATTTCTAGGTACGACTTGGGCCTTGAGAAATGGACGTGATGACCAAATCCTCCACGGACAGACATACGACAACTGGCATAGGTCTTACTTTTAGCATTTGCTTCTTCAATTTCCCAATAGTCGGTCATCGTTTTCCAGAGAGTCTCGCTAATCCACTTGGGTCTCTCTCGCTTAGTCCGCGCAGTGCTAATCATGTCTTTTAACCGTCGTTGACAGATCTCCTCGAAATAATTTTGAACTGTCCCTGTTATCAAGGGATCCCAATGGTGGTTTTTATAGAATACATATAGAATAAGCATAGCATTAGTAAAAGCAACACATGCAAGGTATATATATGGAAGGTCTAGGAGAGAAATCTGTATAGCGAACTTGAGGAAATATCTTTCTGCTTTATCACGAGGCACACGTGACCAGCTATAGTATGCTTTATCAAATTTGTTTGTAATTTTTTTTGGTAATCTTACGTACCAATTTCGATCCTCTATCACGAGTAAACCTGAAATATGTACAAGATTGACATCCTAACAATCAAAGACTCGAACTTTTTAGATCAGCATAATTCATAAGCAAACCAATAGACCGATTCATAAACAAACTAGATGGTTTAAAAACACACCATTGTGAAAGGGATAAGACAAGAACAAAATGTTGGGATTATGTCCTGAAATCACATTGTACTCACTCAAGAGATAGTTGCATTGTCGAGATCGGACAATTCATGTGATAATGGGTAGTCATAATGTTTTGCTAGAAACCGCTTATGACAAATGAGTTGTGACTCATTTCCAGTATCATGTGAACCTACAGGGTCACACACCTAAGCAAGTTGGACATACTTTGTATGGGATTGATCATTGGCATATGGTCTGGTCGATGTGTATTGGATACACATCGAATATGAGTTTTGATGAGGTGTGTCGATCGACACCATTGGGTGCGTCGGTCAACACATGATGTGTATCGATCGACACCACTAAGTGTGTCGGTCGACACAAGGCCAAAACCGAAACTAATGTTTTGGTTTACGTCGTGGTCGGTACATATATAAGTGATCTTATGTATTTCGACCTAGTTGGACAAGTGAGCGCCCCGAGACAGTTTTTTCTCAGAGAGAAAAAGACAAAACCTCAAGAAACTCAGTTCCCAGGAGATCCGAGCCCCGGTACTAGCATCCTGGCGGATTCTAGCTTGTGTGCGTGTGGACTACAGTAGAGGCGCAGCATCTGAGGCGCTCCAGAGATCTCGTTTATCTGACCATCTTCCGCTGCCAATCTACAGGTAAACACGAGATAAGATCCTTGATTCAATTAACTAGACCCTAGATCCTAGGCTTCAGGAACATGACAGAAATTCTGAATCTGGTAGAATTGGCTCAAAGTTCCCATCAGTGGTATCAGAGCCTTAGGGTTTTATCATTGAATCAAACCTATTTATTGAATTTGATGATTTAGATTCGCAAACTAGGTTGTTTGGTTAGAACAGGTTAGATCGATTCTGATCAAAATCGATTCTGTGTTTTCGCACTGTGTCGATCGAAACACTAGGTGTGTCGGTCGACACAGAGTGACGAATTCGACAGAATCGGCGGCTAGGGTTTTTCGCGAAGAAAAACCAAAAGCCTACTGTGTCGATCGACACAGGTTGAGTGTCGGTTGACACAGAGCAGATTCGGTACAGTGTCGATCGACACAGGTTAGTGTCGGTCGACACACACCTAGCGAATGGTTAATCGGTTCAATTGGATTGGACCGGTTATCATGCTTGGTTAAGACCGAACAGATCGGTTTAAATTGAATGAATTTGTTCAATTGGATTGAACTGATTATCTCAATTAGCATAAACCGATTGGTTGAAATCAGTTTGATTGGATAAGTCGGTTCAATTGAATTGGACCAGTTATCGCAATTAGTTGAAACTGATTGGTTAAGATTAGTTTGATCTGATAAGTCGGTTCAATTGGATTGAACCGGTTATCAAAACTGTCTTCGGTTAAGGTCTATGTCGACCGTCACACACAGGTTGTGTCGATCGACATGACCAGTTCAATAAACCGGGTTAATTGGATTAATCGATTATTGAAGTCCGGTTAAGTTTGGTGTTGTCAATCGACAGACATAGTCTGCGTCGATCGACACAGAGCTCGAAATTCTGGTTATTGAACCTTGAATTTACAGAAACCAAACTCGACCTAAACCTTGATCAAAGCTTAGCTTCAATATGGTCAACTGTCAAGACTCATTTCATTGTGTGATGGTCTAGCCAAGAGCTTGGTGTCCACAATTACGTGAGTAAGGCAGGTAGTTATGTTGATGGATTTGCAGTGCTAAAACATCAACAATTACATGACCTAAGAGATTGATTTGCTAAACTTTTGGGTTTAGTTTCCTCAACTAAATATCAAGTAACCTTGATGTCTTGCCCAAATCTTGTCTACTGTCAAGACTTGTGTCGTTTTTTGGATAATCTTGGAGTCCTTGGTATCCACTGCAACATGAGTAAGGCAGGTGGTCATTGACAGACTTGCAGTGCGACTGTCAGTGATCACAAGATAGATGAGATTGGTTATACTTGACTGGGCTATCAGAAGTTCTGGGCCCAGAGACATCAGAGTGGATTAGACATAGTTTGTCTCATCCACAACCAAGAGTTGTACTAGGTACAATTAGCAATGATTTGCTTACCTAGATAACTAAAGTTTGGATGATGGCGAGTCGCCCACTCAGATTTTAGTGAAGTATGGATCTTGGATCATTATATTCATAGAGGAAACATTGTTTGAATATAATGCGAGTTTTCTTATTAGATAAGATTTCTCATGGATAGCATAACTAAATCTTTGTTTTTCTTGGATTTCAGCTTATGTCTGAGACTACTTTCTCGTTGTGATCCGTCCTTGAGAAGGACAAGTTAAATGGATCCAACTTCCTGGATTAGTATCAGAATTTGAGATTCATTCTCAAGCAGGAGAGCAAGGACTATGTCCTTGAGAAAGCTCTTCCAGAAAGGCTTGGGACCAATCGCTTGCATGCAGTATATAATGTTTGGAATAAGCATTATATTGATGTGGGTGATGTGCGTGGTCTGATGTTGGCTACCATGAACTCGGACTTGAAAAGTCAATACGAGAACATGGAGTCACCAATAGAGATGATCACCAGCCTGAAACTGAAGTTTCAGGATCTGGCACGAGTTGAGAGATTCCAGATGGTGAAGTCTCTCACTGGGTGCAAGCTACCAGAGGATGCTCCAGTAAGTCCTCATGTCATTAAACTGATGGGTTACATTGATAACCTGGGGAAACTGGAATGTCCTGTCAGCTTAGAGTTGGCCACTGACATCATTCTGCAGTCACTGCCGTCAAGCTATGATAAGTTCATTAAGAACTATATCAAGAAAGGCTTGACGAAGACGTTGACTGAGCTGCATGGCATGCTCAAAACAGCAGAGCAAGACATCATAAAGGGTAAAAGATTTGAGAAATCTTGTGTTGTCAAGGGTAGAGGCAGGGCCGTCCTGATTTGGAATCAGGATAAGCCTGTGTCATCTTATAAGCCCAAGTCAGGCCCATCTGGTGTTAGAAAATGCTTCTACTGCGATGAGTCAGGGCATTGGAAGAGAGATTGCATTAAATTCTTGGAAGATTCACAAGAGATGAAGGAGATGTATGGTACTTCTTCTTCAGGTATTGTGTTATTAATTCAAGTTCTACGTATGCATTGGATACTAGTTGTGGTACTGATATTTTTGAAATATGCAGGACCTAAGCGACAGTAGAACGTTGAAGAAAGGACAAGTGGAATTGCGTGTCTGGTATGAAGCAATGGTTGCTGCATGAGCCGTAGAGATTCTCCACTTGTAGGAGCCTTTCATACTTGGTTTTAGAAATTAAGTAATTGCTACTATGTATCTGCCTTGTGCAGAAATGTCTTTCATTTTCTTGTAAGAATTGGATGTTTTTCGTTTTGATAAAAGACAAGTTTTGTTCTTTAGATCTTAATGAAATATCATATGGTAGCACCCCGTTTGGAATGAGTTTTATATCTTAAACCAGCGTAAGTTTGAATATAACACAAATACTAAAGGTTTAAGTCTGATGACTCGAACTCGACTTTTCCTTGGCATAGTCGTTTAACCATAAAGAGTGAAGCGGATTCAGAAGTTCCATAGTTTTGGACTCATTCGATTATTAATCATTTGAGATATGAATTCTGTTCACTGGACCAAATGACTAAGGCCCCTTTAGCAGAGCTAAAGGAAACGGGCTAGAGGCTTATTGGGCCTTACACATACTGATGTATGCGGCCCAACGAGCATTAGTGCCAGAGGAAATCTTCTGTACTTCATTACCTTATTGATGGCATCAATAAAGTATGGCTGTGTTCATTTGATGAGACACGAGCAGGAATCCCTTGAGGAGTTCCAAGATGAAGTGTAGAACCGATTTGACAGAAGTATTGAGATCCTCGATTGAATCGCGGAGGAAAATACTTAAATCAAGAATTGGGTGATCATCTGACAGAATGAATCGGATCTTATTAGATACGCTCCGATTAGTGATGAGTCACAGGAATCTTCCATAATCATTTAAGAATACGTTCTAAAATGTCTGTCTTTGCGCAGAAAAGGGTTTCAATCAGATTCAATTGAAAGACACCACATTGGATGTGGACTGGAAGTTTTTCAAGTAAGTTGTTTCTGATCATTTGGGGATGAAAGCTAATAAGCTTGAACCCAAATCTGATAAGTTCTACCTCGCTGGTTGTCCTAGGAAAACCAAGGCTTAGTACTTTTGTTGTCCAGAACTGTGTCTTTTAAGACAGATCATACTTTCCAAAAGAGCAATGGCAGTAAAAGTACACATCGAAGAAATTCGATAAACACAGGAGGCTGCTCAACCTGTTGAGGGAGAGCAGCGGTGAGATCTACAAAGTGTTGTAGGACCTACACCTGTGGAGCCTGAAAATCGCAGATCCGAAAGGATCCGTCACTAACTCGAGAGTGATTTCTCGTAGCCGATTGTCATGATCTATTGATCATTGAAAAGGGACGAGCATGCGAAATTCAAAGAAGCGATGGTGAGCCCCAACTCCGAAAATTGGCTGGGTATGCATGTTAGCTTCACCGATCCATTTCTGGATTGAAGCAAACATGTTGGAGTTGGAATCAACATTATGATAATGTGGTCAAGAGTTTTGACTTGATCAGAATAGAAATGAAACCATGCGTTTACAAGAAGACTAGTGGGAGCGTAATTGCAATTCTCACACCGTATGTACGTAATGTACTTAATCTCATAAACGACGTTCCGACGCTAAAGTCTTGTCAAGATTTGGGTCGGAAGTCAAATTTAACGATGGACATGGGAGAAGGCCGTAAAGTTCTTAGAATAAGGATCCATTGGAATGGATCAGAAAGGCTAATTGGATCATGTCAAAATCCTTATATTGATAAGGTATTTGACAGTTCATATGTGCTTAATTCCAAGAATGGCTTCATACCAAAGGTCTTATGGCAATAATCTAAGCGAGATGAAGTGTCTTGGACACTGGCTGAGCTAGTAACAATATTAGCAAGATGAAGTGTTTTTTTTTGAACACTGGCGGTGACGGTGCTATCTGTTGGAAAGGCTCCAAGCAGTGGACCGTAGAATAGTGCTTTTACCTGAATGGCGGTGTGGTTTGTTGGAATTGTTTCAAGCAATAACACCGCAGTCTCTCCCACAACCTAAGCACGAAATTTATTCTGTTGCTGTAGGTATAAGATATCTGAAGAGATAATCTTGATTCTAGTGGGAGTTATTTTAGTAATGTTATAATCTTTACATAGACATGCTATGGTAGTGTTTGTGTAAGTTAAAATTGACATCGATACTATTTGATTATTGGATAATTAAATAATGGTCCCAAAGTATTTTATGGTCATCATATAGGTCATCAAGTTGATGACTTGGTCATGAAACCCTATAAGTAAAAGATGACATAAAATTATGATTGTCCCTAGTCGAGGTTGTTGAAGTGGGGCACCAATAACCGCGCGAGACTAGTATGTGAGGTGACTGTTGGACTAAGTTTCATGGAGTCAATGATATGATTATCACAGTCAGTCACATAGATATATGTTGGTAAACATCTGATCGGACATGACCCGCTTAATGAGAACTCCACAGGATAGTTATATCAGTGTCATGGGAGGTTCTCATTACGACTATAGAGTATAGTCCTTAGACCTGAGTTCATCATGCTTTCTAGCATATGAATTGTGCGTTTTCACCTTGTCAAACGTCGTTCCGTAACTGGCGGCTATAACGGCATTGCTTATGCGTATCATGAAGTGTGTGTAGAAACATGGATGGAACAAGATGGGATTTGTCCCTCCTAGAACGGGAGATAAATATCTCAGGGCCCATCGAAGATTTGATACTGAGAAAATGCATGGCCGTGCTCAAACGAGGTGATTGTCAGCCGGTTGTTTTATCAGTATAGATCAGGAATTCGATGAACATGATGTTGGCTATAATAAGGATGACACAGTCTCTTGCCTTATGCCATATCGAGATATAGAGACGAAGGGATTATAGGAATAGGTGATTCCAGTACAAGTGGGAGATTGTTGGGATTATGTCTTGAAATCACATTGTACTCACTCAAGAGATAGTTGTATTGTCGAGATCGGACAATTCATGTGATACTGGGTAGTCATAATGTTTTGCTAGAAACCGCTTATGACAAATGAGTTGTGACTCATTTCCAGTATCGTGTGAACCTACAGGGTCACACACCTAAGCAAGTTGGACATACTTTGTATGGGATTGATCATTGGCATATGGTCTGATCGATGTGTATTGGATACACATCGAATATAAGTTTTGATGAGGTGTGTCGATCGACACCATTGGGTGCGTCGGTCGACACAGGATGTGTATCGATCGACACCACTAAGTGTGTCGGTCGACACAAGGCCGAAACCGAAACTAATGTTTCGGTTTACGTCGTGGTCGGTACATATATAAGTGATCTTATGTATTTCGACCTAGTTGGACAAGTGAGCGCCCCGAGACAGTTTTTTCTCAGAGAGAAAAAGACAAAACCTCAAGAAACTGAGTTCCCAGGAGATCCGAGCCCCGGTACTAGCATCCCGGCGGATTCCAGCTTGTGTGCGTGTGGACTGTAGTAGAGGCGCAGCATCTGAGGCGCTCCAGAGATCTCGTTTATCTGACCATCTTCCGCTGCCAATCTACAGGTAAACACGAGATCAGATCCTTGATTCAATTAACTAGACCCTAGATCCTAGGCTTCAGGAACATGACAGCAATTCTGAATCTGGTAGAATTGGCTCAAAGTTCCCATCACAAAAACCACACAACGAATATCAACAGCTGAAAAAAGTACATGACAATAGCCATACCAAGTCGTGCTTGGCATCGGTGCGGGAGAGAGCACGGTGGTAAACATTTCCCTTTCTGGCACCCGAAGCAGCGCATTCAGAGCCTGCAGTGTGTCCTCCTTGAGGTCCGGCAAAACATTAAGAGATTTGTCGAGGAAGATGTGACCTTCAGAAGATGGATGACTCTGAACCTGAGATAGGTGAACTGGCGAAGGTAGGGCGTCCTCAACAGGGTCCTGGTTGTTCTGGACTTCTTCTGACACTGGCGAAGCTTCGACGTCAGGATGATTAGTAGTCGAGTTCTAGAATAGTTGTATTGGCGGTGGATAGTCCTGTACATGGGGTGCTGACGTTTGGGGGATAGCTGGTTTTTTCTTTGGACGTTGAGTGTCTGAGTCGGAGCATCAACGGGATTCAGGGTGAAGGTTTATCGGGATTGCAGAGGTCTCTTTGGTTTTCACAAACCACTGGGATTGGACCCGACGACTCTTTGAGTGACGTTTGGAATAGTTAGTATCGTGCGACCTCCTCCTTTCTTTGCCTTTTGAGGCATCATATCACGGAGAGTTTCAGATAAGAAATTGAGAGGGTCGATAGCAATGAAACCGAGAACCTCGAATAAGAGATTCAAATAAGAGATGCCAGTTAGAGATTAGTCGGTAGGGAGGAGGATCTGCAGACAAAAAAAATTTCTGAGATGATTCGAATGCGATTTTGGAGATGGGGAAGAACAAAATATAAAATCAAGGTTTCTGTTTGCCGTAAATGATGGTTTCTCGACACTTAATCGAAATTTTTTGGGTTAAGGCGCGTAATTGAAAAGTTTTGGGCTTAAAAATAGATTTGGTTTCCCGGATTAATTACGCGAAATATTTTGAAAATTTACTCACTCTGAACAGACGGTAGTGGTGCTTAATGAAATTGGTTTTTGGGTTTATGTGTGCTTTATTATTATATATATAATTATTATATATATTTATAATATTTTATTAAGTAATAGTTTAATAATTACATTGTTTTAATTAATTAATAATTTTTGACTCTATACCCTCAATTTTTTTACTCAAACGTTAAATCCAAAACCTTAAATACTGAATCCTAAACCTCAAAACCTTTTACAGGCCCATTAAACTTTAAACCCTTAATAATAAACCATAAGCCCTAATCCATAAACCTTTGATACCATCATTACTCCACTGTTTCAAATATAGATATGTGACTCGGTATACTTATTGTACATAAATAGATGACTAAGATGAATTACTAAATACCTACTATAAACCTTATACGAAAGATACGCAGACAAGAAGAATATTAAATGTTCATCACAACCTTTGACACCCCCATTCTTCCCCTATTTCAAAGATAGATATGTGACATATTAACACCATGATCATGATCATGAATGATGTTAGTTGCAACTTAGTGATAAGAATATATACATAATTAATATAGACTAAACAACCAAATTAAAGGTTGCATTGGAAACCATAAATAAAATTTGGTGGTTGCTTCGAAATCTCAAATATTGAAAGCATTTTTTATTTGGCAAAATTCTTTTTGCCTTCCATCTCTTCATTACCAAATTCGTAATAGATTACCTTTCAAGTGATGTTCTTTCAAAAATCTTCTTGACATCATTGACGGTGAACAAGATTTATGCTATTTTATAAGGGCGAAGATAACATGCAAGGCGCTTCATAGCTTCAGACAGAGTTAAGATCTCTACAATTCAATCAATTTATACTACATTTTTATTAACTTAAATCTCTTTGATTGCCCACCTCATTATAAAAAATATTTCGTCGAGAGGTGTATACAATCAGGAAACCCTGCATCTCTTCTTCTCCGAGGTATGTGTTGCTTTATCTACAACGACCGGATGGTTGAAGGAGAGGCAATGATCAAAAGATTAGCAGATATCCGATGGAAACAAGGATATACGCGTACTCCATGCTCTTGCGTGTTTTTATGGAGATGGTGTAGTGTTGAACAGTGGATATGTCATCAACCGTGAACTTGCCACTTGGATACGTATAAACATAACAAGAAAGGATAGGCGTGTACGGACAGAAATGCCTTTGGCTCTGTTTTTTGAGAAGGAAGCGAGTGTAGATATCAACGGCCTTTATAGCTGCACGTGTGCTCCAATAACAACCTCGAAGGGTTGGTGGGACTTTGGTTTCAAGGGTTCAACCGTGTGCAACAGATTCTTTTGGTCCATAGAGTCGATATTTTACTTCAGACTCTTGCTGAACAATTTTAGAATTTGGCCCTGTTTAAATTCTTGATTATCCTTCATTTGTATCGACTAGAATATAATGTGTTAAACTGCGAATAATATTATATGATGTTTTCATTTGTGTGCAAATTTTTATCGTAAGGAGTATATTTATTATCTTTGGGTGAAAATGGTAATACTACCAGAGTATATTATGATTGAATAGATGACTTTTTTGTAAAAAAACAAGCACGATGATTAAATTGAAAGAACATTTACCTAACCATTTTTTCAATAATATATCCATGCAAGTAACAACACGTTTATGTGATAAATTTTGAATTGCAATAAATAATGAAGCGACATTACATATCACTACCTAGCGAATTAGATTCATCATATACATAATTACTCCTGCCGAAGATGCACGCCAACAGATGCATATTAGTTAATAAATAGCAATAACATAAATACTATTTAAATTTATAGAAAACCCAAAGGTTGGATCCGATCTATAAATAAACATATGCGGATGCCTTAGAAACAATACTTATCTCTAACAATCTGCAATATTATTTTTAAAATTCTCTTTGCATGTTTCCATATTTTCTAACCAAAATCGGCCTTGGATTTCCTTCCTAGTGATATCCTAAAAAATACTTATTCCCGTCATTGATGATAACCAAGGGATACACTATTTGGCTCGGATGAAAGAAACTTGAACTGCGATGCAAAACGTCGGAGAAAGCTCAGACTTCTATAAGTCGGTCGATCTGTACTTCTCCAACATTACTGAAGATATCTGGTGCCCACATAGGGTTAAAACTAAATTGGCCAACAAATGTCTGGAATAGAAAACCCTTATGCTCTTCTCCTCAGAGGTATGTGTCTTTTTGTATATTGCGACAATTGGGGTTGACCAATCGTGGGCCTCCATCGACCGGATGGTTAAAGGAGAGACTATGATCAAAAGATCGACAGATAGTGGATGAGAGACAAGGATATACGTGTACTCCATGTTCATGCGTGTGATTTATAGAGATGGAGAATTTTTGAACCGTGGGTACATCACCGAGAGCGAATTTTCAACTCGAGTATGTGTTAAGATAACCACGAGACAAAGGTATGGACGGTCAAACAGATGGTGTTCATTGTTCTATAAGAAGCGAAAAGGATTAGATATCAAAGGGCTTTACAGATGTCTGTGTGCTCTGATAAAGATTGGATTGAGTTGGTGGAATAATGGTTTCAAAGGTACAAACATCTGCGATACATACTTTTGGACCCTGGAGTCACTATTTTTCTTCACAATCATGAGAGATAATATCGGAATTTGGCCCCATTATCTTTTTGATGATCCTTATTATTATAATGTCTGTTAAATGTAGTAGATTATATAGCTATCGACCTTTCAAATAATGAAAAATAAGCAAGTTATAAACCTACATAATTTATTTATATTTACAAGGCAACATTGGAAATATTAATATAATCTAAACGAATGAAGTTGTCGCATGATAAGATCAATAATTGATTGAATCAATTTAATGAAAACAGAGCAAGTTAACCAAACATCGTAACTCTCCTTTGCATGATATATATTTAACCATGATTAGTGTTTATTTGATGGGGGTCTCGTAGAGAAACACCCATAAGTGTCAGTTTCCTGGTTGGTGTGAAATGTTCTTAATTGTTTAAGATGGTTTGAGAAATTAAATTAGGATTTTGCAATATTTCTAGATATCTGATTTTTTTTTGAGTATATACGAACTTATCAAGTTAAGGAAATTAAATAATATCGGTTGAGAGGAACATTGAATATTCTTCTTGTTTCTCATTTAATGTGTAAAAGCAATAAGCACAAACTTACCAAATGAAACGTTCAAAACAAGATAAGATGGTGGCTGCAGCATATTAGGAAGTTTATCGAGAATAGAGATTTTTGAATCGTCGTTATTAACATGGATATATGTGATTCGAAACCAAATTTATCTAAACCAAATCGTTAGTATTAGAAAATATCATCAGCAGTTGTGAGTTTTGTTTAAACCAAGGCTTGTAAGTTCTATTTTGTACACCTTTTAATCATCCTATATATAATAAGAGAAGGGAGGGCTCTCTCAATCTGCCACATCAGCCCCCCTTGATTGGTCCACCTCATTGGAAAATTTCCACATCATCATTTAAAATTTAAATAAATATAATGTTTAATGTAATATTATTTATCTAAAAGAAATTAGTTAAAATTATTAAAACATAAATTCTAAATTTGAATTTAATTTAGAATCTCATAAATTTATAAATATTAAATTTTATAAATTCTAAATATATTTTCATATTTTATGCAATAAATAAACAAATCTCATACTAGTAAAATGTTAAATTATAAGACTAAGTAAAAATAACATTATAAAAAAAATCCAAGTATTGAAAACTAAAAGTAAAGATAACATTATTAAAAAAAATTTAAGTATTGCAAACTAAAAATAAAGAACCATTAAAAAATAATTATTATGAAGAATAGAAAAAAATATATTATAAAAATGAGATAGAATGACAATGTAAATAAAAATTATATAAAATATAATAACATAAGAAATGAAATTAAATCAATGAAATATATATATATATGTAAAATTCAAGAAATGATTACTAAAATATTAAAATATATAAATAATAATTATTAAGAACAGAAAGAAAATGTTATAAATAAGATAAAATGATAACAAAAAAGAAATTATATAAAAATAGAAGAACATAAAAAAGAAATAAAATTTATAAAATATATATAAATTTGCAAAATTTAAAATAACAACTAAGAATATTAAAATATTATGAATGAAAACTAAAAATTTAAGAGTTTGATGAATGAAAATATATAAATAAAACTAATATTTTAAATAGTTTATAAAAATTAAAAGAATGATAAAAAAGTTGAAGGAAATAAAATTTATAAAAATTTCATTGAAAATTAATAATTAATTTATTTGTAAAATAAATTAAATTAATAATCGTATATTAGCGCATATATAATCATAATAATCATAAAAAATATAAATTTGTAAATTAAAAATATATAATAATATTAATACTTAAAATACATATCAAAACTTATTAAATATTTATAAATTGTAAGTAAAATCCGCGCATTTGCGCGGGTTCTCTCCTAGTATATATAATGAGTGAGTTTTTTATTCTTCTCTCATCGCGTCACGTCATCAGCTTAGGTGGATCTCATTTTTCTTTTAATTAAAGCAACATTGATTAAAAATGTCTCTCTCTCTGGGTAAAGAAATCCACCGTCTCTTTACATTCATAGGCGATCAGTCAAGAGTCTTTGATCTCCTTTAATCAGAGCGTTTATTCAGTCGCCGACATGGAGATGACTATCCAAGGTAAAATCACCTCTCTCTCTCTCTTTCTTTTTTCTCACTTTTATCATTTTCCTCATAGAAACGAATCAGATTCGATATGGATTTCCCCTTTCTTTCAATTTCTCCTTGCTTCGTGTTTGTATCTTCAGTAAGTTTAGTTATGCAGCAGCAATAAAACGCTCTTGGAGGTGATTGCTCATGGGTTTGAGTATTGATTTATTTTTAATTCGACCAGATTTAGATCTTCAAGACTAATTGGTAACCATTCGTGAGAAGATATTCTCTGATGCTAATATGGAGCCCAATTATGATGAAATTGAAGAAGAAGAAACCTCGGACAAGGACGAGAAATCAGATGGGAAGACCACGGGGATATTCAATCTGGGATCACCAGATTTTCCATTCATGATGGATGCAACGCCTTCAGAATTGCTTTCAAGGCTATCATGAAGAAAACCAAAGGAGAAGATGCATTGGTGAGCTCGAGAAACCCTAATTTCCTAATTCAGATGCGAAGTATAATAAAAATAGTATTGGGTTTGTGCAATAGGCTCTTGTTTTATCAGCACATAAGGGGTCAAGCCAGAAATGCAAGCTTTTAATGTTGTAAGTTTGTTTCGCTTGTTTATTCTCCGGAGGTGATCTCCTTTGATTCAAAAATTGCTATTTCAAACAGGTAAACAAGGCTCGACATGCTCAGAAGGGTTCGAATGCTTCAAGGTCAAAAGACTCTAAAGGTAGAGGCTTTTGATATTGATCTTAGCATATATTAAAATTTTCACCGCAGTTACCTTTGTTTTTTTTTTTTTTTTTGCATAAGGTTAGCAAAATACTGTCAATGTTGGCTTCACACAGAACATGAACATGAATAAATATGTTATTTTACATACCGAAGCAAATGTTGAATCTGAAATGACATGTTTGGTGTACTTTGCAGACACAAGAGATGGAGACTTTAATGTCTGAACTAGCAAGAGTAAGCAGCAGAGAAAAAGCATCCGTAGAAGATTTTGGAGTTCAACTGCTTAATCTACATTCATCACATGTATGAACCTTTAATATTCTGACATAACCTTTGTTTCTTTTTCAGTTTCTGAAGTTTAAAGTGCCTTTTCCTTCTGATGATTGAAGAATGCTATCCTAAAGGTAGGATGATTTATATAGTGATTGCCTTGTCAGCACTTTTATTTTGTTCCATTAAACACATAAATTTTTATACTTGAAAGTTTCACGGTTGCCTCGGTTCATCGGGTTGGAATTCTTGATGGATGCAACGCCTTCAGAATTGCTTTCAAGGCTATCATGAAGAAAACCAAAGGAGAAGATGCATTGGTGAGCTCGAGAAACCCTAATTTCCTAATTCAGATGCGAAGTATAATAAAAATAGTATTGGGTTTGTGCAATAGGCTCTTGTTTTATCAGCACATAAGGGGTCAAGCCAGAAATGCAAGCTTTTAATGTTGTAAGTTTGTTTCGCTTGTTTATTCTCCGGAGGTGATCTCCTTTGATTCAAAAATTGCTATTTCAAACAGGTAAACAAGGCTCGACATGCTCAGAAGGGTTCGAATGCTTCAAGGTCAAAAGACTCTAAAGGTAGAGGCTTTTGATATTGATCTTAGCATATATTAAAATTTTCACCGCAGTGACCTTTGTTTTTTTTTTTTTTTTGCATAAGGTTAGCAAAATACTGTCAATGTTGGCTTCACACAGAACATGAACATGAATAAATATGTTATTTTACATACCGAAGCAAATGTTGAATCTGAAATGACATGTTTGGTGTACTTTGCAGACACAAGAGATGGAGACTTTAATGTCTGAACTAGCAAGAGTAAGCAGCAGATAAAAAGCATCCGTAGAAGATTTTGGAGTTCAACTGCTTAATCTACATTCATCACATGTATGAACCTTTAACATTCTGACATAACCTTTGTTTCTTTTTCAGTTTCTGAAGTTTAAAGTGCCTTTTCCTTCTGATGATTGAAGAATGCTATCCTAAAGGTAGGATGATTTATATAGTGATTGCCTTGTCAGCACTTTTATTTTGTTCCATTAAACACATAAATTTTTATACTTGAAAGTTTCACGGTTGCCTCGGTTCATCGGGTTGGAATTCTTGACATGAGAGTCTTGAACCTTGACAGGCACGCGGGAAATATGCTGGTGAAGAGGTGTGACTAAGACAAGGGTTATAATCGACTTGGAACCGCTGAGCTTGTGCCTATAGATCATGGTCTCTGCCTCCCGGAATGCCTAGATGATCCTTACTTTGAATGGCTAAACTGGCCTCAAGCTTTTGTTCCATTCAATGACACTGAGTTACAATACATATCCAATCTGGACCCTTTCAAAGACGCATAACTTCTGAGAAATGAACTACACTCATTGCCGGAATCTTCCATACGGGTCCTCATCGTTTGCACGGTTTTCGTGAAACAAGCAGCAGCTGCAGGGCTCTGTCTCGCAGCTATCGGCGAGAAGATGATTCAGGATTTTTCTAGAGGTGAAGATAGTTTCAGTCTATTGGAGAACCTCTGCACCAAAGCGAAAGCAACTGCAGTTGGTAAAACTTGCGAAGGCGGGGACTATAGTTATGAAGGAAATGAAGTAAACACAAAGCCAGTGTGTGGAATGTTTAAGTTTGACGGTGGATATACACCATGTGATGTAGAGATCTCAGAGGTCTTACATGTATCTAAACCACCTTTGGCTCCAAAAGGGCCACGTACAAACACCATATTCGCCTCGATGTCGTCCTCAGAAAACCAACGGATTACTCATAATGAGAAGACTACTGTGAATGCAAAAGAAAAGAATAGAGGAGGCACCATGAGAAGCAGGAGCCCACCGATGATTGTGAACCATGTTAAATCAGAAGGTGTTTTTTTGGGGACATGACAACAGTTGAATGGGATATGTTCCTGCAGAGTTTCCAGACACTTTTGCAAGACGCATTGAGAAAAGGGTCAACGCCAAGATTAGGAAAACAATAAAAAAAGAAGGAAAACGACAACCAAAGAGATGAAATATCAGAAGGTTAAACTTTCAGGTGTTTATATAGAGGCACAAGTGTGCATTACTGACAAGATGGTCATAGTGCAGGCTGTAGGCTAACTATTAATACCTTAGAAAGTATATGGATTATGAGACGGGTGGTAACAAGGATTTTGCAATCCTTTGAGGTACCAATTCCTCAAGTTTATCGATGTAGCTTTGAGGTATCGAACCTTTTTGGGACGGATAAGACCAAAAAGAATACACTAAACCCAAACAGTCAAGCAATACCAATTCGAGTTGAAATTCTAATATCCTAAGTGCAAATAACAATATCAAGCAAGAGAGAATAAACAAGATACTTCAAATAGATGATTAAAGATCAAGCTCTTGGATATAGGAAATTTGATCTAAGAAACTAAGCATTGAATCAAGATGTCAAACACAACATTAAAATGCTAATCCTTTAGCTTAGGAACACTAATTCAAGTTAATACACTCTCATGTAATTAACCCTATGCTAATCAAGCATTAAACATCAACTTTCATTGGCTAATCACAAGCAAGCATGCATTGAACATAAGTCCTTTAGCTACTAAACACCTTACACATCAATTGTCATTGGATAAGTATGTAAAGCTCTCATTAAATCCTAGCTAGCATTTCATCAAACACCTTATGTGCAATAAAATCTCAAGGTTCTAGATCAAGGATAGCTAGGCCTAATCTAGCATTAAGAGCATCTAATAAGAAAGGATCAATCAAATCTAAGCCCTAGACATCAAGATTCAACCCCTAATCACTCAAATCTTCCTAACCCAAAAGCTCAAAAGGGGACTACTCACTAATCATCGTATGAACAACAAAATCCATAGAAATAGTGTTGATCATAGGAGATTAGAGAAAGTATAAAGATTGAAACAAGGAATCACCAAAGAAGTACTTAGATTAAGCAAGAATCAAAACTTGTTCTTCCAAAGTGTTTAGAACATAAAATAAAGCTTAAAAACAAATGAAAATAGGTTTTTGGCTTAAATAGTCAATATGGTGCGAACCGGGTCAACCCGGGACAAACCGGGTGTTGACCCGGATCCAAGACAGATTTTGGGTTCTGTATCTGTCAGGCTGGTCGATATGGAACCCGATACGAGCTCTCGGATTTATTGTCGAAGGAGCGTATCGGTTGGCTAAACCGATATGCCAACCGATATGATTTCACTAAAATTAATCCGAGAGGTCGTATCGGTTGGCTGGTCGATATGCATCCCGATACGAGCTCTCGGATTTTTGGTCGAAGGAGTGTATCGGCTCGTCCGGCGATACTCAAACCGATACACCACCCGATGTTCGCGCTCGTGAGAATCGTCGTCGGGGGGGGGGGGGATCACGGACCGTCGACGGGGGGGGGGGGGGGGGGGGGGGGGGGGATCGCGAGGCTCAGCTCGTTTCATCGTCACGTCTTAAGACCTGCACCACCTTCGCTTTGACTCATCACGCACAGCACGTCATTGTCGACCGTATCATGGTTGACCAGATTTTATAACACAGCAACTTCATCTTTTTATGATTTCTTATTTTCTTCCAAAGTCACCCAAGCTTTATCAGTAAATCCCAAAGCACCTAAAAGTAATCAAGACACACTCCAAAAGATGCTATAATATGCAAATTCTAATCCTAAATGCAACTATTTACAAGGGTGACAAAGAACAAGAAAATGTAACGAAAGAAGGCTAAATGAGACCAAAACATGATCTAATCAACTCCCTAAATGTATGAAAACACAAGTATATCAATTCCCCCAAACTTAAACCTTGCTTGTCCACAAGCAAGCATAAGACTATCACAACAAGTTGGGAAAAAGGTTTGAAGGCGGGAGCTCATATCCAAAGACAAAACTGAGATCAGCAAGTTCCAATTCGAGTCAACGTCACCAAGATGCAACCAAGTGAGGCTTACTCCAAAAATTTAGCCATGCTCATCAAGACAAAACTCTTAGCTCAATTCTCAACCTAGACAAGCATTCCTATCAACTAGCTCTTTAACACATTGGGTTTTCAAGTGGATCTTACTCAATGCAAGGTGATCAAACTCATTTGGCAAAGGGACAAGGTTTTGAGATTAAAGTGATCTAAATCAAAGGAGGGGTTTACTCCAAAAGCATGAAGGTTCTCTCATAAAGAAGTGAATGAGCTAATGTAAAATGCTAAGAGTTAGAGGCAATTGGTGCATACTAGGTTGATTTCCATCTACCCATGTCCCAATTACTTCTTCTCCTAGTCTAGCCCACCTAAATGGATATTACCCTTGATCAAGGCTATTTTTGCCTCATCCCCTTTTCTCAATCAGATACTTTTTATAGAAACTCCCCAAGGATCAATAAAGACTTTTCAAAACAGTGGCAAATCTTTTCTTTTTAGCTTAGCTCAAATCTTTCTTTAGCAATGGTCTCTTTTCTTTCTTTTGAGTTGAGCCTTTGGCTTCTTTTTCATTTCAAAATATGAGACATTTTTCTTTTCTTTAAACACATAAGAGCTTTTCTTCTTTGAAAACACTTTGCCAACAAACATAAGATCCCAACCAAAATCCCTTTCATTCTTCCCTTTCTTTACTCTCTTCTTCCATTCCCAGATTCTCCCCCAAACTTGGATTCTAGCCTATTGCAAAGCTAAAGGTGTTGAGCTTGCACTATATGGAAATTCCCCCTAGTCGCCTCATACTCAACAGTTTTTACCTATCTCATTCAAGAAAATAGGCCTACCTCTCAACAAAAGTGTTTATGGTTTGAAAGAAGAGTGGTGAAAGGTGTGGAGTCTATTCAAGCAGGCGAGAGTGGTAAAAGGGATAAGAATGCTTGAATATTTTCAGAGTATCCACGAGTTTAGCACACAAAGCATGAGTAAGATAATTGGATGTCATCATTGAAGTTCTCACTTAGGTAGAGCTAGTGTCAATTCAAAGCCTATTTCAGTTTCAAATCAAGTTTCAAAGCAAGCAATCCTAGCATGGTTCGTCTTAACTTTCTAGCCTTTCTTGAATTGCAATCTTAGGACAATCAACTAGCTCAAACAACTAGCATAAAGAACGAGTCGTCACTCAATCAGTCTTACAAGGAAATTCAATCATTGCTCCCTATGCATGCGTCCTATATGATGCAACTAGACTCGATCCTATGATGCTATTACACTACATGCTTTCTTTTTGTGAAAATTTTTCAATTTTTTCGATTTTTTTGGTTATCTATGCCTTAGATGCAATGCATGAGACTCAAAGACAAAAAAAAAACAAGATCAAAAGAAACATGATTAGTAACTGATCTCTCCCCCAAACTTAAATCACACGGTCCCTTGTGTGATCTAGGAAAGGAAAAGAGACCGAAGACACACAAAATGCAAACAAAGAAAAGAGACTAAATATGTACAAGGGAGGAGTGTTACTTGGCTGGACCGATACGGTGGTCGATACTGCTTCACTGTTTTCCTTTCGACCACTTTGTCCAAGATGTTTCGGCCCTTTCTTAACGCCAATGAGTCCATAGCTTCACCTATCAACCAAAACCTGATAAACTCAAAGCAAAACATCAAAAATGACAAGCAAAAGATCATATGTACAAGGATAAACATGGAAATGTCTCCCAAGTGCGCTTTTGTTTAAAGTCGGTAAGCTCGACTGGTCAAACCCGGTTCTTAGGCTGAAGGTGAGTGAGTCCTGCCCTTGAGATGGATGGCTAGGACCTGAGAAGTCAGCCCACTGAGATTGACTGAATCGCCTTGGAACCTTGGACTGATCGAAGCCTTTACAACCCATGGAGACATCTTTGTCACCATATCCACAACCTTCTCTTTGGGAGATTTTTACTCATCGATGCTCAGCTTCTTCAAAGAGATAGATCCAACAAACTCAGTCCTTATGGTCATGAGAGGAGTTCCAATAGCTCTATCCACCCCCTTCTTTTGAGCACGTCCCATGTGCTCACTCAATGATCCATAAGTAGTGGGTTTAGGCCAAACTTCCTTGCCGACATTCTCAAATAGCCTTGCTTCCTCTAACACATCATCTTCATTGGGAGAGAGGATGACACCACAAGTGTGAAGAGATGTGCTCCTCAGAGGATAGTAAGCCTTGGTATCATTATTATTCAGCACAACACGCTTCTTTGTAAAGTCCAGACAAGCTCCAGTGGTGTTGAGGAAAGAGGTACCAAGTAAGAGAGGTAGTTGGAAACTCTTCTTCATCTTCATGACAATAAAGTCAGTTGGGATAGTGCACTCACCAATCTTCAGTGGATAGTCTTTGATCATTCTCATCGGAGTTTTTGAGTAAGAGTCTCCAAATGTAATAGAAGTTGGGTACCTTTCCATGCTCTTAATCCCAAGAGATTCCACCATGTCAAGAGATATCACACTCACAGTAGAGCCGGAGTCACACAATGCCTCATTAATCTTCAAGTCTCCCAAAGTACAACTAATGGTAAATTTACCCGGATTGCCAAGCTTCGGGAGCCCCTTTGGTGTGCCTTGGACAGTAGGCACAATATCTTCAGCAAAAATATCAGTAGCACTCAATACCTTAGCTGGTTCAACATAGGAAGGCTTAAATACAGTGGCCTTCATCTCCATGAGAGGAACAGGTGCGACAGGAGGGAGTTCATAACCATAGAGAAGTGCTTCTATCTCATCAATCTCTCGCTCATAGTCTGATTTCTCATGATCAACAGTAGAGAAGATTGCATTGCAATAGTCTTTCAGGTTCTTCTCCGGGTTTCCGGGCAAAGTACCGGTAGGTCTAGAAGTGGAAGCGTGCGTGTTCTCAACACTGATCAAGCGAGAAGTCAAATGTTGCAGCTCATTATTTAGGTTCTTCACTTCCAATGCCGAACTTGCTTGTCCTTGGATGAGTTGTTGCATCATTCCCCTTAACTCATCACCCAAACCCAAAGAGGAAGAAGCTTGTGGCTGTTGTTGTCCAAAACCGGGTGGAGGGTATTGTTGCTTGGGGACATAGCCTTGTTGTCCTTGAGGTTGAGGATGAGAGACAAACCCTTGTTGGTTGGTGTAAGAGACAAAAGGCTTTTGTTGTGGAGCTTGTCCTTGGGATGGAGCTTGAGGATAGACTTGGTCTTGAGGATTGGCTACATTGGGGTTGCGGTATGAAAAGTTTGGGTGGTTTCTATAGTTTTGGTTGAAGCCCTTGTTGAAACCACCTTGCCCCGCAATGAAGTTAATTTCCTCTTGTGTCATATCCTCATCCACACTATAGAGGAGTGGCTGAGAATCCTCATAGTTGCCCACAAAGTTGATGTGTTTTTGGCTTGAAGAGATCATTTTGTCCATCTTCTCATTCAAAGCTTTGATTTCCTTCTCATACTTCTCATCCGTTGAAGATGATCCTCTATTAGTGCGCTCATAATCCTCATTGTAGTTCCCATCGCTTGTAGCAAGATTTTCAATTAGCTCCATAGCTTCATCAACTCCCTTGCCTAGGAAGTTTCCATTGCTACAAGAGTCTAGCATCGCCCGCATTCAAGGAAGCACTCCGCGATAGAGGTTGCTGAGTAGTGTCTCCTTAGTGAAACCGTGGTGGGGGCACTGAGTAGTTAGCCTATTGAACCTCTCCCAAGCTTCAGAAAAGCTCTCATTGTTGCGTTGCACAAACCCGGATAGCTCATTGCGAAAACGGGCAGTCCTAGTAGGCGAGAAGAACTTCTTCAAGAAAGCCTTCTTGAGGTCTCCCCAAGTAGTAATGGATCCCGGAGGGATGTTGCTTTCCCAATCCTTAGCTCTATCCGCCAAAGAGAAGAAGAAGAGACGCATCTTCAAACCATCATCAGTCACACCATTGAACCTTGTAGTAGCACAAATCTTGTCAAATGTGTCCAAGTGCTGCAAGGGATCCTCAGATGCAAGCCCATGAAACTGATTGTTTTGCGCCATGTTCATCACCATAGCCCGGATCTCGAAGTTGTTGTTGTTTACCGGTGGTGGAATGATCCCTTGCCGGTTTGCATTTGTATCCGGTGCATCTCCATCACCAATGGCCCTAGCTGGCCTTTGTTGCTCTTGCTGCTGTTGATCCTGATGATTATCCATAACTAGGTGCTCAACACCCACAAAGTCTTGTAGAACTTCAACAGTTGGTTCCAACCCAAGTCTCTCCAAGTGAACAACTCTCTCTTGTGCGCGTCGTTCTTTTACCAATCTCCTCTCGTGTGCCTTGATGTCCTCAACTCTTGCAACTAAGTTTGTAGTCCCTCGGCTGCGCAAGTTCATGCACCTAACATCAAAGAGAAAAGAAGAAGCAAATTAGTAACAAAGACTTGAACTAAAAAGGAATAGAAATCGAATTTATATATCCAGAATCCCAAAATGGCAACGGCGCCAAATTGGTAACAAGGGTTTTGCAATCCTTTGAGGTACCAATTCCTCAAGCTTATCGATGTAGCTTTGAGGTTTCGAACCTTTTTGGGACGGATAAGACCAAAAAGAATACACTAAACCCAAACAGTCAAGCAATACCAATTCGAGTTGAAATTCTAATATCCTAAGTGCAAATAACAATATCAAGCAAGAGAGAACAAACAAGATACTTCAAATAGATGATTAAAGATCAAGCTCTTGGGTATAGAAAATTTGATCTAAGCAACTAAGCATTGAATCAAGATGTCAAACACAACATTAAAATGCTAATCCTTTAGCTTAGGAACACTAATTCAAGTTAATACACTCTCATGTCATTAACCCTATGCTAATCAAGCATTAAACATCAACTTTCATTGGCTAATCACAAGCAAGCATGCATTGAACACAAGTCCTTTAGCTACTAAACACCTTACACATCAATTGTCATTGGATAAGTATGTAAAGCTCTCATTAAATCCTAGCTAGCATTTCATCGAACACCTTATGTGCAATAAAATCTCAAGGTTCTAGATCAAGGATAGCTAAGCCTAATCTAGCATTAAGAGCATCTAATGAGAAAGGATCAATCAAATATAAGCTCTAGACATCAAGATTCAACCCCTAATCACTCAAATCTTCCTAACCCAAAAGCTCAAAAGGGGACTACTCAATAATCATCGTATGAACAACAAAATCCATAGAAATAGTGTTGATCATAGGAGATTAGAGAAAGTAGAAAGATTGAAACAAGGAATCACCAAAGAAGTACTTAGATTAACCAAGAATCAAAACTTGTTCTTCCAAAGTGTTTAGAACATAAAATAAAGCTTAAGAAACAAATGAAAATAGGTTTTTGGCTTAAATAGTCAATATGGTGCGAACCGGGTCAACCCAAGACAAACCGGGTGTTGACCCGGATCCAAGACAGATTCTGGATTCTGTATCGGTCAGGCTGGTCGATATGGAACCCGATACGAGCTCTCGTATTTATTGTCGAAGGAGCATATCGGTTGGCTAAACCGATATGCTTTCACTGAAATTAACCCGAGAGGTCGTATCGGTTGGCTGGTCGATATGCATCCCGATACGAGCTCTCGGATTTTTGGTCGAAGGAGTGTATCGGCTCGTCCGGCCGATACTCAAACCAATACACCACCCGATGTTCGCCCTCATGAGAATCGTCGTCGGGGGGGGGGGGGGGGAGTCGCGAGGCTCAGCTCGTTTCTTTGACTCATCACCCACATCACGTCATTGTCGACCGTATCATGGTTGACCAGATTTTATAACACAGCAACTTCATCTTTTTCTGATTTCTTATTTTCTTCCAAAGTCACCCAAGCTTTATCAGTAAATCCCAAAGCACCTAAAAGTAACCAAGACACACTCCAAAAGATGCTATAATATGCAAATTCTAATCCTAAATGCAACTATTTACAAGGGTGACAAAGAACAAGAAAATGTAACGAAAGAAGGCTAAATGAGACCAAAACATGATCTAATCAACTCCCTAAATGTATGAAAACACAAGTATATCAACGGGCAACGTAAGCTATCCACTTCAATATACTTCTTATTTTTCTTCTTTCTCTTCCCCTATTGTATCACGTTATTGTAAAACATTTAAGTACCATAACTTTCTATAGACAAAAACAAAATCAATTGTAATGTAACTGATGTAATCAGGAATATATGCACTCAAAGTTATGTAATTATAATGTTACTGGTGTAATTATAATTACATTGTAGTCTATTACATTAAAGAAAATTATGAAACCAAATCATTCGACATAATGTATTTAATAAACAATGGGAATAAAATAGCAGTCGTACAAAATTAGATTAATGTTGTCTAATAAACATCCTCTATTCGTTCAAAAAAACATATTTTTCAAGGTTTCATAGATATATTAAATGTATCTTAATAAACAGGTTACCGACAGAGATGTGCCACAAAGGGAGCATCGACATCCAATACACATAAACCTATTCAAATTCTTAAAGGTCATATACTACCGGTTCACCTCCCAGGTCAGCTTCACACAGCGTTTTGAGAGGACGATAATCTTGAAAAAGGAAAAGCATGTGCCGGTCACCGGAGAACGATGCTCACCGAATGGTTGAATTGAATAAGACCTACGCGGATGTTAGGATTATGAGATATGTGGAAATCCCTGAGTACTTTGTCTGGGATATTAAATGTAAAACGTACATGCGGCGGAAGCATAGAAGAACCATCAGAAAAATAGCGAATGTTCACCCATCATCGAAAGAACTATACTACCTATGTCTCCTGGTCATCATTGTCAAAGGTCCTACAAATTTTGATAACTTACTAACAGTCGGTGGAGTGCTTTATAAAAGTTTCAAGGAAGCATGCAACTTAAGGGGTTGCTCTAACGATGTGATCATGTGAAGTATGGCATCATGGAATGGAAGGAGCCCATCAATCAGCAACACCATACCTACTTGGAGGAGTGTCATTGCTTCCTTTTGATCTATTATGAATTCTAAATCCCGGTCAGTTGAACAAAAAGAACAACAAGTGCATCACTAGATGTGTTTAGTTTTGAGCGTATTCTGTCCATTTTAATGATTTTAATAAAACCAAGAAGAAACAAAAGACAGAACAACGTTCGACATGAATAGTTGAACGATTTTAAAAGTGAAGCTTAAATGTGTGATGCCTCAATTCATAGACCATACACAAATGGCTCACGTACATAAATAGCTGGGTATCCAATAGCAGCCCAGAGAACAATAACAGCTTACACATCCCCCGGATACGTTAAACGTGACTTGAGGAAAATATATTAACGCACCTCCCCCTCCTCCGTGCGTGCACGGGGGGTACTGCACCTAGTATTACTAATACAAAGGTTTTCTTTTAGTGTTTCACACCTTTTACTCACAAATTTGGGAAACTATTTAATATTAAAACCCTAGACACTTCATTTTCATACCGCTTACTGAGAAACAAAAAAAAACTTTTCTTTAAGCTAATTTCTGCGAAAATTTCTCCGTTTCTCAAACATGGCTCCACAGACTTTCAGAAAAAAATTTCAAATAAAAAAATTAATTCTCTTCTTTTGGTACCTAAAATTTCTTCTTTTGCGTGTTTGGATGTGTGTTTCATCCATTGGAGAACCAATAATCCAAATGATTTTGGTCGATGAGGAGGTAATCTTTATTTTACTCTATAATCTGTTTTATTTATTGGGTCATTTCATGTTTTTATTAAGGTATTAATTTATTGATTTAGGGTATGAAAATATAGGCAACTGTTCCTGCCTCTTTCATTGAGAAATTATGTTTCTCTACAGAGGGTCGTTTGTTTAAACTTGCGAATGCTCGAGTTGTACAATCACCAGAATATATCTCGTTGACCCCTCACGATTTCAAGCTCATATTCGGGTTCAACACATCTTTCTGTCTCACTTATGATAATATTCTGGAAGGTCATTTTATGCAATTTGTATCGTTTCCAGATATATTAAATGAGAGAGTTTGTGATAAATACCATATATGTAACTTTTAGTCTATACAGTTGTTTCCTTTTGTCGGATTATATTAATCATGTTATTTGCATGTGTGGTAAACATTATATTTTTAGGGGAAATTGCTAAAAATGCCCCTTAAATTGGTTTTAAATAAAAGTGTACCCCTCAATTTGAATCAAATGTAAAAAATGTTTTCCTTCCTAGGTAAATTACTGCGAAGCCCTATGACCAAACAAAAAAACAGAAACCGCAATTACCATTATAACCTTCGCATGTGTCAGACTTCTATAGAAGTCTAATACAGAATAAATTTGTAAATTTAAATTTTAAAATTATAAAAAAATATTTTGTCAAAAAATTTATATACAAAAATTAAATATACACAATTTAATAGTATATAAATTAAAATTTGGTAAATTGAGTCAAACTAAACAATATGTAAGGTAAAGTAAGTTCTAAACCTCAAAACATGTTTTGTAATGGAACATTTACATACAAGTTACATATAACTTTAGGGTTAGATTCATGCTTTACCAAATTAACATTTAAAATTTAAGATTTGCACATATGTGTTATAATGTTCATATATTTAACAAATTTTATGTTTCCTAGTTGTTTTGTTTAAATATTTTTACTTATAAGTAATAAATATTATATTTAGGGTTCACCAGACTTCATGGCGAAGTCTGAATTTTGTGGTTTCTCAGACTTCTCGGAGAAGTCTGAGACGAATTTAAGTTAAAAATTTAAATTTAAAAAGTTATAAAAAATAATTTGATATAATTTTTGATACATAAATTAAGCATAAGCAATTTTTATGTATATAAATTAAAATTATATAAACTTTGATCAAATTTAAGCATTGAAGATATATTTTGTTCAAAACACCATGTAGTTTGGTCTATGTTTCACATATGAAGTTGAATATCATGTTTTTATTTGTAGGGTTAGATTGAAAGTTTGTGAATTTTCATTCATATGGTTACATTTACATATAGTGGTTAGTTTGTGACTATGTTTAACGAGTTTGATGTTTATTATAAGTTTCTATATAAAATGATGGTATTTAAATACTAATTATTAGATTTAGGGTTTCTCAGACTTCTAGATAAATTTGGTTCAAATATTAAGACTTCCATGAAGTCTTTTTTCAGACTGCATATGAAGTCTGAAATTTGAAAGTTTTAAAAAAATTTCACGCGAAAACTTTTTAAAAAGGCGGGAAATTTTCCCGCTCACAAAAGTTCCTTCTCAGACTGCATATGAAGTCTGATACAAAATATTTTACAATTTTTAATTATTAAAAATCTGGCGGGAAAATTTCCCTCCAATTTCTCTCCACTTATCTAAACCTAATCTTGTACACATATAACACCAAAAAAAAAAAAAAATCTTCAGCTTCTTCCCTCTCTTACAACCTCTCTTTCTCTCTCTCTTTTATAAAACCTCTCTCAAATTTCTCATCCAAAAAGGTTCTCAAGCTTATTGTCTCATATGAGTTCTTATGTATGTGATTCATAGTTGATTCTCTTTGAGCTGCGAAATAGGCAAGTGAATCTGTTCTTTTTAGTGTTTTCAAAAGTTTTTTAACTGAAATAATTGAGACTACTTTTGATTATACAATTTGATTTGCTCAAACAATCCTTTATTATCCATTTTTGAGACTTATTCGCTAACTAATGCAAGAGCTATGTGTTTTTACTTTTTCAGGTGCTTGGTTTAAGATTGAGCCGGCTGACTCTCCAAAGAGGATGGAGTTGGGACTTCTTATGATGCTAATGACACATAAATTTTGAGTGTAGTACGAGGAACACGAAGTCTGAGAGTCTAATACCAGACTACAACTGAAGTCTGAGAGACTTCCAGGTAAGTCTCGTTCAAGTATTTAGACTGAAGTCTGAAATTTGCAAGTCTTTACAAAAATTCACGCGAAAACTTTTTAAAAAGGCGGGAAATTTTCCCGCTCACAGAAGTTTCTTCTCAGACTGCATATGAAGTCTGATACCAGATATTTTACAACTTTTAATTATTAAAAATCTGGTGGGAAAAATTCTCTCCAATTTCTCTCCATTTATCTAAACCTAATCTTGTACACATATAACACCCAAAAACAATCTTCAGATTCTTCCCTCTCTTACAGCCTCTCTTTCTCTCTATTTTGTAAAACCTCTTTAAAATGTCTCAACCAAAAAGGTTCTAAAAGGTATTCTCTTGGAGACTTGTTTTCTAACTAATGCAAGAGCTCTGTGTTCAAGCTTTTTCAGGTGCTTGGTTTAAGGATGAGCCAACTGACTCTCCAAACAGGCTGGATTTGAAACTTCTTATGCTGCTAATGGCTCATAAAATTTCACTGTAGTACGAGGAACACGAAGTCTGAGAGTCTAATATCAGACTACCAAGTAAGTCTGGTTCAAGTATTTAGACTTATCGAATTCTTATTTCAGACTGCGTATGAAGTCTGATACCATGCAACAACCAAACAAAAAAATTTCTCTTTTTGTGAACAAAACCCTTACATGGGTTAATTTGGTTTCTTATATCTTTCTCTTAATTAACATAACTTTTGATTGATAAATCTTTATGCAAACTAATACATATGTTGATTTAGTGTAGATGTTGAAGGTGCTTTGGACAAAACAAGAAAACATAAGAAGAGCAATCTTGAATGTCTATGGTGGGACTGACATTGTACACATGGTGTGTATGGTGATACAAGGAACACAAAGCAATCAAAATTATAGTATACTATGCTTGTATTGTATTAGATTATTGGATGATCAAACCAAAGAAAAGAAGTTCTCCTTGTATACTATGCTTGTAGAAAAATATAAAGTTGTATAAATTTACTTTTGTCTACTCAAATCAACAAGGAATTTTGCTTATTGAAAGTATACAATATCAGAAAATGGGTCACTTTAACTTTGGAAGAAAACATTACTCTTTAGATTACATACACCAACATATGACAAACTAAAATAACCTTAAGTGGTGCTGAATTTGTCGTCAGACATCAACTGTTGTCTGATTCTTATGAGCTAAAAGTTTATAAAATTAACAAGTTCAAATGTCAAGTTCGTTCTCTCATCATCACATTAGCGATCTTATTGAAAAAAATCAGCTTGTAAACGCTCGGCATGTGGTTGTGTAGCTCATCCTAATCCCAATTTGCCTCTTCACTGATACTTTGATATGCTTTGGTGTAATCATTTCAATTATATCAAAGCATTCAATAAACAACCAACATATATAATGTGGAGTATGACGTTTACGCATAGACATCCGTTCCACCAGCTCGGCTTTCTTGTATTATTTGTATAAACAAACATGTATAAACCATATTAGAGGTCTTTTGGGAAAAGCCAGACTTCTTTCGAAGTCTTATGCTATTAGCTATATTGCCAATATTATTCAAAAAATGATTTAAAAATAATTACCATATATAAGAATGTAAAACTCATGCAGAAGGAACATATAAAACTAACAAATATTTATAAAAATTAAAATCAACAAAATTAATCACAAATATAGAATAAAATGCATTTTTTAAGTTTTTAACATTTCAGACGGCTATAGCTGTCTGATAAAAGTGAAACCAGACCTCTATGGCAGTCTGGAAAAAGGGGTATTTTTGCAATTGAAATCGAAATGTCAGACAGCGGATGCAGTCTGAAATCCATCAGACAGCATACGCTGTCTGCTTTGGAAATTTTGTCAGACAGCTTATGAAGTCTGAGAAAAAAGGGTAGTTTTGCAATTGAATTTGAATTGTCAGACTTCTCCGAGAAGTCTGATAATTCCTAGAAGTCTGAGAGGGTAGTTTTGCAATTGATTTTGAAATGTCAGACTTCTCTAACAAGTCTGATAATTTTCAGACTTCTTATGCTGTCTGACAAGAATTTCAGACGGCGAGGGAAGTCTGATAAAAAACATCGCATTTTCGGTTTTTATCCAGCGTTGACCAAAATTCGATTTTTCAGATGTCTATAGCCGTCTGACAAGAGTTTGAAATTTCAGATGTCTATAGCCGTCTGATGTTATTTTCCCTATTTTCAGACAGATTTAGAAGTCTAGCGATTTTTTCGCTTATTCTGGTCAACATCTGAAAATTTGGGTCAATTGCAGTTTCTACCCCTCCTTTTTGTCAGACATCGGATCCCGTCTGACAAAAAATCAAAAATCGGTCAATTTCTTGCCAGACTACATAAGAAGTCTGACTAAAAAATCAAATTTGAATCAATTGCAAAACTACCATCTTCTTATTTTGACTTCTTGGTGACGTCAGATAAATTTTTTTTTTTGTTTTCAAAGGAATTTCTCAGACTTCTATGGAAGTCTGTCAATTGAAAGTCAATTGCAAAACTACCCTCTCGTTGACCATAATTTTTCATCAGACTTCGTGGGAAGTCTGAAATCGCGAAACATATCTGAAAATCGGGGGATCTTGTGAAAAATCACATAAATCTGATTTTGAGCTCGTTTTTACCTTCCCCAAACACTCAAAACTTTTAGTTACACCAATACCCAACAAACCCAACCATTTTTATGCAAGAATGACCAAAATCGCAATAGATCCAAATTTTAAAATTTTGTAGAACGTGAATTAAAGAGTTTTTTGGATGAAATTGGAGAGAAAATAGGAGAATAGAAGGTTGTGAACTCTAATATGGATTTTTGATGGGTCGAAATTGGTTGTGTGAGGCATTAGGAGCTCAAAATTGGTTGTTAATGGTGTTTGGGTGAACTGAAGAAGATGACAGTTTCGTAATTAAGTTAGATCTAAAGGGTTTTTTTGGTCTTTTGGTAAAAATATCAGACTTCATATGAAGTCTGACGATGGCATTATCGTGAATACACAGATTATTAGGGGGATATATTAGCGAAGGGAAGGAAGGAGAAGGGGAAGGGTAGTTTCATGGTTGACTTCAATTTCAGGGGCATTTTTGCAAACAACCAATATTTTTAACTAAATAGATTAAGGTATAGTTTTCTAAATGATTTTATTTTTCTATTATAGATGTCCTTGGTGTTGTTACACTTGTTGGAAACCTTGAACCTCATTGGACAGACCGACATAAGCTGCAGTTTACAATTCACAACCTAAGGTTAGTTAAACAAATGCCTATATATAATCTTTCTCACATATGTTTTGTTGTTTGTCTCTTATATTAAAAAATGAAAATACAGTTTGTCTAGCCTCCGGAGTCTTCAGTGTTTATTTCTTGGGGAAGATGCTAAGGAACTAGTAAAAAGGTTTTGGAAGGATGCTGATAGATATCTATTTGTGATTCTCTGGTGCTTCTACAGAAAGCACAAAATGGGTATGATTAGAAATTCAATTTAGTTTATTTTTAGGATGATCTCATGGTGTATTACGTATGGATTGATGATACTTTGATTTATATTGTTTAACATGTTAATGGTGTTTGTGTATAAAATTTATTTAATTAGGTGTAACGTGGCTTAAAGGAGAAGAAGGGATGTCAACGATTATGTACGATCAAACCAACAATCCGGACTTTAATGGATTTCTCAACAGGTTTTGGTCATAAACCAAATGCAACTCATTATGTAATATGCTTTATATATTTCCGGAATTCATACATTGTTTTCTATTTTGTAGCTTTCCAAATCCGGTACCTGACCAATATCCTGAAGAAATTATGCCTTGGTTAAATATCTTCTAAATTATGTACCTGTTTTAGAAGACCTCATTAGAATTTGTTTTTTTTTGGGTTAGATGATCTCTTGATCGTCTTCATGTTTCTTTTAAAAACACATTTGTCGTTAATGTTTACAACTTTTTTGTCAACTATATATCATAATATTTTGTTTATTATATTATTTAAATAGCATATATATATAGAAGCCCTAATCAATTTCGTTATCATTAAATTCAAATATCAAATTATATATTTCATTTGTGATACGACAATAAAAGTTTTTGCACATTTAAAGTTTGCATTCAAAACACATCGTATGCATGGGCTCCTGATATACCATGGATTTTAGGGATTTTAACCATGGTATGTGTGTCATTTATCGAGTCTTTTACTATGTTTTAGAGTCTTTTCAGGTATTTATTAGGTACAAGCACATTTGGAGCATATTTGGTGATTATAGCATTTTCTGGAGCTAATTGGAGTATTTGGCCGAGAGATCAAGTTCACTGTTGATATTTCCGAGCTGCATCGATCGTCACAGCTATGGCAACGATCGTTGCACCAGCGAGATGGGCCAAACGACGGTTTAATAAAGAGTGAAGAAATTGCAGTTTTGCCCAGAAGTTTCTGATATTTACAAAGAAGCCCCAATTCGTGTTTTAGGTTATAAATAGAGTTTTTAAGCCATTGTTTAGGCTAAGCAGAAATAACCTAGTTTTATTCTCTTAGGAGATTTTAGGGGCTGGTTTTGTTCTCGAAAGAGACTTGATTTTGAACCCCTGTTGATTGTTCTGTTTTTATGATATTTGGTTTTCTACTTATGATGTTTTCTGTCTCGATGAACATGTCTGAGTAGATCACCTGTTAGGTTGAAGGATTCTCATTTGGGATTTCAGAGAATTACAGTTCTAATTAGTTAATAAGGATTTATATCTGCTAGTTCTTTATCTAAGTTGTTCTTAATGCTTAATCTGAAGTAGCTAATCAGAGTTATGATGTTAGGTTGATTAATTCAGCGGAAGTTGGTTAATTTAACTAGAAAGAACTTAGATAAGCAACTAAACTATTCGCAAACGGAAGTTTGGTCTAGGTTAATTGTGAACATATCAAACCTGGAATTAATGCTAGTTTAATCTGTTAGTTCTCGCAAACGGAAGTTTGGTTTGCTGCACTTAGACTTAGAGAATTATCGCAAAGGAATTTGGTTAATTCTATATCTGTGTTTTGAGTTCTAGAACAGTTATTGATTGGATCCTGATTAATTGATTGCTTGCGTTCCTGATTTCCTGAGAACTCCTGAAACCTAACGCTTCGCTTCCTTGCTCACAAAACTCGCCTGCTATTTACTTTTCTGCTTTGCTTTTAGTTTAATCACCTTTGCTTTCTCCTAGTTTAATCTTAATAGTTCTAAATCTATCGTTGACCAGAGTCCCTGTGGATTCGATACCCTAAGTACTACAACTACATCACTGTGCACTTGCAGTTAGAATAGGGTTAAAACTATACACCTATCAAGTTTTTGGCGCCGTTGCCGGGGACTCTTTGAGTTCACTGATAGATTTAGTACTAGGATTTAGACTAAGCATTCTTTTTAATTTTCTTGTTTACTCACGTTTTTGATTGCTTGGATTGCAGGAATTCGCACTGCATCGATCGTTGCTCTCCTTGCAACGATCGACACTAGGCGATAATAGCAATGCTAAGATCTGAGACGTTCGGTAGGTTCCGCACCATGGAACCTTTGATTTTGATTCGCGGTGAAAACGGCGTTCTACGAGACCAAGAGGGTCACATATGCAACGCAAAAGGTCAGAAGATAGATGGGGAAGGAAACCCCATCTTACCAGATTACCATGTATTGGTTGGGCAAGTAGCTGAAATGCAACATAAGATAGATGACATCCACGACATCTTACTTAGGGAGAGACAGCTCCGAGCAGAGGCAAACACTGATAAGTTTGCAGAGGTACGCTACATGGCTGGAGCCGACTCTTATAGACATACCTTGGAACATCAGCAAAGACAGAGTTCAAGGCACGCTCTAGGATCAGGAGACCATAATTATACTTCCAGTCTGGCATCTCCTACACAAAGGAGCAAACTGGAGATGATGTTAGAACAAACAATTGAAAGGCAACAGCAGAACTCAACTTCTTTCAGCTCGAAGCTAGAGAACCTGTACACAAATTTGAATGAAAAATTTGAATCCTTGAGCATTCGTGTAAAGCAGCTGGACACACAGATGGATCAAATTCCAAGTTCTACCCCAACAAAGGATTCTCATGAAGCTCCTGACAACAACATCCTCACTCAGGATCATGCACGAATGGATCATGGATCATGTCTAGCAGTTAAAGCTGTGGAATTTGTGGAAGACAGAGGGGGATTCGATGTTGAATTACCAGAGCTCGAAAGCTTCGATGCACCTGACTCAGCAGAGATTGACATGGATCTTTTGACTTGGAAGGTCCAGATTGAAGCAGGACCAAGCCAAGAAGAGAAATCTGAGTCTGAGACGGCTGGAATGGACCAAGAAACAGATAAACCCGAGACTACAGTTGAAACACGAGTTGAGACGACAGCATCGATCGTTGCATCACACGCATCGATCGTTGCACCCCAAAAGGAACCAGTTTCACCCAAATCTCGAGAACCTGCTAAAGAAGGAGCCTACAAACCTCCGTTGCCATTCCCAAAAGCTCCCGTTAAATCTACAAATATGGCTCAGCGCACATTGGTGGTTGACAAGAAGATGGTGGTTCCACAAGAGCCTATTCTAGCATCATCAAGACCTGAAGCTACTCATAAACAAAAGGCCCCGAACATCAAATCTTTGCCAAAGGTAAAGCATAAAACCTCTAAGTTTAAGCCTCCTGACTCCACTGTTTTGAATAAAGGAAAGAGCGTTAAAACACCCAAGTGCAAATCTCACCCTACATTCCTCCCGACGTTCCTTGGACGACATCATGCTGCTACTGCTTACACACCACCATGGATGATAAGGCATTCACAAAGACACTCAAAGTCTCTGTTGAAACCTCCATGAGTCCGACCCCTTTCCAAAAGTCAAGCTAATGACTTAAAACAAGCGCTGAGTGGGAGGCAACCCACTGTTAGGTTTAACTTTTTTTTTTTTCTTTTTCATTTTTAGTGTTTTTCTTAGGATTTCACGTTTTTATTTGTCTTTACTAAGTTTTTCAGATACAGAACGAAGTCTGGAGAGGAGTAACGATCGTTGCCCACATGTGCAACGGTCGTTGCAATTGGTCTTAATCGAAAATTAAGGTACATGTCGCTAAACCGGAATCAATTAGATTCAACCAGCATCGATCGTTGCTGCCCTGCAACGATCGTTGCAGCCACGACCAGGTAAGTTACCTTAAACCCTATTTTCTCTTTTTCTTCTCAAAACTCCTTTGGTCGACACTCCGAGCCTCTACCCGAAAAACACCATTTCCCCATCAAATTTCCTGTTTTCAAGTTCTATTTCACTCGTTTTTAACCGACCAATCCATTTCCTTTAGCCATATCTCAAGGAATCAAGGTAATGTTCTTCAATTTTCAAGCTTTCAGATTGGGTTTTTAGGGGTTCCAGATTGTTAGATTTTTGAGCCGAAATTGATCAATGCATGCCCAAATAGGTATGATTTAGGTTGCTAGATGATATATTGTTGCCGACTGTGTGATTGATTGCATGATTGGGAACGAAATTTGTTGACTGTTGTTTGCGGCCAGAATCGCCCTGCAACGATCGCTGCCTTTGATGCAACGGTCGTTACTCGACGATTCTGGGGAAATGTTCGATTACACGGAATCGCCCTGCAACGATCGCTACCTTAGTGCAACGGTCGTTGCACGACGATTCAACAGAGAGTTGCCGAGACTAATTTGTTCAAATTTTCTGTTTTGCAGATGGCAACCCGGAATCAACCCCGCAAGAAACGAGCACAAGCTGCAAGCGCCTCACGACAATACATTCCGCCACCGGAATGGTTACACAGGGAATCAGATCCTCCACAGCCGTATCATTTGGTTCATGCGACCATAGGACAGCCATGGCCAAGGCCAGAGAAAGTTTTGATTGAGTCTGATCGCATCTGGAGCGGTTCAATTAAGGGGATACTAAAATCAGATGACTTCACAGAAAGGCCGCTACACGAGTACTGGGATGAATACGATACCTTGCTGTATAATGGTTGGTGTGGTATGGAGATAGCGCCAACAAAGTTCGCTGATTACTCAACCTGCAAGAGTCTCGGAATGGACAAGAAGGTGATGGAGCTGTGCAGGGGTATTGGTCTGGGGACAATGCCAATGCAGCCTTACGATTTGTACCCAGAGCTTGTGAGGCAGCTGCTTGCCACGTGCAGGGTTGTATACCCAAACCCAGAGAGCAGGAATGCCCAAGGAGGCACCTTCACTTTCATGTGTCTCGGAGCAAGGTATCGAGTGCCCCTTCTCGATATCTGTAGGATCTACGGGTTCAGCACCACGCAGCCACGCACCGATTTATCCCTTCCGTGGGAACCACCAGAGGCTCGTGATTTCTGGGAGTACATTGGAGGTGGACGATATCACTCACGGCTTACACCAGTGATTCAGGTTAGGCATCCGGTTCTCAGGTATGTCTTGCGTATCTTGGGACGCACTTTATTGTGCAAGCATGAGGCGAACAAGATGCGCAAGACCGAGATGGAGATTTTATTCAGAGGGCTGAGGGAGCAGTTCAGGGGTACTGATGTGAGGAACCCGGCTGAGAAGGTAAACCTAGGAGCTGTATTTGCCCATCACCTTTGCGAGCTGCAGAAGAAGCCTTATGAAGGCGCGCGCAAGGAGACAGTAGGGAGTCTTCTCACTCCTATTTTCAGACACTGCGGGATCCCTATGAGGGATATGGAGTGCGTTACTGAGCGCGAGTTCCTGGATCTCAGTCACTTGCAGAGTGCTACGTGGCTGAAGGAAGGGCGAGTGTGGGTGTACTATGACCCTGAGGATACACAGTATGGCATCGATCTTCCTGCTGCCAGGTACACTCGGATCGATACCATTGATGATTTGAGCTTCCACCCTTCCGCTAGAGATCGATGTGCAGTACCTACTATGGCTCATCCGCTGGGAGAGCCTTCTGCGAGAGCTTCGTCCTCCTCTGCGCCTGCGCCCGCCCCAGTCGACGATGTAGGTCCTTTTCCCGAGCCCACGATGCCTTACGGTGCATATTCTGATGCCGAGTGGAGAGAGAGATCCGATAGCATGTTTCGAGTTGTTTGGAACTTCATGCGCAGCTGCAGGAGGCCACCACAGGTCCATCAGCCCGTACACGTTTCTCGACGCAGACATCGATCCCCGACTCCTCCTTCCCCGACTGATACTGATCCCGCAGCTGAGGCAGCCGATGACGATGCACGGTATGGTGGGATAGATGATGAGAGCGAGTGAGAGTGATCCCCATGTTCAGACTTTCGGTTCTGTATTCTGACTTTTTATCTTTTCTTGCACTTTTGTTTTTCGTTTATTTTTAGGATTTGCTATGTTTGCATGGTTATGCTTGATCAGACATATTTGTTATTTCGATTTTACTCTGTTTCTAGTGTTTTCAGCTTGCAGGATTGAAAATTGACATAAACCGACGAACTAACCTGCTAACTTGCTGACTGATCCGATATGAGCATTGCAACGATCGTTGCTGCTTTGAGCAACGATCGACACTCAACGAAAAATCGCCAAGCAACGGTCGATGCACTTAGTGCAACGATCGATGCATGAGCGACAGAGGTAAAAACCCGACAGAACTAAAACATCCATTAATAATTTTTCTTTCTTTTTACCAATCCTTCGCTTGACACTACTGGGGACAGTGTGTCTTAAGTGTGGGGGAGGTGCTACTGACTTATATCTTTCTGTTTTCTTAAGAGTCAGTCCGTTTTTCAAAATTTTTTGTTATTGAGTCAAAATTGTTTAAGTAAGAAACTATGATTTTCGGAGGAGATTTACAAAACTTGCAGGAACTTAAGTAACCATTGGGATAAAGTTGCAGGATCTATCTCTGACTATTAGAAAACCCCATCACAGATCAACCTACTGGGAACACCCACATCACTTCAGGTATCAGAGGATCCTTTTACTGACTTCACCCCTAATACTGACTTAGATTTTCTCACCTAAGGGCTTGGTATACTTTATGTCGGATTCCCTGTTAGTTCTGACACAGCCTGTAAACCTGTCCTATTTAGTCCCCTTCTCCCCTTCTATAAAGTAAAAAAAAAAAGATAATAAACTGAGGATGAGTTAGTAACTCCGAAGTGGTCATGGGAATAGTAGCAAACACTATTATCTCTCATGTGATCCATGGAATGTGTCCAAAGTACACCCCATAACGGGAAGAACACTGATAAAAAAAATAAAATGATACCCAGTGGGGAAAAATCAGTTGTTAAAGAAGGGAAAGAGAAGAAAGGGACTAGAGAAAGATAGTATGGTGGTCTAGAGCTGATTAGGTAAGAATCCATGTGCCTTTAGATCGATACTCCTTAGGTGAGACCGCACTTAAATACTTGCAGAAGTCAGTAGGGAGAATTTGAATGCTTGAATGTGATTGTGGAGTTTACCTAGGACAGTTGCTAAGTGTGGGGGAAGTACATGTTGGTCTTGATATCCTGTGATTGATTCTTTCAGTGGTTTACTAAGGGGAATCTGAGTATTGTAGCTTCTAGGATGAAATGAGTTTCTGAAGAGTTTTCAAACCTCTTCACCATGTTTTAGTTCTATGTTTTGCTTGAGGGCAAGCAAGACCTAAGTGTGGGGGAGTTGATATACCATGGATTTTAGGGATTTTAACCATGGTATGTGTGTCATTTATCGAGTCTTTTACTATGTTTTAGAGTCTTTTCAGGTATTTATTAGGTACAAGCACATTTGGAGCATATTTGGTGATTATAGCATTTTCTGGAGCTAATTGGAGTATTTGGCCGAGAGATCAAGTTCACTGTTGATATTTCCGAGCTGCATCGATCGTCACAGCTATGGCAACGATCGTTGCACCAGCGAGATGGGCCAAACGACGGTTTAATAAAGAGTGAAGAAATTGCAGTTTTGCCCAGAAGTTTCTGATATTTACAAAGAAGCCCCAATTCGTGTTTTAGGTTATAAATAGAGTTTTTAAGCCATTGTTTAGGCTAAGCAGAAATAACCTAGTTTTATTCTCTTAGGAGATTTTAGGGGCTGGTTTTGTTCTCGAAAGAGACTTGATTTTGAACCCCTGTTGATTGTTCTGTTTTTATGATATTTGGTTTTCTACTTATGATGTTTTCTGTCTCGATGAACATGTCTGAGTAGATCACCTGTTAGGTTGAAGGATTCTCATTTGGGATTTCAGAGAATTACAGTTCTAATTAGTTAATAAGGATTTATATCTGCTAGTTCTTTATCTAAGTTGTTCTTAATGCTTAATCTGAAGTAGCTAATCAGAGTTATGATGTTAGGTTGATTAATTCAGCGGAAGTTGGTTAATTTAACTAGAAAGAACTTAGATAAGCAACTAAACTATTCGCAAACGGAAGTTTGGTCTAGGTTAATTGTGAACATATCAAACCTGGAATTAATGCTAGTTTAATCTGTTAGTTCTCGCAAACGGAAGTTTGGTTTGCTGCACTTAGACTTAGAGAATTATCGCAAAGGAATTTGGTTAATTCTATATCTGTGTTTTGAGTTCTAGAACAGTTATTGATTGGATCCTGATTAATTGATTGCTTGCGTTCCTGATTTCCTGAGAACTCCTGAAACCTAACGCTTCGCTTCCTTGCTCACAAAACTCGCCTGCTATTTACTTTTCTGCTTTGCTTTTAGTTTAATCACCTTTGCTTTCTCCTAGTTTAATCTTAATAGTTCTAAATCTATCGTTGACCAGAGTCCCTGTGGATTCGATACCCTAAGTACTACAACTACATCACTGTGCACTTGCAGTTAGAATAGGGTTAAAACTATACACCTATCAGCTCCACAAGACCAAACTATCTCATATTATTATTACTAAATCCCAAAATACTATATGATATGACCCATACCCGACTACTTTGCGACACGAATAATGAGTTGAATAATAACCGTATCAATAGCGACAAATAAACGACTTGGTTACTATTATACCCGAAGTAGCAAATTAGTCGCCCATGTACTGACCAATTCAGGATTGTTCTACGACTATGAGCATCTGACGCAAAATTAGTCGCCATATCACCGACTAGCCTGCGACTATTGGTTCCAGTCTCGACAATAGTCATTAATCTGTCATAAATCGACGATTAAATTGGCAACAATAAAGTTTAGTCGTATATAAGAGACTAATACACGTCCATATATCTGTTTTCGCAAAATAGTAGCATTATTGTCTCCTAATAGTGACCAAATGTTACGACTACAAGTATAATCGCAATATCCAGTCGCAAAATTTTGTTTTTCTTGTAGTGTTGGGTTTAGGGATTCTCATAGGGTTTTCATGTCATGTTAGATTGATTTAATCAGTTAAGGAATTCATTACCTGTTTTGTTCTTCAATCTTGATTGTTCTTAATGCTAGTTCTAGCCTGATCAACTGGAATCTAGATCTTAGGTTTTTAAATTAACATGAAACTGTAATTTGGAATCTGACTTATTTAGGTAGAGCAAATTAGATATCCGCAAATAAATTTTTGGTTTTGCTAATTTGTGAGCAAATCGAACCTGCGCTTAAGGCTAGTTTAATCTATAGGAATTGCCAAAAAATTTGGGTGTCTAGGATTTAGACATAGTGAATTCTCGCAACGAAAGTTGGTTTATTTGATATTTGTGACTCGAGTTCTAGAGCGGTACTTAATTAGATCATGACTGATTATTAATCTGCATGACTTGATTTCCTGAGAACTCCTTTGACCTAACACCTTTTAGTATTGAGAGCAACTCGTCTGCTATTTACTTTCTGCACTGATTTCAATTGCTTTTGATTGCTTGATGCTTAGCTTAACTCAATGCTTTATAGTCTATCGTAAGATTTCTTGAGTCTCTGTGGTTCGACCCCTATATACTACATTTGCATATGCACTTGCATTGTTACTCTAGGGATATTCAACTCTGAGCATATCAAGTTTTTGGCGCCGTTTCCGGGGACTCTTTTGAGTCTTCGATAGATTTAAGTTTAGATTTTAGACTATACTTTTCGTTTTTAGTTACTAATTTTTCTGTTTTGTTTTGTCTCTTTCATGCGTTTAGGTTTGCGTGAAGAACATCTGCATCAAACGACACTCAACGAGCATCAATTGATGCACTTACGACTCTGCACCAATCGACACATCATCTGCATCGGTCGAAACAGGAGCTGTGAATCAAACAGTGTATGCCTAATCTTGCACTCAGAAGCAATCTAGACAAAAAGCTCATTTTTCTTCAGAATCAGGAGCTTGCAAGGTTAGAGGGAACAAACAGGTGAAAATGTTGAATCCTAATGATGCAGTGTTTATTCGGGATGAAGCTGGTGTTCTGAGGGATCTAGAGAACAATGCTTACAGCAATCATGGCTAGAGACTTGATGCGGATGGAAATCATATTGTGATGTCAGTTGTTGAGCAACCACTTGTCAATGCGGGCGCATGGCAAGGAGGAGCCGCTAATGCACATGCTAGTGCGCCAGCTGGGACGACTCTTGCTGATTACAACATACTTGATGATTTCTATGCTAATAGATCTGCAATTTTACCTCCTCCCATTCAGAGGAATGAATTACAGCTGAAGACTTCCTATTACACTCTTGTGGGACAACATCTCTTCCATAGACTCCCACATGAGCACCATATGGACCATATCGAGAAATTTGAGTCACTGGTCACAGGGATGAAGCATAATGGAGTGAGCTATGAATTCCCGCACTGCAAGCTTTCCGAGCACTCTCTTGGTGGGAAAGCTGCAAATTGGCTGAAGCAGATTCTACCTGGGACTCTGAATACTTGGTATGCCATTAAGAGAAAGTTCCTTAGACACTTCTATGATGATGCTAGATAAGATCAGTTGAGAGAGGTCAATTTACTTTTCAATGAGGGACCTATAAAGGCTTTGAAAGCTGGCTGGAATCACTTCAAGATGTACCAGCGTGACTGCCCTCATCATGATTTTCTGAAGTTCAACTGTTGGGCATTTTCTTCAGAGGTGTAGAATGGTGGTATTATATGGCATTGGATGCTGCTAGCAATGGAAACTTCAACAAAAATTCTCCAGAGCAAGCTAAGGAGCTGATTGATAACTTGGTGTTTAGCAATAGCACTAAGAATGCTGATTTGGAGAGGGAGAAATCAAGTGGAAAGGTGGATGGAACACAAATTGCAGAGATGAAGAACAAAATTGATTCTGTCCACAACCTTCTGATTGGGAAGAAGCATGTCCAATTTTCTCAAGATGTTGAGACATTTGAGGCTGAAGAGTGTTGTGATGAAGCGGATGTGAACTACATTGGTGGGTCTTGTTTTCAGGGTAACATATTTGGGAATCAGTAAGGCAGAGGTGGCTACAATGGAATGGGTCAGAAGATTACCTTCACAGGTAATCAAAACTATTCTGGTTGGACTCCTAAGCATCAATACCAGAAGCTTTTTCAGAGCAACAAAAACAACCTTGGGAACAATAACATCTTCACCAGGAATTATGGATCTTCATCCTATCAACCTGCTCCTCCACAAAATGAGCAGTCTCATAAGATGATGGGTATGCTGGAACAGCTTCTGGAAGGTCAGCAAAAGAGTACATTGGACTTTAATTGGAAGATTGACGCTTTGTACTTGGATCTGAATGGAAAGTTTGATGCTTTGAGCACTCCTGTTAAGAAGCTGGATATTCAGGTTGCGTAGACTATTGGGGCTGTAAAGAGACAAGATGGAACTCTCCCTGGGAGAACACATGCTAATCCGAAGTACCAATGTAATGCAATTACGTTAAGAAGTGGTAAGGAGATCGTTCTTGTGCTGAAAAAGGGTCAGAGCTTGGAGGATATCGTTGACATTGAGGAAATGGAAGATGACATTCGTGACTTGCAGAGAGCGTTGACCGACTTACCTCTGGATCGGTCGATACATGAAGTCAATCCTGATATTCCTTCGAGTTTTCATGGAGATTTGAATAAAGGAGTCACGACCAACTTCGACACAAAGGTCGACGCACCTGAACCAAGTGTCGACCGACGCACTACTAGCGTCGATCGACGCAAGGGCCGTGCACAAACATCAGATGCAGAAAATCTCAAGTCCACAGATGAAAGAGTCTACAAGCCTAAGGTTCCCTTTCCTAAGAACCCTAGGAAGTCAAAATACGAGCTTCAGTTGGCTAAGTGCAAGGAGATGATGAGTAAGGTGCTCACTGAGGTTCCTTTGATTGATGTTCTTAAGACCACACCTGTGATGAAGAGATGTCCGAAGGACATGCTTCAAACAACATGACTGATGAAGAAGGTGTACTGATGATCTCTGAAGTATGCAGTGATGTGATTTAAGGTAGGATTCCTGAGAAACTTAAGGATACAAGGAGTTTTGTGTTGGATTGTTCTATCTACAGAGATAGATTTGAGAGGTCATTGTGTGACCTTGATTCACGTATGAACCTCATGCCTTTCTCTGTTGCTCAGAAGCTTGGGATGACAGATTTCATGCCCACTAGAATCTCATTGGTTCTAGCTGATAGAACTGTCATGATCCCAGAAGGAGTATTAGAGGATGTGCCAATCATATTTGGCAACTGTGTGATCTCTACAGACTTTGTGGTTCTGCAGTATGGAGTGGAACCAAGGGATCCACTTATCCTGGGTAGACCCTTTTTGGCTAGTGCTGGAGCAATGATTGACTGCAAGAAGGGAACGATCATTCTGAATGTTGGTGATTGAAGATGAGTTTTGATATGGACAAGCTTGTAAAGAGGCCAACCATCGACGGGCATAGTTTCTATGTGGACACTCTCATTGATTTGGAAAAAAGATTTCTTTTAGCTGATACATGTTGAGGATCCATTGGAGAGAGGTCTGCTAAGCTCATTGCAAGAATTAAAGCATCTAGAGGATGATCATTCTATCTGTTACGCTAGATTAATGGATTCTATAAAGCAAGTTATGAAGTTAGACGTGCAGGACGAACTGGTGCATCGACCGACACACCCTGTGCGCTGGTCGACACATGTCACAGGCGCAAACTAGTCAAAAGAAAAAGCTCCAAAAATTAAACTCAAACAACTTTCTTCTGGACTAAGGTATGCATTTCTTGGACCTAATTCAACATATCCAGTCATTATTAATGCTTCCTTAAACAACGCAGAGACTTCCTTACTGCCGAGCAAGCTGCGCAAGTATCACAAACTCTTGGTTATTCTCTTGATAAAATTTCAGGTATCTCTCTGGACATGTGCAGGCATAGGATACATCAAAAGGATGAGACAAACTCATTTGTTGAGCATCATAGGAGGCTGAATCCGAATCTGAAGGAGATTCTGAAACTGTTGGAAGCTGGAATCATCTATCCTATCTATGACAGTGATTGGGTCAGTCTAGTACATGTTGTGCCTAAGAAAGGAGGTGTTACAGTGGTTAAGAATGAGAAAAATGAGATGATTCCTACAAAGACTGTAACTGGACACAAGATGTGCAACGATTATATGAAGCTGAATGCTGCGACTAGGAAGGAACATTTCCCACTGCTTTTCATTGATCATATGCTAGAGAGGTTAGCTAATCACCCCTACTACTGCTTCCTAGATGGGTACTCTGGTTTCTTTCAAATTCCCATTCATCTAGACGATTTGGGGAATACTACTTTTACTTGTCCCTATGGCACTTTTGCGTATCGCAAAATGCCATTTGGACTCTGTAATGCACATTTCAGAGATGTATGATGTCTATCTTCACATACATGATTGAGGACTTCATGGAGGTATTTATGGATGACTTTCTGTCTATGGATCTTCATATCATGAGTGTTTGGACAACATGTGCAAAGTGCTAGCTAGATGTGAGGAGAAGCACTTGATTCTGAATTGGGAGAAGTGGCATTTCATGGTGAAAGATGGAATTTTTCTTGGGCACAGAATTTCAAAGGTATGGATTGAGGTGGATCGCACCAAGATTGAGGTCATGACCAGCCTACAGGCGCCATATTCAGTGAGTTAGTGAGAAGATTGCTTGTACATGTTGGTTTCTAGAGGAGGTTCATCAAGGTTTTCATTAAGATTGCTAAACCACTAAATGCTTTGCTGTGTAAGGATGTGAAATTTGAGTTCACTGCAGATTGCTAGACTGCATTTGAACAGATCAAGCAAGCATTAGTGAGTGCTCCTATAATGCATCCACCAGATTGGGAGTTACCTTTTGAGGTAATGTGTGATGCAAGTGATTTTGCTGTAGGAGTTGCTCTGGGGCAGAAGAAGGACAAAAAACTTCATGCTAACTATTATGTTAGCAGAAAACTAGATGATGCACAAAGAAATTACACCACTACAGAGAATAAGTTGTTGGCAGTTGTCTTTGCATTTGAGAAATTTCGCCCCTATCTGGTTGCATTGAAGGTGATAGTACATACATACCACTCAACTTAGAAGTACTTGATGCTGAAGAAGGATGCAAAGCCAAGGCTTTTGAGATAGATTCTCCTCCTTTAGGAATTCGACATTGAGGTCAAGGACAAGAAAGGAGTTGAAAATGAAGTTGATGATCATCTTTCAAGGAGTATGGTTGAGGAAGACGTTCCCATTGATGATTTTCTTCCTGAAGAGAACGTCAATTTGATTGAGACAGTATTTAGGATGGATTTGGACAAATCTATGCAGAAATTTTGGATTGCAGAGAATGCATCGATCGATGCCATAATAGCGACGATCGATGCATGTCCCGATGCAATGTCGATCGATGCACCCCCCTGCATCGGTCGACTCATTGCGCCTACGAACCTGGAACCTTAAAAGGTTCAGATTGGTCACTACAACTTGGATCTTTATGATGTCTCGACGCCCAATCGACCATGGTTTGCAAATATTGCGAATTACCTTGCTGCAGAGACTGAACCAGATTATCTCAAGGGGTATGTAAAGAAGAAGCTCTTCTGAGAACTAAGGAGGTTCTATTATCAGTATAAGAACTGTTTAGGTGGGATATACAGGAGATGTATTGCATAATCATAGGTTCCAGACATTCTATTTCACTGCCATGGATCAGAGTATCCTGGACATTTTGCTACTTTAAAGACAATGTCTTAAGTTTTGCAAGCAGGCTTCTGGTGGCCTACTATGTTCGGAGATGCTCATTTGTTTGTCTCTCAGTGTGATGCCTATCAGAGGAGAGGGAAAACTTCTAAGAAGCATGAGATGCCATAGAAATTAATTCTTGAAGTGGAGGTTTTTGATTGCTGGGGCATAGATTTCTGAAGGAATTTCTAGCAGTTCCTAATCCAATTAGGCAGCCCTAGTATGAATTCCAAGCCTAGGATCTAGGGTTCATAAATCGAATCAATGGGATCTCGAGATTACCTGGTGATTAGCAGCGGAAGGTTTGCAAGTAATCGATATCTAGAGCGCCTCAAATGCTGCGCCTCTACTGGTATCCACACACACACAAACTGAACAAAAGGGATGCTAGTGCCTTTAGAGATCAGATCTCTCGAGAGATTTCTCTTACCTTTCTGGTGGCTCTGAATTAGGTTAGAAGTGTGTAAAGGTCGACCATATATCTTATGTATGTCGATTTATACCACAACCGAATTAACCAACGATTAAACTGAATTTAATCTGGTCATTCGCGATCTGTGTCGATCGACACTGCCCCCGAAACTCGGTATTGAATGCATATCAAATATGCATTCACCAGATCATTTCATTAATGACCAACCTCATATTCTACGTCCAGTTTGCTTAGGTGTGTCACCCTGTAGGATCATATAACACTAGCAATGAGCTCTAAACTAATTGATCATAAGTGGCTTCTAGCAAAGCATTATGACTGCCCAGTATCATATGATTGTCTCATCTCGACAATACGACTTTCCCTTAGAGTAAGTACAATAGATTTCAGGACATTCCCAACAATCTCCCACTTGTACTGGAATCATCTATTCCTTTAATCCCTTTGTAGCTATATCTCGATCTAGCATAAGGCAAGAACTGTGTCATCCTTATTCAGCTAGATCATGTTTATCGAACTCTGATTTATACTGATGAAACAAACGACTGACAGTCACCTCGTTTGAGCGCGGCCACGCATTTCCAGTATGAAATCTTTGATAGGTCCAGAGATATTTAACTCCTGTTATATAGGAGGTACAAATCCCATCTTGTTCCATCCATGTCCCTTTCATATCTCATGATACGCCTAATCAGTGTCTTTATAATCACCAGTTACGGCTGACGTTTGACAAAGTCAAGACGGACCAATCCATATGCAAGAAATCATGATGAACTCAGGTCTAAGGACTATACTCTATAGTCGCAATGAGAAACTCTTATGACACTCATATAACATCTTGTAGAGTTCTCATTAATGGGTCAAGTCCGATCATGTGTTCTCCAACACATATCTATGTGATTGACTTTAATACTCTTATTAATGACTCCATGAAACTTAGTCATCAGTCACCTCACATACTAGTCTCACGCGGTTGTTAATGTCCCAATTTAACAACCTCGACCAGGGACCAACATAATTTATGACATTTATTGCTTATAGGGTTTCATGATCAAGTCACGTACTTGATGACCTATAAAATGTCATAAATTACTTTGGAACTATTATTTAATAACATGATTAAATAATACTGATGTCAGAATTCATTAACATAATCAAATTATGTTTACACGAACATCATATCATAACTAAAATTAACAACAACAACTCCCACTAAAATTAAGATCACATCTTAATACATCTAATGCCTGTAGCAGTTGTCTAAACCTCATTCGCTCTTGCTCAGCATGTGTCGAAAGACACTGCGTCTTGCTAAGAGTAATGCCAAGTGTCATTGGCACGAAGCCCTTCTTGGAATCATGCATATTGGACATGTGCAAGACCTCATCAATATAAGCATCTTGACACAATCCAATTAGCTTGTCCAGTCTATCTCTATAGATTCTTATTCCAAGAATGTTTACGGTTTCTTCCATATTTTCATCGAAAAACTACTTTCGAGTTAAGTCTTAACAGACTAAAACAATGGGACTTCATTTCCAAGAAGTAGTATGTTATCAACATACAATACTATAAATGCAACTGCGCTCCCACTAGTCCTCTTGTAAACACACGGTTCCTCTTCGTTTCTGGCGAAGTAAAACCTTTTGACTGCTTCATCAAAACGAAGATTCCAACTCCGAGGTGCTTGCTTCAATCCATAAATGAATCAATGAAGCTTGCATATCTTCCCAGCAGCATTGGGATCAATGAAAACTTCAGGTTGTGTCATGCACACATCCCTTTCCAGAATTCCATTAAGGAAAACTGTTTTCACATCCATCTGCCCGTCATCATAATGAGCGGCGGTTGCTAGGAGAATCCGAATGGACATAAGCATGGTGTCTGGGATTAGGTTTCTTCATAGTCAATACCATGAATTTACTTGAAACCTTTTGCCACCAACCTAGCTTTGTACATCCATGTCAATTTTTCTTCTTGAAAACCCATTTACTCACAATGGCTTTTACACTATCGGGTAAATCAACCCAAGTCATACTTGGTTCTGTGACACGGATCCTATTTCGGATTCAGTGGCTTTTAGCCATTTTCGGAGTCAGGGCTCATTATTTCTTCTTCAAATTCGCAGGCCCGTCACTTTAAATGATCAACAGATCATGGCAATTGGTTACGAGAAATCGACATTTCTCGGGTTCGTGACGGATCCTTTCGGATCTGCGAGCTTCAGTTTTATGTAAAAGTCGCGCGCATATCTCATATGTTGACTTTTACCATGACCTAATTAACCAAAATTTTTTTTAAAAACGTAGTTAATTAAGTCATAAACCAAAATCAATATTTTGGTTCGCGATCTGTGTAGATCGATGCAACTTTTGTGTCGATCGATACTTCTTCAGAAACTCGCCATTTAAATGTACATTGAATATACATTCACCAGATCCTTTGCAAACTTTAGGCACCACATGTGCAGGTTCTACAACTCTTTGTAGATCCAACTGCTACTCTTCCTTATCAGGTTGAGCAGTCTCCTGTGATTTTCGAATTTCTTCGAGTTGTACTTTTACTCCCACTGTTCTTCTTGGAAAGAAAATCCTTCTCAAGAAAACATAGTTCCGAGCAACTACTGTGTTCTCGGACCGGTTGTAAAAGTAACTTGCCTTGTTTCGTTAGGATAACCAATGAAGTAGCACTTATCAGATTTGGGTATGAGATTATCAGAGATTAAACGTTTTATGTAAGCCACACAACCCCAAATCTCCATGAAGGATAGATCAAGAACATTTCCATTCCAAATCTCATGTGGTATCTCTGTAACTGATTTTGATAGAACCCCTTTTAATGTAAGTGCAGACGTTTCTAGAGCGTATTCTTAGGAGGATAATGAAAGATTTAAGTGATTCATCATTGATCGAACCATATCTAATAAAATCCGATTCAGGAGGAGTGAATTGTGAAACACTTTCACAATCTCTCAGATGATCACTAAATTCTTGACTTAAGTATTTACCTCCATGACATCATAGAGTTTTAATACTTTTGCCAAATTGATTCTGTACTTCATTCTGGAACTCTTTGAACTTTTCAAAAGATTCTGACTTATGTCTCATTAATAAGACATAACCGTACCTACTGAAATCATCAGTAAAGGTAATGAAGTACTGAAAGTTTTCTCTTAGCACTTGTGCTCATCGAGCCATACACATCCGTATGTACAAAGCCCAATAAGTTACTGGCCCTTTCATTTCGTTCGTTCGCGACTTGTGTGGACCGACGCACCGTTTGTGTCGATCGACACTACCTTTTGTTGAAAGGGGCCTTCGTCATCTTACCCAATAAACAAGATTCACTTTACTCATTATGATTCATAATCAGATGAGCCCAAAGATCCATCACTATGGAGCTTCTGAATCTGTTTCTCATTTATGTGGCCCAAAACGACAATGCCAGAGAGAATTTGATTCGTATCATTTGACTTGAATCTCTTGGTACTAATGTTATAGTTAGGCACGTTTTGGTTTAGAACATAAATTCCATTCTCTAATGGATTGCTACTATAAAATATATCATTGTAATCAAATGAATAACACTTATTCTTAATTTGAAAACTGATATCCTTCCATATCCAAACAAGGAATAGAAATAATATTTCTGCTCATAGCAGATACATAGTAGCAGTTCTTAAGTTCTAAAAACAAGCCATAAAGAAAACAAATTAAATACACCTACGGCTAATGCAGCAACTTTTGCTCCATTTCCCACGCGTGGATCCACTTGTCCTTTCTCCATAGTCCTACTTTTGCTCAGGCCCTGCACATTTTCACAAAATATGATTACCACAGCTGGTATTTAATACCCAAGAAGTAGAACCAGAAGTAGTAACATTTACTTCTATAACATAAATACCTGAAGATGAAGTCTCGAAAGTCTTCTTCTTCTTCTTCTTCTCTTCCAAGAATTTGTTGCAATTTTTCTTCCAATGCCCAAGCTCTTTATAGTAATGGCACTTATCAGCCTCAGATGGGCCAAGCTTGGGCTTAGAGGCCGGCGCAGGCGTGTCCTGGTTCTCAACCTGGACGGCCTTGCCCTTTCCCTTACCCTTGCCAAGTTTCTTAAACTTCTTACCCCTTTGTACCATAAGTACATTTGGAGTGCCCTTCTTGATATTAGGCTCAGCTATCTTGCGCATGCCATGCAGTTCAGTCAATGTCTTCGTCAAGTTGTTCATGTTATAGTTCATAACAAACTGATCATAGCTTGACGGCAGTGACTGCAAAATGATGTCAGTAGCCAACTCTTGGCTAATGGGACAATCCAGCTTCCCCAAGTTATCAATATAACCCATCATCTTAATGACATGAGGACTAACTGGACCGTCCTTTGGTAGCTTGCATTCAATGAGAGACTTAACCGTCTGGTATCTCTCAGTTCGTGCCTGCTCCTGAAACATACTTTTCAGGCTAGTGATCATCTCCACTGGCGACTCCACGTTCTCGTATTGCTTCTGCAAATCCGAGTTCATGGTAGCCAATATGAGGCAATTCACATCGACTACATCATTAGAATGCTTATCCCAAGCATTCCTTTCTGCATGTGGATTATTGGCTCTCGGCTTTTCAGGGAGAACATTTTCCAGGACATAGTCCCTTTTCTCCTGCTTGAGAACAATTCTCAAGTTCCGATACCATTCGAGAAAATTCGATCCATTTAACTTGTCCTTCTCAAGGACGGATCGCAGGGTGAAGGTGTTATTATGAGTGTTAGTCATAGCTGAGATCAAAGAAAGGAAAAAGGTTTAGTTACGATGTTCAAGAAATGAGAAGTCTTAACTATTAAGAAAACTCGCATTATATTCAAACAATTTTTCCTCAGATGAATATAATGATCCAAGACCCATACTTCACTAAACTTGAGTGAGCCACTGGCTATCACCATAATTTTAGCTATCTAGGTAAGCAACAACTTTGCTAGTTATATCCAATATAACTCTTGGTTGTGGATTGACATCTCATGTCCAATCCACCTGATGTCTCTGAGCCCAAAACGATTTTGATGGCCCAGTCAAGTAAACCAATCTCTTAAGTCATGTAATTATTGATGCCTTGCACTGCAAGAACATCAACACGATTACCTCCTGTCTTACTCATGTAATTGTGGACATCTCGCACTGCAAGTCTATCGAACAATGAAATGAGTCTTGACAGTTGACAAGACTGGAAAGACATCAAGTATTACTTGATATTTGGTTGAGGAACGGAACCTTTAAAACGTTCAGTTTTATTATGTTTTAATTCTTCTAATTAAAATGATTTATCTTGGTTTGGTTCTGTAATTTCAGGTTCAATAACCTAAACCATCGGACCTTGTGTCGACCGACACTACTTTAGTGTCGTTCGATGCAGGTTAACCAAAACCAATCTGCGATAACCGATCAATCCAATTGATCCGGTTTTATGATAACTGGTCAGTGTCGATCGACACTACATTAGTGTCGGTCGATGCTAACCTTATCAAATTAATCGCTTTAAACCGTTTAGCAGTTTAACCAATTTTAACCAAGCTCGATGATCGATCCAATCCAATTGAACCGACTATCCTGATCGCGAGGTCTGTGTCGACCGACACAACTCTTGTGTCGATCGTCACAGTTAGGTTAAACTTGTATCTTATTCGGGTTATCCATATGTGTCGACCGACACCGGATTGGTGTCGATCGACACAGTGCGATAAGCCCTAATCGTTTTCAATCAAAAACCTAAAACTAGATTACTTTCATGAAAACGAGTTTTAGCATGGTTGTATCAACTATACATAGATTCAGATTCAACTAATCTAATCAACATGCTACTGATTCAATAGAACCCTAAGGCTCTGATACCACTGAAGGAATTTCTAGCAGTTCCTAATCCAATTAGGCAGCCCTAGTCTGAATTCCAAGCCTAGGATCTAGGGTTCATAGATCGAATCAATGGGATCTCGAGATTACCTGGTGATTAGCAACGGAAGGTTTGCAAGTAATCGAGATCTAGAGCGCCTCAAATGCTGCGCCTCTACTGGTATCCACACGCACAGAAACTGAACAGAAGGAATGCTAGTGCCTTTAGAGATCAGATCTCTCGAGAGGTTTCTCTTACCTTTCTGGTGGCTGTGAATTAGGTTAGAAGTGTGTAAAGGTCGACCATATATCTTATATATGTCGATTTATACCACAACCGAATTAACCAACGATTAAACCAAATTTAATCTGGTCTTCGCGATCTGTGTCGACCGACACACTTACTGTGTCGATCGACACTGCCCCAAAAACTCGGTATTGAATGCATATCAAATATGCATTCACCAGATCATTACATTAATGATCAATCTCATATTCTACGTCCAGTTTGCTTAGGTGTGTGACCCTGTAGGATCATATAACACTAGCAATGAGCTCTAAACTCATTGATCATAAGTGGCTTCTAGCAAAGCATTATGACTGCCCAGTGTCATATGATTGTCTCATCTCGACAATACGACTTTCCCTTAGAGTAAGTACAATAGATTTCAGGACATTCCCAACAATTTCATGGGTCTTTTTTCCTCATCCTATGGGAATAAGTTCATTTTGGTTGTTGTAAACTATGTGTCTAATTTGGTGGAAGCAATAGCTAGAGTCCAACCAATGACTCTTCAGTGGTGTTTAAGCTGTATAAGACCATCATTTTCCCTAGATTTGGAGTGCCTCGGATTGCGATACGTGATGGAAGATCTCACTTTATCAATAAGGTCTTTGAGAAGTTGCTGAAGAAGCATGGTGTTCATCATTGTATGTCTACTCCATATCATCCTCAGACTAGTGGGCAAGTAGAGGTCTCTAACAAACATATTAAAGAGATCTTGGAGAAGACAGTTGGGAAAATAAGGAAAGATTGGTCTGCAAAGCTGGATGTTGCTTTATGGGCCTATATGACTGCATTTAAGACGCCACTGTGGACTACACCGTTTCATCTTCTCTATGGGAAAGCCTTCCAACTTCCAGTTGAGCTTGAGCATAAGGCAGCATGGGCTGTGAAACAAATGAACTTTGATTTGAAGTCTGCTGCAGAGAGGCGATTGGTGCAGCTGAACAACTAGATGAGATTAGGCATCATGCCTATGAGAATTCGAAGCTGTACAAGGAGAGGACCAAAGGTTGTCATGACAAGAAGATTGTCTCCAGACACTTTGAGCCAATTGATCAGATACTTTTGTATCTCTCGTTTGCAATTGTTTCCAGGAAAATTGCGCTCTAGATGGTCATGTCCTTTCACAATCAAGGAGGTGCGTCCGTATGGTGTTGTAGTTCTGATTAGCTCAGTAGGAAAAGAGTTCACTTTCAATGGACAGAGGGTGAAGCATTATTAGGCTAGAGCCGAGATTCCAAAAGGTCACATTCTGCCTCTGGATGAGATACCCACTGCCTAGTTTCCTTACGGTCAAGCTAATGACGTTAAACAAATGCTTCATGGGAGGCAACCCACTGGTAAGTCTGTAAATATTAGTTGTGGTGTTTCGATTTTGGTTTTACCTTGGCGTTTTCGTTTTTGGTCATTTTTCTGTACAGTTTCAAGACTGTCACTGGAATCGCACTGCATCGATCGACGCAGTCTTGTGCATCGATCGATGCAGTGGTCGAATGGTACAATTCATTTACAAAATTAAGCATAAAATTTTTGGTTCGAAAAAATGACAAAAACCAGTCCAATATTCAGAATCTGGAGTTGCGTCGTCATCTGGACCAGGTGAGTCGATCGATGCCAGGGCTAAACCGATCAATATCGTCTGCAATTCGATTGAACGTTTTCGACCCATAGATCCGATTAAATAAGCCCGGTACACTAACTCATGAAATGCGTCGACCTCCAGACCAGGAGAGTCGATCGACGCACATGTACGCGAGGTAAGTACTTTAATTTTTTTCTTTCTTCTTCTTCCTCATTTCATTTCTATTCTCTCGCAACCACGAGCCCTAAATTGCTTCCAAACTGATTTTGCTCGTTTCTCAACCATATCTGATGATTCCAAGCCCTAACTTACTCGATTTCCCCCTAGTCTCATTTTTATCATCCATTTCATCTATTACAAAGGTATGTGCTTTGAATCCCGAATTTAGGTTTCGGTCCTAAGGTGAAAAACTCGAAATTGACCACTTTTTATTGATTCATGCTATATTGATGCATGTTTGGGATTTGCAGTTATGATTTTGAGTTGTACTTGATTTTTCACGAGAAGATTCACAAGTTTTCTGAAAATCTCAGATTTGACGACGAACAGTTGCGATTCTGCGAAATTGTTGGAATTAGGACGAAATTTAAAGGAATTGAGACTGATTGTGGTGTTGTGAATGGTTGCATGTGTTGTTGAGATTGATTTGGTTGCATTTGATGATCTTAGAGCCTCTTCTTAATTTGCGAGATTGTATTTCTTGTGCCTTTGATCGTAAATGGCTCCCACAAAACACATGAATGTTATAGAAGATTCAGATGTTCCTGCAGAATTTGTCACTCGCGCCTCATCACCTCCCATGCCATCTGCACATGTCCCTGGAGAAGTAAGGCCTCCTTGGCCTAATGGTGAGAAGGATAAGATCCTAACGCGAGGGAAATGGGAGAATGATCACAAGCCAGAGAAAGAGAGTGTTTCTTGCACTATGCGCGAGATATCTGAGGAGTGGGATGAGTATGATACTTTGTTCTACAATGTGTGGCTGTCGATGCAGATAAAGCCTACACGGTTCAATGATTACAAAATTGTAAAGAAGATGAGGATTCTTCTGAGTCCTGATTCTGGTTTCTATCCTATGGCACTTAGTTCTGTACCTTTTCCATTTATTTTTATTTTTCTTTGAGTCATTTTGATGTTTCTCTTGGGTCTATGGCATTCCTATTACATTGTAACTTATGTACTGATGCTTTGTATGGCTATTTGGTGCTCTAGTTATGTGTTGTCTTTAATCTTATTAGCTTACAAGTTGAGTTTTTGTGATTATTCATGGAACAGATGTTGTCTGCAAAAATTTACAGAAACAGATACTCCATGCGTCGATCGCTGCACACATTGATTCGATCGACGCACCCTTGCGAATTCTGCGTTAACCGTTGCACGCATTGTGTCGGTCGATGCAGCTACCTGAGACAGGTAAAACACAGATCAAAAGTACATTTCGTTCCTTTTTCATCCTTTATCAAGCCTAAGCTTTGATTCCATTGGGTACAGTGTGTTTCAACTGTGGGGGAGGTGGTACTGGCATAATCTTTTTCTTTTCTTATAGTCTGTTGAGTCTGTTTTATTGAGTCAAAACAGTTAGTAAGAAACTAGGAATTTTGAGGAGATCACTACACTTGCAGGAACTTAAGTGACCATTGGATGAGCTTGCAACAGATCTCTGACTTTTAGAAAACCCAACGAAGATCAACCTACTAAGAACATCCATATCACTTCACGTATTCAGAGAACCCATTACTGACTTCGCCCTTAACTTGACTTACTTTTTCTCATCTAGGGGCTTGGTATACTTTGGGTCGGATTCCTCTGTTAGTTCTGAAACAGCTTGTAAACCTGTCTAAGTATGGTTCCCTTCTCCCCTTCCTTAAAGTAAACAAAAAGAGTAATAAACTACGGATAAGCTAGTAGCTTCGAAGTGATCACGGGAGTGGTAGAGACCCCTATTACCTCCTGGTTGTGCTTCATGGAATGTGTCCAAAGTAATACCCCAATAAAGGAAGAGCACTAATAAAAAAAATGATACCCAGTGGGGAAGAATCAGAAGCTAAAGGCGGAAGAGCAGAAGAAAGGAACCAAAAATTGATAGTATTGTGGTCAGGTGCTAACAATGCAAGATTTCATGTGTTCTTTGATCGATACACCCTAGGTGAGACCGCACTTATTAGATTATAGAAGTCAGTATGATGAATTTGAATGCTCTTAATCTGATTGTGGAGTTTACTTAGGATATTTGCTAAGTGTGGGGGATGTACATTGTGGTCTTGATGTCTGCAGGTTTATTTTCATATGGCTTACTAATGGGAATCTGAGTGTAGTACTTCAACGATGAAATGAGTTTCTGAAATTTTCATACTTCTTCTCCTCATCTTGGTTTTCTGCTTTTCTTGAGGGCAAGCAATGGCTAAGTGTGGGGGAGTTAATATATCATGGTTTTTAGGTGTTTTAAGTCATGATATAAGTATATCTTCGAGTCTTTTTAGTGTCTTTCGAATTTTTTCAGGTGTTTTATAGGTTTGCACACGTTCGGAGGACTTTGAAAAATATTGGAGCATTTTGGGAAATGTTTGTAGATGAAGTCGTGATGAGCATAAATCACTATAATTGAGCTGAGCATCGACCGACGAAGCATGTGCATCGGTCGACGCAATTAGCAAACCGACAATTCTTGGCAATTAGTTGAATTTTTGAAGATTTGCAGAATCGGCGCAGAAATTTTACTATTTACAAAGAAGACCCAAGACGTGTTTGACACTTATTATTAGGGTTTTTGTGTTTTATTCCGATTATTTCATACTTTTTGGCTAGAGAGAGTTTGAGAGCTTGGGGCTGATCCGAACCTTGGACTACTTTTGGAGAAGATTTTGAACCCCTTTTCTATTCTCTTATCTATTTTAATGCTATCTATTTCATCTATGTTGCTTGTTTCATTCAATATGTCTGAGTAGATTCAAAGTTAGGTTTAGGGATTCTCATAGGGTTTTCATGGCATGTTAGATTGATTTAATTAGTTAAGGAATTCATAACCTGTTTAGTTCTTCAATCTGAATTTTTCTTAATTCTAGTTCTAGCCTAATCAACTGGAATCTAGATCTTAGGTTTTTAAATTGACACGAAATTGTAATTTGGAATATGACTTACAGTGTTTTAAAAATCGGCCTAGGCGGACGCCTAGGCGCTACAAAAACTAAACCGAGACGATTAATCTATAATCGGTAATTAAAATCGCTGGTCCGGTTCAGTCGGGACAAATCGGTTAAAATCGGTCAACTCGGTTCAAATCGGCCAACTCGGTTCAAATCGGCAACTCGGTACAAATCGGCCAACTCGGTAGAAATCGGTTAAAATCGGCCAATTCGGTTCAAATCGGCCAACTCGGTGTTATTAAAACTCTGTTGTTTTAATAATAGAAAACAAAATTAAAAAAAAAAAGAGGAAAAGAAATCGTTCGATTTCGTTAGGTTTTTTTTTCTGTGCAACTATTCTTTTTCCTCTCTGTCTCTGCGTCTCTTCTACCTCTCTGCCTCTGCGTTGCGTCTCTGTTCTTCTTCCATTCAATAGGTGATGTGGATCTTGAGTCTGATGAAGAGCATGACACTACTAGGGATATTGAATTTGAAGATGATAGTGAACACATGGTGAACATGGATTAGCTTGGGGAAGAAAAAATTGTTTGCTTCTTAAGATTGTTAAATTTTTAAAATATAGTTTACCTTTTGCTTTTAACTTTCATTTGGAATTGAATTTTGAATTGGATTGTTTGGATTTAGGAATTATCTTATTCATTATTTGATATTTTATTTTTTATGTTTTATGAAATTATTACAAATGTTTTAACATATAATTATATATATATATATAATATTAAAATTTTATTAACGTCTAGGCCCCGCCTAGACGCTCTAGGCACTAGGCCCGTCCCAACGCCTAAGTGCCGCCTAGCGATTTTTCGAACACTGATGACTTATCCGCAAAGAAATTTGGTTTAGCTAATTTGTGAACAAATCGAACATGCGTTTAAGGCTAGTTTAATCTGTAGGAATTGCAAATAAATTTGGCCTGATTGCAAAACTACCCCTGAAATTGAAGTCAACCCTGAAACTACCCTCGCCCTTCTCCTTCCTCTCCTTCGCTAATTTATCCCCTTACTAATATGCGTATTCACGGAAATGCCATCGTCAGACTTCATAGAAGTCTGATACTTTAATTAAAAGACAAAAGGACCCAAAATTATTTTGGATATTCACGAAAATGCCATCGCCATGAATGCTCAACAACCACGACAACCACCTTTGTCGACGAGTTAATGTGTGATCCAGCTCGTTTTTCCACCATTAAAGCTCAAGAATAGAGCTAGGCCGTTATCCTGACCGATTTCTCCCTTTTCCCCTTTGATTTTTTCGATTCAAAAGTAGCGAAATCGTTTATCATCTTATAAAAACAGCAAAACACGTCTAGGATTTCGGGTTTCCGGTGATATTAGAGGTTCTGAGAAATCGACGAAGCTAAAAATAAACTGAAAACGGACATTGGTAAGAATTTGTTTCATATCTTCGATTTTCAGATCTGAATTGTAATCTCAGACTGCCGTTTAAGTCTTAATTTTTTCGTAAACTTTAATATGGTCAACGTGAGGGTAGTTTTGCAATTGACTTTCAATTGTCAGACCTCCATAGAAGTCTGTTAAATTCCTTTGCAAAAAAAAAATATATATATCAGACTTCACCAAGAAGTCTAAATATGAAGAGGGTAGTTTTGCAATTGATTCAAATTTGATTTCTAGTCAGACTTCTAATGTTGTCTGGCAGGAAATTGACCAATTCTTGACTTTTTTGTCAGACGGAATCCGATGTCTGAAAATAATGGGGGGTAGAAACTGCAATTAACCCAAACTTTCAGATGTTGACAAGAATAAGCGAAAAAATTGTCAGACTTCTAAATCTGTCTGAAAATAAGGAAAAAATTATCAGACGGCTATAGACATCTGAAATTCCAAACTTTTTTCAGACGTTTATAGACATCTGAAAAAATCGAATTTTGGTAAACGCTGGATAAAAACCAAAAATACGAAGTTTTTTATCAGACTTTCATCGCTGTCTGGATTTCTTGTCAGACATTATACGAAGTATGAACCTTATCAGACTTCTTCGAGAAGTCTGACAATTCAAATGGAATTGCAAAACTACCCCCTACTTTTTGTCAGACTTCTCAAGAAGTCTGAACGTTACCAGACTTCCCGGAGAAGTCTGACAATTCAAATTCAATTGTAAAACTACACCTTTTTTCCTCAGACTTCATAAGATGTCTGACTTAAAGTTCAAAAAATTTCAAAGGAGACTGTGTACGCTGTCTGACGGATTTCATACTGCATTCACTGTCTGACACTTTGATTTCAATTTCAAAAATACCCTCTTTTTCAGACTTTCATAAAAGTCAGGTAGTACTACAGTCAGACTTCTATAGACGTCTGAAATGTTAAAAACTTTTAAAATGCATTTTATTGTATATTTGTGATTAATTTTATTGATTTTAATTTTTTTATAAATGTGTGTTAGTTTTCTATGTTTCTTCTGCGTGAGTTTTAAATTCTTATATATGGTAATTATTTTTAAATCAATTTTTGAATAATATTGGCAATGTAGCTAATAGCATCAGACTTCGCAAAGAAGTCTGGTTTTCCCAAAAGATCTCTAACGTGGTTTATACGTGTTTGTTTATGCAGATAATGGTTCAGTTACCTGTTAATTTTGGTGAATGGGTTGTGAGAGACCAGATTTGGCATTTTGTGGTTGATAAGGTCAAAGGAGGGCGGTTTATTGCGTGATGGTTGTACACATCAAAAACTTGTTGAGATGGTACAAGATGATTATATGCTAGACAAGAAAACCGAGTTGGTGGAGTTATCATATCCATTGCTGGAAGCACTCTTGAACAAATGGATCCGAATAGCCCTCCGGTTTATGTCACAAATGATAGGCAAGTAAGGAGCTTGGTCGAGTTAGCTAATACGTATTTAATCCGTCTTTTTGTCTCGAGCCGATACGGTATGAAAGATGAATATGCGGTGAATCATGATGAAAAATATGAATCTGAAGATGTAGACAAAGATGACGAAGATGACGAAGATGAAGTCTGGAATGAGGAAGATGTGGACTCAGTCTCGGATGATTCTGTTTGTGGTGGTGGTGGTAATGATAGTGTTGGTAACTTGGATCCGCCTGAAAATGTTTTCAAGAAACACGCTGAGGATTACCAGGACGATGCTGATTATACCCTATATGGGAAAGTGAAAAATGAAGATGTAGATGTGGAAGAAGATGAAGATTATAAGAAATATGAGTTGGAGGGTACGAGTAGTTGGTGTGTTGGCAAAAGTGACTTGTGCAAGGGTATCTTTCTCAATAAGTGTTTTGATAGCTAGAAAGACCTAATATCAGAGCTACGTTTGACGGCGATAATGAAGAAATTTGCATTCACGACAGATAAGTCTGACAAGAAACGTTTTGTGGCTAAATGTCGTGTGGAAGGATGCAAGTGGATGCTTCAAGCGTGTGTGAAGAGCGAACCAAACAAGTATTGGGTGATGAGCTATTCAAAAACCCATACATGTTCGGTGGTGGAATGGATGTCTACGCGCAAACGATATACTCCAGTTTATATTGGTTGGTTGTTTACTGAATGTTTTGGTATAATTGAGGGGATAACACCTAAGCATGTCAAAGTATCAATGAAGAAGCAGTTTGGGATTAGGATGAGCTACACAACCGCATACAGAGTATTGTTACATGCTCAAAATATTGTGAGAGGAACAACGGAAGATGGGTACGAGAGACTGCCTTCTTTTTGCATGGAATCAGGCAAACTAACCCGGGAACAGGAACTGCTCTTGAACTAGATGAAAAGAATAGATTTAAATATTATTTATAGCATTTGGAGCTTCTATATATGGGTTTATGTTTCTTAGAAGAGTCATTGTGGTGGATGGTACTCATCTTAATGGAAAGTATGGCGGTGTTATGCTAGTGTCGGCCGCACAAGACGGAAATTTTCAAATATTTCCGTTGACTTCCGGAATTGTAGACTCTGAGAATGATGACTCGTGGGAATGGTTTTCACCAAGCTAAAAGAATGCATTTCATACCAACATCCTTTGGTCATAGTCTCGGATAGATGCGAGTCGATCAAGAATGCGTGTGAAGCAGTTTTCCCTTGGGCACAACGAGGGATATGTTATTACCATCTACAAAATAACATAGTTACCAAGTTCAGGGGAAAAGATCTTCTGTACTTGGTGAAAAACGCGGCTTACGCATATACGATTTACGATTTTGACCGAAACATGGCTTCCTTACGAGCGGCAAATCCTGAACTTGATGATTACCTGGAGGAGGCGGATGTGAGTCTATGGTCACGCGTGCACTTCGGTGGAGACAGGTACGTATCCGACTTCTATTGATGTCTGATACTATTATCAGACTTCTCCTGCTGTTTGATTATTTACCAGACTTCCAGAGAAGTCTGAAACTTAAGTGTCAGACTTAATATTTCTACACAGACTTCTACTTATGTCTGATATTATAATCAGACTTCTCCTGCTGTCTGATTATTTACCAGACGACAGGAAAAGTCTGAAAGCGTATTATTTTCTTAATATTTTCTAGTTCTTACTTATGTAAACCTTTTTCACATTGTTGGAGACATGTACAACATAAAGACGAGCAACATTTTCTGAATCTATAAACTCCGCAGTTAAGAAGGCAAAAGGATATCCCATATCTTTCCTTTTAGAGTTTATACAAGAGAAACTACGGACGTGGTTTTGTAAAAGGCGGCTAGATGCAATGAGTCTCTCAACAACATTTAGCCGAGGAGTTGAATATTTGTTGGCTATTCGTGAATATTATACAGATATGATGACGGGAGAACGCGTAGATACATATCAGTTCGTTGTTAAGGGAGGACACAGGGATTGTGTTGTCGATTTGGAACATCAGAAGTGTGAATGTGGTGTTTGGGATTACGAAAAGATACCTTGCTCACATGCCATATGCGCTGCACCGGAACTTGAGCTACACATTTCTACCCTTGTATGTCCATCTTACAGAACATACTACTTGTACGCTGCATACTCGCGCAACATCTTACCAAAGAATTTAATTGGCACAACTGGTCATGACACTGTGCGTGTCCTTCCGCCGAAAGAGAGGCAGAAGCCTGGAAGACAAAAGAAGTCGAGGTGGCAATCTATGCTAGAAATCGCCAAGAAGAAGGGCAGTAAACCGCGGAAACTACACAAGCAATATTGTTGTTCGAATTGCAGACAGCGAGGACACAAACAACCTAATTGTCCACACCCTGAGGCTGACTAGAAATGGTTGAAATCTGATGTGATTTAGGGTTTGCTGAAGTCTGATATGTGATCGTGTTCAGTGAAGTCTGATAAATTTTAGGGTTTAGTGAAGTCTGATATATTTTAATGAATAACTGGTTGAAGTCTGATATTGAAACTTGACTGAATTGTTTGGGTTTTGTTTCATCAAGCGTAGTAATAAACATAACTAGGATTAGTGCTTAAGTTTGTTACATAACTAATCAAGCATAAAAGTAGGCCAAAAGATGGAGTTGTTTTTCTTACACCTACAAAAGATAAATATATGCAAGAAATCCATTGTTTGGGAATCCAAAAGATATCGGAAGTCTATTTAACCATAGGTGTCTAGCAATGCATACTCGGAACGTTGGTCTTCACATGTTCGCCCAAGTTCAAATATTATGTCAAAAGCTAGCTTGTCCCTGATTTGCTTGATGTTCCTATCACAGAGATACTTTGGAAACGCCATTCCAAGTGAATGGAACTCGATGAACTTCAAGCAGAACACTCCACAGTCGCCTGTTTGGACATTTTGGGGAAGATCTTTGCTTCTAACAATCGTGTAGGTGTAACGTTCCAAGGGATAAGGCCACCCATCTTCAGTTGGGGTCAAGACGTGCATCACATAAGGAAACATCACACATATTGGTGCCAATGCTGCTCCGACCGACTCATCATTTTTCTCACCAAGGATGCTGTCCCAGACTGTTATGTGCCTATCCGGGATCGAAATCATTATTGCTACCCAATGATTTCCACCAATGTGCAGTGCGGTGTAGATATAATCAATCTCCTGCCCCCAAGGCTTCAGTGATTTGCAAAATACGGGTAGATGACCAGTAAAGTAATCCCAAACACCAGGAGGAAGCTTTCTAGATGAGGCAGAACTATTCTCATCTGCACCGCTCTTAATAAATTCTGGATAGTGTTGACGCCACAATGCTTGAAGGAGTGTGTCAATGAAGCATATCCTCTCGCTCCTGAACCATTTTGGATGGCTCTGTTGACGTTTCCTTAGCAGATTAATCCCGGCATCAATATGTTGCAGCAAGACAAGAATGTGTTAATATAAAAGAATAAAACACAACCAGACAGCTTCGGGAAGTCTGAAAATACAAAAAAAGACTTCTTCGGAAGTCTGAATATACAACCAGACTTCTTATGCAGTCTGAATATACATCAAGACTGGAATCGAATTCTTAATCCAGACTGACCGTGTCATGCAGCCATTCCTTAGGAGTGCGAAGATCATAATACCATTGGAGTGATGTGTTCACATTCCTAGTCGGATAACCCCTACAGAGAACAATACGCTTGTAAGACATCGAGATAAGAGATTAGGTATACAACTACTCGTCTAGGTAGAGTGTTAAGACATACAGATGTCTGTTGTAATCATTAAGTGCCTTCACTTACATCCTTGTGAGAGCAACACAAGGGTTATATCCCGGTTTCACCTGTGATTGGACAACAGGTTTAGTTGGAGTCTTCACCTTCTCCTTCTGTTTAATCTCTTTTGCCTTTGCTTGCATATAAGCGTCAGCTGCTGCCTGCTTAGTTTCTTGTTTAAACCTCTGCGTAGCATCGAAGTCTATGCCCGTATCCGACTGTGTAACGATCAAGAGACTCGGATCTGTGCTCACGGGTATACTCTGCATATACAATTTAACAACCCGTGTTAGACCTAAAGTTCGATATAAAATTCACAAAAAAACCAGACTGCACTAGAAGTCTGGTAACAAAAATGCATCACTATCAGACATCTATAGATGTCTGATATGTTCTGAATCCCGACCTAAAATCACACCAAACCAATGCAATACAAGGGATAATTCCATAGATCCATGTTCAAAGTAAATACAAGACCAAGGGGGAAAAAACAAATATGGTTTTGCTCATGTTTTTACAATCAAGCTTATTCATACTGCCAAGACCAAGGCTACTTCTCCTTAAGGGATTTCTTCTGAAGTCTGCTACTTCTCTTAGGCTCATCTTTCTTTTCCTTATTTGTATTCAGAGTTTGAAGGTTTTGAGGACTAACCACATCATCAACCGCAGTCTGATTGGTGGCCTCAGCCGGGTTGTCATGTTTGTCTGCAGCCACTGCTTTCTTAGCCTTTGCTTTCCCTGTAGGTGCAGGTTCAGTATCAGCAACATGATTATTTACCTTCACTACCAATTTCCTCTGGACCCCTCAGAGCCCTTTCCTTTTTCTTTCCTTCTCCCGCAACAGCAGTTACTTTATCTTGATCCTGAAGATCTTCAGCTTGATCTTCTTCATGCTCACCAACTCCGGCCTTATTCATCTCAGCAGCCGCAACACTTACATCTTTCTTCAGATCACTACCTTTCCCTCCAGTACCAGCTTTCTTCTTCTCATTCTCCTTCTGTCCAGTAGAATCTTTCTTCTTCTCATTTTCCTTCTGTCCAACTCCAACACTTTTTTCCTTCAAAGTCTTGACATTCATGGCAAGATCATCAACTCTGATACCCATCAGACGAAAACCCTCGTTGAAAACATCTACCAATACGTCAATCCGACTTTCAAATGATTTTTGCATATCCTTAATCTTTTTAATAACATCCCCATTCGTGGGACCAGCCTTTCCTTGTCTAGATCTTTTACTCACTACCTCCACCTCTTCCTCCTCCTCATCATCATCAGCAACAGCCTGTACCAACTTCCTCTTGACTCCCAGAACCTTTCGCTTTTTCTCACCAACCTCTCCAGCAACGTCCTCAGACTTAACCTCAAGCTTGACAGGACCGCCAGCTTTGATCCTGAACACACCTTCACTTTTCCAGTGTTTAGAACCCTACGTCCAAGCCGCAGTCCCAAGCTGTCCATGCATTGCTTTCACAAGGTTATCAACTTTGTCGTCCTCATCATCGTTGTCCCACACGGGGAACATGTCATTATAATCCTCTTTGAGTACGAGGTTGTTAACGCGGGACTGAAATTTACAAGTCACATAGCAAAATGAACACAAGCATTTATAATATCACAACGTTAGACATCATACGAGACTTGGAATAAAACATCAGACTTCATATGAAGTCTGACACGAACGCCAGACTCCTTATGAAGTCTGACATAAAAGTCAGACTTCATATAAAGTCTGACACTAAATGTCAGACTTCATATAAAGTATGACACTAAATGTCAGACTTCTAATTCAGTATGGTAAAAAAATATTTCAGAACTTGAGAACAGTCTAAGAAATACCTGTATACGTAAGGTTTCGTTGACTTTCTTGTGACTCCGTGATCCTTCGTACGCCAGCATTGGTGGGGTTGGGGCATTCGGGAAGGGCTCTCCGTAAGTTGTCGCCATAGCGGGACATGCCCAATATACCCAGATGTTCAGGACCTCAGCAAAACCACCGATCTGATAATTTTTTTCCCTCCACGAGTTTTTTGTTTGCATCTTTAACAGATTCTATCAGAAGCTTAAAGGCGAATCTTCCCCATGGATATGATTTTAACGATCCTGGAACCAGCATAAGCTTAGTCATGTCAGCCCTTGTGTAAGTTGTCCAGTGTTGAGCCTCAATGAAGGTTGCATAGATTGCTAGATAGCCCAGCCATATCCTATGTTGCGGTTCCCAACCAGCACATCTTTTACAAGCTTCATATAATTGCGAATAACTTGGGCCTAAATCGAAATCCACCCCAAGAAGCACCCACATTGCTTTCATCTCATCGGTATATTCAACTTCAGGGTACTCCAGGTTCTCAATATAGTCGCAGTTGAGACCGGTTGTGGCATGAAACTCATTTAAGGAAAACCTAGTTGGCTGAACGCCGAGAAGAGACCATATCTCATACTTCTTCTTGCAGTCTAACTGCAAACAGAGCATGTAGTGCATCATCCTTGAACACCATTTGAAGTGCAGGTCATGGAATCTCAAAAAAATCTCAAGTTCAGAATCGAGGAGTTGTTGCCATTCTCCCGGTAACAGCGCTACTCTAACATCATTAATCAGATCTCTCCTTCCACTAAAGTAGTGTATGCTTTTATCCGGAACCGGTTCATAACCGGCAGTGAACATCCTTTGTGGGAATTCAACATCTTCCATAACGAAAACCTGAAACAACAGAGGGGGAAAAAATCATGAATAGTCTGAATACTACTAGGCAGACGCCATTTACAGTCTGCCGACTACTGTGATACCCCGTATCAAAAATCCGGTCAACGGGCAGCAGAAAGTCAACCAGGGGTAAAATCGTCATTTTACCTAAGTCAGGGGTAAAATGGTAATTTTACCAAAGTTCGAGACTGAAGCGGAGACGGGACGAATGGTCTTATGGTTTGACATAAAGAATGTTTACAAGATCAGAAGTGGAAGAATCGGAGCGGAAACGAGTTTTTCGGCTTGTCGGGATGGAAATCGACAAAACCAAAGAAACTTCGGAAATTCATAACCGGAGCTACGTAAGCCCGAACGGAGTGATTCAAAATGCTAAATTCATCTAAAAGCATGAAGAATCTTATTGTGGAAGTTTGAAGATTTATGGAAGCATCCGGAGCCGTTCTAAAATACTAAACCCGAGAAACCGTAAAACCGAGCTATAGAGAATTAGGATTAGTGGTTGGTTTAAAGAGAGATTAGTGGTGATTTGGCAACCAAAAATTGCTCAGAAGGACACTTGTCACCTCACCATGTCGCCACCTTGCTTGGTGAAGTGTCATGCATGCCAAGATTCATTGAATCCTCTTGCATGCATGCAAAAAAAAAACCATCACATCCCATTCAATGAACCACCAAACCACTCTCTCTAACCTCTCTCAAGCTCTCTCTCGGTCTCTCTCTTTCTCTCTTGTTCAGAAACATTAATCTTTTGCATGTTGATCTTCTTGCTCTTGTAGATTCATCAAAAATCTCCCTTGATGTTCATCATGTCTTGATGAACAAGTAAGAGCAATTTCCCTTTATTTCCATCACCAAATCTCTTCTCTCTCTCTCTCTCTCTCTCTCTCTCTCGGTTCTTCTTCTCTATTTTGCCACTCAAGAACATGCAAGTTTTGTTCTAGAACTCTTGAAGATTTCTTGCATATTCAAGCAAAACCCAAGAACCCTAGCATAATCATCAAAGCTTCTTGAGCAAGAAATCCCCAAAGCTTGTGATCTAAGCCAAATCTCTCTAAACCATTTGTACCACTGAGATTATCTTGTCCTCCTCATCATTCGCCGCCGGTTAGCCGCCTCACCTTGCCGGAGAACCGTCGGAGAGTCGCCGGAGGAAGCCGCCGGTGCTTCTCCTCCATTTGCTTCTTCCACAAGAAATCTTGTAACTCTCTCATTTTAAACTCAAATTTAGATCTGCAAAGTGCTATGGCTTTATCTTGACATCATTTATCTTTTCCAGCTAGTTTCCACCGTTAGAACCGCCGGAGATCGCCGGAAAACCGCCAAGGAGCAACCGCTTCTTTAGGGTTTGTGGGATCTCATCTTTTCTTCAATGATTTTAGCTATTTTGAGGTTGGAAATGAGTAGATCTTGTGTTGGTGAGCAGTTTGATAGGTGGTTTGCTGTTGAAAGCCGAAGGAAAAGCTAGCTCCGCCGCGGTCAACCCTCCTCCGCCGCCGGTCAACGCCGGAGCTCCGCCGCCGGTGAAGCTCTTCCGCCACCAAAAGTCAGCCGATTCTTCAAGGAGTCTTTTGGTACAAGTTGTGTTGAAATTGGAGTTGGTATGAGGTTTGATTGAACCGGGTCAAAGGGAGTTAAACCGGTCAACGGTTCAACCTTAAACCGGTTTAGTCAAACCGGTTGATTAGGGTAAATTGGATCGGTTCGGTTTAGTTCCGTAGTTGATTTGGTTCTGTGGTTCTGTGATTCAGGAGTGTTTGGAGGTTCGGGATTGGTATCGGATATCTCGGGAATTCGCATCCGCCTCAAACCGTTGTTTCGCGACTATTCAGTGAGTCGGCTCGAAAACTCGTAGATTCATTTAGACCGGGAATACTAAACCGTAGTATTAGGTTGCATACCCGATACCTTAAAATGAATAGTAATTAATAAAAATTGGACGTTAATGATAAACTGAATAGGACCGAATTAATCATCTTAGGGTTTAAAGAATTAAATGAATAACTGATTGTGTGCCGCTAGGTTTCTAGTAAAATATTGTTTGTTGCATTCATATAGACCGTTGAATAGGACCGTATATGCATATATATAAGTATAAGAACGGTAATTAATGAATCTATATACGGGAATTAAGACGACCTTAAAATATGACTTAAACCTAAACAAACGTATAGAGTATTCTAGCAGGATCGGGTTGTAGGTTAATTAGCGGGAACCGGGTAATGAATCAATTAGTTAATAATGATATGTCGGGGAGTTAGTAAGTTTACTAACTCTAAACCGACAGGTCGAGAATGTTGTTAAAAGATACTTATGATGGGTTAATAAGGAAGTGTGGGTGTGAGCCGACTACGGGTTAGCAACCCGCTAACCCAAGGTAGCGGTTAAGAATGAATTAAAAGACTTAGAACCTTTAATAGGCCTGCTTGGGGTGATTGTGTGATTGATTGTGATGGTGTGTTTCTGTGTTATTGTTGTGAGTTTCTGTGCAGGTTGTTAGACTGCTCGGTGTTGGGCCGAGCAGTTATTGTGTGGACACTTACTCCGGTCTCGGGACCGGGTAAGTTAGTGGTGCTGATTAGGTATCTTACCTAGTCAGAGCAGTGAGTCGGGTAGTGTAGAGGCTTGCGAAATGGTTGGGATTATTATTGCTGTTATTGATTGCGTGATCTGTGTTAGAGTCCCAGCGAGTCTGCATGTTTACTTTTCTGCAGTAGGACTTTAGGGTGCGTTAGATTCCGCAAGCCTAGGTTTTCTTTTACGTTCCGGTACTTCTGACCCGATTGGATCCTCGGGTTTTACCTAACCGGATCATGGCGATTCCGGTTATGGTGTTAACCTATCGGGTGACGCCTGTAGGTGTGTGATTCGGAGAATACGGGGTCATGTCCTAGGGCCGGATCACATGGAAACTCAGGTTACCGGGGGTAACAGGAGTCACCACGTATCGATGGACAGAGAACGGTGTCCTATACGTGGGTCCTTGTGGGCACGTATAGGAGTCGAGGGTTAGTTACCATATAGGTGACGATGTAACCCGTGGAAGTTACCGAGATCGTAGGGCCCAGTATTGTTTTATCATTCTTTTATCGCGCATTAGATAGACCGAGTCTAATCGAGGACATGTGCCGCAGTGCCTTCGATTTCCTTAATTCTTGTTATCTTGGCATTGATTGTGTGTACGGGTTTATCACGACGTGGTAGTGCGTGATCGACCGTTTATTTATGTTGATTGTTATTTTGGGTTTTGGGGCGGGATATGTAGTTTTAGATAGACTAGCGAGCCTTTAGTGGGGAGCCGATTCACTGAGTGATCTTAGATCGCTCATTAGAATCTTTTTGTGTTTTTCAGGATTAGCAGCGACGGACGCAGGAGGTCCTCGGTGTAGTTTCAGGATGGATTGTGACGGGTTTTCATTTGGTGTTTTGGGTGTTTTTATTTTCGGTTCGGCAGCTGCGTTTTTTTGTGATTGTATTTGATTGATTTTGAGTTTATATTGATGATTGTTTGTAAAACTCGTTAAACGTTGTATTCAATGTTTGATTACTTAAAAATGAAATTGTTTCCCTGATATGAGGTTTAAAGTCCGAACCGACACAACTCATTGAAGTAGTGCAAGTAGTACTGCTTGTATTATGGATATGAGGATAGCGGAATCGAAGGTAGATTGGTGCGAGCCGTTTGTCTCAAACCGAACTATCTTTGGCTTCATCCTGTGGCGAACTTTTCCCGTTCGACTTGCTCGGGTTCGATCAGTCATGTTCTTGTTTGATTGTTGACCGGTCGGCTCGACGGTCAGCGTAGAATGGGAAAGGGGCGTTACAGAAATGGTGGTATCAGAGCATGGTTCTGCATGGGTTTCGAAACATTTCATTTCTAAGTGATTTCAGTGTTTTATCGAGTCAAATGTGTCACACAATCATCCATTAGGAAACCGAGCTGCGTCCGTTAAACCCGGGTTTGGGATGGGAAAGTAGAATTCTCGTATTATTCGTACTAACTTGCCTTGTGTGTTTGATTGCAGTCGTACAGCAGTGTGTCCCGGGCAGAGTGGAGGGGTGTGTGTGTGCGCGTGCAGAGTAGATCAGTTGAGCAGTTCAGCGGATCAGTATGAGTCAGGAGGGATCAGCCGGATCAGAGCAGGGTCAGTTGGTTCAGTTCCAGGGATACCCAGCTTCTCCAGGACATTCGCGGGGATCTCGTACGGCGGATCAGCCGCCAGTTCCGTCACGACAGATGCAGGGTGCTAGAGCAGCACAGGTAGATTGGTCGCCTCTTCCAGACCCTCTACCTACAGCGATGATAGATGACGCAGGCAGCCGAGACCCTTACGCAGGCGTGATGGGATTTCTGGGAGGAGCGGACGCAGAGTTACAGTTACCACCACAGTGGCCCGAGCCAGTTGGACCACAGCGACTCGCAGCATCGGATGCACCACCGGGGTATCAGGCACCATTCCTTGAGGCGCCCGAGCTTCCACCACCGCTTCGTGTGGAGGATTTTCTGATGAGTCTGTTACCGTTCGGCTTCGATCTAGACATGGAGCCTGTGGACCCGGAGCAGCGACAGCAGTGGGAGCTGCAGGTGGATGCGCAGGTAGCGATACTTCAGGATGTGTTGGAGCAGCAGGTTGGGCCCCATCATCAGTTAGACCCACGACCCGGATCGCCTCGCACGCCGTTGGATATGGCTATGTCCCCGGCATTTACTGAGTCCGAGTTTGAGTCGGTTTTGCCGCCAGCTGAGGCGATAGAGGCACCACCAGCATTATCTGAGAGGAGAGCATGCAGTGGATGTGGAGTGTATAATTTCCATTTGCATTGGTGTCCCCGAGCAGTAGACCCGCGCCTTCGAGAGCCGTACCGTCCCATACTCGGACCCGACTGTTGTCCGTTATGTGGTCAGGAGGACCATGGAGCGATGACTTGCCCGATCGCCAGAGCAGGATTGTATATGCCCGATGGAGAGCCGTACCGAGCATCAGTACCCGAGGGTTGTGGAGCTGGACCTAGTCACAGAGACCCCGAGCCCAGTCAGCCGCCAGTCATTCCGATGCCAGTCGATCCGTCACCTCGACCCGAGCCAGTGAGGACCTGTCAGTTATGCAGAGGTCAGGGACATCTTGCACCGGATTGTTTCATGGATCCCCCGTCAGCGCCGACCGAGCCGACTTCTCCCTGCCAGTTGTGTGGAGGTTATGGTCACCAGGCATCCGCGTGTTACCGTGGACCGCACTCAGCAGCTACCCCAGTTTTTCAGGTTTGTGGCCGCGCAGGTCACGACGCATATCCCTGTCCGATCGCCGAGCCCCAGCATGTCGGAGCGCCATCTCGAGAGGCACATTCACCACACCCTCCCGGCGCACCTGCCAGCGGATACTTCAGTGAGCCGTTTTGCCAGTGGTGTTGGGCATTTCGGTCTTGCTGGAAGCGTTAGGTTAGGATAGGTGTAGTTAGGCCAGGTAAGTTGGGGGCACTAACTCTATTTTTGTCTTGTAGATAGATCGGCGGATAGGCAACTTTGCGTGTCGTCTTTGACTTTCTGATGTACAGCGGCGTCGTATGGGTTTTTGGGATATGATGACGGCTTTATGTAGGGACTCTGATCGTAACCATGTACTAAAAACTTTATGATGTATGATATATCGTTTTATGTATATGGTGGATGCAAAGTGTTCGGCTGATCGTTTATAGTAGCATAGTAACTATTTGCATGATTGAGATGGTTCGAAAAGCAAATGGTTTACTGTGTAAAACTAAATGATGAGCGGAACTGACGACCATTCATCATGGCCTGAACCCGGGCCGACGACGCATCCGACCGATCATTAGATTGCGTGATTTTGTGTGTGGTAATTTCTTGTTTTACTTCTTGCTTGATTGACTGTTTTGTTGTGCGGTAGATTGCGTAGTGTTAGCGTGCGTGGTTTTGATAGATTGATCGTTTTGGGTCGTAGCGACCGTTGGATTGTTAGTAGTTCGAAAGTTTGAGTAGTGATTGTTTGCTTTTCTTTGGTCTTGCTAGAAAGGTAAGTGTTAAGTTTATTTTGGTTGTATTTCAAGTTTTGAGCTGACTTGCGAACAGTTGAGTTCAATCGTCGATCCACGAGAGAACGGACTTATAAGATATTGTTATTTAATCACGAGTAACCGTCAGGTACGTGATTAAGTAACCATATTTCTGTAGGAAAGTGATATCGGGGGGTAGAGCGGAAATGTGATGTGAATCCGAGACTGAACCCGAACCCGAGAAGCGAGATGTAGAATGCGATTATCATGCGATCGTCAGGAGAAGCCAAGAAATGTGATGAGTTAGCAAAGAGTTTTGTGAAAGAAGAATCAGTGAAGTTGTTGGAACCAGTTAAACGGAAGCAGATGATCAAATTCTTGAAGAGTGTCCCAGAAAGAGGAAGGAAGGACGTCATCAGAAGGATATGGAGGTCGAAGCAAAGTGGGGAAGCCGTACGGAGAGTTAGGATGGAGGAAATGCCGGGAAGCGCGTGTAAGGAGCGAGTCAGAGAGATTTCAGTAGTGATGGGTGTCAGCAGGATGCAGCAGTGACCAAGGATGGAAGCGTCAGAAGGAAGTGTCGGAGCAACTTACAGGGTTTGGAACCGATTGACGTCTGTAAGTGACGAGTGGGGAAGAATGTGATACCCCGTATCAAAAATACGGTCAACGGGCAGCAGAAAGTCAACCAGGGGTAAAATCGTCATTTTACCTAAGTCAAAGGGTAAAATGGTAATTTTACCAAAGTTCGAGACGGAAGCCGAGACGGGCCGAATGTTCTTATGGTTTGACATAAAGAATTTTTACAAGATCAGAAGTGGAAGAATCGGAGCGGAAATGAGTTTTTCGGCTTGTCGGGATGGAAACTGACAAAACCAAAGAAACTTCGGAAATTCATAACCGGAGCTACGTAAGCCCAAACGGAGTGATTCAAAATGCTAAATTCATCTAAAAGCATGAAGAATCTTATTGTGGAAGTTCGAAGATTTATGGAAACATACGAAGCCGTTCTAAAATATTAAACCCGTGAAACCGTAAAACCGAGCTATAGAGAATTAGGATTAGTGGTTGGTTTAAAGAGGGATTAGTGGTGATTTGGCAACCAAAAGTTTCTCAGAAGGACACTTGTCACCTCCCCATGTCGCCACCTTGCTTGGTGAAGTGTCATGCATGCCAAGATTCATTGAATACTCTTGCATTCATGCAAAAAAAAACCATCACATCCCATTCAATGAACCACCAAACCACTCTCTCTAACCTCTCTCAAGCTCTCTCTCGATCTCTCTCTTTCTCTCTTGTTTAGAATCATTAATATTTTGCATGTTGATCTTCTTGCTCTTGTAGATTCATCAAAAATCTCCTTTGATGTTCATCATGTCTTGATGAACAAGTAAGAGCAATTTCCCTTTCTTTCCATCACCAAATCTCTTCTCTCTCTCTCGGTTCTTCTTCTCTCTTTTGCCACTCAAGCAATTGCAAGTTTTGTTCTAGAACTCTTGAAGATTTCTTGCATATTCAAGCAAAACCCAAGAACCCTAGCATAATCATCAAAGCTTCTTGAGCAAGAAATCCCCAAAGCTTGTGATCTAAGCCAAATCTCTCTAAACCATTTGTACCACTGAGCTTATCTTGTCCTCCTCATCATTCGCCACCGGTTAGCCACCTCACCTTGCCGGAGAACCGCCGGAGAGTCGCCGGAGGAAGCCGCCGGTGCTTCTCCTCCATTTGCTTCTTCCACAAGAAATCTTGTAACTCTCTCATTTTAAACTCAAATTTAGATCTGCAAAGTGCTATGGCTTTATCTTGACCTCCTTTATCTTTTCCAGCCAGTTGCCGCCGTTATAACCGCCGGAGATCGCCGGAAAACCGCCAAGGAGCAACCGCTTCTTTAGGGTTTGTGGGATCTCATCTTTTCTTCAATGATTTTAGCTATTTTGAGGTTGGAAATGAGTAGATCTTGTGTTGGTGAGCAGTTTGATAGGTGGTTTGCTGTTGAAAGCCGCCGGAAAAGCTAGCTCTGCCGTGGTCAACCCTCCTCTGCCGCCGGTCAATGCCGGAGCTCCGCCGCCGGTGAAGCTCTTCCGCCACCAAAAGTCAGCCGATTCTTCAAGGAGTCTTTTGGTACGAGTTGTGTTGAAATTGGAGTTGGTATGAGGTTTGATTGAACCGGGTCAAAGGGAATTGAACCGGTCAACGGTTCAACCTTAAACCGGTTTAGTCAAACCGGTTGATTAGGGTAAATTGGATCGGTTCGGTTTAGTTCCGTAGTTGATTTGGTTCTGTGGTTCTGTGATTCAGGAGTGTTTGGAGGTTCGGGATTGGTATCGGATATCTCGGGAATTCGCATCTGCGTCAAACCGTTGTTCCGCGACTATTCAGTGAGTTGGCTCGAAAACTCGTAGATTCATTTAGACCGGGAATACTAAACCGTAGTATTAGAGTGCATACCCGATACCTTAAAATGAATAGTAATTAATAAATAATTGGACGTTAATGATAAACTGAATAGGACCGAATTAATCATCTTAGGGTTTAAAGAATTAAATGAATAACCGATTATGTGCCGCTAGGTTGCTAGTAAAATATTGTTTGTTGCATTCATATAGACCGTTGAATAGGACCGTATATGCATATATATATAAGTATAAGAACGGTAATTAATGAATCTATATACGGGAATTAAGACGACCTTAAAATATGACTTAAACCTAAACAAACGTATAGAGTATTCTAGCGGGATCGGGTTGTAGGTTAATTAGCGGGAACCAGGTAATGAATCAATTAGTTAATAATGATATGTGATAGGGTCAGGTTTTAATTCTATATCTAACTGCAAGTGCACAGTTCAGTAGTTGTAGTATATAGGTATCGAATCCACAGAGACTCTGGTATTCAATAGCTCAAGAACAGGAAATTAACTAGGAAGAAAGCAATGTGATGAAATAAAAGCAATGCGAGAAAGTAAACAGAAAGCAAAGATTGTTGGTTGTGAAAGCAAGTTATTAAGAGCGCTAAGTCTAGGGCGTTCTCAGAAAATCAGACAAGCAGACAGTTCATTCAGCAAGGATCTAATTAAGCACAGTTCTAGAACTCAAAACACAGATATAGAATTAACCAAATTCCTTTACGATAATTCTCTAAGTCTAAGTGCAGCAAACCAAACTTTCGTTTGCGAGAACTAACAGATTAAACTAGCATTAATTCCAAGTTTGATATGTTCACAATTATCCTAAACCAAACTTTTGTTTGCGAGAAGTTTAATTGCTCAACCTAATTAGTTCAGATTCCTAAACCACACTTTCGTGTCGTATTTAGCAACCTAAGATCTAGATTCTAATTGATCAGGTTAGAACTAGCTTTAAGCACAATTAGATTTAAGAACAGATATAGTTATGAATCCTTAACTGAATTAAACAAGTCTAGCAAGTCATGAAATCCTATGTGAGAAACCCTAAACTTAACAAGGAATCTACTCAGACATAGATAATGAAAACATAATCATATGAAGAATAAATTGCATAAAAGATAAAGAATAAAAGGGGTTCGAAATCTTCTCCAAATACAGATGAAGTAAAGGTTCAGATCAGCCCCAAAAGCTCTAAAAATCCCCTGCTCTTAATTATGAAAGCGTATCTAATTAAAACACCAAAAACTTAATTATATAGGTCTAATCTCGGCCAGGGGCTTCTTTGTAAATATCAGGAACTTCTGGATCAGAGTGCAATATCTTGACTCTTCATAAACCGCCGAGTTTCGGCCCATCTCGCTGGTGCAACGATCGGTGCTAGTGTGCAACGATCGACACATTACTCTGTTTCGGACAGTGAACTCTATCTCTCGGCCAAACACTCCAAAAATCTCCAAAATACTCCAATATCTTCAATTCTGCTCCAAACCTGATTATACCTGTAAAAGACTCTTTTTTTTTTTTTTTTTTTGGTCTGACCTGTAAAAGACTCTAAAAGAACACAAAAAGACACTAAAACACACTTATATCATGGTCTAAAACAGTAAAAACCATGATATGTCTACTCCCCCACACTTAGCCTTTGCTTGCCCTCAAGCAAAACAGAGAACTAAAGCTTGGTGAAGAGGTTTGAAAACTCTTCAGAAACTCATTTCATCCTAGAAGCTACAATACTCAGATTCCCCTTAGTAAACCACTGAAAGAATCAATCACAGGATATCAAGACCAACATGTACTTCCCCCACACTTAGCAACTGTCCTAAGTAAACTCCACAATCACATTCAAGCATTCAAATTCTCCCTACTGACTTCTGCAAGTATTTAAGTGCGGTCTCACCTAAGGAGTATCGATCAAAGGGCACATGGATTCTTACCTTATCAGCTCTAGACCACCATACTATCTTTCTCTAGTCCCTTTCTTCTCTTTTCCCTTCTTTAACAACTGATTTTTCCCACATTGGGTATCATTTTATTTTATTTATCAGTGGTCTTCCCGTTATGGGGTGTACTTTGGATACATTCCATGGATCGCACAGGAGATAATAGGGGTCTCTACCACTCCTGTGACCACTTCGGAGTTACTAACTCATCCTCAGTTTATTATCTTTTTTTTTATGGAAGGGGAGAAGGGAACTAAATAGGATAGGTTGACAGGCTGTGTCAGAACTAACAAGGGAATCCGACACAAAGTATACCAAGCCCTTAGGTGAGAAATCTAAGTCAGTATTAAATTGAAGTCAGTAAAAGGATCCTCTGATACCTTAAGTGATATGGGTGTTCCCAGTAGGTTGATCTGTGTCTGGGTTTTCTAATGGTCAGAGATAGATCCTGCAACTTCATCCCAATGGTTACTTAAGTTCCTGCAAGTCTTGTAAATCTTCTCAGAAAATCATAGTTTCTTACTTAAACAATTTTGACTCAATAAAACAAAAAAATTTGAAAAATGGACTGACTCTTAAGAAAACAGAAAGATAAACGTCAGTAGCACCTCCCCCACACTTAAGACACACCGTCCCCAGTAGTGTCAAGCGAAGGATCGGTAAAAAGAAATAAAAGATAAAAGATGAGATTATGTCTGTCGGGTTTTTACCTATGTCGCTCAGGTATCGATCGTTGCACTAAGTGCATCGACCGTTACTAGGCGATTTTCGTGTATGGTCGATCGTTGTTCAGGACCGCAACGATCGCTGCAATGCGATTCCGATCGTGTTGTGACGATCGACACAGAAGTGCGTCGATCGACGCACTACGAATTTGTCCGAGACCTGCAATCATAAACTCACCAAAAACAAAAACAAACGTAAATTCCTAACAAAAACACCAAAAATTAAGTAGAAAAACACCAGTACCTAATGGTGGGTTGCCTCCCACCCAGCGCTTGTTTAAGGTCAATAGCTTGACCGGACGGACAAGATTTTTCAGGCACCAGGAGATCCCAACAGAGACTTTTTCTGTCTCTGTTCAAGTCTCCTCATCCAAGGTGGCGAGTAGGCTGTTGCAGAATGCTCATGTCCAAAAAAGATGGAGTAAAATGTGCTCCAGGATCTATAATCACAGTGTCATCAGGCCGCTCATCGTCTGCATCCCTTATGGTGAATGTCTGCCCATCTATCAGTAGTCTTCGCAGCTTATCCATCTCATAACGCAGCGGCTCATCTCCCAGATGGAGGTCAATCAGGCTGTTCCTAACATCAATTACCGCTCCTGATGTAGCCAAAAATGGTCTTCCAAGTAGCAATGCTTCATCCGGATCACAGTCATATTTCAGCACTAAGAAGTCTGTTGGAACTAAGTAGTTTCCAACTCTCACCGGGATGTCCATAAGGAGTCCTTCAGGAACTCGTATAGACTGATCAGCTAGGACAAGAGAGGTCCTAGTAGGAGTAAAATCTAGCATACCCAGCTTCTCTGCCACAGAATATGGCATCAAACTTCCAGCAGCTCCTAAGTCACACAGAGAACGCCTAAAACTATCCTCAAAGATTGAACAATCAAGCACAAAGACTCCAGGATCTGGCAGCTTCTGTTGGAATTGTGTCCAGTAATCTCGGTACTGTCTCTAGAAAGTAAGAGTATGTCAATGATCAGACATAAGTCATATAATACTGGGGGTCATGATGGCTTGCTAGAGTCCGCTCATGATCTATAAGTCTTGGACTTATTGCCTTTATTATATGATCCCATATGGGTCACACGCCTAAGCTAACAGGAAAATGTGTAGGAACGGTTTAGCAGAAGTACGGTAAAAGTGCTAGGCATTTACTGTACTTAGAGAGAATAAAACGGTTTAGCTACTCTGTGTCGATCGATACACAAGGTGTGTCGGTCGACACAGTGTGCGAATGCCGTCTAGTTAATTGGTGTTTGGGCCAAATGGCCCAAACGAAATCAGACAAGTTTTATAAGCTAAAACTCGAGTTTCTGATGAATTAACCCTAGCCACCCAGCCGAAAACTCTCTCTCTCTGCGCCGAATTCCTCTAGTGGTCTAGCAGCCGTTTCCTGTGATTGCGTGTGTGAACCTTTGGAGGATTCATCCCTCGGTGTTTCTCTGATCTCAGACATACCATCTATTTCCGCTGCAAACAGGTATAAGGTGAGATCATCATTTGTTTCTATTCTGAGAAGAACCTAGATCGCATGTTTAGGTTGATATGAATCTAAGAATTGAATCAGGATCAACTAATCGTTCCTTCAGTGGTATCAGAGCCAATGGTTCTGGTTTTTCTTGTTTAGATTCAATGTTTAGGATTGTTTTCTTGTTTAAAAGTGTTTTGAATCAACTAATGATAAGAGAAACCATTTAAGCAACAAGAATTGAAATCTAAACACACCTAAAATCGCAGAAACCAAGCTATATTGACTTGGTAGAATGCGATTTTCAAAAGTCAGTATCGGCCAGAATCGCATGGATCGATCGATACGATCGCATGGATCGGTCGATACAGTCTATCGGCTAACCCTGTTAACGCGTGAAAGCATCGATCGATACAGGATCGATGCAGGTTCGATATTAGTGCATCGACCGATGCGGTTGGTGCACATCGATCGACACGGTTAGGGTTTTGGCTCGGATCCGTGCATGCGTAAGAGCATCGATCGATACAGGATCGATGCACGATCGATGCAGGATCGATGCTGAGAGCATCGACCGATGTGGTTGATGGATCGATCGACACGGTTGGTCCATCGATCGACATGGTTGGTTTAAGGCTCGGTTTAATTTTGATTAAAATTAATTCGTCCTGGTTTAATAAACAGATTTAATAATTTTATTAAGTCTGGTTAAACCGGGACAAGAAATCCAATGTTGAAAGAATTATTGGATTTAGTGCCTAAACCAGGATTTTCTAATTTGATTTGGTTGGACCAAATAAATTGAGAAAATCCGGTTTAGTAAATAACCGGTTGACAATTGTGGTCATCGTAGTAATTAAAATTTGGTTAGACCAATTTTAATGAACCAGACCGGTTATGTCATTTAATTGGACAATTGGGTCATGTCTTGGACATGGACCAATTCTTGGGCCTCGGGCCAAGAAGTTAAAATAATTGGGCCAATTATTTGAGTCTTTCTTCAGATTAATTTAAAATTTATTTTATAAAGAATATAAATCGATTTTAAATTAAAGTTTCCGATATTTTGAAATTAGAAAGTTTCTTAATTTATAGAAGTTTCTAGATTTGCATGATTCGGATTTTAAGAAATTTCTAAAGTTAGAAAGTTTCCGGTTTTAGAAAGTTTCCAATTTTAGAAAGTTTCCAAAAATAGTAGGTTTCCAAAATAGAAAGTTTCCCGAAATAGTAATCTTCTATTTTGGGAATGAATTTTTAAATAAACCTACGAACCTCAAACAATATCAAGCGTTGGATGTCTTGTCCATTCTATGTCAGCTGTCGAAGCCCATTCAATTGTATTCATGGCCTTACAGTGTGAGGGTGTCTGCTTTTGCGTGGATAAGACGGTTTGTGATTCATAAATGTCATTGGGAGTCCCAGACATTAATGATTACATGACTGTATAGTCTGGTTTTCTTGACTAGGCCATCGGGAGTCCCGGGCCTTAAGACATCAGAGTGAATTGGGCCTCGGGCCCAGATTCACAACCAAGAGTTATATCACGGATATAATTAGCCGATATAGGGCTTACCGATATAAGCTAAGGTTTGGTGACGGCCAGTGGCCCACTTTAATCTTAGTTATATGTGGATCTTGGAATCATTATATTCTATTGAGGGTAACTTATGTTATTGAATATAATGCGTGATTAATCATATTAAATTTAATACGAGATTAATCATATTGAACATTTTAACTAATAACCTTTTTATCTATATATTTCAGCTATGACTACTACAAGCACACAAAACTCATTCTCGATCCGGTCTGTTCTCGAAAAGGAGAAGCTGACTGGAACGAACTTCCTGACATGGTCAAGGAACTTGAGGCTAGTCCTCAAGCAGGAGAAGAAGGATTATGTCCTTCGTGATCCTCTCCCCGAGAGGCCTCCTGCCAATGCCGCCAGGACTCTGCATAATGCTTGGGAAAAGCATTCGTCAGATGAAAATGATGCTTATTGCCTGATGTTGGTAACAATGACTCCTGAGCTGCAGAAACAGTTCGAGAGTGTATTGTCACCCATCGAGATAATGGCAAGCCTGAAATCGCTTTTTCAGGAGCAGGCTAGGACTGAGAGGTTTCAAACAGTTAAGAACCTCTTGGACTGCAAGTTGGCTGCGAATGCGGCAGTGAGTCCTCATGTCTTGAAGATGATGGGTTATCTCGATCATCTTCAGAAACTCGACTGCCCAATCAGCCAGGAACTTGCCTGCGACATCATTCTGCAGTCATTACCTGCAAGCTATGATCAGTTCATTCTGAACTTTAACATGCATGGCTTGAGTAAGACATTGCCTGAGCTTCACGGAATGCTCAAGACTGCGGAGCCCAATTTGAAGAAAACCGCCAAGGACCCCAATGTGCTTATGGTGCAGAAGGGCAAGGGGTTTAAGAAATCCTCTGCTAAGGATAAGGGAAAGGCCAAGGCTGTCCAAGTCGCGGACAAGGACACGCCAAAGCCCAAGCCCAAGTCCAAGGCTGGGCCAACTGACATATGCAGGTTCTGTAAAGAACCAGGGCATTGGAGGAGAGATTGTAAGAAATTCCAGGAAGGTCTAAAGGAATTGAAGAAGAAGACTTATGAGACTTCTTCAACAGGTATTTTTGTTATAGAAGTTAATACAACTACTTCTGATAATACCTCATGGGTTATGGATACTGGTTGTGGGGCTCATATTTGTACTAATATGCAGGCACTCAGCAACAGTAGAAGGCTGAAGCAAGGACAAGTGGAGCTACGAGTTGGGAATGGAGCGAAAGTTCCAGCGCTAGCTGTAGGCACTTACTTGTTGTCTTTACCTTCGGGATTGATTTTAGAACTCAATAATTGTTATTTTGTACCTGCTATAAGCAGAAATATTATTTCAATTTCTTTGTTGGATTTGGAAGGTTATGATTTTTCAGTTAAGAATAAATTATGTTCCTTCAATCGCAACAATTTGTTATATGGTTCTGCCCCTCTTATGAATGGGCTTTACATACTCGATCAATCCGCGCCAATTTATAACATTAATACCAAACGGTTCAAACCTAATGAGGAGAACCGAACGTTTCTATGGCATTGTCGTTTAGGGCACATCAGCGAGAAACGCATCAAGAGGCTCCATTCGAATGGACTTCTTGGCTCATTTGACTTTGAGTCATGTGAGAAATGCGAATCCTGCATGATGGGCAAAATGACACGGGCCCCCTTTAATAAACCTAACGAGAGGGCCAGTGACTTATTGGGCCTGATACACACTGATGTGTGTGGCCCAATGTCCACAAATGCAAGAGGAAACTATCAGTACTTCATTACCTTTACTGATGATTTCAGTAGGTATGGATATGTTTATTTAATGAAACATAAGTCTGAATCTTTTGAGAAGTTCAGAGAATTCCAAAATGAAGTACAGAACCAACTTGGCAAAAGCATTAAGGCTCTTCGGTCCGACCGAGGAGGAGAATACTTAAGCCAAGAATTCAGTGATCATCTAAGAGAGTGTGGGATCGTATCCCAACTCACTCCTCCCGGAACACCTCAATGGAATGGTGTGTCTGAAAGGAGAAATCGGACCTTATTGGATATGGTTCGATCTATGATGAGTCACACAGACCTTCCAATATCCCTTTGGGGATATGCTCTGCTAACAGCAGTGTTCACTCTAAATAGAGCGCCATCAAAAGCAGTAGCAAAGACACCATATGAATTATGGACTGGAGAAGCTCCAGTGCTGTCTTATCTCAGAATTTGGGGTTGTGAAGCCTATGTCAAGAGATTGATCTCAGACAAGCTTACACCAAAATCTGACAAATGCTATTTCATTGGTTATCCACGGGAAACCAAGGCTTATTACTTCTATCTACGTTCCGAGAACAAGATCTTTGTTGCCCGGGATTGTAACTTTCTTGAGAGGGAGTTTCTCTCTAAGAAAGACAGTGGGAGTAAGGTACTGCTTGAAGAAATTCAAGATGAACAGGATACTGCTCAACCTAATGAGGAAGAGCAGCAGGAGGACCTACAAGAAATTGTAGAGCCTGAACCTGTAGTACCTAAAGTTCGAAGATCCGGGAGGATCCGTCACGAACCTGAGAGATATCAAGGATTCCTCGTGACTAACTGTCATGATCTTTTGATCATTGATGGTGATGAACCATCGAACTTCAATCAAGCCATGATGGGCCCAGATTCCTCTAAGTGGCGCAAGGCCACTGATTCCGAAATGGACTCCATGTCGGTCAACCAAGTGTTTTCGTTGGTTGACTTACCCGCTGGTGTAAAAGCCATCGAGTGCAAATGGATCTTCAAGAAAAAGATTGACGTGGATGGAAATGTCCAGATTTATAAAGCCAGGTTGGTGGCAAAAGGTTTCAGACAAGTTCACGGTGTGGATTACGATGAAACCTATTCACCAGTGGCTATGATGAAATCTATTCGGATTCTACTAGCAACTGCAGCTTTTCATGATTATGAAATTTGGCAGATGGACGTGAAAACCGCCTTCCTGAATGGTATTCTGGAAGAGGATGTGTATATGACACAACCTGACGGTTACATAGATCCAAAGAATGCTGGAAAAGTATGCAAGCTTCATAAATCCATTTATGGATTGAAGCAAGCATCGAGGAGCTGGAATCTTCGTTTTGATGAAGCGATCAAGCAATTTGACTTCATCAGAAACGAAGAAGAACAATGCGTGTATAAGAAATCTAGTGGGAGCAAGATTGTATTTCTTATTCTGTATGTCGATGACATACTGCTTCTCGGAAACGACGTTCCAATGCTGAAGTCGGTAAAGGACTGGCTTGGAAGTTGTTTTTCCATGAAAGACATGGGTGAAGCCGCATACGTTCTTGGAATCAGGATCTACCGGGATAGATCTAGAAGGCTGATAGGCTTGTGTCAAGATTCATACATTGACAAAGTCCTACAAAGATTCAGCATGAAGGATTCCAAGAAGGGCTTCACGCCGATGGTACATGGCACAACGCTAAGCAAGAAGCAGAGCCCTACGACGGCTGCTGAGCTTGAGCGCATGAAGAATATTCCTTATGCATCTGCAATAGGATCTGTCATGTATGCCATGATCTGTACTCGTCCTGATGTTGCTTATGCATTGAGCATGACGAGTAGATACCAGTCAAATCCAGGTGAAAACCATTGGATTGCCGTAAAGAATATCTTGAAGTATCTAAGACATACTAAGGATAAGTTCTTAGTGTACAGTGGAAGTGATGTGCTTAAAGTCAGTGGATTCACGGACGCAAGTTTCCAGACAGACCAAGATGATTTCCGGTCACAGTCCGGTTATATCTTTTGTCTGAATGGCGGTGCAATCAGTTGGAGAAGCTCCAAGCAAGACACCGTTGCAGATTCCACCACAGAAGCTGAATATATCGCCGCCTCAGAAGCTGCGAAGGAAGCTGTTTGGATACGAAAGTTCATTATTGAACTAGGTGTGATACCAGATGCGGCTGAGCCTCTGGCACTGTTTTGTGACAACAATGGTGCTATAGCTCAGGCAAAGGAACCAAGATCACACCAGAAATCCAAGCATGTTCTAAGAAGATTTCACTTGATACGTGACATCATTAATAGAAAGGAAGTCAAGATCAGCCGAGTTCAGACAGATGATAACGTCGCTGATCCGTTGACAAAGCCACTCCCAAGGCCTAAGCTCGAGTTTCTGACTGAAGCTGTAGGCATTAGAGACATAGAAATGTAATCTAAATTTGAGTGGGAGTTTTGAGGGCTTTTATTTAGTTATTTGATATGTTCTTGTAAAACATTCTTATGTTTAATGAAATTATTATTTCAAGATTATTTTAACTGTGATGAAATAATCGTTCCAAAGTGATATGAACCATTTTATAGGTCATCGAAGTAAATGACTTGATCTTGAGTCATCGAAGTCATTTAGCTTGATCATGAGACCCTATATTTGGTAGATGTTTATATCATCCCGTCCCTAGTCGAAGGTTGTTGAAATTGGAACACCAACAACCGTGTGAGACTGGATTGGTACGTGACTTATGACAAAGTCTCAGTGTGTCATAGATGCGCGGCATCAAAGTCAGTACATAGGTGTATGTTTGGGAACATACGACCGGACAAGACCCGCTTATAAGAACTCTTCAGGATATTTATATCTGTGTCATAAGAGATTCTTACTACGACTATAGAGTATAGTCCTTAGACCTGAGTTCGCATGCATGTGACTGCACATGGACTGATGCACTTTGATCATTGTCTAACGCTATCGTTCTGCGATAGTTATAAGGACCTTGTTTGGGTACATTATGAAATGAATAGTTTATAGTGATGGAACAAGACGGAATTTGTCCCTCCAATATAAATGGAGTGAATATCTCTAGGCCAATCGGAGATTTGAATACTGGAAAATGCATGGCCATGCTCAAACGGACTTTCCCGAGTCGTTTGGATTGTCAGTATCGAATCAGAGTCCGATGAACAAGATTAGGCTTTATAAGGATGACACAAATCTTGCCTTATGACTAATCGAGATATTGTGACAAAAGGATTATGAATACAGAGATTCCAGTACAAGTGGGAGATTGTTGGAATTGTGTCCAGTAATCTCGGTACTGTCTCTAGAAAGTAAGAGTATGTCAATGATCAGACATAAGTCATATAATACTGGGGGTCATGATGGCTTGCTAGAGTCCGCTCATGATCTATAAGTCTTGGACTTATTGCCTTTATTATATGATCCCATATGGGTCACACGCCTAAGCTAACAGGAAAATGTGTAGGAACGGTTTAGCAGAAGTACGGTAAAAGTGCTAGGCATTTACTGTACTTAGAGAGAATAAAACGGTTTAGCTACTCTGTGTCGATCGATACACAAGGTGTGTCGGTCGACACAGTGTGCGAATGCCGTCTAGTTAATTGGTGTTTGGGCCAAATGGCCCAAACGAAATCAGACAAGTTTTATAAGCTAAAACTCGAGTTTCTGATGAATTAACCCTAGCCACCCAGCCGAAAACTCTCTCTCTCTGCGCCGAATTCCTCTAGTGGTCTAGCAGCCGTTTCCTGTGATTGCGTGTGTGAACCTTTGGAGGATTCATCCCTCGGTGTTTCTCTGATCTCAGACATACCATCTATTTCCGCTGCAAACAGGTATAAGGTGAGATCATCATTTGTTTCTATTCTGAGAAGAACCTAGATCGCATGTTTAGGTTGATATGAATCTAAGAATTGAATCAGGATCAACTAATCGTTCCTTCAGCTTCTTCGGGATCTTGGTTAGCAGAACATCACTAATATGCTGAGGAACTATAATCACCCAGTCTCTCAGCTCTTCATCTAGAGGCATCATCTTGTTCAAGTACCTCTGCACACATGGATGATAAGGTGGATCATCAGAAGATGGAATTTCTTCCAATTCTTCACCAATCTCCTCTAGCTTCTTAAGCTCTTCAATTTCCTGCTTAATCACTTCAGACACTGAGGAGTGTTGTCTAACGATCTGCGCATAAATCTCCTGTTGAGAGATCTCAGAGACTCCAGAGAATAAGCCATCAAGCTCTAAGTCTGCATCAATACCATCATCACTCAGCGAATCTGCCTGTTCACGACGTGCATCGATCGACACTAGTTGTGTGTCGATCGTTGCAATGCTGCAATTTTCACCCGAGAGTTTTTCACCAAAATCCGGGATTTCTTCTTCCTTCACCAATTCAGCTGTACTTAGCTCAAATTTTTCACCTAGGTGAGATCCATCATTAATGTACACAGACCAGGCCTTAATATGAGTGTCTGCTAGTCCTTTTCCCTTTATTGAGCTGGAAATCTGGTTCACCTGAGTATCCAACTGCTTCATGTGAGTGTTCAGGGACTCAAACTTCCCATTGAGGTCTTCATAGACAGCATCCAACTTCTTGTTGCAGTCCACAGAAATCTTGGTCTGACTCTCCATTAGTTGTTCCATCATAGCTTCCATTCTACTCTCATGAGCTGTAGGTGCAGGAGGAGTCTGATAGGATGAAGATCCATAGGTTCTCTGAGTACCTTGTGCAAAGGTCTTCTGAAAACCACTAGTCTGTTCAGAATTAGATGAGTTGCTGTTGAAAGCACTTTTCTGTCCTCCATTGAAGAATTTGTTTCCCTGTTGATTACCAAATCTATTACCTTGGAATCAAGAACCTCCTATGTAATTCACATCTTCCTCCTGAGTGTCCTCCTCAGTTTGAATTACCTCTACATCTTGGGCAAAGTGGACAGCTTTCTTACCTGCTAGGAGATTGCAAACTGTGTCCAGCCTAGATCTAATATCAGCTATGTCAGAATTCTCTACACTTCCACCAGATTTCTTCCTCCTCTCATCCATAGTCTTGCAACTGTTGCTGCCTATTAGATTCTCAATCAACTGCTTAGCTTGTGTAGGAGTCCTGGTGTTGAAGTTAGCGTTACTGGAATTATCCAGTGCAGACTGATATGGAAGATCTATGCCTCTGAAGAAAATACCAATCAACTGAACCTCAGTGAATCCATGGTGTGGGCAGTCACGCTGATACTGCTTAAATCTCATCCAGGCAGTCTTTAAAGGCTCCACAGCTCCTTGGGAAAAGGTGAGTATGTCCTGTCTGGACTGGTCTGAGCGCGCATCATCATAGAAATGACGCAGGAACTCACTCTTCAAGGCTGCCCAAGTAGTATACTGAGCAGGTGCCAGCTGCTTTAGCCATGCACTAGCGTCTCCAGCAAGACTGTGCGGAAAGAGCTTAAGGAACAGATAATCCGGGCAGACTCCATCATACTTCATGCCAGTGAATATGTCCTCAAACGATTCAATGTGATCCATAGGCTGCTCCGTTGGGTACCCATGAAATGCATTCTGTCTCATCAGCGAGTAGTAGATGGTTTTGATCTCAAAATCATTTCTCTCAAAAGCAGGAAGCACTAGAGCTGACCGGTTTGCATGATACTCATCCGGTCTGTTGTAGTCAGCTAAAGTCCTCTCATGGGCAACCATCTGTCTAGCTTGGTTCTGTCGTGGTGGCTCAGCTTCCTCAACATCAGGGATCACTCGTCCATCAGCATCAATCCTCTGCCCAGCAGCATTGTAAGGATTGTTTTCCGGATCCCTCAGGGTACCTTCAGCATCTGGTATCAGAATCAAACGCTCACGTACCATCCTTTCTCTTCTTTCTCTTCTGTTAGCTCTCTCTAAATGTCCAAGTTCTTCAAGATCGAGATTAACTAAGTCCAAGTTCGGATTACTTCTAGTTTTCTGCGTCTGCATAAACTGTCTGTAATCGTCCGGCAACGATCGATGCTATCAGTGCAACGATCGGTTCAATCTCAGAATCGCCTAGTGACGATCGATGCAAGGGTGCAACGATCGACGCAGTGCGAAATTGGTACCTGCGACAGAGAGACAAACAGACAAAATCAGTAACTAAAAAAAAAACAAAAAATAAAAACGAAAAGAAAACGAAAAATCCTAGTAAAACCCTAGCTCGAAGCTATCGAAGACTCTAAGAGTCCCCGGCAACGGCGCCAAAAACTTGATAGGGTCAGGTTTTAATCCTATATCTAACTGCAAGTGCACAGTTCAGTAGTTGTAGTATATAGGTATCGAATCCACAGAGACTCTGGTATTCAATAGCTCAAGAACAGTAAATTAACTAGGAAGAAAGCAATGTGATGAAATAAAAGCAATGCGAGAAAGTAAACAGAAAGCAAAGATTGTTGGTTGTGAAAGCAAGTTATTAAGAGCGCTAAGTCTAGGGCGTTCTCAGGAAATCAGACAAGCAGACAGTTCATTCAGCAAGGATCTAATTAAGCACAGTTCTAGAACTCAAAACACAGATATAGAATTAACTAAATTCCTTTGCGATAATTCTCTAAGTCTAAGTGCAGCAAACCAAACTTTCGTTTGCGAGACTAACAGATTAAACTAGCATTAATTCCAAATTTGATATGTTCACAATTATCCTAAACCAAACTTTCGTTTGCGAGAAGTTTAACTGCTCAACCTAATTAGTTCAGATTCCTAAGCCACACTTTCGTGTCGTATTTAGCAACCTAAGATCTAGATTCTAATTGATCAGGTTAGTACTAGCTTTAAGCACAATTAGATTGAAGAACAGATATAGTTATGAATCCTTAACTGAATTAAACAAGTCTAGCAAGTCATGAAATCCTATGTGAGAAACCCTAAACTTAACAAGGAATCTACTCAGACATAGATAATGAAAACATAATCATATGAAGAATAAATTGCATAAAAGATAAAGAATGAAAGGGGTTCGAAATCTTCTCCAAATACAGATGAAGTAAAGGTTCAGATCAGCCCCAAAAGCTCTAAAAATCCTCTGCTCTTAATTATGAAAGCGTATCTAATTAAAACACCAAAAACTTAATTATATAGGTCTAATCTCGGCCAGGGGCTTCTTTGTAAATATCAGAAACTTCTGGATCAGAGTGCAATATCTTGACTCTTCATAAACCGCCGAGTTTCGGCCCATCTCGCTGGTGCAACGATCGGTGCTAGTGTGCAACGATCGACGCATTACTCTGTTTCGGAAAGTGAACTCTATCTCTCGGCCAAACACTCCAAAAATCTCCAAAATACTCCAGTATCTTCAATTCAGCTCCAAACCTGATTATACCTGTAAAAGACTCTAAAAGAACACAAAAAGACACTAAAACACACTTATATCATGGTCTAAAACTAGTAAAAACCATGATATATCAATATGTCGGGGAGTTAGTAAGTTTACAAACTCTAAACCGACAGGTCGAGAATGTTGTTAAAAGATACTTAGGATGGGTTAATAAGGAAGTGTGGGTGTGAGCCGACTATGGGTTAGCAACCCGCTAACCCAAGGTAGCGGTTAAGAATGAATTAAAAGACTTAGAACCTTTAATAGGCCTGCTTGGGGTGATTGTGTGATTGATTGTGATGGTGTGTTTTTGTGTTATTGTTGTGAGTTTCTGTGCAGGTTGTTAGACTGCTCGGTGTTGGGCCGAGCAGTTATTGTGTGGTCACTTACTCCGGTCTCGGGACCGGGTAAGTTAGTGGTGCTGACTAGGTATCTTACCTAGTCAGAGCGGTGAGTCGGCTAGTGTAGAGGCTTGCGGAATGGTTGGGATTATTATTGATGTTATTGATTGCGTGATCTGTGTTAGAGTCACAAAGCGAGTCTGCATGTTTACTTTTCTGCACTAGGACTTTAGGGTGCGTTAGATTCCGCAAGCCTAGGTTTTCTTTTACGTTCCGGTACTTCCGACCCGATTGGATCCTCGGGTTTTACCTAACCGGATCATGGCGATTCCGGTTATGGTGTTAACCTATCGGGTGACGCCGGTAGGTGTGTGATTCGGAGAATACGGGGTCATGTCCTAGGGCCGGATCACATGGAAACTCAGGTTACCGGGGGTAACAGGAGTCACCGCGTATCGATGGACAGAGAACGGTGTCCTATACGTGGGTCCTTGTGGGCACGTATAGGAGTCGAGGGTTAGTTACCATATAGGTGACGATGTAACCCATGGAAGTTACCGAGATCGTAGGGCCCGGTATTGTTTTATCATTCTTTTATCGCCCGTTAGATAGACCGAGTCTAATCGAGGACATGTGCCACAGTGCCTTCGATTTCCTTAATTCTTGTTATCTTGGCATTGATTGTGTGTATGGGTTTATCACGACGTGGTAGTGCGTGATCGACCGTTTATTTATGTTGATTGTTATTTTTGGTTTTGGGGCGGGATCTGTAGTTTTAGATAGACTAGCGAGCCTTTAGTGAGGAGCCGATTCACTGGGTGATCTTAGATCGCTCATTAGACTCTTTTTGTGTTTTTCAGGTTTAGCAGCGACGGACGCAGGAGGTCCTTGGTGTAGTTTCGGGATGGCTTGTGACGGGTTTTCATTTGGTGTTTTGGGTGTTTTTATTTTCGGTTCGGCAGCTGCGTTTTTATGTGATTGTATTTGATTGATTTTGAGTTTATATCAATGATTGTTTGTAAAACTCGTTAAACGTTGTATTCAATGTTTGATTACTTAAAAATGAAATTGTGTCCCTGATATGAGGTTTAAAGTCCGAACCGACACAACTGATTGAAGTAGTGCAAGTAGTAGTGCTTGTACTATGGATATGAGGATAGCGGAGTCGAAGGTAGATTGGTGCGAGCCGTTTGTCCCAAACCGAACTATCTTTGGCTTCGTCCTGTGGCGAACTTTTCCCGTTCGACTTGCTCAGGTTCGATCGGTCATGTTCTTGTTTGATTGTTGACCGGTCGGCTCGACGGTCAGCGGAGAAGGGGAAAGGGGCGTTACAACTACAGTCAGACATCTTATGCCATATGGCTAGTAATAGTTATGTAAATATGTAGACGAAAAGAGTAATCGATGAATCTTACCGACGTAGGTCACCGGCGGAGGAGAGAGAAGATAGAAACAAGATCTAGAATTAAAAAAAAAACAATAGCTCAGCGAAGGTACGAGAAAAAAATTCAGACTCCATTTGCAGTCTGACGACTACAATCAAACTCCATTTGTAGTCTAAGGCCTATAGTTAGACACCATTAGCCGTGTGGCTACTAATAGTTATGCTAAGTTTATTCATGAAAGGAGGTTTAGATGAATCTTACTATCGAAGGTCAGCGGCGGAGCAGAGAGAAACCAGATCTGGAAATGATACCCAGAAAAAGATGAAGATGTCGGTTCGGTGGCTTTGACAGAGTATTTGGTTTTTTTTTCTTCGAAACTGTAAAAAAAGGATAAAAATCCTATTTATATGTGGGTCATAAGGGCAGTTAAAACGAGACGGTTTTACCACGATACGACGGTTTTACCACAGACGTAACTCCCGCACATTTTTTGTCTCCCTTTTACATAACTGCCACGCATTTTTCGCGTAAATTACAAAAAAAAAATGGAACTCCCGCGCATCTTAACATTTTCAGACATCATATGTAGTCTGACATAATATTGTTAGACTTCAAAATATCATTATTCGAGTGAAAACATATTATTTATTATTCAGACTTCATGTAAAGTCTGACAATATAGAATTTATTAATCAGACATCTTATGAAGTCTGAAAAAATAATCAGACTTCATATGAAGTCTGACTATATAGTTTTATTATTTGGAGTCTGGAGTACTTGACGCCATTTGTCGGGTTAGGTGGTTTCTCAGTCAACAGCTCCTTTAATTGAGCTATCTCTGCCTGCGCTTTCTTGAGGTCATCGTGCAAGGTGGTAACACACTCCATTTCAGCATAACAAACGAAGATGTAATCAATTTGTTCACCATGTTGGTCAACTCTCAGCTTTAACTCGTGAAACTCCTCCATCATAGCCTCATCCCACCACTTCATAATATGGTAGCCACCATCCTATACAGCCACATTTTAAATATACAATTAACTTCGGATTCCAAATATATGCTCGAATAAGTAAGGAAAAAATAAAACTGGCTACACAACAGAGAAAGGCAATTACATCCCAGTTACGTCATCCAAAGAATCTTCTTCCCGGATTATCGGCAGTAGTGGAGGTTCGCATGACAAGGTCCAGACCGCATAAACATTTCTTGGGGAATTCATTGCATAATCCTGATCGTTGTCGAAATGTGGAACTTGAGTATGAACTACTACTACTCGACGTTGGAACCTGACTGAATTGTCCCATCTTGTGTACCATAAAACAATTGTAAACAGAGGCTAATTTCATACTTCTAATAGAGTCTAATTCAAAAACAAATCCAATTTCAGACTTCTAATACAGTCTAGTTCAAAAACAAATCCAACTTCAGACTTCTAATACAGTCTAATTCAAAAACAAATCCAACTTCAGACTTCTAATACAGTCTAATTCAAAAACAAAACCGTATGGATCTAAAACGAGAAATATATAAAACCTTTATTTTTGTTCAGATCTAGACAAAGTACATACGAAAAAGGGGATGAATCGGACTCAAAACCGTATGGAGCCAAAAAGAGAAATATATAAAACCTATATTTTTGTTCAGATCTAGACAAAGTACATAAGGAAAAGGGGATGACTCGGACTCAAAATCGTATGGATTTAAGACGAGAAATATATAAAACCTATATTTTTGTTCAGATCTAGACAAAGTTGTTGGGAATGTCCTGAAATCTATTGTACTTACTCTAAGAGAAAGTTGTATTGTCGAGATGAGACAATCATATGACACTGGGCAGTCATAATGCTTTGCTAGAAGCCACTTATGATCAATGAGTTTAGAACTCATTGCTAGTGTTATATGATCCTACAGGGTCACAGACCTAAGCAAACTGGACGTAGTATATGAGGTTGATCATTAATGTAATGATCTGGTGAATGCATATTTGATATGCATTCAATACCGAGTTTCTGAGGCAGTGTCGATCGACACAGTAAGTGTGTCGGTCGACACAGATCGCGAATTACCAGATTAACTTCGGTTTAATCGTTGGTTAATTCGGTCGTGGTATAAGTCGACATATATAAGATATATGGTCGACCTTTACACATGGCAGACCAAATTCACAGCCACCAGAAAGAAACTGAAACTCTCTGAGAGATCCGATCTCTAAACGGCACTAGCATCCCGTCCGTTCCAGTTTGTGTGCGTGTGGATACCAGTAGAGGCGCAGCACTTGAGGCGCTAATCAATCTCGAATACCTAATCATCTTCCGCTGCATAACTTTCCAGGTATCTTCGAGATATGATGTAGATTCAATGATATAAACATGAACCCTAGATCCTAGGCTATGGAATTCAGACTTAGGGTTGCCTAATTGGATTAGGAACTGCTAGAAATTCCTTCGGTGGTATCAGAGCCAGGTTCTATTGAATCAGTAACAAAAGGTGCTTCGAGATCTCGATTACTTGTAAACCTTCTGCTGCTAATCAACAGGTAATCTCGAGATCCCATTGATTCGATTATATGAACCCTAGATCCTAGCCTTGGAATTCAGACTAGGGCTACCTAATTGGATTAGGAACTGCTAGAAATTCCTTCAGTGGTATCAGAGCCTTAGGGTTCTATTGAATCAGTAGCATGTTGATTAGATTAGTTGAATCTGAATCTCTGTATAGTTGATACAAGCATGCTAAAACTCGTTTTCATGAAAGTAATTTAGTTTTAGGTTTTTGCTTGAAAACGATTAGGGCTTATCGCACTGTGTCGATCGACACCAATCCGGTGTCGGTCGACACATAAGGATAACCCGAATAAGATACAAGTTTAACATAACTGTGACGATCGACACAAGAGTTGTGTCGGTCGACACAGACCTCGCGATCAGGATAGTCAGTTCAATTGGATTGGACCGGTCATCGAGCTTGGTTTAAATTGGTTAAACTGCTAAACGGTCTAAAGCGATTAATTTGATAAGGTTAGCATCGACCGACACTAATGTAGTGTCGATCGACACTGACCGGTTATCATAAAACTGGATCAATTGGATTGATCGGTTATCGCAAATTGGTTTTGGTTAACCTGCATCGATCGACACTAAAGTAGTGTCGGTCGACACAAGATCCGATGGTTTAGGTTATTGAACCTGAAATCACATAACCAAACAAAAATGAACCACTTTAATTAGAAGAATTAAAACATAATAAAACTGAACGTTTTAAATGGTTCCGTTCCTCAACCAAATATCAAGTGATCCTTGATGTCTTTCCAATCTTGTCAACTGTCAAGACTCATTTCATTGTGCGATAGACTTGCAGTGCGATATGTCCACGATTACATGAGTAAGACAGGAGGTAATCGTGTTGATGGTTTTGCAGTGCAATGCATCAACAATTACATGACTTAAGAGATTGGTTTACTTGACTGGGCCATCAAAATCGTTTTGGGCTCAGAGACATCAGGTGGATTGGACATAAGATGTCAATCTGCAACCAAGAGTTATATTGGATATAACTAGCAAAGTTGTTGCTTACCTAAATATCTAAAATTTGGGTGATAGCCAGTGGCTCACTCAAGTTTAGTGAAGTATGGGTCTTGGATCATTATATTCATCTGAGGAAACATTGTTTGAATATAATGCGAGTTTTCTTAATAGTTAAGACTTCTCATTTCTTGAACATCATAACTAAACCTTTTTCCTTTCTTTGATCTCAGCTATGACTAACACTCATAATAACACTTTCTCCTTGTGATCCGTCCTTGAGAAGGACAAGTTAAATGGATCGAATTTTCTCGAATGGTATCGGAACTTGAGAATTGTTCTCAAGCAGGAGAAAATGGACTATGTCCTGGAAAATGTTCTCCCTGAAAAACCGAGAGCCAATGCTCTATATGCAGAAAGGAGTGCTTGGGATAAGCATTCTAATGATGTGGTCGATGTGAATTGCCTCATGTTGGCTACCATGAACTCGGATTTGCAGAAGCAATACGAGAACTTGGAGTTGCCAGTGGAGATGATCACTAGCCTGAAAAGTATGTTTCAGGAGCAGGCACGAACTGAGAGATACCAGACGGTTAAGTCTCTCATTGAATGCAAGCTACCAAAGGACGGTCCAGTTAGTCCTCATGTCATTAAGATGATGGGTTATATTGATAACCTGGGGAAGCTGGATTGTCCCATTAGCCAAGAGTTAGCTACTGACATCATTTTGCAGTCACTGCCGTCAAGTTATGATCAGTTTGTTATGAACTATAACATGAACAACTTGACGAAGACGTTGACTGAACTGCATGGCATGCTCAAGACAGCTGAGCCTAATATCAAGAAGGGCACTCCAAATGTACTTATGGTACAAGGGGTAAGAAGTTTAAGAAACTTGGCAAGGGTAAGGGAAAGGGCAAGGCCGTCCAGGTTGAGAACCAGGACATGCCTGCGCCGGCCTCTAAACCCAAGCCTGGCTCATCTGAGACTGATAAGTGCCATTACTGTAAAGAGCTTGGGCATTGGAAGAGAAATTGCAACAAATTCTTGGAAGAGAAGAAGAAGAAGAAGAAGAAGACTTCTGAGACTTCATCTTCAGGTATTTATGTTATAGAAGTAAATGTTACTACTTCTGGTTCTACTTCTTGGGTATTGGATACCGGCTGTGGTGCTCATATTTGTACAAATATGCAGGGCCTAAGCAACAGTAGGACGTTGGAAAAGGGACAAGTGGATCTGCGCGTGGGGAATAGAGTAAGAGTTGATGCATTAGCCGTAGGAACATTTAACTTGTCTTTACCTTCTGGTTTGGTTTTAGAACTTAATAATTGCTACTATGTACCTGCTATAAGCAGAAATATTATTTTTATTCCTGTTTTGGATATGGAAGGATATCAGTTTTCAATTAAGAATAAATGGTGTTCTTTTGATTACAATGATATATTTTATGGTAGCAGCCCATTAGAGAATGGGCTTTATGTTCTAAACCAAATCACATGAATCTATAACATTAACACCAAGAGATTCAAATCAAATGACACGAAACAGACTTTTCTATGGCATTGTCGTTTGGGCCACATAAACGAGAAACGGATTCAAAAGCTCCATAGTGATGGGCTTCTGGGCTCATTTGATTATGAATCATGTGAGAAATGTGAATCTTGTTTACTGGGCAAAATGACCAAGGCCCCTTTCAACAAACAAAATGAAAGGGCCAGTGATCTATTGGGCCTTATACATATTGATGTGTGCGGCCCAATGAGCACAAGTGTCAGAGGAAATTTTCGATACTTCATTACCTTCACTGATGATTTCAGCAGGTATGACTATGTCTATTTAATGAGACACAAGTCGGAATCTTTTGAAAGGTTCAAAGAGTTCCAAAATGAAGTACAAAATCAAATTTGCAAAAGTATTAAGGCGCTTCGATTAGATCGTGGAGGAGAATACTTAAGCCAAGAATTCAGTGATCATTTGAGAGATTGTGGAATTGTTTCGCAACTCACTCCTCCTGGAACACCACAATGGAATGGAGTGTCCGATAGGAGGAATCGGACTTTATTATATATGGTTCAATCAATGATGAGTCTCTCATCTCTTCCATTATCCTTTTGGGGATACGCTCTAAAAACGTCTGCGTTTACACTTAATAGGGTTCCGTCAAAATCAGTTGCAAAGACACCACATGAGATGTGGACTGTAAATGTTCCGAGTTTGTCTTTCCTGAAGATTTGGGTTTGTGAAGCTTATGTTAAGCGGTTAATTACAGATAAGCTCGAACCCAAATCTGATAAATGCTACTTCGTTGGTTATCCTAAGGAAACCAAGACATACTACTTTTACAACCAATCCGAGAACAAAGTGTTTGTTGCTCGGAACTGCGTCTTTCTTGAGAGAGAGTTTCTTTCCAAGAGAAACAGTGGGAGTAAAGTACAACTCGAAGAAGTTCGAGAACCACAGGAAAATGCTCAACCCGTTGAGGAAGAGCAACAGTTGGATTTACAAAAGGTTGTAGAAACCACGCCTGTGGAGCCTGAAATTCGCAGATCCGAAAGGATCCGTCACGAGCCCGAGAGATATGGATTTCTCGTAACTAATTGTCATGATTTGTTGATCATTGACAGTGACGAGCCCGCGAATTTTGAAGAAGCGATGATGAGCCCTGACTCCGAAACGTGGCTGAAAGCCGCTGAATCCGAAATGGGATCCATGTCACAGAACCAAGTATGGACTTTGGTTGATTTACCCGATGGTGCAAGACCCATTGAGTGTAAATGGATTTTCAAGAAGAAAGTTGATGTGGATGGAAATATTCAGGTATATAAAGCAAGGGTGGTGGCAAAAGGTTTCAAACAAATTCATGGTATTGACTATGAAGAAACCTATTCCCCTGTCGCTATGCTTAAATCCATTCGGATTCTCCTAGCAACTGCCGCTCATTATGATTATGAGATCTGGCAGATGGACGTGAAAACAGCTTTCCTTAATGGAATTCTGGAAGAGGATGTGTACATGACGCAGCCTGAAGGTTTCATCGATCATAATGCTGCTAGGAAGGTATGCAAGCTTCATCGATCCATTTATGGATTGAAGCAAGCATCTCGGAGTTGGAATCTTCGTTTTGATGAAGCAGTCAAAAAGTTTGACTTCATCAGGAACGAAGAGGAACCGTGTGTTTACAAGAATACTAGTGGGAGCGCAGTTGCATTTCTCGTATTGTATGTAGATGACATACTTCTTCTCGGAAATGACGTTCCGTTGTTACAGTTTGTTAAGACTTGGCTCGGAAGTTGTTTTTCAATGAAAGACATGGGAGAAGCCGCGTACATTCTTGGAAGAAGAATCTATAGAGATAGATTAAACAAGTTAATTGGACTGTGTCAAGATATTTATATCGATAAAGTCTTACACAGGTTCAGAATGCATGATTCCAAGAAGGGCTTCATACCAATGTCTTATGGCATTAGTCTCAGCAAGAAGCAGTGTCCTGCGACACCTGCTGAGCGAGAACGCATGAGTCGGATTCCTTATTCTTCGGCATTAGGATCCATCATGTATGCCATGCTCTGTACTCGTCCAGATGTTGCTTGTGCTTTAAGCATGACGAGTAGATACCAATCTGATCCAGGTGAAAGTCACTGGACAGCTGTCAAGAATATTCTGAAGTATTTGATAAATTCTTGGTGTACGGAGGAAGTGATGAGCTGGTAGTAAGTGGTTACACAGACGCAAGTTTTCAGACGGACAAAGACGATTTCCGATCGCAATCTGGTTACGTCTTTTGTCTGAATGGCGGTGCAGTCAGCTGGAAGAGTTCCAAGCAGGACACTGTAGCAGATTCCACGACTGAAGCTGAGTACCTCGCTGCTTCTGAAGCGGCAAAGGAGGCTGTTTGGATCAAGAAGTTCATCACTGAACTTGGTGTGGTTCCTAGTATTTCTGAGCCAGTGGCTTTGTATTGTGACAACAATGGAGCCATTGCGCAAGCAAAGGAACCTAGATCACACCAGAAGTCCAAACACATAGAGAGGAGATATCACCTTATCCGGGATATTATTAATAGAGGAGATGTGAAGATCAGCAGAGTCCGACGGATGAGAATGTTGCTGATCCACTGACCAAGCCTCTCCCAAGGCCTAAGCATGAGATTCATACTGCTGCTATAGGCATTAGATTTCTTAAGATATGATTTTTATTTCAGTGGGAGTTATATTTGGTTTTTAGTTATGTCATGATGTTCATAAAACATAATGGTTATGTTATTTTAATGAAATTTGTTTCAACATTATTTAATTGTGTTATTAAATAATAGTCCCAAAGTAATTCATGACAATATTATAGGTCATCAAGTACGTGACTTGATCATGAAACCCTATAAGCAATCAATGTCATAAATTATGTTGGTGCCTGGTCGAGGTTGTTGAATTGGGACATTAACAACCGCGTGAGACTAGTATGTGGGGTGACTGATGACTAAGTTTCATGGAGTCATTAATAAAAGTATTAAAGTCAATCACATAGATATGTGATATATCATGGTTTTTACTAGTTTTAGGCCATGATATAGATGTGTTTTAGTGTCTTTTGTCTTTGTTTAGAGTCTTTTACAGGTATAATCAGGTTGGGAGCTAAATTGGAGATTATGGAGCATTTTGGAGATTTTTGGAGAGATTGGCCGAGAGATAGAGTTCACTGTCCGAAACAGAGAAAGGTGTCGATCGTTGCACTCTAGCAACGATCGTTGCACCAGCGAGATGGGCCAAAAGTTCGGCGGTTTAGAAGAATCAAGATATTGCACTTTGATCCAGAAGTTCCTGATATTTACAAAGAAGCCCCTGGCCGAGATTATGCCTATATAATAGAGTTTTTAGAGTTTTTATTAGATACACTTTCATAATTAAGAGCAGAGGATTTTTAGAGCTTTTGGGGCTGATCTGAACCTAATTCATCATCTGTATTTGGAGAAGATTTCGAACCCCTTTTACTCTTATTCTTTTATGCAATTTACTTATCATATGATCATGTTTTCATTATCTATGTCTGAGTAGATTCCTAGTTAGACTTAGGGTTTCTCACATAGGATTTTATGACTTGCTAGACTTGTTCAATTTCAGTTAAGGATTCAAACTATATCTGTTCTTCAATTTAATTGTGCTTAAAGCTAGTTCTAACCTGATCAATTAGAATCTAGATCTTAGGTTGCTAAATACGTCACGGAAGTGGGGTTTAGGAATCTGAACTAATTAAATTGGGCAATTAAACTTTGCGCAAACGAAAGTTTGGTTTAGGATAATTGTGAACATATCAAACTTGGGATTAATGCTAGTTTAATCTGTTAGTTCTCGCAAACGGAAGTTTGGTTTGCTGCACTTAGACTTAGAGAATTATCGCAAAGGAATTTGGTTAATTCTATATCTGTGTTTTGAGTTCTAGAACTGTGCTTAATTAGATCCTTGCTGAATGAACTGTCTGCTAGTCTGATTTCCTGAGAATACCCTAGGTTTGACGCTTTTAATTACTTGCTTTCACAACCAATAATCTCTGCTACTGATTTACTTTCTTGCACTATTTTCAATACAATCACATTGCTTATTTCTAGTATTCATTCCCTACGGTTTGATTCTCTTGAGACCAAGTGTCCCTGTGGATTCGATAACCCTATATACTACTTTGACATTGCTGTACACTTGCAGTTTAGTATAGGGATTAATTCTTGACCTATCAAGTTTTTGGCGCCGTTGCCGGGGACTCTTTGAGTCTTCGATAGGACCGAACTTAGGGTTTTACTAGAAATTTTTCGTTTTTCGTTTTTGTTTTTCGTTTTTTTTATTTATTTTGCTAACTTTTTCTCTGTTTCTCTCTGTCGCAGGTACGAATTTCGCCTTGCATCGATCGTTGCACCCTTGCATCGATCGCTGCTAAGCGATTTGAGATTGAATCGATCGTTGCACTGACAGCATCGATCGTTGCTGGACGATTACAGACAGTTTATGCCAACGCAGAACACTCGAAGTAATCCGAACTCGAGCTTAGTTAATCTCAACCTAGAAGAACTTGGACGTCTAGAGAGGACTATCAGAAGAGAAAAGAGAGAAAGAATGATACAAGAACGCTTGATCTTGATACCAGATGCTGATGGAGTCCTGAGGGATCCAGAGAACAATCCTTACAATGCTGCTGGGCAAAGGATTGATGCTGAGGGACGAGTGATCCCTGATGAAGTTGAGCCACAAGGTAGAGAGATGGTAGTTCACGAGAGGACACTAGCTGATTACAATAGACCTGATGAGTTTCATGCAAACCGAGCAGCTCTAGTGCTTCCTGCCTTCGAGAGGAATGATTTTGAGGTAAAAACTATCTACTACCAACTGATGAGGCAGATTGCTTTTCATGGTCTTCAATCAGAGCAGCCTATGGATCACATTGACAAGTTTGAGGACATAGTCACTGGCATGAAATATGAAGGAGTATGCCCGGACTATCTGTTCCTTAAGCTATTTCCGCACAGTCTTGCTGGAGACGCTAGTGCATGGCTGAGACAACTGGCACCTGGCCAGTACACTACTTGGACAGCCTTAAAGAGTGAGTTCCTGCGTCACTTCTACGACGCTGCGCGCTCAGATCAGTCCAGACAGGACATACTCACTTTTTCCCAAGGAGCTGTGGAGCCTTTGACAACCGCATGGATGAGATTTAAGAAATATCAGCGTGATTGTCCACACCATGGATTCACAGAAGTACAGCTGATAGGTATTTTCTTCAGAGGCATAGATCTCCCTTAGCAGACTGCGCTAGATAATTCCAGTGATGCAAATTTCAGCACCAGAACTCCTACACAAGCTAAACGGTTGATAGAGAACCTGATTGGCAGCAATAGTTGCAAAACAATGGATGAAAGGAGGAAGAGATCTGGTGGAACTGTAGAGAATTCTGATATAGCTAATATTAGATCCAGATTGGACACAGTTTACAATCTCCTGACAAATAAGAAAGCTGTCCACTTTGCCCAAGATGTGGAGGTGATTCAGACTGAGGAGGACACTCAGGAAGAAGAAGTGAATTTCATAGGAGGTTCCGGTTTCCAAGGTAATAGATTTAACAATCAACAGGGGAACAGATTCTCAAATGGAGGACAGAATGGAGGTTTTCAGAAGACCTATGGACAGGGTAATCAGAGAACCTATGGATCTACATCTTATCAGACTCCTCCTGCACCTACAGCACATGAGAGCAAAATGGAGGCTATGATGGAACAACTGATGGAAAGTCAAACCAAGCTTTCTGTAGACAACAACAAGAAGCTGGACGCTGTCTATCAGGACCTCAATGGGAAGTTTGAGACATTGAGCACTCACATGAAGCAGTTGGACACTCAGGTGAATCAGATGTCCAGCTCACTGAAAGGAAAAGGAGTTGCAGACACTCATATTAAGGCCTGGTCTGTAATGATTAATGATGGATCTTATCTAGGGGAGAAATTTGAGCTAAGTACAGCTGAGTTGGTGACTGAGGCAGAATTTTCGGATTTCTGTGAAAAACTCTCGGGTGGAAGTTGTGATGATCGCGATGCAACGATCGATACACATCTGGCATCGATCGATGCAGGTCGTGAACAAGCAGAGAATCCGTGGGATGAAAATGAGATTGATGCAGAACTAGCCCGCCTATTCCCTGATACATCTGAAATCACTCCAGAGGATGTTTATGCACGAGCTATTTGGCACTGTCCCAAGGTGTCTGAAGTGATTAAACAAGAGATTGAAGAGCTGAAAAGGCTAGAAAAGAGTGGTGAAGACTTGGAAGAAATTCCATCATCTGATGATCCACCTTATCATCCATGTGTTCAGAAATATTTGAACAAGATGTTGCCTTTAGATGAAGAGCTGAGAGAATGGGTGATAGTAGTTCCTCAGCATATTAGTGATGTTCTGTTAACTAAGGTCCCAAAGAAACTGCCTGATCCTGGAGTCTTTGTACTTGATTGTTCTATCTTTGAAGATAGTTTTAGGCGTTCTCTGTGTGATTTAGGAGCTGCTGGGAGCATAATGCCTTACTCTGTGGCAGAGAAGCTGGGTATGATGGATTTTGCTCCTACTAGGACACGTCTTATCCTAGCTGATCAGTCCATGCGAGTTCCTGAAGGACTCCTTATGGATATTCCGGTAAGAGTTGGAAACTACTTAGTTCCGACGGACTTCCTTGTGCTGAAATATGCCTGCGATCCGGATGAAGCTTTATTGCTTGGGAGACCATTCTTGGCTACAGCAGGAGCTGTGATTGATGTTAGACAGAGTCTAATAGACCTCCACCTGGGAGATGAGACGCTGCGATATGAGATGGAGAAGCTGCGGAAGCCACTGATAGATGGACAGACTTTCAAGATCTTGGAAGCAGATGATGAGCAGCTGAATGAGACTGTGATAATAGATCCTGGAGCGCATTTTACTCCATTTTTTCTTGGACTGAAGCATTCTGCAACAGCCTATTCTCCGCCATGGATGAGGAGACTTGAACAGAGACAGAAAAAGTCTCTGTCAGGATCTTCCGGAGCCTGAAAGATCTTGCGCGTCCGGTCAAGCTATTGACCTTAAACAAGCGCTGGGTGGGAGGCAACCCACCATTAGGTACTGGTGTTTTTCTACTTAATTTTTGGTGTTTTTGTTAGGATTTTACGTTTGTTTTTGTTTCTGGTGCAGTCATGTTTGCAGGTCTCGGACAAAATCGCAGTGCAGCGATCGATGCATTTCTGCATCGATCGTCACAACACGAAATGAATCGCATTGCAGCGATCGTTGCGGTCCTGAGCAACGATCGACCATACACGAAAATCGCCAAGTAACGGTCGATGCATCTAATGCACCGATCGATGCTGTGCGACAGAGGTAACCCGACAGACATGATTTCACCTTTTCAATTTATTTTATTTTCTTTTTACCGATCCTTCGCTGGACACTACTGGGGACAGTGTGTCTTAAGTGTGGGGGAGGTGCTACTGACGTTTATCTTTCTGTTTTCTTAAGAGTCAGTCCGTTTTTCAAAATTTTTTGTTTTATTGAGTCAAAATTGTTTAAGTAAGAAACTATGATTTTCGGAGGAGATTTACAAAACTTGCAGGAACTTAAGTAACCATTGGGATGAAGTTGCAGGATCTATCTCTGACTGTTAGAAAACTCAGACACGGATCAACCTACTGGGAACACCCACATCACTTCAGGTATCAGAGGATCCTTTTACTGACTTCACCCCTAATACTGACTTAGATTTTCTCACCTAAGGGCTTGGTATACTTTATGTCGGATTCCCTGTTAGTTCTGACACAGCCTGTAAACCTGTCCTATTTAGTTCCCTTCTCCCCTTCTAAAAAAAAAAAAAAAAAAAAAAAGATAATAAACTGAGGATGAGTTAGTAACTCCGAAGTGGTCATGAGAATAGTAGCAAACACTATTATCTCTCATGTGATCCATGGAATGTGTCCAAAGTACACCCCATAACGGGAAGAACACTGATAAAAAAAATAAAATGATACCCAGTGGGAAAAAATCAGTTGTTAAAGAAGGGAAAGAGAAGAAAGGGACTAGAGAAAGATAGTATGGTGGTCTAGAGCTGATTAGGTAAGAATCCATGTGCCTTTAGATCGATACTCCTTAGGTGAGACCGCACTTAAATACTTGCAGAAGTCAGTAGGGAGAATTTGAATGCTTGAATGTGATTGTGGAGTTTACCTAGGACAGTTGCTAAGTGTGGGGGAAGTACATGTTGGTCTTGATATCCTGTGATTGATTCTTTCAGTGGTTTACTAAGGGGAATCTGAGTATTGTAGCTTCTAAGATGAAATGAGTTTCTGAAGAGTTTTCAAACCTCTTCACCATGTTTTAGTTCTATGTTTTGCTTGAGGGCAAGCAAAGGCTAAGTGTGGGGGAGTTGATATATCATGGTTTTTACTAGTTTTAGGCCATGATATAGATGTGTTTTAGTGTCTTTTGTCTTTGTTTAGAGTCTTTTACAGGTATAATCAGGTTGGGAGCTAAATTGGAGATTATGGAGCATTTTGGAGATTTTTGGAGAGATTGGCCGAGAGATAGAGTTCACTGTCCGAAACAGAGAAAGGTGTCGATCGTTGCACTCTAGCAACGATCGTTGCACCAGCGAGATGGGCCAAAAGTTCGGCGGTTTAGAAGAATCAAGATATTGCACTTTGATCCAGAAGTTCCTGATATTTACAAAGAAGCCCCTGGCCGAGATTATGCCTATATAATAGAGTTTTTAGAGTTTTTATTAGATACACTTTCATAATTAAGAGCAGAGGATTTTTAGAGCTTTTGGGGCTGATCTGAACCTAATTCATCATCTGTATTTGGAGAAGATTTCGAACCCCTTTTACTCTTATTCTTTTATGCAATTTACTTATCATATGATCATGTTTTCATTATCTATGTCTGAGTAGATTCCTAGTTAGACTTAGGGTTTCTCACATAGGATTTTATGACTTGCTAGACTTGTTCAATTTCAGTTAAGGATTCAAACTATATTTGTTCTTCAATTTAATTGTGCTTAAAGCTAGTTCTAACCTGATCAATTAGAATCTAGATCTTAGGTTGCTAAATACGTCACGGAAGTGGGGTTTAGGAATCTGAACTAATTAAATTGGGCAATTAAACTTTGCGCAAACGAAAGTTTGGTTTAGGATAATTGTGAACATATCAAACTTGGGATTAATGCTAGTTTAATCTGTTAGTTCTCGCAAACGGAAGTTTGGTTTGCTGCACTTAGACTTAGAGAATTATCGCAAAGGAATTTGGTTAATTCTATATCTGTGTTTTGAGTTCTAGAACTGTGCTTAATTAGATCCTTGCTGAATGAACTGTCTGCTAGTCTGATTTCCTGAGAATACCCTAGGTTTGACGCTTTTAATTACTTGCTTTCACAACCAATAATCTCTGCTACTGATTTACTTTCTTGCACTATTTTCAATACAATCACATTGCTTATTTCTAGTATTCATTCCCTACGGTTTGATTCTCTTGAGACCAAGTGTCCCTGTGGATTCGATAACCCTATATACTACTTTGACATTGCTGTACACTTGCAGTTTAGTATAGGGATTAATTCTTGACCTATCAATATGTGTTGGAGAACACATGATCGGACTTGACCCATTAATGAGAAATCTACAAGATGTTATATGAGTGTCATAAGAGTTTCTCATTACGACTATAGAGTATAGTCCTTAGACCTGAGTTCATCATGATTTCTTGCATATGGATTGGTCCGTCTTGACTTTGTCAAACGTCAGCCGTAACTGGTGATTATAAAGACACTGATTAGGCGTATCATGAGATATGAAAGGGTCATGGATGGAACAAGATGGGATTTGTACCTCCTATATAACAGGAGTTAAATATCTCTGGGCCTATCGAAGATTTGATACTGGAAATGCGTGGCAGCGCTCAAACGACGTGATTGTCAGTCGTTTGTTTTATCAGTATAAATCAGAGTTCGATAAACATGATCTAGCTTAATAAGGATGACACAGTTCTTGCCTTATGCCAGATCGAGATATAGCTACAAAGGGATTAAAGGAATAGATGATTCCAGTACAAGTGGGAGATTGTTGGGAATGTCCTGAAATCTATTGTACTTACTCTAAGAGAAAGTCGTAGTGTCGAGATGAGAAAATCATATGACACTGGGCAGTCATAATGCTTTGCTAGAAGCCACTTATGATCAATGAGTTTAGAACTCATTGCTAGTGTTATATGATCCTACAGGGTCACACACCTAAGCAAACTGGACGTAGTATATGAGGTTGATCATTAATGTAATGATCTGGTGAATGCATATTTGATATGCATTCAATACCGAGTTTCTGAGGCAGTGTCGATCGGCACAGTAAGTGTGTCGGTCGACACAGATCGTGAATGACCAGATTAACTTCGGTTTAATCGTTGGTTAATTCGGTCGTGGTATAAGTCGACATATATAAGATATATGGTCGACCTTTACACATGGCAGACCTAATTCACAGCCACCAAAAAGAAACTGAAACTCTCTGAGAGATCCGATCTCTAAACGGCACTAGCATCCCGTCCGTTCCAGTTTGTGTGCGTGTGGATACTAGTAGAGGCGCAGCACTTGAGGCGCTAATCAATCTCGAATACCTAATCATCTTCTGCTGCATAACTTTCCAGGTATCTTCGAGATATGATGTAGATTCAATGATATAAACGTGAACCCTAGATCCTAGGCTATGGAATTCAGACTTAGGGTTGCCTAATTGGATTAGGAACTGCTAGAAATTCCTTCAAAAGTACATACGGAACAGGGGATGACTCAGACTCAAAACCGTATGGATCTAAAAAGAAATATATAAAACCTATATTTTTGTTCAGATCTAGACAAAGTACAACGGAAAAGGGGATGACTCGGACTTAAAACCGTATAGATCTCAAATTTTGAAGAAAGAAGAGCTTAGAAGATGACGACGGCGGTGTAGTGGTCAGGAGAGACGAAAAGGGAGAGATAATTACACGTATGAAGAAGATGACGACGGCTGGGCGGTGGCGAGGAGGGTAATCAGAGAGTTTTTAGAGAGTGTTTAGAGAGATAGTGTGTGTTTCCGTTTTAGAGAGAGAAATTGATAATGACTTTTACAGACTAATTTTAGTAACTTCCGTTTATATACTGGGTAAATTCCCAAGTAGGGTAACTTATTTGGTCGAGTTTAGTCAGACTTCTTTGGAAAGTCTAACAAATCATGTACGTGAATCAGACTAACATGGAAGTCTGAGATACCCTAAATCTACTAATTACTACTTAAATACCATCATATTATATAGAAAACTTGTAAAAAACATCAAACTCGTTTAATATAGCCGCAACCTAACCATTATAAGCAAATGTAGCAATATGGATGAAAATTCACAAACCCTCAGTCTAACTCAATCTAACCCTACATATGAAAATATGATATCTAACTTCATATGCCAAACATAGATCAAGTTACATGGTGTTTTTAACCAAATATACCTTAAATGGTTAAATTTGACTAAAGTTTATGTACATTTAATTTACACATGTCCAAAATTCTCATGTTTAATTTATGTATCCAAAATTTCCCTAAAAATATTTTTTAATAATTTTATAATTTACACTTCTCATTAAATTTGGAAATTTAAATTATAAAATTATAAAAAAAAAAATATTTTTAGGGAAATTTTGGATACATAAATTAAACATGGGAATTTTGGACATGTGTAAATTAAAAGTACATAAACTTTAGTCAAATTTAACCATTTAAGGTATATTTGGTTCAAAGTATTTATTTTTTATTTAATTTCTGGGTTAGTTAAATACTTCTCAGAGAAGTCTGCAAAACCCCAAAATTCAGACTTCTCAGTGAAGTTTGAGAAACCATGAATCTAATATTTATCACTAAACAGTGAAAAAAAATTAAACAAAACACCCATGAAACATCATATTCGTTAATATATGTGCATTATAACATACATGTGCAAATATAATTTTTTCAAATGTGAATTTCGTGAAACATGAATCTATCCCTAAAGTTATATGTAAATGTTGCACCATGTTCCATTACAAAGCATGTTCTAAGGTTTAAAAAATACTCAACCATTTTATATATTATTAATCTGAATCAAACTGTCGAAATTTAATTTATATACTTCAAAACCGTCTATATTTAATTTCTGTATCGTTTTTTATAAAATATTTTTTTCCCTATTTTTAAATTTAAATTTACTGAATTAATCTGCTTCAGAAAGTATTTTGGAGGAAGACATACTTAACTACCATTGATTAATTTGACTCAATTTTACCAAATTTTAATTTATATACTACTAAATTGTATATATTTAATTTAGTTTTATAAAAGTTTTAACAAAATATTTTTTTATAATTTTAAAATTTAAATTTACTAAATTATTCTGTATCAGACTTCTCCGAGGAGTCTGATAAAGTCATTTAGACTTCTATTAGAGTCTAACTTGTCAGACGTCTATAGAATTCTGAAACAGACGAATGTTTTAATCGTAATTGCGTTTTCCGGTTTTTTGATTGGTCGTAAGGGCTTCGCTATAATTTCCTTAGGCCGAAAACCATGTTTTGCAGGTTTTCAGACTCATTATCATTTTATCTTGTTCTTACTTTTTTCTTGCTTGGAGATTGAGAGATTTGGTGCCAAGGGGCTGTTCTTGCTACTTGTAACCTTTGAGAGAAGAATTTTGAACCCCTTTTTATCTATCTTTTCAATCTTTGGTTTTCTATTCAATGATGTATTGTTTATCTGATAATATGTCTGAGTAGTAACCTAGTTAGATTTAGGAATTCTCATAGGGTTTTATGCATGTTTAGATAATTGATTGACTAGGATTCTAAATCTATTCGTTCATCGCCTAAGTTGTACTTAATACTGAATTCTGGACTGGTCACCTAGGATTTAGATCTGAGATAATTAACATAGCACGAGAGTGTGAGATAATCTGAATGAACTTAGTGTGAGCAATTTGACTAGATACAAAGAGATTTGGTTTAGGAGAATTGTGAACCGAAGAACCCGTTCTTAATGCTTGTTTAGAACTCTAGGATAACAAAGATATTTGGATCGCTAGGTTGCTAGATATAGAAACAATCTCAGCGATAGTTGGATTGTTTATCATTGTGTTTCTAGTTCTTGAACTTGCGCTTAATCTGAATCCGGTTAGTTAGGTATCTAGCATTGTATAATTCCCGAGAACTTCCTAAGTCTAACGCCTTTCTCCCATTGAAAACACTCTTTAGTTTACTTGCTTTCGTTTACTGCTTTCTCTTGGTTGGCTTAGCTTAACTGAAATACATATAGTCTGTCGTGTGAAAATTGAGTCCTTGTGGATACGATACCCTGAATACTACATTCGCATAACTGTGCACTTGCAGTAGAATAGGGATATAATTTTACTCTATCATGGAGCAAGCAAGGCAGACGTAGTCAAGAAAATCCACCAGAAGGTTAAGGAGAACATTGAGAAGAAAACCATTCAATACAAGAAGTATGCCGACAAGGGCAGAAAAGAAGTTACCTTTGAACCAGGAGATTGGGTTTGGCTTCATATGATAATAGAGAGGTTTCCAAACCATAGGAAATCCAAGTTAGCACCAAGGGGAGATGGTCCATTCAAAGTCCTAAAGCGCATCAATGACAATGCTTATCAACTTGAGCTGCCTAGTGAGTTTAACATTTCCTCAAGCTTCAATGTATCTGATTTAGCTCCTTATGATGCAGAGGAACCTGTTCTGAGGTCAGAACCTTCTCAAGAGGGAGGAGATGATGAGTACATGGATCCTAGCCAAGAAACAATTGAGCAAGTTCCAACAGTGAGAGTTTCACCAAGGACAAGGTCTGGTACAAGAGTGTTACAAAAAGAGTTTAATCAAGCTATGGAGAGTTTAATAAACCAAAAAGAGATTGAAGACATCACCAGCCAGCTTGATCAACTCACCATCACACCAACTGAAGTTGTTATGGCAGAAACACTTGGAGATCACAAGCAACTTCAAACCAAGAAAGCACACTAGAAGCTAAACCAAGATGGAAAGGCAATGAAGGATGTTCCAAATAACTACATTGGCCCTTAATTAAATATAAACAAGAATAGATTGATGGAAATGATCCCAAAATATTGCAGCTTTGATAGGAAAATTTTTGGTGCTGATTTGATCCCTTTAGTGTGAATGCATCCAAATAAGGCAAGTGTAGCATCTCCTGGTTTAGAAGTTGAATAAATTTTAAACCATAATTCCTTTTGAACCAAATCCAACTCTCCCTGAACCTATGTTGAGTAAAGTTTCCAAAACAAGTTGGTTTACAACTTGATTCATCTTGATCCGATCTCAACTCTCCAATAAGTGGCAGTTGGTCTCCAGCGGGTTCCTTGTAAATCTTCTGACTTGTAACTTGCATATCTTCTTCATATGGAAAGATTTTGAAACAATTACACTTCTTGATGATTCCTTGATGAGTTAAGTTTCTGGAACAGGTTGATTTGTTTCTTAAGTCTTCCTGGTTGGGTAGATATGCTCCAAGACATGCACATATGTCTCTGGTGGGCTCAAACTAATTCTCTCCAAGGATCTTGGTTGGTTGATTTATGTCCTCTCCATACTCCTTGGTTGATGATGACTTGATGTCCTCATCATACTCTCCCTCTTTAAAAGGTTTCGTCCTCGAAACTGAATAATCTGCACCAAGAGAAAGCAAGTTAGCTTTCATTCTACTTTGGGAGTTTAGGGTCTTACCTTGATGTGTATGTGGTGTGGTGATGAGTGGAGTGTCTGGTGGTTATCCTTTGAGCAGATAGGATAGTAGTACTCCTCTTCTTTGAGCTGGTATGGCGCCTCCTTTGCCTATCTTGCTCCTACTCTCCTTAAGATCTGAAATATTCTCAACACTTTGGCAAAAAGACAAGTGCATTATGGGCTCTTTATCACATAATAGACAACTTGAATCCTTCTCCTTAGAGTCAATTTCCTGTGCTAGTGATATCTCATCTTCTTTCAAGCTTAACAAGTTCTTTAACACAGCTGTTGAATTATTGGAAATAAAATGTATCAAAGAAAGACTTAGCTTTTTAATAGATGTTGGGTCTTTGCTTGGGTCTGGTGGTTTCTCCTTGATGTTCTCCTTTTCTCTACTGTCTTGATCAGTCTGATCACTTAGTATAAGGACTATTTCTGAGCTTCTCTTCACATTCTCTTCTCCCTTGTGCTTTATATTTGTAGAGATGCTCATTGGGAAGAACAAGTGCATTATATCTGTTCTTGGAGTACTTAAAACGGATGGTATGATACTTATACTTACATGTTCAGCTTCAGTAGGTTGTATGAGGGTTTGGACCTTCTGCTCTTGTGAGCTAGTGATCATTAAAGGTTCATCTTCTTTCCTGATCACCAAAACATGTTTCTCTGGTCTTTGATCTTCTTCCCTACTGACTTTTATTTGCTCATGCTCTTTACTGCTCAGTTCTTCTTTCCCTGCAGCAAATCCTTTTGACGAAGACAAATGCATGACACTAGAATTGGGAAATGACAAATCAGAATGAGTTAAACTAGCACTGGTTGCAGTTTTCGTTCCTAGTGATATTTCTTTCAACAATTGCTTAGATGGACAGGTTGCAGCAAAATGTGCTCTCTTATGACATATCACTACAAAAATTATGCTTATTGATAGCAGTATACAATAGCACGGATTTCCATTCTGCTATTGTAGATAATTTTCAGATTTTTTAACTTTTAATAGCATTGTTTAAACGCTAAGATAAAGTTTTAATAAGCGGGAACACAATTAGCCCAATCCGCCAATACTTTGGCGAAATTTCATTTAACCCGCGAGCTTTCCCCTCTTCTCATTCATCTGAAAATCTAAGTACCGCGAACCCTAAAAACAATTCCCCCCAAAACATTCAGCTCAATCTCAATGTCTCTCTCTTACAGACACAATTAACTCATAATTAAGAAAGCTAAATCTCTGTCTCGAAAAAACCCAGAGCTCGCGAAAGATTCTTCTTTTAGCCAAAGATTCTTCTTGACTTCGGTGAACAAAACCCAGAGAGAGCTCGACTACGGTGAACAAAATCGAAGGTATTTAGCCTAAGATTCTTCTTTTGTTAGTCGGTACTATCAATTTCGTTTCGAAATTTTGTGGTTTTCGTGAAGATCTATCAGACTTAGGGTTCTTACACATCGATTGCAAAGAATTGAATTTTGTTTCATCTTACAAGTCTTTACTTCCTTGCATGCACAATTTCGTTGCTTGTGTATTTTCTGTGAATCAATTAGATTTAGGGTTCTTAAACACCGATTTACAGATTTATACTCTTGTTGTGCTTTACCCCTTCAACCCGAGAAGTACAAATTTCTACTGTGTTCTGACTCTCTATTTGTTTTCTGAGTGTTGGTGACAGGTTTTTCCACATCTAAAAGCTTCACATTTGTTCAGGCCAAAGTCCAGGTTCGACTCCTCTTGATATACTTTGTTTGTTGCACATTTCTTATGCTTCTGCTATTGTCTTCTTGATTGTGTGCGAGATGTTTTGTTTTGTGCTGCTTTATATTCAACCGTAGATTATCTAAAGTAGATTATTGAAACTGTGGTTGATTTTGTTCTTTGCTTTAACTTCTATGATTTATGTGATTTTATTATGGATAGTAGATTATTGAAACTGTTGTTGATTTATATCCTCTTGGCTTAACTGTTGATGATTTCCAACATCAACTTCTTTCTGTCTGACATAGTGTATGTTCTGGTTTACTTGTACGAGCATGAGTTTATGTGAAATACTAATCCTTTACATAGTGTATACCCAACTGATTTGTTTGTGTCATCGGTTTGATTTCTTGATCTTACGAATTAAATAAGGTTAGATCATATAAATGTTGGAGAAGAAATGGGTTCATCTTTGCAGGTATTGATCTAACATAAATATATTACTAAGTTTTTGTTTGTGGGTTTTGGACTTTAAGATTTTAAACTGACCTTTATCTCAAGACTCGATCCTGCATACGAGAGAGGTGCATGGGATTTTGTAAACTCTGTGGCTGCGGATAGAGGAGAAAGACAGCTGGTAATTTGCCCTTGCAAGGACTGCCGCAATGTAGATCGTCATTTAGGGAGTGATGTAGTAGACCACCTTATAACAAGAGGGATGGATGAGGATTATAAGCTGCGTAAAGACTGGTACCATCATGGAGAAGTTATCTCAGTAGCTGAAGGTGAAAGGAGATCAAATGTATGGAATGAAGAGATTATTGGGTTATATAGAGCTGCTGAGTATCTAGATGGAGACTTGGTTAGTCCGCCTGACTTCTCTGAGATGGCAGAGGGGGAGGACAGGGAAGAAGATGAGTTCTTAGCTAAGCTAGCAGATGCAGAGACACCACTGTATCCAAACTGCACACACCATAGCAAGCTGTCTGCCATTGTGTCACTATTCAGATTGAAGACCCAGAATGGATGGTCTGATAAGAGTTTCAATGACCTCCTAGAGACTTTGCCGAAGATGTTACCACAGGATAACGTACTACATACCTCCTTATATGATGTGAAGAAGTTTTTAAAGTCCTTTGACATGGGTTATGAAAAGATTCACGCATGTATCAATGATTGTTGTCTATTCAGGAAGACATTGAAGAAGCTCGACAACTGTCCTAAGTGCAAAGCTTCTAGGTGGAAAGTCAATATGAGCACTGGTGAGGTGAAGAAAGGTGTCCCACAGAAAGTTTTAAGGTACTTCCCAGTAATCCCAAGGCTGAAGAGGATGTTTAGGTCTGAGGAAATGGCCAAAAATCTTAGGTGGCATTTTACTAACAAGAGCAGTGATGGGAAACTTAGACATCCAGTAGATTCTGTGACATGGGAGCAGATGAATGATAGGTATCCTGCTTTTGCTGCAGAAGAAAGGAACCTTCGACTTGGACTTTCAACAGATGGGTTTAATCCGTTTAATATGAAGAATAGTATGTATAGTTGTTGGCCCGTGTTGCTGGTGAACTACAATTTGCCACCTCATCTTTGTATGAAGAAGGAGAATATCATGCTAACTTTGCTGATTCCCGGTCCACATCAACCTGGCAACGATATTGACGTCTACTTAGAACCCTTAATATAGGATTTGAACCAGTTGTGGAGCATAGGAGAGCTAACATATGATGCCTTCAGTAAATCTGTGTTCACTCTCAAGGCCATGCTTCTCTGGACAATCTCAGACTTCCCTGCATATGGTAATTTAGCTGGATGCAAGCTGAAGGGAAAAATGGGATGTCCCTTGTGCGGGAAACACACTGACAGTAGGTGGCTGAAGTATAGTAGGAAGCACGTGTATATGTCACATAGAAAGGGTTTGGGACCAATGCATAGGTTTCGGGTGAAGAAGGCTTGGTTTGATGGACACACTGAAAATGGCAAGAGAGCTAGGATATTATCTGGTCAAGAAATTTCTCACCAATTGAGAAACTATAAGAACAACTTTGGAAAGGTTAAAGAATCTGTGAAGAAGAGAAAAAGGACTGTTGTAGAAGAAACTGAGATTGACTCTGCCTCTAGTGAGTCTGAGGAAGAGGAAGAAACAGAAGTAGATGAAGAGGAAATGTCAAGATGGAAGAAAAGATCTGTATTCTTCAAGTTGCCTTATTGGGAGGTATGTTAAAAGTTCAACTATTAAGTATGCATTCATTGAACAAAAATCAGATTGCCTTGTCTAATTTTGGTTTGTTTATTGTGTTTGTTACTTAGGAGCTCCCTGTGAGGCATAACTTGGATGTTATGCATATTGAGAGAAATGTGGCTGCAAGCATTGTATCAACATTACTCCATTGTGGCAAGTCAAAGGATGGGCTTAATACTCGTAAAGATCTGGAACATTTGGGTATTAGGAAGGATCTGCATCCTAGCATCAAAGGCAAAAGGACGTACCTTCCTGCAGCACCTTGGTCTTTGTCCAAGACTGAGAAGAAAGTGTTCTGCAAGCGACTATATGACTTTAAAGGGCCTGATGGATATTGTTCTAATATATCAAGGGGCGTTTCTTTGGAAGACAGTAAGGTATCTGGTCTTAAATCACATGACTACCATGTCCTGATGCAGCAGTTCCTACCAGTTGCTCTTAGAGGTTTACTGCCTAAAGGTCCACGGATAGCAATTGCACGGTTATGTGCATTTTTCAACCGTTTGTGTCAAAGGGTGATTGATAGGGACCAGATTGCAGCAATGGAAGCACAGGATGTGGAAACTATATGCATGTTTGAGAGATTTTTTCCTCCCACCTTCTTTGATATCATGGTCCACTTGACTGTTCATCTAGGAAGAGAAGCTAGATTAAGTGGACCAGTGCATTTCCGTTGGATGTACCCATTTGAAAGGTATACTTTCCACTATATCATACTTGTAATTCAATTACTTATTAATCTGGTATGATAGTAATACCCTTTTTTACTATGTCTAGGTACATGAAGGTGCTCAAAGACTTTGTCAGAAACCCTGCCAGACCCGAGGGATGTATTGCTGAGTCCTATCTAGCAGAAGAATGCATGCAATTCTGTAGCGACTTTCTCAAAAGAACAACAAGTGTAGAGGAGAAACTGGACAGGAATACGGATTATGAGAGTCAATCCATATTAGAGGGTCGTCCAATATCTGCAGCCACAACAGTTAATCTATCTGAGATGGAGACGAGAATAGCCCACCTTGCAGTCATTCAGAATATGGTTGTGGTTGATCTATATGTGGAGTAAGTCTAAAGAATGTTTTAGATTTAATTAGTCATTGATTTGTTATGTATTTAGTCTGATATCTTCCTTTTTTACTCTTACAAGCATGCATCTACAACATCTACAAGATTCCAATGCAAGATGCAGTCGTGATGCTACATATTTATGGAGTCTTCATACTCAGAAGTTTGCTTCCTGGTTGAAAGAACAGGCAAGACTTATTAAACATTTTGGCTTTATGTTCTTTATATTAATGTGCAAGGAGTTGAACTTTTACTTGTGAATATTGCTAGGTGCCCATCGACTCGGAAACTCATGATGAAACACTAAAGTGGTTGGCATATGGTCCACGCAGTAGTGCTAGATCATATACAGGTTACATTGTGAATGGTCAGCGGTTTCACACCCACTCAGTCCATAAAGAAAGTCAAAACAGTGGTGTCTTTTATGAAGCAACTGCAATGTGTAGATCAAGTGCGAGAGACACATCTCAAGTTGCTGACCTTGTATCTTACTATGGGAGAGTGGTAGACATCATCTTACTGGATTACAATGTGTTCTACGTACCTCTCTTCCGATGTCAGTGGGCAGTAAGGGGGTAATGGTGTTAAGGTGGAGGATGGGTACACACTGGTCAACTTGAATCAGTGTCAAGTTTCCTTCATGAGGGATCCATATATATTGGCTTCACAGGCCAAGCAGGTTTTTTACTCCAGAGAGGATGGCACATCAAATTGGTATGTTGTGCTAAGAGGTTCTTCAAGGAGATACAGTGAGGAAGAGGAAGGAGATGAGATTGCAGAGATTGGACCATTGCCGACAACTGTTGACTTTGACCTTGAAAATGAAGAAACTCAGAATGCCCGTAGTGATTGTGAAGGAATATATGTTTGATTGAATTGTGTGCTGATTGCTTTTTTGTGTGTGTGGCTGTTGTTTGAATTGTGTGTTGATTGCATTGTTTTGCCACATTGTGTCTTTTTTTGGTTTTTTGGAAGTTGTATAGCAGTGTAGGTAATCACTCTGATAGTGTACTAATTAATTATATTGTTTGTTTCAGGTGAGCTAACATGGGACGCAAGAAGCACATTGCACAAAGGAAAAACAAGCAAGTCACTAAGGAGGTTGATAGGTTCTAAGTTTTCCCTATACTAAACTGCAAGTGAACAGCAATGTCAAAGTAGTATATAGGGTTATCGAATCCACAGGGACACTTGGTCTCAAGAGAATCAAACTATAGGAATAAATACTAGAAATAAGCAATGTGATTGAATTGAAAGCGGTGCGAGAAAGTAAATCAGTAGCAGAGATTAACGGTTGTGAAGCAAGTAATTAAAAGCGTCAAGCCTAGGGTATTCTCAGGAAATCAGACAAGCAGACAGTTCATTCAGCAAGGATCTAATTAAGCACGGTTCTAGAACTCAAAACACAGATATAGAATTAACCAAATTCCTTTGCGATAATTCTCTAGGTCTAAGTGCAGCAAACCAAACTTTCGTTTGCGAGAACTAACAGATTAAACTAGCAATAAGTCCAAGTTTGATATGTTCACAATTATCCTAAACCAAACTTCCGTTTGCGCAAAGTTTAATTGCCCAATTTAATTAGTTCAGATTCCTAAACCCCACTTCCGTGACGTATTTAGCAACCTAAGATCTAGATTCTAATTGATCAGGTTAGAACTAGCTTTAAGCACAATTAAATTGAAGAACAGATATAGTTATGAATCCTTAACTAAATTTGAACAAGTCTAGCAAGTCATGAAATCCTATGTGAGAAACCCTAAACTCAACTATGGATCTACTCAGACATAGATAATGAAAACATAATCATAGAATGAATAAATTGCATAAAAGAATAAGAGTAAAAGGGGTTCGAAATCTTCTCCAAATACAGATGATGTAACAGGTTCAGATCAGCCCCAAAAAGCTCTAAAATCCTCTGCTCTTAATTATCAAAGTGTATTGTAAAAAGTATAAAGCGTATCTCATAAAAACACTAAAAACTCTATTATATAGGCATAATCTCGGCCAGGGGCTTCTTTGTAAATATCAGGAACTTCTGGATCAAAGTGCAATAACTTGATTCTTCTAAACCGCCGAGTTTTTGGCCCATCTCGCTGGTGCATCGATCGTTGCTAGAGTGCAACGATCGACACCTTCCTCTGTTTCGGACAGTGAACTCTATCTCTCGGCCAAACACTCCAAAAATCTCCAAAATGCTCCATTATCTCCAATTCAGCTCCCAACCTGATTATACCTGTAAAAGACTCTAAAAGAACACAAAAGACACTAAAAACACACTTATATCATGGTCTAAAACTAGTAAAAACCATGATATATCAACTCCCCCACACTTAGCCTTTGCTTGCCCTCAAGCAAAACAGAGAACTAAAACATGGTGAAGAGGTTTGAAAACTCTTCAGAAACTCATTTCATCCTAGAAGCTACAATACTCAGATTCCCCTTAGTAAACCACTGCAAGAATCAATCACAGGATATCAAGACCACAATGTATTTCCCCCACACTTAGCAACTGTCCTAGGTAAACTCCACAATCACATTCAAGCATTCAAATTCTCCCTACTGACTTCTGCAAGTATTTAAGTGCGGTCTCACCTAAGGAGTATCGATCTAAAGGCACATGGATTCTTACCTTATCAGCTCTAGACCACCATACTATCTTTCTCTAGTCCCTTTCTTCTCTTTCCCTTCTTTAACAACTGATTTTTCCCCACTGGGTATCATTTTATTTTTTTTATCAGTGTTCTTCCCGTTATGGGGTGTACTTTGGACACATTCCATGGATCACATGAGAGATAATAGTGTTTGCTACTATTCCCATGACCACTTCGGAGTTACTAACTCATCCTCAGTTTATTATTTTTTTTTTTCTTTACAGAAGGGGAGAAGGGGACTAAATAGGACAGGTTTACAGGCTGTGTCAGAACTAACAGGGAATCCGACATAAAGCATACCAAGCCCTTAGGTGAGAAATCTAAGTCAGTATTAAGGTTGAAGTCAGTAAAGGATCCTCTGATACCTGAAGTGATGTGGGTGTTCCCAGTAGGTTGATCTGTGATGGGGTTTTCTAATAGTCATAGATAGATCCTGCAACTTCATCCCAATGGTTACTTAAGTTCCTGCAAGTCTTGTAAATCTTCTCAGAAAATCATAGTTTCTTACTTAAACAATTTTGACTCAATAAAACAAAAATTTTTGAAAAACGGACTGACTCTTAAGAAAACAGAAAGATATAAGTCAGTAGCACCTCCCCCACACTTAAAACACACTGTCCCCAGTAGTGTCCAGCGAAGGATTGGTAAAAAGAAAATAAAAATTGTTAATGGATGTTTGAGTTCTGTCGGGTTTTACCTCTGTCGCACAAGCATCGATCGTTGCACTAAGTGCATCGATCGTTACTTGGCGATTTTCGTGTATAGTCGATCGTTGCTCAGGACCGCAACGATCGCTGCAATGCGATTCCTTTCGTGTTGTGACGATCGACACAAAAGTGCGTCGATCGCTGCACTGCGAATTAACCGAGACCTGCAAACATAAACTCACCAGAAACAAAAACAAACGTAAAATCCTAACAAAAACACCAAAAATGAAAAAGAAAAACACTAATACCTAATGGTGGGTTGCCTCCCACCCAGCGCTTGTTTAAGGTCAATAGCTTGACCGGACGGATGAGATCTTTCAAGTACCAGGAGGTCCTGACAGAGACTTTTTCTGTCTCTGTTCAAGTCTCCTCATCCAAGGTGGTGAGTAGGCTGTTGCGGAATGCTCATGTCCAAGAAAAGATGGAGTGAAATGTGCTCCAGGATCTATAACCATGGTATGATCAGGCTGCTCAAAATCTGCGTCCCTTATGTTTAATGTCTGCCCACCTATCAGTGGCTTTCGCAGCTTATCCATCTCATAGTGCAGCGGTTCATCTCCCAGGTGGAGGTCTATTAGACTCTGTCTAACATCAATCACAGCTCCTGCTGTAGCCAAGAATGGTCTCCCAAGCAATAAAGCTTCATCCGGATCACAATCATATTTCAGCACAAGGAAGGCCGTTGGAACTAAGTAGTTCCCAACTCTCACCGGAATGTCCATAAGAAGTCCTTCAGGAACTCGTATGGACTGATCAGCTAGGATAAGAGAAGTCCTAGTAGGAGTAAAATCTAACATTCCCAGCTCCTCTGCCACAGAGTAAGGCATTATGCTTCCAACAGCTCCTAAATCACACAGAGAACGCCTAAAGCTATCCTCAAAGATAGAACAATCTAGCACAAAGACTCCAGGATCAGATAGCTTCTTCGGGACCTTGGTTAGCAGAACATCACTAATATGCTGAGGAACTATTATCACCCATTCTCTCAGCTCCTCATCTAAAGGCAACATCTTGTTCAAATATCTCTGAACACATGGATGATAAGGTGGATCATCAGAAGGTGGAATTTCTTCCAAGTCTTCACCACTCTCTTCTAGCTTTTTCAGCTCTTCAATCTCTTGTTTAATCACTTCAGACACCTTGGGATATTGCCTAATGGCTTGTGCATAAACATCCTCTTGAGTGATCTCAGATACATCAGGGAATAGGCGGGCTAGTTCTGCATCAATCTCACTTTCATCCCACGGATCTTCTGCTCGTTCACGACCTGCATCGATCGATGCCAGCTGTGTGTCGATCGTTGCATCATTGCAGTTTCTACCCGAGAGTTTTTCACAGAAATCCGAAAATTCTGCCTCAGTCACCAACTCAGCTGTACTTAGCTCAAATTTCTCCCCTAGATAAGATCCATCATTAATGAGTACATACCAGGCCTTAATATGAGTCTCTGCAACTCCTTTTCCCTTCAGTGAGCTGGACATCTGGTTCACCTGAGTGTCCAACTGCTTCATGTGAGTGCTCAGTGACTCAAACTTCCCATTGAGGTCTTGATAGACAGCGTCCAGCTTCTTATTGTTGTCCACAGAAAGCTTGGTTTGACTCTCCATCAGTTGTTCCATCATAGCCTCCATTTTGCTCTCATGGGCTGTAGGCGCAGGAGGAGTCTGATAGGATGTAGACCCATAGGTTCTCTGAGTACCTTGTCCATAGGTCTTTTGAAAACCACCAGTCTGTCCACCATTGGAGAATCTGTTCCCCTGTTGATTACCAAATCTATTACCTTGGAAACCAGAACCTCCTATGAAATTCACATCTTCTTCCTGAGTTTCCTCCTCAGCCTGAATCACCTCTACATCTTGGGCAAAGTGGACAGATTTCTTACTTGTCAGGAGATTGTAGACTGTGTCCAATCTGGATCTTATATTAGCTATATCAGAATTCTCTACAGTTCCACCAGATCTCTTCCTCCTTTCATCCATTGTTTTGCAACTGTTGCTGCCAATCAGGTTCTCAATCAACTGCTTAGCTTGTGTAGGAGTCCTGGTATTGAAATTAGCATTACTGGAATTATCCAGTGCAGTCTGATAAGGGAGATCTATGCCTCTGAAGAAGATACCAATCAGCTGTACTTCCGTGAATCCATGGTGTGGACAGTCACGCTGATACTGCTTAAATCTCATCCAGGCAGTCTTCAAGGGCTCCACAGCTCCTTGGGAAAAGGTGAGTATGTCCTGTCTGGACTGATCCGAGCGTGCATCATCATAAAAGTGACGCAGGAACTCACTCTTTAAGGCTGTCCAAGTAGTATACTGACCAGGTGCCAGTTGTCTCAGCCATGCACTAGCGTCTCCAGCAAGACTGTGCGGAAATAGCTTAAGGAACAGATAGTCCGGGCATACTCCTTCATACTTCATGCCAGTGACTATGTCCTCAAACTTGTCAATGTGATCCATAGGCTGCTCTGTTTGAAGACCATGAAAAGCAATCTGTCTCATCAGCTGGTAGTAGATGGTTTTTACCTCAAAATCATTCCTTTCAAAAGTAGGAAGCACTAGAGCTGCTCGGTTTGCATGAAACTCATCAGGTCTGTTGTAATCAGCTAGTGTCCTCTCATGAACCACCATCTCTCTACCTTGGGCATGTCCTTGACCCTGGTTTCGGTTCAGCTCCTGTTGCTCAGGAGGATCAGGGATGACATTCCCTTCAGCATCAACCCGATGCCCAGCAGCATTGTACGGGTTGTCATCTTGGTCCCTCAGGGTACCTTCAGCATCTGGTATCAAGATCAAACGTTCTCGTACCATTCTCTCTCTCTTTTCTCTTCTGTTAGTCCTTTCTAGACGTCCAAGTTCCTCTAGTCCGAGATTAAGCAAGCTCGAGTTCGGATTACTTCGAGTTTTCTGCGTTGGCATAAACTGTCTGTAATCGTCCAGCAACGATCGATGCTATCAGTGCAACGATCGATTCAATTCTCAGAATCGCCTAGTGACGATCGACGCAAGGGATGCAACGATCGACGCAAGGCGAAATTCGTACCTGCGACAGAGAGAAATCAGAGAAAAAGTTAGCAAAATCAAAATAAAATAAAAAAAACGAAAAAGAACAAAAACAAAAAGGAAAATTTTCTAGTAAAACCCTAAGTTCGGTCCTATCGAAGACTCAAAGAGTCCCCGGCAACGGCGCCAAAAACTTGATAGGTTCTAAGTTTTCCCTATACTAAACTGCAAGTGAACAGCAATGTCAAAGTAGTATATAGGGTTATCGAATCCACAGGGACACTTGGTCTCAAGAGAATCAAACTATAGGAATAAATACTAGAAATAAGCAATGTGATTGAATTGAAAGCGGTGCGAGAAAGTAAATCAGTAGCAGAGATTAACGGTTGTGAAGCAAGTAATTAAAAGCGTCAAGCCTAGGGTATTCTCAGGAAATCAGACAAGCAGACAGTTCATTCAGCAAGGATCTAATTAAGCACGGTTCTAGAACTCAAAACACAGATATAGAATTAACCAAATTCCTTTGCGATAATTCTCTAGGTCTAAGTGCAGCAAACCAAACTTTCGTTTGCGAGAACTAACAGATTAAACTAGCAATAAGTCCAAGTTTGATATGTTCACAATTATCCTAAACCAAACTTCCGTTTGCGCAAAGTTTAATTGCCCAATTTAATTAGTTCAGATTCCTAAACCCCACTTCTGTGACGTATTTAGCAACCTAAGATCTAGATTCTAATTGATCAGGTTAGAACTAGCTTTAAGCACAATTAAATTGAAGAACAGATATAGTTATGAATCCTTAACTGAATTTGAACAAGTCTAGCAAGTCATGAAATCCTATGTGAGAAACCCTAAACTCAACTATGGATCTACTCAGACATAGATAATGAAAACATAATCATAGAATGAATAAATTGCATAAAAGAATAAGAGTAAAAGGGGTTCGAAATCTTCTCCAAATACAGATGATGTAACATGTTCAGATCAGCCCCAAAAAGCTCTAAAATCCTCTGCTCTTAATTATCAAAGTGTATTGTAAAAAGTATAAAGCGTATCTCATAAAAACACTAAAAACTCTATTATATAGGCATAATCTCGGCCAGGGGCTTCTTTGTAAATATCAGGAACTTCTGGATCAAAGTGCAATAACTTGATTCTTCTAAACCGCCGAGTTTTGGCCCATCTCGCTGGTGCATCGATCGTTGCTAGAGTGCAACGATCGACACCTTCCTCTGTTTCGGACAGTGAACTCTATCTCTCGGCCAAACACTCCAAAAATCTCCAAAAAGCTCCATTATCTCCAATTCAGCTCCCAACCTGATTATACCTGTAAAAGACTCTAAAAGAACACAAAAGACACTAAAAACACACTTATATCATGGTCTAAAACTAGTAAAAACCATGATATATCAGAGGTGCTGGCCAAAGGAGATACAGACGAGGTGGAACATTTGGGAGTTGTGTATTACCAAACACATACCGAAGGTATACAACAGCCAGAAGAACAAGCTCAGGATGTTGCGGAAGAACCAAAGGATGATGAGCATCAGCAAGATGAAGCACAAGCTCAGGCAGATGATGGAGCAACACAGGCAGCACACTCTGAACAAGAAAACCATGATGACGGGATGGGAGGGCTTGATGGTGAAACACAAATGGAGAAAGAAGGAGAAGATGAGGAACCAGTCGTAGGTGAAGAGCTTGATGGTGAGATGGAGATGTGTGACCAGCCTGCAACTGGAGATCAACCAAAGCGTAAGAAACACAGAGGACCAACAAAGATGAAGAACATAGCCAAGGATCCAAATTTTAGAGAGAGAGTTGAGTTCACTGATATGGGAGATCCTGTTGGTGTGGGATCAGTGAAATTATCATCATATCTTGGTCCTTTAGTTCGAGAACATGTTCCTGTCACAGTTGAAGATTGGAGAAAACTCAGTGAGGAAGTGAAAATTGTTCTGTGGAAATCTGTTCAGGTAACTTTTCCTTTTTAATAAGCCTATGTGTCTTTTTGTTTATGAATGTTTGATTGTAAGCTTTGTGTTTTGTTGGTGTTTGAATACAGGCTAGGTTTGAACTCGATGAAGAGTACCAAAAGACTGCAGTGTTGAAGCAAATGGGATGTCTGTGGAGGGCTTCTAAATCACGACTAGTCACACAGTTGAGAAGTAAAGCTACTACTAACCAAGAGAGGATGAAACTTAGACCGAAGAATGTCACACCAACAGATTGGCGCAAGTTTGTCAAACAAAAGACCAGCTCAACCTTTAAGGTATTGTCTTGCAATACACATGAGTTTCCATATTCAGTAATATCTTGCTAATATGATGGTGACAGGTTGTAAGTGATTCCTACAAAGAAAGGAGGAAGAAGCAAATACCTCACACTTGTAGCCGTAGAGGGATGGTCAGACTAGCTGAAGACATGGTACTAACCATTTAGTTATTTCTGCTAATACGGATATTTAGTGTAATGGCTTGTATCAATCATGACTTCTATTTTCACAGAAAAGAGAAAGTGGAGAGACAAGTCAAGTCACTAGGCTGAAGGTGTGGGTCAAGTCACGTACCAAAAAAAATGGTACACCAGTCAATACAATTGCAGCAGAGAAGATTGTAAGTATAGTAGTTATTAAGTATATTACTTAGTTCCTTGTCTGTTATCCAGTTTTTGCATCTGATTACTGACATGATTCTTTTGCAGAAAAAGGCAGCTGAGATCATTGACAATGAGCATGGCCCAGCAAATTCAACTGACCCTAGTATGGACCAGCTTTCCCAACTATTGGGACCTGATAATCCGGGCCGTTTGAGGGCTATGGGCAGAAACATAGGGAAGACCAAGTTACATTGTTTTGAGGTTAAGAAACATTTTATGGCTGATATGGAAGAGAAACAGAATCGATTGCAACACAAAGTGAAGGAGTTAGAAGATGAACTTGAAAAGTTTAAACATGTAAGGCATAACTTGGACTATGTTTTGATAAGATGGATGTTAATTTTACATTTTGACTATGTTACTCTGTCTCAGTGCAAGGAACCTGAAATGGGAGAAAATTCAGCTGCTGCTAGAGCCAAAGTAAGTCAACAATACATTATGTTTATTCATGATGTTTTTGAAATGTATATGTCTGACATTTTCCAATTGAACAATTTGCAGAGTGTTAACAAACGTGCACATCCTAAGTGTGTGTTGGTAGACTGGTCTGGTTCTGATGCGAACGTCGCTGAGGGAAGAGTTTTGTCGACTGATCCAGAGGATGATATCAATGGCATCCCATTAGGACCTCTAGCAGTTAAAGTGTTTGTGGACACTGCACTCAAGTCGGATGCCTTTCTCTGGAGACCTGCACCCGAGATGCATAATGTTGCGCAAGCCGTTGGGGAGATGATTGCATGGCCTGCAAGTAATTGCGTCGTTCTTGACCATGGACTCCTTTCAGATGACATTCCTCTTATGGTAATGTTTCTTCTTTAGAATAATGTATTAGTTTTTTGCTTTATTGATATCTGTTGGAATGTTAAGCTTGACAGATTCAAATGTTTTATGCATGTTTCTAATAGAGCCCAACGCCCAATTCTGTGAACAAATGCAAACTTCTGAATTGGTGTGGCAATGATGAGGTAATTGCGGAAGGACGGTGGCAGTGTGAGGAACCAAAAGCATTGGTGAATGGTGTTCCTCTTGGACCCAATGCAGTGAAAGTGTTTGTTGATGTGGTACGTGAACCAGACACTTTCCTATGGAGGCCAACAGCAGAGATGATCTACATTCGAGACTCTTTGAAGACCTTTGTAGCCTGGCCTGCAAATAAGTGTGTGTTTCAAGATGATAACTCCACATTTCAGGGACCTCCTCAACAGAAGCAAGCTTCAGCTGCGAAGACATCAAGTGCGAGAGCAGCATCAGCATCTCCAACTCAGAAATCTCCCACACAGAAATGTCCTACAGAGCAAACTCCAACTCAGAAATCTCCCAAAAAGATTTCTCCAAAGCCTAGTCCTAAGAAACCACAGGCAGCCCACTCCCCTCTTAGAAGATCTCAGGTAATTTTCTTAATCCTTGAAGTGAATTTGCTGCTAGAGTTTGTTTATTCCAGGGTAATGAGATCCTTGGTTTGTCTTTCTTTTGTTGTAGCGTCTCGGTCCAAATGAAACTGGTAGGGAAAATCATAAGTGCAGGCTGTTGTCAATTGCTGGGAAGAAACAGGTGGTTGCTGAGGGACGTTGGGCTTCAGACAATCCAGACCAAAAGGTTCATTTTGTTCCTTTGGGGCCTAATGCAGTGAGAGTTTGGGTTGATATAGTGAAGGTCGGTGGTGCAGCAGTTTGGAGGCCTTCGTCTGAAATCGAGTGCATGGGAGATGCAATTGGTTCATCCATTGCATGGCCAAAGGAGAAAGTCATCTTGTGTTAAAGCTTATCAGGTTTCAAGTTTCATTAGCTAAAACTATGTGATGTGTTGTGTGTTAAGACTTGACTTATGTTTCGGATTGGTAATGTGTTGTTGGTATGAAACATGTTTGATATTTTGTGTGGAATGAATTTGTGTTTCTAAGCAGGTTTTGGAAAATGATCATATATGCAATAGTATGCATATTAATATATAATGCCATCACAACAAATATAATGACATATATCTACTTGTTATAATTTCCTCTGAAATAGCACAATACAAGAGCTATAACTTTTAAAACAAAATATATGTGAATGCTATTACTAAATGTATTAGGGCATTGAAATAAAGCTATAACATATGTTTCAATGGCAAACAAAACTAAAGCTATGATAAGTTAACCAAATAATAGCATGAACAAACAATGCTATAATATATGTAAATTATTATAGCATTGACAAAAACGCTATCGTATCTGGCCTACCTATTATAGCTGGGGCAGACATAGCATTACCACAAACGCCATCATATACATACGATGGCGTTTTTCGTGTGCTAAGAATAGAGCTTTTTCTTGTAGTGTATATAGCATGTCTGATCTTTAAGTCTCTTAGAGTTAGTAGACTTACCTTGTGTTGGCCGGTTTAACAGCTTGAGTGAGGCATCAAAGCTGGGTCCGGTTGCATTATGTGGAGCTTTGTGGCTCTGCTTCTGCCCTGGTTTCTTTGGGTGAAACATCTCCATGATCTTCTGCCATTGCTGATCTTGTTTTGCTTGAAGAGCCTTCTTAGCTTCTGCTTGGTAGGTGTAAGTGTTTGAGAACACATCCTTGGGCTTTGGATAACAAATAGACTTGTGCTTAGGAGCAGCTTGCGTTTTGGATTCAGACTTCACACTCTTGGATGTAGTTTGAAGCTTCTCCACAAATTCCTTATGCAATCTAGATTTGAGACCTCTCCAATCTAGTACGGGCTTCTTGTAGATGGTTGGTGTACTCTCTTTTAGCCACCATAAGCCTTTTCTGTGAAGGCTAAGACAGCTTGTATTAGCTTTTTTCTTCTGAAATCTTGTTCGCTTGTAACCATTTCTCCATGTTGTTTTCCCATTGCAAGTATGCTTCAGGTTTACTGCTTTTTCGAGAAAACACTAGGGAAACTCTTCTTCAATTGGTTGGATAAAAGTGTGGTGGTTCAAGCTCAAGTTCTTCCCCATCTGGTTCTTCTTCTCCAAAGCCAGAGCAGGATTCATATTGACACCTTGCTTCTTCTTGGTCTGACTCATATGGATTCAAGTCTTGATATGAGTCTTCTTCTTGGCTCCAATCACCTTCAAAATCTTGTTGGTTGGGGCTGTCTTCTTCTGAGTCATCCATGGAGGCTGCTAGGGTATTTCCTTGCAAGAAGACAATGAAAAATATTTAGAATTCGTTTTGGACAATAAAAGGAAAGAGTGGATAGGCAGAATTATGTATAAAAATTGTTTTGTACTTTTTTTAGAAAATTTTGAAAATCAAATTGCACAAAGCTAAATAAGTAAATAAACTTCTTTTGGGTTTTTAGATTAGGAAAAATTCGAATCAAAGCAAGCAAATTGTTTCTTTTGGTTTTTCTGGTTTTAAAACTTAAGAACTCAAAATGAACAGGATTAGAAAACTGATGCAAAACTTTTGGCTTTTTGGGTTATGAATGCAAGGGATCAATGAAAAAGAGAATGCTAAGAGAAAGAATGCAAACAAACTATTTTTATGGGGTTTTTGATTTGAAGATGCAACAAAAAAACAGAATGATATGAATCAAACAGAATGATAAAGCACATAAGTTTTTATGGGTTTTCAATAGGAATGCAATGAAAACAGACTGATGAATGACTAAACTGAATGAAACATGTTGGTTTTTATGGATTTTTCAGTTTAAGGATGCAAAAACAAAACACAGAACAATCTAAATGCAAATAAGAATGAACTAGATGCAAAGCAAAATTGATTTTTATGGGTTTTGGAATTAAGATGCAATGAAACAGAAAACTATGAATCTAAATGCAATGAAAACCGAGAGAAAAAGGGATAGAATACACCTGATTTGGAATCTTTTGGTATCTTAAAGTATCTCTGCTTAAATGTGTAAATAAGTTTTTTACTTTATCAGAAAGTGTAAATAAGTTTTACAAGTGTACCCTTTTTCTTGCTATTAGGAATGTTTTAAATAAATTTGTACAGAATGGACTCCAGACGAACGAAATCCCCTGTAAGAGTAGAGCGCCATCCACAAATGCCACTATCTGAAAAAACAACAGCGCAAGTGCTACTCTCTGGTAAAATTACAATTTTACCCTTAATGAATCCCCAATAATGATTTGTCAGGGTTAAATACCATTGAATCGGTATGGGTTTATAAAATACACGGTAGCTCAGTGGTCGCGTGCGTCTCTAAGCGTGCGTCGCGTCCAGGGTTCGAATCCTCTTATGTACGGTACATCTGGTACAATTGGAGGATTATTATGACAGTTGTACCCATACATCTAGTACATATGTACTGGTACATATGTACTGGTACATATGTACTAGATGTACAACTGGACGGTAGCTCAGTGGTCGCGCGCGTCCATATGGGGTTCAGATGTACCAAACTACCAGGTACATATGTACTAGTGTACAACTGGTACATCTGGGGTACAAATGTACCATGTACATATATACTAGTGTACAACTGGTAAATCTGGGGGCAGTTGTACCACATGGGTGGTGAGTTTTTATTTAAAAAATTAGGGGTAGTTTCGTCATCTCATTAAAATCGAGTGGCATGTTGATCATGGAGTGGCATGTAGATCATTGATTTCTGAAAAAGTGGCATCTGTGACATTAATCCGTAAGAGAGCATTAAAGCAACCTCATCGGTAAAATACTCTACTAGAGGTTCTTAATAATAGAATATTAATATTTTAATTTAATTTAACTAAATAATTAAAATTTTGTTTTAGACAACAAATGAACCAATTATATAGAAACATGTGTTTAATGAGCATCTAGATAAGAACTTGTGAGTTCTTAAAGGGTGATTTGCACTCACTATATCTTTTTATCTTTTTATTATAATTTTGTATCTTTTCAAAAGAGTTGGCATTTATGTATCTTTTTTTGTAGGGTCTACCATCAAAAAGACCATTTTATCTCTCACACTCTCTTTCTTACTCTTTTTTAATCCTTTCATCCACCGAAAATCTATCCATTTTTTTATTATTATTTTTTTTCTTTTTCTTTTCCTTCTCTTTCTTACTTTTTGATTTATTTCACCCCACATTTTATAAACGGTGGATATCATGCAATGGGTGAGGTCTCCGGTCATATAGACCGCCGGAATGGAGTTAGAACCGGTCGATCTACCGGAATTAAAAAAAAAACGGACTTAATATGGAAATTGCGAATGGATAGTTGAGGCTCCATCCATGTGGATACTACGGAAATTGCGAATGAATATCCATCCATGTGGATACTACAATGATCATATCACATGCAAGGTGCTTACCATAGGTAGGAAGTAGCAAATGAAAATATTGTTTTTGAATGGATAGTGGTCTACACCTACTCTATGTCCACAAATTCACAATCATGTGAACTCTTAACCAACTTTTGTCCATTAGATATGTACCTTCTGTCCATGGATCATGAGCGTTTACCCATGGTAAGCATCTTGTTAACATTTTGTCCATCATATGTTAAACCATTTTGTTAAGCATGAGATGTGATCGTCCAACATACTTTTGTGTCCACGAATAATCATATGTTAAACCATCTTGTTAAGCATCTTGTCCATCATCATTCATATTAAACCATCTTGTTGAACATTTTGTCCACGAATAATCATATGTTAAACGTTTACCCATGGTAAACATATTTTTCGATGCATCATTCATGTGATCGTCCAACATCATATGTTAAACCATCTTGTTAAGCATTTTGTCCATCATAAGTATCCACGTGGATGGATGTTGTGGACATCTACTCTAAACTATCCATTCGCAAATTCCGTATTATGTCCGAATTTTTTTTTTTGAATTCCGGTACATCGGCCTATTTTATCTCCATTCTAGCGGTCTATATTGTCGGAATCATCACCTCCCATATCCTATCCACCGTCAAAAAATGTGGGGTAAAAATAAATAATAAAAGAAGAAAGAGAGTATAAGAGAAAAGAAAATAATTAAAAAATAAGAAAATCGGATGGATAGAAGTAGGCATTATGGATAGGTTGTTGAATTAACTATCTATACTAAAAGACAAAAGCCAATGCCAATATAGTCTTTAACCATCACTAAAAGACAAAAAAAAATAAAAATGCAAAAAAAAAATGAAACATACAATTATGCTATTACTTTGAAAAAATAAGATACACTCAGCGCAATTAATCCATCATTAAAGAAGAACCTTAGTTTCTTGATAATAAGAACCTCAATACTCTCTCTTTCCTACTTCAATTATATTTTATTATATTTTAAACTTAAAACCCCTATTAGATCTCCTTGTTGGAGATACTCTTAGATTGTTGGTTATCATAGTAAGATGTATTAATTTTAAACTAAGCAATGTGATGTATACTACGCTTACTTACATGTTTGGCTTATGTCCTCTTTTTTTTTCGTTGTGACATCTTCACTCTCCCACGTCTGTGCCGAATTAATCCTTGTATTACCTACATTAGATTGTGGGTTATATGTTCTGTATATATCCTTTTCTGTTAACTTGGATGATTATATATTCTAATAACTTAAATTAAGCCTAAGATGGGACGACCTATTAAGGAATCGCTCCAATTCAGCGAGACTTAAATCAACATCTGAGTCACACAATAGAGACATTGTTATTTTAATTTACGAACTAGATTTTGATCCGCGTTTAAAAAGCGCGGATTTATTTTCTTTACAAATTTTAATTTTTATTATTTTATTATTATTAATATAGATTTTTTAATTATACAATCTAATTTTGTTTATAATTGTTAAACCCGCATTATAAAAAGTAGTTAATAATTTACACTTTTAAAAAAATTTGTGTGTTATTTGGAAAATGGTATGTCATAAAGAAATAACGATTTCGTACTTTAAGTTTTAACCCGTGTTGCATCGTAAGATCACGATTTAGAAATAATTTTTATTTTTTTTCTTATGAAAACAAACATTCCGAAAGTTATTTGATATACGTTTAATATTTATTGCATTTATTTATAATATTTTTATAAATTAACATATATTTTTGTAATTTAAATATTTATATAATTAAAATTGATTAATTCAACTTTATAACCTTTTTCAATGAAGAAAGTTAAATTTTAATATTTATAATCGAAATTTGGCTAATCTATTTTTCAACACGTGTTATAATGGTATATGATTTGAAAATTTGATGGAACAACCCGTTAAAAACTGCATTCAAACAGGAACCATAACTTGAACGCATCATATATTTGAATAATATAAATATTTAATAATTTTAATATTTTATTAAATTAAAAATATATCAATTGGAATTAGTTAAACTTGTACAAATTTCATTTATAGAAATCGAAATTGGTTAATTTATTTTTCAACTCGTTTTTATAATAGTTTAAATATTCTACAATTTAATGGAACAACCCGGTAAAAAATGCAATCGTAAAAAAAATATTTTTTAAGAAATAAATAAATGTAAAATATTTTATAAGATTTTGCTATAATATAAAAATAAATATTTATATTTGAAACAAAAAAAAAATATTAATTAAACAATATTATTTTATATATACCAAAATAGTGGATAATTAAATTATTTAATTATAATAATCAATTGATTTAATAGTTTCATATATAATTAATTAGGAAAGTGAAATTCATTATATTTAGCTTGTTTGGATACATGTTTAGTAATTGTTTTGTTTGAAAATTTGGATAGTAGAGAAAATGTTATATTCCTTAATTACCCTTAATAAATATTAAAAACATTCTTAAATCTTCAATGACATTCTTTGTAAATAACACGTGATCCAAAGATTAGTTTACAGAACACTCTATTTTTTTAATAGTATTGATTCTAATCTACCCCCTCGTGCCTCGCTTTTTTTTTTCTTGGGTTAGGTTGTTACCTCTAGCCGTGCATCGTGATATCGCCGCACCTGAAATCTCTTCTCCGATCGCCACCACTGTTTCTGCCATAACTTTTTGTCAGGTTTTTTCTGGTTTGCGTATATTGTACAAATGGTATGAGGATGACTATAGGCACAAACAATGGTCATAAGATTATTGGCTCGTTTTAGTTGTTGGTTTCCTCTGTAAATCGTTGCAACAGCCCTCCTCACCTTGTTTTCTTTGCTTTTATTTAACTTGGGTTCTCTGAGTTTGCTTCTTCCTCTTGCTTGATGACTCTCCATACATGCTTCTCTAGGCTTAGTGTTAGGTTGACTTTTTTATTCCGTTTTCTAAGAAATGCTTGCTGTAGAGTAACAACGAAATATCAATATTAAGATCCTCTCGTACTGCTATTGATTGCTTGTCGATTACATTGCCAGGATTCAAACATATTTAAAGTTATATTGTATGGTAGCTTGGAATTTACCTGGTAGTTCCATGTTGGTGTTGGCCAGAGCTTGGAGTTGTTCTACACTGTAGCATGAATTTCTCATGTCCAATTGGGGAGGAAAAGTTCACGGCTTCAGTGACGGAGGGCGTGGGGAGGAGGCGTATGAGAAAAGGGTGGTTTATTAACCGGTACATGTTGGTGCTCTTGGAAACCTTGAAAGACTGAAGGCTGACGATGCCTCCCTCCTGCAGTTTTTGGCCGTAATAGCAAGCACGGAGAGATGGAATGAAACCTTGATTCACCGAGTCTTGTGGCAGAGTTTGTGATATTAGGGGAACCACAGATGGAGCCAATAACTCAGGGAGATGCAAAGCAATGGGTTAGGCAAGAGCAGTGGTAAGTTTGAAGCATTTATCTTCTCATCCAAGAGGAGAATAACGATGCCCATAAATTCGCCATATTTTTTAAGTTCTTGGCGTCCCAGAAACGAAGGATGCGTCCGTCGACTTGTTGGGAGGATCGTCCAAGTTGCAGCTCACCGAAAGTTGTGTAGTCGGCAGAAACAGGCACGGCGAGGAACTATATTTAAGCCATGTTGGGGAAGGTAAGGAGCGAGAGAGAGAGGGAGAGATAAATCAAGTAAACGTTGAAGGAGTATTCAGGGAAGAAATGTGTACCTGGGATTTCATGGGATGAATTATAGATAACGCCTTCGGAATCGAAGCAACGATTGAGATTAGGGCTGCGAACGTTACGTATTTTAATGGCGTATTAAAAGAGCGGTTGATGGCTTCGATTGGAGATCGTGGGGAGTGCGAGTGATTCCTGCAGAAACGTAAGTCGTTTGAGATTCTAGAGCTGCAGTTTATTTAGGGTTTATATAGGGTAAGGTCGACGGAAGATGCAACGGAGTCAGGATGCCGGAAATGAGTAATCTTGAGCTTGTTATGGGCATGACTGTATAAGTTTTTGGGGTAGCCTCTTTAATTACTCAGCTGCTATTTTTATTTTTTTATTTTGAAGTTCTGGATAATGAGTGGTTTTTGTATGGCCCATACAACGTCTACATCATTATGTCTTGGAGTCATGACCACGTGGAATTAATGGTTATATGGGTCTGGTTACGAAACAAAGTAAATAAAATTTAGCATGCCACGTAGGATAAAAATATGTGCTGATGTGGAGGTCCTAGATGGAGAGGAAATTAGTGGTTCATCCTATCCTATATAAAAGAAAAAAGGAAGGCTCTCATGCGTTGACACGTCAGCCCCCTAATTGGTCTTTTTAAATAAAAATTTCACATCATCAATATTAGTTATTTCATTTAAAACTATTTAATTTCAATCAATTATTAAAAACTACTAAAATATAAATATAAAATAAATAAAATCGAAATTTAATCTTAAAATATTTTAAACATATAAATTTTATATTATATAATATTTAAATTAATTATTTTATATGATTTAATCATTTCACAAATAAGAAAATAATTAAATTTAAATATAAAAAATAAAAAAATTAGGAGATCAAAACTAGAATATTATATTAAAATAGTTTAGAACGATTGAAAAAAACTTATAACTAAAAAAATTATTAAATATATATTCATTAAATAATTGAAGTTAGAATTAACAAAAATAAAATATGATAAAAATAGAGAAAAAGAAGAACAAAATGAAATAAAAAATACAAAATGATAAGCATAAAAAGTTATGGTAATACAAGAAAATATTTATAAAATGATGTGTAGAAATATTAGAAGGATGATCCAAACAAAAACATACAAAATAAAAATTTATAAAAGATGCAAAAAATGATTGATAATAAATCAAAAATACAAAATCATATTATTTAAAAAATAAATTAAAATAAAATATGCATATTAATGCATTTTTCTCATGTGATAATTAAGATAATAAAAAGACAATTAAAAAATATATATAAAACATATTAATTTTAAATCTAAAATATTTAAAATATTCGCAAATTAAAATAAATCCGCGCATTTGCTTAAATTTATGTATTTGTATCTTTTTCCTTTCTTTTTATGAATATAATGATTTTTAAGAGGGAATATGTGCTAACATACGATTATTAATTTAATTTATTTTATAAATAAATATTTTTAATTGTCAAGTTTTAGTGAGCTTTATAAAAATTTATTTCTTTCAACCTTTTTATCATCCTTTTACTTTTTATAAACTATTTTAAATGCATATATATATACTTGTTATTTATTCATTTCCATTCGTCAAACTCTTAAATTTTTTTGTTTTCATTCATAATATTTTAATATTTTTTATTATCGTTTTAATTTTATTAATTTTATATATTTCATATTTTATTTTCTTTCCTATGTTCATATATTTTATATAATTTATTTTTATAATCATTTTATCTCATTTGGTAACATTTTCTTTCTATTCTGAATATAATTATTTCTATATTTTATTAATTTTAGTTATAATTTTAGATTTATTTAATATATATATATTTCATTTATTTTATTTTACTTCTTATATTCTTATATTTTTATAATTTTTTATTATCATTGTATCTCATTTTTATTATATTTTCTTTCTATTTTTAATAATAACTATTTCTATTATTTATAAATTTTATAGTTTTTTTGCTTGTAGTTTTCAATTGTTGTAATTTTTTAATAATGCTATCTTTAATTTTAGTTTTATAAATCTTTATTTCACTTTTATTGAGATTTATTTAATTTTTTATTTATTATATAAAATTATGAAAGATATATATAAAATTTATAATATATAATATTTATATATTTATGTGATTATAAATTAAATTAAAATTTAGCATTTATGTTTTAACAGTTTTAGTTAATTACATTAAATTAAATAATATTACATTAAATAGTATATTTGTTTTAGTTTAATGATGATGTGGAAAATTTTAATTAAAATTGGTCAATCAATGGAGAGGCTGACGTGTCAGCTTGAGAGAGCCCCCCTTCTCTCATTATATATAGGATGATTGAAATTAGACATTTAGACAAACACTTCCTAGAGAAAGAAACATCTAAGAAGAGATTTATTTGCAAGTTCAACCTAGCGTTAAGAGCATCATATAAGTAAGAATACAAGATTTCTAAGTCTAAAACATTCTAGATCACCATTCAATCGTCTTCATCTACTCAAACTCAGAAACTTAGAAAGAACTACTCACTAACCATGATAACAACAAAAATACATGGTTGAGATGATCTACGATGACATAAATAGATGAATCAACAAGAAAAGCAGAAGAAAACCAAACCAAATTGCATAAAAATCTTAAGATAAAATAAATACTTTGCCTAGGTTTGTAAAAGAATGAAGAATGATTCTTCTTACACATCAAGAGTCCATAATAATGTGTAATGAAGTGGATTTGTCGACCATAAAACATATGTGGGTCTACAAGCTAAAAGAAAAACAAAAAGTCAAAATAAACACGTTTAAGGGGTCGAAGGGGTTGCCAAACCTGTTAAATGAAGTGACTGCGGATGATGGTCCTCACAGCGGCTTTTTGAACCCGCTTCAGAGGTCGCTCCGGAAGGTGATGTCGCTAGGGAGGCCACTCTACATGCCGCTGTGCTGCACGGATTTTCTCGGATGCTCCATCTTTGCGGCAGTGTTGATATGTGTCCAACAAATTGGTCATTACTTTTGGAATACACCTCCAAACAATTTGAAACCACCTCCATTAAAAATCTAACTCAAATTTATATGTTGTATCAAAAGATGACATCCATAGGTGATCTTTAAAGTCTTCATCCGAGTCGATGTTTCAGGAGTAACGTTTGGATTCTGCAATGTACATCAAGCCTCACATCTTCTTTATATGATTTTTTTCATGCTTATTGGTTCAAAACTGCTCGAGTAGTTTCCAAAACACCAAAATAGTCATTCCACGACCTGATATAAAAAAAATATGTATATACATTCCTAAAGATAACTAAATGCAAATTTAAGATTAAAATGTGCTAAAACCATAAATAGTAAAACCATGGAAAACATAATATATCAACCTTTTTTGCAACATAAATTTCTAGTAGTTCATAGATAAATAATTCATCCAGCTCTCCATTGAGAAACGAACTAGATATATCAAACTGAGTGACCATTTCTTAGTTGGGAACATAATCTGTCAGGAATAGCACTAGCCATCTTAAACTGAACTTCTTCTTTTTTGTCCACAAACAACTGAACAGAATAGCCGAAATTGTATCCCGAACACCAACATATGCATGTTTTATTATTTACAAGATTTATGCCCATAACTAAATCATTTTATCTAAAAATATAGATATTAAGTTAATAGTTATTACATGATCTTGATATGTTTAGATACTTATTTAACAAATAGTATGCCTATTTGTCTACTTTCCAATTTTCATCTTTTTGTTTGTCACAAATCAATTCCAGTTTTTAATCTCATTTTTATGTTTGCATATTATCTTCCATATTTTGCCAGTACTTTTATTATTCAATTTTAATTCATCTTATCTATTTTATATCTTTATACTTACTATTCTTATTATTATTTATTTCTATCATATATTTTCATATTTTACTTGATATTTTCTTATTCATATGGATACTTATATATCTAAGATAAAATTGACTGTGGGTAGTATATATATTTGGATTGTTTCCTTTCCTTTCATTAGGTCTAAGTTTTGAGGTATTCGGTTTGGTTACGGGTATTTTATTTCTATAAATTCAAGATCTAATAGATATTTTATAATTTTTGGTTTGGTTCTTGTCGGTTTCGGTTTGGTTCTATAATTTTAGGAACTGTCACTACAAGAAAACATGAAATTAGCGACTGGAATTTGCGACTGTTCCCGTAGTCGCGAAATTTCGCGACTAAACTGCGACTGATTTGCGATTATTTAGTGACTCAAACATATTAGTCGCAAATCAGTCGCTGTTGTGCGACCAAAATATTCAGTCGCATAACAGTCGCTATTTAGCGACTGATATGCGACTACTAATAAATCACTAAATGGTAGTTGCAAATCAGTTGCTAAATAGCGACTGTTATGCGACTAAGCGGCGAGTCAGTGAAGAAAAAAGCACGTGTAATGCAATCGGAGTTAGGTGTACCTGTTTTGTACCTAATTTTAGCGACAAAATTATGCAGTCGCTATTAAGTCGTAAATCAGTCGCTATTCAGTCGCAACAAAAACTATATATATGCAACTTCACATTTTCTTCTCCTCAGCCGAAAACATAATATACGTTTCGAAGAAAAATAATTGGAGAGAAAATAAGGGGTTTCTTTTTTCAAAAAATGTCCGGAAATTACAATTATAGGGAGTGGATGTATAAGCGGATCGATGAAGAGACGGAAAATTTCTCGGCAGAGTTCGAAGCGGGAGTGAATCAATTCATACAATTTGCAAATAATCAGCCTCTAGCTCAGAGCAATGGCGGTAAGTTTTTTTGCCCATGTAATCGTTGCAGAAATGACAGATGTTTTCCAGGGAGAAAATTTTGGTTTCATTTGTTTAGTAAAGGATTTATGCCGGATTATTATGTTTCGTATAAGCATGGAGAAGGTATCGAAATGGATTTAGGAACGAGTTACGTTAATACAACCCATATAGATGGGAATGAAGAAGAAATGAGTAATGTACTAGAAGATAATTTTGTGGATATGGTGAATGATGCATTCCAAGGTAACTATCATCATCAAGGTTATTATAACTATTATCAAGATAATAGTTATTTGAATGATCCAGAACCCGTATGTAACCATCCACAAAAGTTTTACGACTTGTTAGAAGCTGGGAAAGAACCATTATACGATGGTTGTCGTGAAGGTCACACGAAATTATCCTTAGCTGCTCGGTTTATGCAGAATAAGGTAGATTATTGTTGGGAATGTCCTGAAATCTATTTGTACTTACTCTGAGAGAAAGTCGTGTTGTCGAGATGAGACAATCATATGACACTAGGTACTCGTAATGCTTTGCTAGAAGCCACTTATGATCAATGAGTTTAGAACTCATTGCTAGTGTTATATGATCCTACAGGGTCACACACCTAAGCAAACTGGACATTGAATGTGAGGTTGATCATTAATGTAATGATCGGATGAATGCATATTTAATATGCATTCGATGTCATCTTTTCTGGGCAGTGTCGATCGACGCACTATGTGTGTCGGTCGACACGGATCGACTGTGTCGATCGACACAAAGAGTGTGTCGGTCGACACAACTCACGGATTAGCAGATTAAATCGGTTTAATCATTAGTTAATCCCGTTGCGGTTTAAGTCGACATATATAAGATATATGGTCGACCTAAACTCAATCTTAACCTAATTGACAGCCACCAGAAACAGAAAAGAAACCTCTCTGGAGATCAGATCTCTGATAGGCACTAGCATCCCTGCTGTCCAGTTCTGTGTGCGTGTGGATACCAGTAGAGGCGCAGCACTTGAGGCGCTCTAGATCTCGATTACTTGCTAAGACTTCCGCTGCTAATCACCAGGTAATCTTCAGATCTGATAGATTCAATTACATGAACCTGTAGATTCTAGGCTCGGAATTCAGACTAGGATTGCCTAATTGGATTAGGAATCCGCTAGAAATTCCTTCAGTGGTATCAGAGCTTTAGGGTTCCATTGAATCTGTAGCATGTTGATTAGATTAGTTGAATCTGAATCTCTGTATAGTTGATACAAGCATGCTAAAATTCGTTTTCATGAAAATCTAGTTTTTAGGTTTTTTGATTGAAAAACGATTAGGGCTTATCGCACTATGTCGATCGACACCAATCCGGTATCGGTCGACACAGAAGGATAACCCGAATAAAACTTATTCACCTAGTGTCGATCGACACAAGAGTTGTGTCGGTCGACACAGACCTCGCTAGAATGATGAATCGGTTCAATTGGATTGGACCGGTTATCGAGCTTGGTTAATGATGGTTTAACTGCGATTGGTTTGATCAGGTTGGTATCGATCGATGCTAATGTAGCATTGACCGACACTGACCGGTATTCAAAACCGGATCAATTGGATTGATCGGTTATCGCGAATTGCTTTTGGTTATTCTACATCGATCGACACTATAGTAGTGTCGGTCGACATCAGATTCGATGATTGGGTTATGGAACCTGCAATCACAGAACCAAAGCATGATAAATCAATTAATTATAAGAATTAAAACATAATAAAACTGAACGTTTTAAAGGTTCCGTTCCTCAACCAAATATCAAGTGATACTTGATGTCTTTCCAATCTTGTCAACTGTCAAGACTCATTTAGTTGTGAGATAGACTTGCAGTGCAAGATGTCCACGATTTCATGAGTAAGACAGGAAGTAATCGTGTTGATGGGCTTGCAGTGCAAGGCGTCAACAATTACATGACTGAAGAGATTGGTTTACTTGACTGGGCCATCAAAATCGTTTTGGGCTCAGAGACATCAGGTGGATTGGACATAAGATGTCGATCCACAACCAAGAGTTATATTGGATATAACTAGCAAGGTCGTTGCTTACCTAGATAGCTAAAGTTGGGTGATAGCCAGTGGCTCACTCAAGTTTAGTGAAGTATGGGTCTTGGATCATTATATTCATTTGAGGAAACATTGTTTGAATATAATGCGAGTTTTCTTAATTGTTAAGACTTCTCATTTCTTGAACATCATAACTAAACCTCCCTTGTTTTTCAGCTATGTCTAGCACAAACCATCGTAACAATTTCTCCCTGCGATCCGTCCTTGAGAAGGACAAGTTAAATGGATCCAACTTTCTTGAATGGTATCGGAACTTGAGAATTGTTCTCAAACAGGAGAAAAAGGACTATGTCCTTGAGAAAGTTCTCCCCAAGAAGTACCGAGCCAATGCCTGGCATTCAGATAAGGATGCTTGGGATAAGCATTCTAATGATGCGGTGGATGTGAGTTGTCTCATGTTGGCTACCATGAACTCGGAATTGCAGAAGCAACATGAGTATGTGGAGTCGCCAAAAGAGATGATCACTGGCCTGAAAAGTAAGTTTCAGGAGCAAGCACGAACTGAGAGATACCAGACGGTTAAATCTCTCATTGAATGCAAGCTACCAATGGGTGAACCAGTTAGTCCTCATGTCATTAAGATGATGGGTTATATTGATAACCTGGGGAAACTGGATTGTCCCATTAGCCAAGAGTTGGCTACTGACATCATTCTACAGTCGCTGCCGTCAAGCTATGATCAATTTGTTATGAACTATAACATGAACAACTTGACGAAGACGTTGACTGAATTGCATGGGATGCTTAAAACTGCTGAACCTAACATCAAGAAGGACACCCCAAATGTCCTTATGGTACAAAAGGGTAAAAAGTTTAAGAAACTTGGTAAGAACAAAGGTGATGGAAAGACGAGCTCGATTGTGAATCTAAGCGAGTTTGCCCAAGCTCCTAAGGTTAAAACCAGTCTTTCTGAAGATGTTAAGTGCCGTTATTGTAATGGTTATGGGCATTTGAAAAGAAACTGCAATAAATTCTTGGAGGATTATGAGAAGCTGAAGAAGACGTACGAGACTTCTTCTTCAGGTATTATGTTATAGAAGTAAATGTTACTTCTTATAGTCCTACTTATTGGGTATTGATACCAGCTGTGGTGCTCATATTTTGTGAAAATGTGCAGGGCCTGAGCAAAAGTAGGATTATGGAGAAAGGACAAGTGGATCTACGCGTGGAAATGAAGCAAGAGTTGCTGCATTAACCGTGGGAGTATTTCATTTGTTTTTCCTTTTATGGCATATTTTGAACTTAAAACTGCTACTATGTATCTGCTATGAGCAGAAAGATTATTTCTAATCCTTGTTTGGATATGAAAGGATATCAGTTTTCAAATTAAGAATAAGTGTTATTCATTTGATTACAGTGATATATTTTATAGTAGCAATCCATTAAAGAATGGATTTTATGTTATAAACCAGAATGTGCCTAACTATAACATTAATATCAAACTTCTCTCTGGCATTGTCATTTTGGGCCACGTAAATGAGAAACAGATTCAAAAGCTCCATAGTGATGGGCTTTTGGGCTCATCTGATTATGAATCACAATGAGTAAAGTGAATCTTGTTTATTGGGTAAAATGACAAAGGCCCCTTTCGTAAAAGGGTAGTGTCGATCGACACAAACGGTGCATCGGTCGACACAGGTCGCGAACGGATAAAATGAAAGGGCCAGAGGCTTATTGGGTTTTATGCATACGGATGTATATGGGCCGATGAGCAGTAATGCTAGAGGAAATTTTCAGTACTTCGTTACCTTTGCTGATATTTTCAGTAGGTACGGTTATGTCTTGTTAATAAGACATAAATCAGAATCTTTTGAAAAGTTCAAAGAGTTTCAAAAATGAAGTACAGAATCAATTTGACACAAGTATTAAACCGCTACGATGAGATCATAGAGGTGAATACTTAGGTCAAGAATTTAGTGATCATCTGAGAGATTGTGAAAGTGTTTCACAATTCACTCCTCCTGAATCAGACTTTATTAGATATAGTTCGATCAATGATGAGTCACTTAGATCTTCCAATATCCTTCCAAGAATACACTCTAAAATTGTCTGAGTTTACATTAAATAGTGTTCCATCAAAATCAGTTACAGAGATACCACATGAGATGTGGAATGGAAAATGTTTCTGATTTATCCATCATGAAGATTTGGAGTTGTGAGACTTATATAAAACGTTTAATCTCTGATAAGCTCACACCCAAATCTGATAAGTACTGCTTCATTGGTTGTCCTGACGAAACCAAGGCGTGCTACTTTTACAACCAGTTTGAGAACAAATTGTTTGTTGCTCGGAACTATGTTTTCTTGAGAAAGACTTTCTTTCCAAGAAGAACAGTGGGAGTAAAGTACAACTCGAAGAAATTCGAGAATCACAGGAGACTGTTCAACCCGATGAGGAAGAGCAGCAGTTGGATCTACAAAGAGTTGTAGAACCTGCAACTGTGGTGCCTGAGGTTTGCAAGGATCTGATGAATGAATATTAGATATACATTCAAAAGCGAGTTTTAAAGATGTGTCGATCGACGCAAAAGTTGCATCGATCGACACATGTCGCGAACCAAAATATTTTGGTTTATGATTTAATTAACTACGGTTTAAATCTTGGTTAATTAGATCGTGGTAAAAGTCTACATATGAGATATGTGCGTGACTTTTAACACAAGACTGAAGCTCGTAGATCCAATAGGATCCGTCACGAACCCGAGAAATGGGGATTTCTCGTAACCAATTGCCGTGATCTACTGATCATTGAAAGTGACGGGCCTGCGAAATTTGAAGAAGCAATGATGGGCCTTGACTCCGAAAGTGGCTAAAAGCCGCTGAATCCGGAATGGCGATGTCCAAAGCTGGATTGGTGGAAAAGGTTTCAAGTAAATTCATGGTATTAACTGTGAAGAAACCTAATCCCAGACACCATGCTTATGTCCATTCGGATTCTCCTAGCAACTGCCACTCATAATGGTTATGAGATCTGGCAGATGGATGTGAAAAACAGTTTTCCTTAATGGAATTCTGAAAAGGGATGTGTACATGACACAACCTGAAGTTTTCATTGATCCTAATGAAGCCAGGAAGATATGCAAGCTTCATCGATCCATTTATGGATTGAAGCAAGCATCTCGGAGTTGGAATCTTCGTTTTGATGAAGAAGTCAAAAGGTTTGATTTCGTCATAAATGAAGTGGAAACATGTGTATACAAGAAGACTAGTGGGAGCGCAATTGCATTTCTAGTATTGTATGTTGATAACATACTACTTCTCGGAAATGAAGTTCCATTGTATAAGTCTGTTAAGACTTGACTCGAAAGTTGTTTTTCGATGAGAAATATGGGAGAAACCATATACATTCTTGGAATAAGAATCTATGGAGATAGATTAGACAAGCTAATTGGATTGTGTCAAGATACTTATGTGATAAGTTCTTACACAGATCCAGTATGCATGATTCCAAGAAGGACTTTGTGCAAATGACTCTTGGTATTACTCTTAGCAAGACGCAGTGTCTTTCGACACACGCTGAGCTAGGGCGAATGAGGGTCAGGCTACTGCTAAAGGCATTAGATGTCTTAAGATGTGATCTTAATTTTAGTGGGAGTCATTGTTATTAATTTTAGTTATGATATGATGTTCGTATAAACATAATATGATTATGTTATTAAAATCTGACATCTGTATTATTTGATAATGGTTATTAAATAATAGTCCCAAAGTAATTTATGACATTTTATAGGTCATCAAGTATGTGACTTGATCATGAAACCCTATAAATAATAAATGACATAAATTATGTTTGTCCCTGGTCGAGGTTGTTAAAGTGGGACATTAACAACCACGTGAGACTAGTATGTGAGGTGACTGATGACTAAGTTTCATGGAGTCATTAATAAGAGTATTAAAGTCAATCACATAGGTATGTGTTAGAGAACACATGATCGGACATGACCCACTGATGAGAACTCTACGGGATAGTTATATAAGTGTCATGAGAGTTTTCATTACAACTATAGAGTATAGTCCTTAGACCTGAGTTCATCATGATTTCTTACATGTGAATTGGTCGGCTTTGACCTTGTCAAACGTCAGCCGTAACTGGTGATCATAAAGACATTGATTGGGCGTATCATGAAGCGTGTGAAGGAACAGGGATGGAACAAGATGGGAATTGTCCCTCCTATATAACAGGAGAGAAATATCTCAGGGCCCATCGAAGATTTGATACTGAGAAATGTGTGGCCACACTCAAACGAGGTGATTGTCAGTCGTTTGTCTTGTCAGTATAAATCGGAATTCGATGAACATGATTTTGGCTTAATAAGGATGACACGGATCTTGCCTTATGCCGGATCGAGATATAGTGACGAAGGGATTATAGGAATAGATGATTCCAGTACAAGTGGGAGATTGTTGGGAATGTCCTGAAATCTATTTGTACTTACTCTGAGAGAAAGTCGTGTTGTCGAGATGAGACAATCATATGACACTAGGTACTCGTAATGCTTTGCTAGAAGCCACTTATGATCAATGAGTTTAGAACTCATTGCTAGTGTTATATGATCCTACAGGGTCACACACCTAAGCAAACTGGACATTGAATGTGAGGTTGATCATTAATGTAATGATCGGATGAATGCATATTTAATATGCATTCGATGTCATCTTTTCTGGGCAGTGTCGATCGACGCACTATGTGTGTCGGTCGACACGGATCGACTGTGTCGATCGACACAAAGAGTGTGTCGGTCGACACAACTCGCGGATTAGCAGATTAAATCGGTTTAATCATTAGTTAATCCCGTTGCGGTTTAAGTCGACATATATAAGATATATGGTCGACCTAAACTCAATCTTAACCTAATTGACAGCCACCAGAAACAGAAAAGAAACCTCTCTGGAGATCAGATCTCTGATAGGCACTAGCATCCCTGCTGTCCAGTTCTGTGTGCGTGTGGATACCAGTAGAGGCGCAGCACTTGAGGCGCTCTAGATCTCGATTACTTGCTAAGACTTCCGCTGCTAATCACCAGGTAATCTTCAGATCTGATAGATTCAATTACATGAACCTGTAGATTCTAGGCTCGGAATTCAGACTAGGATTGCCTAATTGGATTAGGAATCCGCTAGAAATTCCTTCAGTTATAACATGAGTGAAAAAGTCTGTAGATTTGTGGGCCTCCTTGGTTATAGAGGTTTTACCAGATGGAAATCAGGCAAGCGGTTCACATTACGAGACAGAGAGACTGATGGGCAATTTAGGCCTCCCATATCATAAAATTGATGTTTGTATAAACAATTGTATGATCTTCTGGAAAGAGGATGATAAGTGGGAGGAATGTCAATTTTGTCGAGCACCAAGATACAAGACTAACACAGGACGACGTTCACGAACCAGAATACCATATAGTCATATACTACCTATTGCCGACAGATTGAAGAGAATGTACCAGAGCGAGAAGACTATAGCGGCAATGAGATGGCATGCTGAGCACCAAGCAAAGGAGAGAGAAATGTCTCATCCCTCTGATGCTGCGGAGTGGAGATATTTTCAAGATCAACATCCCCAGTTTGCAGAAGAACCTCGTAACGTCTATCTTGGATTATGCACTGATGGATTCAATCCATTTGGAATGACTCGTAATCATTCGTTATGGCCTGTGATATTGACTCCTTATAATTTACCCCTTGGTATGTGCATGAAAGAAGAGTACATGTTCCTTACAATACTGAATTCTGGGCCAAATCATCCGAGAGCCAGTCTCCATATTTTCCTGCGACCTCTTATCGAGGACTTGAAAGAATTGTGGTCAAATTGAGTTGATGCATACAACGTATCCTTGAATCAAAATTTCAAATTAAAAGCTGTGCTGATGTGGACGATAAGCGACTTTCCGGCGTATGGCATGTTATCAGGATGCACGACCCATGGTAAACTTTCTTGTCCAATTTGCATGGAAGATACACAAGCTTTTTATCTACCCTTTGGAAGGAAGACGTGTTGGTTTGATTGTCACATAAGGTTTCTTCCTCGAGGCCATCCACTAAGAAAGAATAAAAAAACACTTCTTGAAGGGTAGATCCGCTATGAATAATAAACCACCAGAGTCTTTGAACAGTGATCAAGTTTATACCGAGAGGATAAAAGAAGTCAATCCTCTGAAAACATCTGAATGCGGTGGAAATGTGATATATCATGGTTTTTACCGGTTTTATGCCATGATATAAGTGTGTTTTAGAGTCTTTTTGTGTTTCTTTAGAGTCTTTTACAGGTTTTATTAGGTACTAGCACGTTTGGAGTGGATTTGGAGTAATTGGAGCATTTTGGTGCATTTTGGAGTTTTGACCTGAGAGATAGAGCTCACTGTCCAGAACAGAGTGATGTGTCGATCGACACACATCAGCATCGATCGATGCACAGCGAGTTGGGCCAGTTTCGGCGAGAGTTAATGAAGAATGATGAATTTGCAGAATTGCCCAGAAGTTCCAGATATTTACACAGAAGCCCCAAAATTGAGCTGAAACAACTTCCATCCGGGCTAAGGTACGCATTTCTTGGACCTGATTCAACTTATCCAGTGACTGTTAATGCTAGTTTGAACAACGCAGAGCTCACTTTACTGCTAAGCAAGCTGCGAAAGCATCGCAAAGCTCTTGGCTATTCTCTTGATGACATTTCAGGTATCTCTCCGGAGCTGTGCATGCATTGGATACATCTTGAGGACGAGTCTAAGAAATATGTTGAGCATCAGAGAAGGCTTAATCCTAACCTACAGGAGGTGGTTAAGAAGGAGATTATGAAACTCCTAGATGCTGGGATTATATATCCAATTTCAGACAGTGATTGGGTGAGTCCAGTCCATGTAGTGCCTAAGAAAGGCGGAGTTACAGTAGTGAAGAATGAGAAGAACGAGCTGATTCCTACAAGGACTTGTGACAGGACACCGGATGTACATAGATTACAGGAAGCTCAGTGCTGCAACAAGGAAGGATCATTTCCCCTTACCCTTCATTGATCAGATGCTGGAGAGGTTAGCAAATCACCCCTACTATTGCTTCCTCGATGGATATTCAGGTTTCTTTCAGATTCCTATCCATCCAGAGGATCAGGGAAAGACCACCTTCACTTGTCCATATGGCACATTTGCTTACCGTAGGATGCCTTTTGGACTCTGCAATGCACCAGCTACATTCCAGAGATGCATGATGTCCATATTCACTGATATGATTGAGGACTTTATGGAGGTGTTTATGGATGACTTCTCAGTCTATGGGTCATCTTATAATGAGTGCTTGGATAATCTGTGCAAGGTACTGACTAGATGCGAGGAGAAGCACTTGGTTCTTAATTGGGAGAAATGTCATTTCATGGTCAGAGATGGCATTGTACTTGGACATAAAGTGTCTGAAGCAGGGATTGAAGTAGATCGCGCTAAGAATGAGGTAATGACCAGCCTTCAGGCGCCTGATTCTGTGAAATCTATAAGGAGCTTTCTTGGACATGCTGGTTTCTATAGACGGTTCATCAAGGATTTCAGTAAAATTGCTAGACCACTAACTGCTTTGCTGTGTAAGGATACCAAGTTTGAGTTCAATGCAGATTTTCATACTGCATTTGAACAGATCAAGCAGGCATTAGTGAGTGCTCCTATAGTTCAGCCACCAGATTGGGATTTACCTTTTGAGGTTATGTGTGATGCGAGTGACTATGCTGTAGGAGTTGTTCTGGGGCAGAAGAAGGACAGAAAGTTTCATTCTATCTATTATGCTAGTAGGACACTAGATGATGCGCAGAGAAACTATGCCACTACAGAGAAGGAGCTGTTGGCTGTTGTCTTTGCATTTGAGAAGTTCTGCCCCTATCTTGTTGGCTCCAAAGTGATTGTACACACTGATCATTCAGCCCTGAAGTATCTGATGCAGAAGAAAGATGCTAAGACAAGATTGTTGAGATGGATTCTGTTGCTTCAGGAGTTTGACATTGAAGTGAGGGACAAGAAGGGAGTTGAGAATGGAGTTGCTGACCATCTTTCAAGGATGCTGGTTGAGGAAGACGTGCCCATTAATGATTACTTGCCTGAGGAAAACGTCAATATGATCGGGACAATGTTTCAGACGGATTTGGGCAAAAATTTGCAAAACTGTCGGATTAATCGCATTGCGTCGATCAATGTCACATCTGTGACGATCGATGCAAGTGTCGAGGATGCGACGATCGATGCAACCTTATGTGACGATCGTTGCAACGCGGATACAGGACCAGAACCTTTCACGCTTCAAATTGGAGACTATGTCTTCAAGGTAGATGCTGTCACAACCGCCGATCGACCCTGGTACGCAGATATAGCTAATTACCTGGCTGCAGAGACTGAACCAGATGATTTGAAGGGGCATGCAAAGAAGAAGTTCTTCAGGGAGCTCAGACGATACTACTGGGATGAGCCTTATCTCTACAAACACTGTTCAGATGGTCTTTACAGGAGATGCGTTGCTGAATCAGAGGTTCCAGATATCCTATTCCACTGTCATGGATCAGATTATGCTGGACATTTTGCTACATTCAAGACTGTGTCTAAGGTTCTGCAAGCAGGTTTATGGTGGCCTACAATATTTGCGGATGCTCATTCCTTTGTTTCTCAATGTGATGCCTGTCAGAGGAGAGGGAAAATCAGCAAGAAGCATGAGATGCCTCAGAATTTCATTCTTGAGGTTAAAGTTTTCGATTGCTGGGGCATAGACTTTATGGGACCTTTTCCCTCATCCTATGGGAATAAGTTTATCTTGGTTGCTGTGGACTATGTATCTAAGTGGGTAGAGGCAATAGCTAGTCCAACCAATGATTCTTCGGTGGTTATTAAGCTGTTTAAGACCATCATATTTCCTAGATTTGGAGTACCTCAGATAGTAATTAGTGATGGAGGATCTCACTTTATTAATAAGGTCTTTGAGAAGCTGCTGAAGAAGCATGGAGTTCATCACCGAGTTGCTACTCCTTATCACCCTCAGACTAGCGGACAGGTCGAGGTTTCTAACAGACAGATCAAGGAGATCTTAGAGAAGACAATTGGGAAGACAAGGAAGGATTGGGAAACAAATCTAGATGATGCACTATGGGCTTACCGGACTGCATTTAAGACACCATTTGGGACTACTCCATTCCATCTGCTGTATGGAAAAGCATGTCATCTGCCAGTAGAGCTTGAGCACAAAGCAGCATGGGCTGTAAAGCAGATGAACTTCGATCTTAAGTCTGCTTCAGAGAGGAGATTGGTGCAGCTTAATGAGTTGGATGAGATTAGAAATTTTGCTTATGATAACTCAAAGCTGTACAAGGAGAGGACTAAGGCTTATCATGACAAGAAGATTGTCTCTAGACAATTTGAGCCTAATGATCAAGTACTTTTATATAACTCTCGTTTGCAATTTTTTCCAGGCAAGCTGAGATTAAGGTGGTCTGGTCCTTTCACAATCAAGGAGGTGCGTGCTTATGGAGCTGTCGTTCTGATCAGCCAGGAAGGTAAGGAATTTACTGTGAATGGACAGAGAGTAAAGCATTATTGGGCTAAGGCCGAGATTCCAGGAGGACAGATTATGCCTCTGGATGTTGCACCCTCTGTCTGATTGAGCTAAAACGTCAAGCTATTGACGCTAAAAAAGCGCTGAGTGGGAGGCAACCCACTGTTTCGTTTTTGCTATTCATTTTTGGTATTTTTGTTGGGATTTTACGTTTGTTTTGGTTTTGGTGTGTTTTTGTCTGCAGGTCTCGGATATCGCAATGCAACGGTCAACACGGTCATGTGTGTCGATCGTCACAACACGAAAATCGCATTGCAGCGATCGTTGCAGTCCTGAGCAACGATCGACATATGACGAAAAATCGCCTAGCAATGGTCGTTACATTTATATAACGATCGATGCATGAGCGACAGAGGTAAAAATCAGACAAAACTCAACACATCCATAACATTTTTGCTTTCTTTTACCAACCCTTAGCTTAACACTACTGGGGACAGTGTGTTTCAAGTGTGGGGGAGGTAGCTACTGACTTCTATATTTCTGTTTTCTTAAGAGTCAGTCCATTTTTCAAAAAAAATTGTTTTATTGAGTCAAAACCAGTTTAAGTAAGAAACAGTGAATTTTTGAGAAGTTAACAACATCTTCCAGGAACTTAAGTAACCATCGGGATGAAGCTGAAAGATCAATCTATGACTATTATAAAACCCAACGCGGATCAACCTACTGAAGACATCCATATCAATTCAGGTATTCAGAGGATCCTTAACTGACTTCACCCTTAACTTGACTTAAATTTCTCACCTAAGGGCTTGGTATACCTTGAGTCGGACTCCTTTGTTAGTTCTGACACAGCTTGTAAACATGTCCGAGTATGGTTCCCTTCTCCCCTTCCATAAAAAAAAGAGTAATAAACTGAGGATGAGCTAGTAGCTCTGAAGTGGTCACGGGAGTAGTAGCAAACACTATTACCTCCTGTGCGATCCATGGAATGTGTCCAAAGTACACCCCTTAACGGGAAGAGCACTGATAAAAAAATGATACCCAATGGGAAAAAATCAGAATGCTAAGGAAGGGAAAAGAGAAGAAAAGGAACCAGAAAAAAATAGTATGGTGGTCTAGAGCTGACAAAGTAAGAATCCATGTGCCCTTTGATCGATAATCCTTAGGTGAGACAGCACTTAATATGCTTAAGAAGTCAGTAGGGTGAATTTGGATTGCTTGGATTGATTGTGGAGTTTACTTAGGACAGTTGCTAAGTGTGGGGGAAGTACATGTTGGTCTTGATGTCTTGCAGTTGATTCTTTCAGTGGTTTACTAAGGGGAATCTGAGTGTTGTTGCTTCTAGGACAAAAAGAGTTTCTGAAAGTTTTCAAACCTCTTCACCATGTTTTAGTTCTCTATTTTGCTTGAGGGCAAGCAAAGGCTAAGTTTGGGTGAGTTGATATATCATGGTTTTTACCGGTTTATGCCATGATATAAGTGTGTTTTAGAGTCTTTTTGTGTTTCTTTAGAGTCTTTTACAGGTTTTATCAGGTACTAGCACGTTTGGAGTGGATTTGGAATAATTGGAGCATTTTGGTGCATTTTGGAGTTTTGACCCGAGAGATAGAGCTCACTGTCCAGAACAGAGTGATGTGTCAATCGACACACATCAGCATCGATCGATGCACAGCGAGTTGGGCCAGTCTCGGCGAGAGTTAATGAAGAATGATGAATTTGCAGAATTGCCCAGAAGTTCCAGATATTTACACAGAAGCCTCAAGACGTGATTTAGCTATTTAATTAGGTTTTACATCAGTTTTTAACATACGCTATCATACTTTAGAGCAGAGAGTTTTTAGAGCTATTTGGGGCTGATCTGATCCTGTACTACATTCTTGTTTTTTGGAGAAGATTTCGAACCCCTTTACTTATTTAATCTCTTTTATGATATCTAATTATTCATTGATCATGTTTACATTATCTATGTCTAAGTAGATTCATAGTTAGGTTTAGGGATTCTCAATAAGGATTTTATGACTTGCTAGATATAATTAATTCAGTTAAGGATTCATATCAATAGATGTTCTTCAATCTAAATTGTGTTTAATGCTAGTTCTAACTTGATCACTTAGAATCTAGATCTTAGGTTGCTAGATTGACACGAAAGTGTGGTTTAGAATCTGATCTATTTAGGTTGAGCAATTTAATTACTCGCAAAGAAATTTGGTTTAATTAGATTGTGAAAATATCGAACTTGATCATTAAAGCTGGTTTAATCTGTTAGGAATTACAAAGACATTTGGATTTCTGCAATTAGGCTTAGAGAATTCTCACAATAAAAGTTGGTTAATTCTATATCTGTGTTTTGAGTTCTAGAACTGTGCCTAATTTGATCATGACTGAATGATTTATTTGCTTGTCTGATTTCCTGAGAACTCCCTAGACTTAGCGCCCTTAGTTAACTGCTTACAAACCGAACTTGCTACTTGTTTACTTTCTCGCATTGCTTTTAGTTTCTCAATACAATTTTCTTTCTCCTAGTTTAATCTTTTCTGTTCTAATTCTATCGTTGCCTAGAGTCCTCGTGGATTCGATCCCTAAGTACTACATTGATATTATTGTGCACTTGCAGTTAGTATAGGGTTAAAACTCTGAGCCTATCAAAATGGTCATGAGAAAAAGAAGCTTGGATATGGAAAGTGGCATAACTGGCACAAAGAAAGCATCTTCTGGGAGTTGCCGTACTGGAGGGACCTCAGCCTCCGACATAATCTTAACGTGATGCATATAGAGAAGAATTTTTTTTACAACATCATGAATACTCTTATGAGTGTGGCGGGTAAATCGAAAGACAACGTCAAGTCGAGATTGGATATAGATTGGTTCCGTGATCGGGTACACTTACATTTTGATGCGAATGGTGAAACTCCTTTTCCAGTAAACACATTGGAAGAAGTCGAGAGAAAAAGATTATTAGAATGTGTCAAAACGGTACAATTCCCAGACGGTTATACATCAGACTTGGCTAGTTGTGTAGATTTGGACAAGGAAAATTTTTCGGGCATGAAGAGTCATGATTACCATGTTTTTATGGAGCGGCTAATTCCATTTGTCTTTGCAGAACTCCTAGAACGGAACGTCCACCTTGCATTGTCAGGTATTTACATATAGTTCAACGAATTGGTATACGTAATATATATTATTATATTTCCTTATATCACTAACCTTTGTTTGATGAATATATTATTTAATTGTAGGGGTTGGAGGATTCTTTCGTGACTTATGTTCCCGAACTTTTCAAAAAGATCGCGCCCAAATTCTAAAACAAAACATTGTGTTAATCATATGTAATTTGGAAAAAATATTTCCACCATCATTTTTCGACGTGATGGAGCATCTGCCTATATATCTCCCATACGAAGCTGAATTAGGAGGCCCTGTGCAGTTTAGGTGGATGTATCCTTTTGAAAGATTTTTTAAAAAGTTGAAAAGAAAAGCAAAAAATAAAAGATATGCATCAGGATCGATTGTTGAATCATATATCAATGACGAGATAGCTTATTTCACAGAACACTATTTTCCTGTGCATATTCAAACGAAGTCAAGGTATAAACCCACTATACTTTTTACACACATATGGTATATATTAATTCTAATGTGATTTTCTTGTCACGATCTTATCTGGTCATAGGTTTACAAGATTCGATGAAGGCGAAGTCCCCGTATATTATGTCTCTGATATACCTGATATATTCACTCACATAGGTCGTCCAAGTGGGGAAATGGAAGAAATATGGCTTTCGGAGAAAGACCATCATTGCGCACATGCATATGTTTTGCGAAAATGTGAATATTTCCAGCCTTTGGAGAGGTATATATTTAAATCATTTGGTTTGTCTCAATTTATATATTTTAACATAATACACTATGATTACTCATATATATATATATATTTCACAGAATGTTTGAAGATTGGATTTCCGCTAAATATCCAGACCTCTCCGAGAAATAACTCTCCGTGAAAAGAGCTGACGAATATTCCATATGGGTGAAGGATTATGTATGTCTAAACAATTAATGTGCACTTAACTACGTATATAATTTATATAGTATGTTAATAAAGTGTGCATAAATATGCAGGTTCTTTACTGGAACGACACAAATCCTTTTCCTTTATGGTCCAAGATATAGTGCATGGACCGGTGAATAAAGTCAAAACCTGGCCCATCTATTTCACAAGAGGATATGTGTTTCACACCCAAAATTACGGTATGGGACGAAAGACATGTAACTATGGGATATGTGCTAAAGGCGAAAATTATAGTAATGCATTTGATGAAGCTGATTTCTACGGGATCTTGACTGATATCATACAACTAAAGTATGAGGGGATGGTCAATTTGAGAGTCACACTTTTTAAATGTAACTGGTATGACCCTGTTATTGGTAGAGGCACTCGGAGGAGGAATGGCGGTGTTGTTGATGTTCTTTCATCGAGGAGATAGGCTAAATACGAACCATTTATTCTAGGTACGTATGTATATATACATATTTAAATGTGAGATCACATATATATATATATATATATATGTTAATCCATTGAGTTATGCTTTTACATTTTGATGTTCTACAGCCTCTCAAAGGGATCAAGTTTGCTATGTCCCATATCCATACAGGAAAAAAACAGAAACAGTTGTGGCTCAATGTTCTAAAATTTTCCCCGAGGAGAAATATTTCAGGAGAACATGAAGACAAAGAACCGACTATTTTGCAAGAAGTAAACGATGATGATGTGATGTTGACTACGATTGAAGATCTTGTAGTTGACAATTTGGTATATCGCGAAGCAACCTAATTCAACTCGATCATGATGTCCAAGATGAAGAACCAGAAGATGAATTTCAATGTAATTTATCGTCTTCTGATGACCAATGTCGTTTGGCGAAGTCTTCATCAGGACGCATACAAGAGAAAATGGGACTTTCATTGATATGAAATCGGAGAGAGTTTCCGAGACTTATAAGAAGAAGAAGGAAGACAAGTTGGCTGAACTCGGGACAGACGAGCCTTCGTAATGTACTTCCGGTGTTCAACAGCTCTCCATAGAAGAAGATAACCAGCTTTTTCTCGAGGTATTGCCTACTTCGTTACCTTTGCTATCTATGTCTTCGTAAAATTCTGTTTTTTGGTTTTTATCAATGTTTCTGTGTTTCTGTTTTTCTGGTTGTGTTTTTGTTTTTATCAATGTTTCAATGTTTTTGAGAGTCACACTATTCTCCCTGCGTTTCTGGTTTTCTGTTTAATTGTTTATGTTCATATCTGAAACTTGAAAGAATTGGTATAATATATGAGCATAGATCGTATGATCAAATCTGCTGCTGTGTTGGGTTATGTTCTCTGGTGCTGTGTTGGGTTTCAGGTTTCAGCTCGGATACCACAATCTAACTTTTTCATAATCTTTGTTTTTGTTTATGCAGTCTACTTTCACAAATGAAAGAAGAGAAGTCTACGGAATTGGGAACCTAGGGAGTTACATCAATGGCAAGCGAAAGTACCCATGCAGCTCGTACCCAGGCAGCTTGTCTTCTTTCACCAACCTTCAACAACACCTCGCCGAAGCTAACCGCAAGATAGACGAACAAGCGGCTCTCGCGGCGTCGCATGAAGTAGAGCATTTGCGGATTGTAGCTGAGCAACGACAAGAGATCAAGAACTTAGAAGTTTTGAAGCAGTACTTGAGCACCGACCCGAAGTTTGTCGCCTTTCTCGCAGCTCAATCAACAGATCCAGCCACTACGGAAACCGGTATGGATGATTCCACTGACTAGGTCCGGTCCTTCTCTTTACCTCTGAACCTAAATGCTTTGTGTTGTGTTTCTAGACAAGTTTTTTGAATATTTCGGTTGGACATAAGTCCTTTCTCTTTTGAATGTGAATGTTTATTTTCTGGTTCATATGTTTGATCAGTTTGTCTGGTTCATATGTGATTATTTTGGTTGTGTTTGTTTTTTGTTTAAAAGTTTCAAATTGGTGTTGTTTAAGAGTTCAAAACCATCATAAAAGCTAATTTGTTGTCAAAATACTAGCAAACCAAATTGAATTACAACAAAACTGAGTTATCAAACCAAACCAAACCATACCGGACCCAGTTATAGTCAAAACCAATCTGTAATCAGGTAGTCGCTAAGCAGTCACAAAATTGGTAGAAATTCAGTCGCAAATATAGTCGCTAATTTTAGCGACTGATCAGTAACTGCGATATAACAATTGCAAATCAGTCGCTAGTTGGCAGCTAATTGGTAGCTAAATTTAGCGACTGCTTAACCACTACAAACAAACAGTCGCAATACAGTCGTAAAGTGGTCACATATTAGTCGCTACATTTAGCGGATAAATGGCGACTAAATGACGACGTCGAATACTTAGTCGCCAATCAGTCGCTAAATAACGATTGTTCTGCGACTAAATAATTTAGTGATGCATTGTTTAGCGATTGTTTATTTTAGTCGCTATGCGGTCGCTAAAGCTTGTTTTGCGACTGACTAGCGACTAAAACCGCAATCGCTATTTCTCTGTTTTTTGTAGTGTGTAAAATACATGTTTTCGTTTCTAAACGGTTCTGAGTATTTTACAATAAGAATAGCATTTTAACCGAAAGCAACAAAAAATACATGAAATCAACCAAAATAAAAACTCTGAAATTATTAACAAGTCATTAACCCATAAAAAAAAAAAAAAAGAAATTCATAATTAAATGTTAATTACATACCAAAAATATAAATTCAGTGGATCTAACAACCTTTTTATATAGGAAAATACTTAGGTTCACCCCTAGAGGTGAACCCATTTGTTCACCTCTTTTTTTTTTAACCAATAAAAATATGCCATGTAATATTATTTTTAAATAAAATTATAAAATTAAAATTAAGGAATTAAAGACATTCAAATATTTTAAGGACCCTTTGAATGTAAACCTTTGAGGTTTAAGGTTTAGGGATTAGGGTTTATGGTATAGGGTTTAAGCTCTTTGGGTTTAGGGTTTAAGCTCTTTGGATTAGGGTTTAGGGATTAGGGTTTAGTTTTTTATTTTTTAAAATTTACATGTTGGGTTTAGGGATTAGGATTTATGGTATAGGGTTTAAGCTCTTTGGGTTTAGGGTTTATGGATTAGGGTTTAAGCTCTTTGGATTAGGGTTTAGGGTTTAGGGATTATGGTTTAGTTTTTTATTTTTAAAAATTTACATGTTGGGTTTAGGGATTAGAGTTTATGGTATAGAGTTTAAGCTCTTTGGGTTTAGGGTTTATGGATTAGGGTTTAAGCTCTTTGGATTAGGGTTTAGGGTTTGTGGTTTAGGGTTTAGAGATTAAGATTTAGGTTTTAGTATTTTTATAAAAAAAAATTATTTTTAAGTTTTGTCCGAAATAATATATATTTTCTTTTCTTTTATTTTCGTTTTTATTTTTTTATTCTTAAAACATTTTTAAAATTTTAATTATTTTTAATATTAGATTATGTGGAATTATTTGATTGGTTAGAAAAGGTGGAGGTGAACAAAAGGGTTCACCTCTAGGGGTGAACCCAAGTATTACTCTTTTATATATGATTTATGTTGATGTAAAAATCATGGTAACTTATTTACTAGACCTTATATAAGTTCGGTTTCTAGTTTCGGTTTTCGATTCGGTTCCGGTTTCTACTTGATATCCACGATTCCTTAACTCAGGATCCAATAAATAATATAGGCGGAACCAATTGAAAATTTTCGGTTCCTATTATGCTCAGACCAACCTCCCACTAAGCAACATTGCATCTTCACGACTGATTCTTTCTTTCCTTTCTCTCAGAATTTTCTTTCTCTCAAACTTTTCTTTCCTAATTCTACTTGATCCAATCGCTCTTTTCTTTATTCATTTTCTGAAACACACAACAATCTCGAGATTGATTTTTTTCCTACTAAAATTCCTCTGTGTTCTTTTTTTGTTTCACGCGCCCACATGCGCTTTTCTCGTGTCTGATCTGGATTTAGATCACAAGAATCTTTCTTCTCTCCTATGAACAAAATCAATACAGAAGAGACGAAGTTTAGAGTGGACAATGAGAAAGTTTACAGAAAGAGTAAAAAGAGCATAAATGCTACTGAAGAGATCATTTTCTTTCTTGCGGAGAAAGTTAGAAGCAACAAAGAAAAAGGTGAGCATAAATCTTTTTGATTTCTTGTTTTGGACCCACAAATCAGATTCCAATTAGGGTTTAACTATATATTGCTTTCTTCAGGAAGGGATTAGGTTGAATCGTTCTAGTTTGACTTCAAATTAGGTTGAGATTTTGATCCAATTTCTGGTTCGTCGGACCCAAAAGTGAGATTTTGATCCAGTTTCTGATTCGTCGGACTCGAAAGACGAGATTTTTTAATCTGAAATGGAGAACCTTGATGTTTCCAAGTACGCACACAGCTGTGTGCACAGAGCCGTTGCTTCAAGAGACTACGCCAGTCTAAGATCAATACTCTCTTCTCTCCCAAAGCCACGAGATCCTTCTGAGATCCAATCAGAAACAGCTTCCTTAGCCGAGGAAGCTAAATCCGACGCCATCTCCGCCGTTATCGACAGAAGAGACGTGCCCAGCCGCGACACGCCGCTCCATTTAGCTGTGAAGCTCTGTGATTCAACAGCGGCTGAAATGCTGATGGTGGCTGGAGCTGATTGGACTTTGCAGAACGAAGATGGCTGGAACGCGTTGCAAGAAGCTGTTTGCAGCAGACAAGAGTCGATCGCCATGATCATCGTGCGTCATTATCAGCCTCTGGCTTGGGCTAAATGGTGTACAAGGCTGCCTCGTTTGATAGCAACGATGAGCAAGATGAAAGATTTCTACTTGGAGATGAGTTTTCACTTTGAGAGCTCTGTTGTGCCTTTTGTCTCAAAGGTTGCTCCTTCTGATACGTATAAGGTGTGGAAAGTGGGATCCAATCTGAGAGCGGATATGACAATGGCTGGCTTTGATGGTTTCAAGATTCAGAGATCTGATCAGAGTATACTGTTTCTTGGTGATGGGTCTGAAGATGGTAAAGTTCCTCGTGGATCGCTTTATATGGTGAATCATAAGGATAAAGAAGTGATGAATGCGTTGGATGGTGCGTCTGGTGTTGCGTCGGATGAAGATGTCAAGAAAGAAGTGGCTGCGATGTGTAAAAGCAATATCTTTAGACCAGGGATCGATGTGACGCAATCGGTTTTAAATCCGCAGACGAATTGGAGGAGGCAGGAGAAGAGTGAGATGGTTGGTCCTTGGAAAGCTAAGGTATATGAGATGAACAATGTGGTTGTTAGTATTAAGTCTAGAAAGGTTCCTGGTTCATCGGCTGATAAAGAGAACGGTGGTGTAGATGATGATCTTTGCGATGTGCTAACGGATGAAGAGCAGAAGCAACTCGAGGCTGCTCTTAAGCTGGATTTACCAGAGTTCCCTAATGTCAGTAGTGAGAATGGTCATACGGAGGCTCCTGCCGTGGTTTTTAGCCCGTCTAACAAGAAACCGGAGAAGAAACTGTGGTTAGGAGGTTGGAGAAGAAAAGAGACGGCGAGTAAACAGGAGAAGGAAATTAAGTACGCGCCGCCCAGAAGCTCTCTTTGTGTGAATGAGAAAGTAAGCAATCTTCTAGGAGACTCTAATCAGATAAAACCAGGAAGACACTCGGTAGATAATGAGCATACTAGAAAGCCAAGAATATCATCCGTGTCGAATAAGACTCACCAAGAGAGCGAATACAAGAAAGGCTTACGTCCTGTTCTCTGGCTATCTTCAAACTTCCCTTTGCAGACAGAAGAGCTGCTTCCTTTGCTTGACATACTGGCAAACAAAGTCAAGGCAATTCGTCGTCTCAGAGAGCTTCTTACTACAAAGCTTCCCACTGGAACATTTCCAGTCAAGGTATGTCTGTCGTTTATGTTAAAGAGGTAATAAATTGATGTTCCTCAAGATGAGTTTTATTGAGTTTGTTTTGTAAATGTAGGTTGCTATTCCAGTGGTACCCACAATAAAGGTACTTGTTACTTTCACAAAGTTTGAAGAACTAGATCCTGCAGATGAGTTTAAGACGCCTCCCTCGAGCCCGACTGCTTCTTCTGGCTATGAGAGTAGTCCAGCTGCTGCAACTGACTTCACCAACTCGTCGACTTCCTCGTGGTTTCGTCGAGCCAGGTCAAACAAAGATGGTTGGAGCAGTAAGTCACAAACTTTGCAAGACCCATTTGCTATCCCCGTAGGGTATACTTGGGTCAGTGTTGAATCAAAGAAAAGGAAGCCAGAGAAACAGAAACCCAAAAAGGGTAAAAAGGCAGAGCAAGTTAGCTAAAATCACCCTCAAGTCTTGAAGAAAGGGGTTTGCCTGTTTCGGATTGAAGTGACTCACTTGCAATCTGCAAAAGAAAAAAGCGATTTGATTCTTTTGTCATCATTCTTTTGTAACATAACTCATAATGTTTGCGATGATTCTGGTTTCTTGGGTTTATTCCTTTTTTTTTGTTAAAGTGTGATGTAATAACATTTCTTTTCCATTTTTTTCTTCTTCCGCTTTACGGGATCCGATTTAAAGCACAATTAATACCTGCGACCCAAACCTGACCCGAAATCCTAATCGAAACCAAAATTAAACCTCGTAAACTTCCCGGCGAAACCTTCCTTGTCCGACTTCCTCTGATATTCCAGTTAAGAGCCGAGAATCACAAACGGCGAAGGTTGTAGAAGTGGGTTTCACAGGTCTGGCCAAATCTATCTTTGTTTTTGTTATTCGACTTGTTGGGCTTGTCCACATAGGTTGATAGAGTAAAACCATAACTCTTTCACTCACCAAGAACCAATATTCGTAAAACGCGAATCCTTCACTGTAATCAAGCTAACTCAAGCTTAGATCACAATGTAACAAGAATAAGAGAAACTGAGATAAAGAAATATAACGTGCTTAGATTGAATTGTATCTTAACACCAACACATGATCTTCTTATATAACAATCGTAAGTTGTTACTAAGAGATAAACGCTAAAAAGATAAACACCAACAATATGGAAATATGGAAATAACTATCAAAACCGATAAAACCAAAACTAATAGATATCTTCGGATCTCCTTGCTGATGTGGACTAGCCGTTACTAGTTTCCTATATCAAATCTCCCCCCTCCGAAGAAACTTTGACCTCAAGGTTTGAATGAAGGAAACCTTCTCTGCAAATCATAAAGGAATTCCCACGTCGCCTCATCTTCCTGCTGATTACTCCACTGGACCAGTACTGCCTATTAACCATCTTGCGTTCCAACACTCGGAAAGGTTTCTTGACCATCACGTCTTGAACCAACGTTGGGAGTTGGTTTGCGACTCGACTATTTCCCACATGCAACTTCAACTGTGATACGTGAAACACATGATGGATATGAGAATCAGCTGGTAAAGGGAGTTTATAAGCTACTTTTCCACATTTATCAATCATTTGGATTGGGCCGAAATACTTTGGGGCCAGTTTTTGATTAGGCCTCATCACGACAGACTGCTGCCTGTATGGATGCAATTTAACATAGACTTAATCTCCGATGTCTAAGTTCTTATCCGTTCGGTGTTGATCCGCAAACCGTTTCATCCTATGTTGCGCCCGGAGAAGATGAAACTTCAACATCATTAGCATGTTCTCCCTTTCCTGCAACGTTTTAGCCACAACCGCAATCTTTGTGTTGCCTGGGAGATACGGTAAGTGCAGAGGCGGATTTTGACCATAAACTGCTTCGAATGGAGTCATCTGTGTTGACGAATGGAAATTGGTATTATACCAAAACTCAGCTAAGGGCAGCCATCCATTTACAACATAGATGAGGACGATCACTACACATACACCGTAAGTATGTTTCCAAGCAACAATTTACACTTCCGTTTGTCCATCACTCTGTGGATGATAAGCACTTGACAAGTTCAATGCCACTCCTTGAAGCGTCAACAACTCCCTCCAAAAATCGCTAAGAAAAACCGCGTCTCGGTCACTCACAATAGATCCCGGCAGTCCATGTAGTTTGAATATGTTATCGAGGAAGGCATGTGCTACCGATGCCGCGGTATATGGGTGAGCCAAGGCAACAAAATGAGCCGCTTTACTTAATATGTCGACGACGACCAATATTACTGTCTTACCGAAGGAAGGTGGCAGTCCATCGATGAAGTCCATCGAAATATATGTCCAGATAGTCTCTGGAATCGGTAGTGGCTGAAGTAGACCCGGTGATGCTGATGTGTCGTATTTACACTGCTGACAAATGTTGCATCCCCATATATACGATTGAATATCTTTCGACATCCCCTTCCAATAGAATAATCCTTTTACTCGCTGATGAGTAACATCACGGCACGTAGTCGAATTCCAACAACTTTAGGAGCCATTGTTGCTGAACCGGAGTATTCAACCTCTACTGCAACAAATACTTTAAGCTTCTTTGATTCGTTTTAATCACGAAGTGCCCCATGAGTAAATAATGGCGCCATTTTTGAACCGCAAATACCACTACAAGAAGTTCTTTTCGTAAATAGAAATGTTTAATTGTTTACCTTTCAGATGATGGCTAATATACGCTACGAGTGACCAGGTTTGCAGACAGCAGTGTCGGTCGACACGCCTTTAGTGTCGGTCGACACCAAACTTGAAAACACGGACCATAATCGAGGACGCTCGATTCATATTAGATATGTGTCAACCAAAGCCTTGTGTCGTTCGACTGCAGGAAAGGTTTATGATTTTCCGAGCTTTTCGCTGGTTATACCTTGTTCTCCCGAACCCAAGCTGCGATAACACTGGGGACAGTGTTGTTTAAGTGTGGGGGAGGTGGTTACTGACATCGTGTTCTCTTTTCTTAGTATCAGTCTTTGGTTTCTTTGGTTTTCAAAATTGTTTTATTGAGTCAAAATGTGTATGAAACTATGATTTTCCGAGGAAATTTTCGCTGGAACAGGAACTAAGTGACCATTGGACAGACATGCAGTAGCTCTATGACTGTTAGAAAACCACACACGGATCAACCTACCAAGGACACCCATATCTTCTCAGGTATTCAGAGAATCCACTACTAACTTCACCTCTAATCTTGACTTAATTTTCTCACTTAGGGGCTTGGTATCTCTGGATCGGATTCCTCTGATTTGTTTGACACAACCTATGATCCTGTCTGAGTATGGTTCCCTTCTCCCCTACTTTGAAAGTAAAAAGAAATAAACTGCGGATAAGCTAGTAGCTTCGAAGTGGTCACAAGAGTGGTAGAGACCCCTATTACCTCATGTGTATCCATGGAAATATGTCCAAAGTACACCCCGAATAAAAAGGGAAGAGCACTGATAGAAAAAATAAAAGGATACCCAGTGGGGAAAAATCAGTTGCTAAGGGAGAAAGGGAGAAGAAAGGAACCAGAAACCGACAGTTTGGTGGTCAGCTACTGACTGGGTTGAGTCCATGTGTCCTCTGATCGATACTCCCTTTGTGAGACCGCACCTAATTGTACACAGAGGTTAGTGTGGTGAATTTGGATGCTCTGTCTTGATTGTGGAGTTTACTTGCGACAGTTGCTAAGTGTGGGGGAAGTACATTGTGGTCTTGATCTCTGCAGGGATGTTTTCAGTGGCTTACTAAGTGAATGTGAATGTGAATGTTCCTAAGATGAAATGAGTTTCTTAGTTTTCAAACCTCTTTCTGATTGCTTTGGTTCTTTATTTGCTTGAGGGCAAGCAAAGGCTAAGTGTGGGGGAGTTGATGTATCATGGTTTTTAGGTGTTTTGAGCCGTGATATATGTACATAATCGAGTCTTTTATAGAGTCTTTCGAGTCCTTTAGGTGTTTTACAGGTTTTAGCACGTTTGGAGCTTATCTGGAGATTCTGGGAGCTTTTGGAGTGATTTGGCATCATACATGGATTTCACAGAGTTCACTGGGTGCGTCTGCATTTGGTGTCGGTCGACACCACTAAAGGACGAAATTCCTGCGCGTCAAAAATACAACTTTTGGAGATTTGTAATATTTACCCAGAAGTTTCCCATATTTACAGAAAGATCCAAATCGTGTTTTACACTATTAATTAAGTTTTTGAGCCATTGTTTAGGCTAAGCTTTCTTTTATCAGAGATTAGGAGATTTGGGGTCTGGTCTTGTACTCGAGAGAGACTTGATTTCGAACCCTTGTTCTTACTCTTTTGATTTTATATGATTTTTACTTTGATTATGTCTATTGTCATGATTGCCATGGCTGAGTAGTTTTCTGGTTAGATTTAGGAATTCTCGTTAGGGATCTCATGGAATTATAGATTGATTTATTGATTAGGATTCAAAGCATCTAGTTCTTCATCTAAGTTGTTCTTAACGCTTAATCTGAATTAGCTACTTGGATTATTGATATCAGATCGATTAGCGCAGCGAGAGTTGGTTAATTGATTAGAAAAGAACCTAGCTGAGCAAATTACCTATTCGCAAAGAGATTTGGCTTAGGGAATTTGTGAACGAAAGAACCTAAATTAAATGCATGTTTAGAACCTTAGAATTCGCAAAGAGATTTGGTCTTCTAGGTTGTTAGACATAGTTAGCATTCGCAGCGAGAGTTTGTTTACTATATGACTGTGATTCTAGTTCTAGAACATCGATATATGAATCTTGTTGATTGATTGATCTGTGTTCTTGATTTGCTGAGAACTTTCCTAAGTATAGCGCCTTCGTTCATTGATCAAACATCGTTTGCTTACTTGCTTTCTTTACTACTTTCCATCTGTCTGGCTTAACTTAATTCGATTGCATACAATCTATCGCGTGAACTAGAGTCTCTGTGGATTCGATACCCTTTATACTACGATTGCATATATGTGCACTTGCAGTTAGAATAAGGATTAAAACTCTGACCCTATCAAGTTTTTGGCGCTGTTGCCGGGGACTCTTTGAGTTCGCCGATAGATGTTTTACTAGAACTTAGTCTAAGTGTTTCGTTTTCTTTGTTATTAATCTCTTTTACGCGTTTTTCTTGTTTCTACAGGGAAATAGCGACCAAGAGAACTTAGTGTCGATCGACACCAACCTAGTGTCGGTTGATAGGCTCAGAGTTTTAATCCCTATACTAAACTGCAAGTGCACAGCAATCCTAGTAAACAGAAAAATAAATCAGCAAAAATAAAAAAATAAAAACAAAAACGAAAAGAAAAAGAAAAATCCTAGTAAAACCCTAGGCTCGAAGCTATCGAAGACTCAAAGAGTCCCCGGCAACGGCGCCAAAAACTTGATAGGCTCAGAGTTTTAATCCCTATACTAAACTGCAAGTGCACAGCAATATCAATGTAGTATATAGGGTATCGAAATCCACAGAGACTCCGGTGTTCAATAGCTCAAGAACAGGAATTTAACTAGGAAGAAAGCAATGTAATTGAATTAAAAAGCAGTGCGAGAAAGTAAATCAGTAGCAGAGATTGTTGGTTGTGAAAACAAGTTATTAAAAGCGCTAAATCTAGGGCGTTCTCAGGAAATCAGACAAGCAGGCAGTTCATTCAGCAAGGATCTAATTAAGCACAGTTCTAGAACTCAAAACACAGATATAGAATTAACCAAATTCCTTTGCGATAATTCTCTAAGTCTAAGTGCAGCAAACCAAACTTTCGTTTGCGAGAACTAACAGATTAAACTAGCATTAATTCCAGGTTTGATATGTTCACAATTATCCTAAACCAAACTTCCGTTTGCGCAAAGTTTAATTGCCCAATTTAATTAGTTCAGATTCCTAAACCCCACTTCCGTGACGTATTTAGCAACCTAAGATCTAGATTCTAATTGATCAGGTTAGAACTAGCTTTAAGCACAATTAAATTGAAGAACATATATAGTTATGAATCCTTAACTGAATTTGAACAAGTCTAGCAGGTCATGAAATCCTATGTGAGAAACCCTAAACCTAACAAGGAATCTACTCAGACATAGATAATGAAAACATAATCATATGATGAATAAATTGCATAAAAGAATAAGAGTAAAAAGGGGTTCGAAATCTTCTCCAAATACAGATGATGTAACAGGTTCAGATCAGCCCCAAAAGCTCTAAAAATCCTCTGCTCTTAATTATGAAAGCGTATCTAATAAAAACAGCTAAAACTTAATTATATAGGTATAATCTCGGCCAGGGGCTTCTTTGTAAATATCAGGAACTTCTGGATCAAAGTGCAGTATCTTGATTCTTCTAAACCGCCGAGTTTTGGCCCATCTCGCTGGTGCATCGATCGATGCTAGGCATGCAACGATCGACACCTTTCTCTGTTTCGGACAGTGAACTCTATCTCTCGGCCAATCACTACAAAAATCTCCAAAATGCTCCATTATCTCCAATTTAGCTCCAAACCTGATTATACCTGTAAAAGACTCTAAAAGAACACAAAAGACACTAAAAACACAACTATATCATGGCATAAAACTAGTAAAAACCATGATATATCATCGGTCGACACCTTTCGCAGAAGCTACCAAGAAGGCTAAGAAATCTGTAAGGATAATGTATCCGAATGTTGTTTTCAGCTCAGAGATTGACAGCTCGCAGATAGCTGGGCTGAAGAACAAAATTGACTCTCTGCATAGTCTTCTACTTGGAAGGAAGAGTGTCCAATTTGCTCAGGATTTTGAAGTATTGGATGTTGGAGGTATGCGCAAGAAGCTGTCAACTACGTTGGAGGGAATGGATTCTACAGTCAGAAATCTGCTTTTCAGAAGCCCTTCCAGCAAAAGAGTAACTCCTTCTCGAGGAACTATGGTGATTCCTCTTACCAGACACCTCCTGCACCTACATGTGAGAGCAGATTGGAAGACATAATGGAGCAGTTTCTTGAAGGACAAAAACAGACTATTGTGTCCTTCAACGCAAAGCTTGATGTCGTGTACACTGAATTGAATGAGAAGTTTGAGTCCTTGAACACTCATATGAGGCATCTGGATACACAAGTGGGGTCAGATTTCAAGCTCAATCAAGGGGAAGTATACTCAGAATGTCCACGTCAATGCTATCTCAGTTCAGGTTGAAGATAGGCTGAATCAGGGATCAGATTTTGGAGTTAAGGCTATGGAAATCGTGGATAACAGTCGAGAATCCGTAGCTGCAGACTCAGCGTCGCCCAACACTCCACCTTAGTGTCGGTCGACACCCCTTGAAATCCCAGAGTTCGAGAGTTTTGACAAACTGAAATCGACCGAGATCGACATTGATATTTTGACTATAGCTCTCGGTGTCGATCGACACCCTCTTAATGTCGGTCGACACGCAGTTCTGACGGCAATTTCGAGTTCTCATGACGAACAGAAATCGACCATGCCCGACATTGGAGGGTCGACTGATATACCATGGATTTTACCGGTTTTAACCATGGTATATGCCTTATTTATCGAGTCTTATGTTATGTTTTGGAGTCTTTTTAGTATGTTTACAGTTTTAGACACGTTTGGAGCATAATTGGAGTTATTGGAGCATTCTGGAGCATTTTGGAGATTTTACCCGAGAGACAGAGTTCACTGCCCATATTTGACACTTGCAACGATCGACACACCATTGGCATCGATCGTTGCATAGCGTGACCAAGCATTCTCGCGAGCGTTAATGAAGAATGAGGATTAATGCACTAAAGCCCAGAAAGCCCATATATTTACACAGAAGCCCAAAACGTGTTTTAGCTATTATATAAGGGTTTTTAAGCCATTGTTTAGGCTACGCTTTTCTTAAGTTTTATTTTATTTCAGAGAGCCTTAGGGGCTGATCTTGTTCTCGAAAGAGACTTGATTTCGAACCCCTGTTGATTATTCTGTTTAATGATATTTGGTTTTCTACTTATGATGTTTTCTGTTTCGATGAACATGTCTGAGTAGTTTACCTGTTAGGTTGAAGGATTCTCATTAGGGATTTCATGGAACTATAGTTTAAATCAATCTGTAGGGATTCATATCTGCTAGTTCTTTGTTTAGGTTGTTCTTAATGCTTAATCTGAAGTAGCTAATCAAAATTATGATGTTAGGTTGATTGATACAACGAGAGTTGGTTAATTAGCTAGAAAGAACCTAGATGAGCAATTTGATCTACTCGCAAAGAGATTTGGTTTAGGGGAATTGTGAACATATCAAACCTGATCATTAATGCTAGTTTAATCTGTTAGTAATTGCAAAGAGATTTGGATTGCTGCACTTAGACTTAGAGAATTCTAGCAACGAGAGTTGGTGAATTCTATATCCGTGTTTGAGTTCTAGAACAGTTATTGATTAGATCCTGATTGACTGATTGCTTGTGTTCCTGATTTCCTGAGAACTCCTGAAACCTAACGCCTTCGCTTCCTTGCTTACAAACTCGCCTGATTTACTTTTCTGCTTCGCTATTTAGTTTCTCATCATATTTACTTTCTCCTAGTTTAATCTCTTCTGTTTTAATTCTATCGTTGACCGGAGTCCCTGTGGATTCGATACCCTAAGTACTACAACTACATCACTGTGCACTTGCAGTTAGAATAGGGTTAAAACTATACCTATCAAGTTTTTGGCGCCGTCGCCGGGGACTCTTTTGAGTCCTCGATAGATTTGAACTTAGGGTTTAGACTAGGATTTTCGTTTTTAATTTTTGCTACTAATTTTTTTTCTTTTTCTGTTTTTGCGTTTCAGGTACGCCTGTAATCGCCCTGCAACGATCGACACGGTCCTGTGTGTCGATCGTCACATCATCGCGCTTGCATCGATCGACGCTTCTCCTGCATCGATCGACACATATGGTAAGGAAGATGTATGATTTCTTCAGTCCAGGGATTGACAGTTCACAGATAGCTGAGTTGAAGAGTAAAGTCGACTATCTGCATAGTCTTATACTTGAAAAGTATGGGCAAAAAGCTATCAACTGTGTTGGAAGGAATGAATTCTACAGCCAAGAATCTGCTTTTCAGGGACCTTTCCAGCATCAGGGTAATGCCTTCTCGAGGAACTATGGTGTTTCTTCTTACCAAGCACCACCTGCACCTGCATATAAGAGCAGATTGGAAACCATGTTGGAGCAGTTACTGGAAAGACAGGAAGAGGAGAGGAACTACATAAATGGTTATGGGTTTCAGGGAAACAAGTATGGATCACCCTCCTATCAGACATCTCCTGCTGCTAATGCTTATGAGAGCAAGATAGAATCCATGATGGAGCAGCTGCTAGAGGATCAGAATAAGGCTGCTATGGACTTCGACAGGAAGCTGGATGCTATACATGAAAATCTGAGTGGGAAGTTTGAATACTTGAGCACACATGTGAAAAAGCTAGATGTCAAATTTCAGCAAACAGCTGGAGCAATACAAAGGCAAAATGAAGCTAGAAGAGCTGAACAGTACAGATCCATCAAAGCTGTGACCTTAAGAGATGAGATTGAGTTGCTAGGTGAAGAAGAGAGCATAATCTCGGATTTTATGGATGAATATTGTCTGCCTGATACATGCATCGATCGACACCCCCTATGTGTCGGTCGACACGCCGTTCTGACGGCAATTTCGAGTTCTTTCGAGAAACAGAATCGCCTTGCATCGATCGACACACATCATGCAACGATCGACACAGAACGCAGACATGACCAGAAACCTGCAACAGTGCCAGAACGAGTCTACAAGCTCCCTGTGCCATATCCTAAGATTCCCAAACCCTCTAAACAGGAGATAGAAGTGGCTAACTGCGTGAAAGTGATGGATAAGAAGGTGAATAGAACACCACCAGTTGAAACTTCGCGAGTTCATGCAAAGAAGATGATCTCCACTGATGATCATCTGAAAGAAGAAGTTCAGATTGGTGGAACTACAGTATCTGATCGTGGAAAGAAGAATATGGCAGTTCCTCTTGAACCTGCTCTAACATCTTCAGTATCTGCAACTGCTCATAAGCAGAAAGCCCCAAATATCAGATCTGCATCAAAGGTAAGGTACAAATCATCTAAGCTAAAACCTACTAACTACATTGCTTTGAACGCAGGAAAACGTAGCATTCCACCCAACCTTTGCTCCCACCCTGATTCTGATTTCTCTTTCCTCGGGAAGCCTCATGATCTGAAAGCATACACACCTCCTTGGATGAAGAGATATTCACAGAGACATTCAAAGTCTCTGTTGAAGCCGCCATGAGTCAAATCTCTGTGCCATAGTCAAGCTAATGACTAAAAACAAGCGCTGAGTGGGAGGCAACCCACTGTTAGGTTCGTTTTTGTTTTCATTTTTTCGTTTTAATTTGATATTTTTAATTTTTTTTCTGTTTAAGTGAGTTCAGAAGCGTGAGAAACAAATAAAATCGCTTTGCATCGATCGACACATACAGTGCATCGGTCGATGCAGTCGCGATTTACGGTGAGCCAATTTGATTGCGGTTCAGACATCAGTTATCTCAACAACCGCGAGCGATGATCGCCTTGCATCGATCGACACCCTTGGGCATCGATCGACGCAGGGCGACGACAGGTAAGTAATCCGCAACTTTTCGGTTTGTTCTTCAATTTGATTATTCTTTCACCGAGCTCATGCTTTGATTACACTGGGGACAGTGTAGTTTAAGTGTGGGGGAGGAAGCTACTGACGCACGCTTTTGTTTTCTTAGTTTTTTAAAATTTGTTTTATTGAGTCAAAATTTGTATGAAACTATGATTTTTCGAGGAAAATTTTCGCTTGAACAGGAACTAAGTGACCATTGGACAGACTTGCAGAGCCTCTCTGACTATTAGAAAACCCAGACACAGATCAACCTACTGGGAACACCCACATCACTTCAGGTATCAGAGGATCCTTTTACTGACTTCAACTTTAATACTGACTTAGATTTCTCACCAAAGGGCTTGGTATACTTTGTGTCGGATTCCCTTGTTAGTTCTGACACAGCCTGTCAACCTATCCTATTTAGTCCCCTTCTCCCCTTCCATAAAGTAGAAGAAAAAAAAAGATAATAAACTGAGGATGAGTTGGTAACTCCGAAGTGGTCATGGGAGTGGTAGAGACCCCTATTATCTCCTGTGTGATCCATGGAATGTGTCCAAAGTGCACCCCTTAACGGGAAGAACACTGATAAAAAAAATAAAATGATACCCAATGTGGGAAAAATCAGTTGTTAAGGAAGGGAAAGAGAAGAAAGGGACTAGAGAAAGATAGTATGGTGGTCTAGAGCTGATAAGGTAAGAATCCATGTGCCCTTTGTTCGATACTCCTTAGGTGAGACCGCACTTAAATACTTGCAGAAGTCAGTAGGGTGAATTTGAATGCTTGAATGTGATTGTGGAGTTTACTTAGGACAGTTGCTAAGTGTGGGGGAAGTACATGTTGGTTTTGAGTTCTGCAGGAAAGTTTTCAGTGGCTTACTAAGTGAATGTGATTGTGAAAGTTCCTAGGACGAAATGAGTTTCTGTGTTTTCAAACCTCTTCTCTTATACTTTGGTTCTTTACTTGCTTGAGGACAAGCAAGAGCTAAGTGTGGGGGAGTTGATATACCATGGATTTTACCGGTTTTAACCATGGTATATGCCTTATTTATCGAGTCTTATGTTATGTTTTGGAGTCTTTTTAGTATGTTTACAGGTTTAGACACGTTTGGAGCATAATTGGAGTTATTGGAGCATTCTGGAGCATTTTGGAGATTTTACCCGAGAGACAGAGTTCACTGCCCATATTTGACACTTGCAACGATCGACACACCATTGGCATCGATCGTTGCATAGCGTGACCAAGCATTCTTGCGAGCGTTAATGAAGAATGAGGATTAATGCACTAAAGCCCAGAAAGCCCAAATATTTACACAGAAGCCCAAAACGTGTTTTAGCTATTATATAAGGGTTTTTAAGCCATTGTTTAGGCTACGCTTTTCTTAAGTTTTATTTTATTTCAGAGAGCCTTAGGGGCTGATCTTGTTCTCGAAAGAGACTTGATTTCGAACCCCTGTTGATTATTCTGTTTAATGATATTTGGTTTTCTACTTATGATGTTTTCTGTTTCGATGAACATGTCTGAGTAGTTTACCTGTTAGGTTGAAGGATTCTCATTAGGGATTTCATGGAACTATAGTTTAAATTAATCTGTAGGGATTCATATCTGCTAGTTCTTTGTTTAGGTTGTTCTTAATGCTTAATCTGAAGTAGCTAATCAGAATTATGATGTTAGGTTGATTGATACAACGAGAGTTGGTTAATTAGCTAGAAAGAACCTAGATGAGCAATTTGATCTACTCGCAAAGAGATTTGGTTTAGGGGAATTGTGAACATATCAAACCTGATCATTAATGCTAGTTTAATCTGTTAGTAATTGCAAAGAGATTTGGATTGCTGCACTTAGACTTAGAGAATTCTCGCAACGAGAGTTGGTGAATTCTATATCCGTGTTTGAGTTCTAGATCAGTTATTGATTAGATCCTGATTGACTGATTGCTTGTGTTCCTGATTTCCTGAGAACTCCTGAAACCTAACGCCTTCGCTTCCTTGCTTACAAACTCGCCTGATTTACTTTTCTGCTTCGCTATTTAGTTTCTCATCATATTTACTTTCTCCTAGTTTAATCTCTTCTGTTTTAATTCTATCGTTGACCGGAGTCCCTGTGGATTCGATACCCTAAGTACTACAACTACATCACTGTGCACTTGCAGTTAGAATAGGGTTAAAACTAGACCTATCATCGACATCACTTAGTGTCGACCGACACCACTTCTGCGTTGGTCGACGCTACGGTCGGACAGACCCAATTTCGTCCAAATCTGATGTTTTTGCTAAAGAGAAGGTCTACAAACCTCCTATACCATTCCCCAGAGTTCCTAAGGGGTCTAAACATGAGAAGAATGTGGTCAAATGCATGGTGGTGATGGATAAGAAGCTGAATGAAACTCCACCAGTTGATGCTTCACGAGTTCACCCTTATGTGCAGAGATATGCGAAGAAGATGATCTCTACTGATGGAGATTTCAAGGAAGGGGTGATGATTGTATATAAGCGAGTCAGTTATGTGCTACTGAATCAGATTCCAGATAAGCTTCCAGATCCATGAGCCTTTGTGCTAGATTGCTCTATCTTCGAGAACAGATTCAAGCACTCCTTATGTGACTTGGGATCAAGTGTGAATCTCATGTCATACTCTGTGGCTGAGAGATTGGGGTTGTTGGACTTCAAACAAACTAGGATCTCTCTAATCCTAGCTGATCGATCGAAGAGGATTCCAGAAGGAGTTCTTGAGGACATCCATATCAGAGTTGGAAACTACTTGATTCCAACAGACTTTGTGGTGCTGAAATATAATATGGAACAGGATGATCCTCTGCTACTTGGCAGATCGTTCTTAGCTACAGCTGGAGCAGTGATTGATGTTAGGCGTGGCCTGATTAGGGAGATAAGCCTCTGCACTTCAAGATGGATAAGCTGCGAAAACCCACAATTGATGATCAAGCTTTCAATGTTCAGCTAGAACAAGAAGCTCGGATTTGTGAGACTACAGTGTCTAATAGTGGAGAAAAGAAGATGGTGGTTCCTCATGAATCTACTCTAACATCTTCAGAGCATGCAACTGCTCATAAGCAGAAAGCTCCAAACATCAGACACCCACCAAAGCGAAGGTATGCATCTTCTCAACTTAATCCTCCTAACTTCATTGCTGTGAATGCAGGGAAACGCTCTATCCCACCCACGCTACGCTCCTACCCTGGATTTATTCCCTCGTTCCATGGGCGCTATCACGCTGATACCGCTTACAAACCGCCATGGATGAGGAGACTTTCGCAGAGGCACTCACAGCCTCTGTTGAGACCCCCATGAGTCTGATCTCCTCCCCATAGTCAATCTAATAACTAAAACCAAGCGTTGAGTGGGAGCAGGGGCGGACGCACACTATGAATCTTGTGGCACGTGCCACATACTAACATTGTAAAAAAAAATTGAGACAAATAATACTACCATTATAGTTAGCATTTATAAGCTAAATAAGTATAAAACATTTAGTTTAACTGGTTTTTCTACGTTCCTATTTTGCTATTATTATCCCATAGCTACACAATAAAAGTTCGAAGTTCATTGTTTTTTATTTTTTTATTTTTTTCAAACAATTTTCTTTCTTTGTATTCTCTTTTGAAGATTTCCATAAATACTTGTTTTCTATGTTTTTAATGTATTCCAAATCATGTAATTTGTTTATACGGCTTCTTTTTAGTTATATCTTTTGCCATTAGTTTTTTTTCCTCATTCTTATAATTGATTTTAAATAAATTTCCTACTTTTAATATTTATACAAATAAAAATTGGAACAAATATACTTAATTTTTATACATATGGGATTAGTATGTACAATATAATACCACTAAAAATGGATATGCATTTAGAAAAATATATACCTTTTTTATTCTAGCTAAAATTTCAAAAATTTCAAAAATAAAACTAAAATATTTTTTTTTGTATTTTTCTGTAATATATTTTAGCTAACAGATTATATTTATATATTTTACAAAAATTATATTGAATATTTAAATATAAGTGCCCCATATAAATTTATTTTCTGGATCCGCCCCTGAGTGGGAGGCAACCCACCATTGAGTCAGTTTTTCTTTTCTTTTTGGTTTTTGGTTTTGTTTCTTTGATTTTTCTGGTTTTTGGTGTTTCAGAACATGATGAATAGGTTTGCAGACAGCAATGTCGGTAGACACGCTTTTAGTGTCGGTCGACACCAAACTCGAAAACACGAACCATAATCGAGGACGCTCGATTCAGATCAGATCTGTGTTGACCAAAGCCTTGTGTCGTTCGACTGCAGGTAAGGTTTCTGATTTTCCGAGCTTTTCGCTGGTTATACCTTGTTCTCCCGAACCCAAGCTGCGATAACACTGGGGACAGTGTTGTTTAAGTGTGGGGGAGGTGGTTACTGACATCGTGTTCTCTTTTCTTAGTGTCAGTTCTTGGTTTCTTTAGTTTTCAAAATTGTTTTATTGAGTCAAAATGTGTATGAAACTATGATTTTCGGATGAAATTTTCGCTGAAACAGGAACTAAGTGACCATTGGACAGACATGCAGTAGCTCTATGACTGTTAGAAAACCACACACGGATCAATCTACCAAGGACACTCATATCTTCTCAGGTATTCAGAGGATCCACTACTAACTTCACCTTTAATTTTGACTTAATTTTCTCACTTAGGGGTGGGTATCTCTGGATCGGATTCCTCTGATGTGTTTGACACAGCCTATGATCCTGTCTGAGTATGGTTCCCTTCTCCCCTACTTTGAAAGTAAAAAGAAATAAACTGCGGATAAGCTAGTAGCTTCGAAGTGGTCACGGGAGTGGTAGAGACCCCTATTACCTCCTGTGTATCCATGGAAATATGTCCAAAGTACACCCCGAATAAAAAGGGAAGAGCACTGCTAGAAAAAATAAAATGATACCCAGTGGAGAAAAATCAGTTGCTCAGGGAGAAAGGGAGAAGAAAGGAACCAGAAACCGACAGTTTGGTGGTCAGCTACTGACTGGGTTGAGTCCATGTGTCCTCTGATCGATACTCCCTTTGTGAGACCGCACCTAATTGTTCACAGAGGTTAGTGTGGTGAATTTGGATGCTCTGTCTTGATTGTGGAGTTTACTTGGGACAGTTGCTAAGTGTGGGGGAAGTACATTGTGGTTTTGATCTCTGCAGGGATGTCTTCAGTGGCTTACTAAGTGAATGTGAACGTGAATGTTCCTAAGACGAAATGAGTTTCTGAGTTTTCAAACCTCTTTCTGATTGCTTTGGTTCTTTATTTGCTTGAGAGAAAGCAAAGGCTAAGTGTGGGGGAGTTGATGTATCATGGTTTTTAGGTGTTTTGAGCCATGATATATGTACATAATCGAGTCTTTTATAGATTCTTTCGAGTTCTTTAGGTGTTTTACAGGTTTTAGCACGTTTGGAGCTTATCTGGAGATTCTGGAAGCTTTTGGAGTGATTTGGCAGCATACATGGATTTCATAGAGTTCACTGGGTGCGTCTGCACTTGGTGTCGGTCGACACCACTAAAGGACGAAATTCCTGCGCGTCAAAAATACAGCTTTTGGAGATTTGCAATATTTACCCAAAAGTTTCCCATATGTACAGAAAGACCCAAATCGTGTTTTACACTATTAATTAGGTTTTTGATCCATTGTTTAGGCTAAGCTTTCTTTTATCAGAGATTAGGAGATTGGGGGGCTGGTCTTGTACTCGAGAGAGACTTGATTTCGAACCCTTGTTCTTACTCTTTTGATTTTATATGATTTCTACTTTTGATTATAGCTATTGTCATGATTGCCATGTCTGAGTAGTTTTTTGGTTAGATTTAGGGATTCTCGTTAGGAATTTCATGGAATTATAGATTGATTTATTGATTAGGATTCAAAGCATCTAGTTCTTCATCTAAGTTGTTCTTAACGCTTAATCTGAATTAGCTACTTGGATTATTGATATCAGATCGATTAGCGCAGTGAGAGTTGGTTAATTGATTAGAAAAGAACCTAGCTGAACAAATTACCTATTCACAAAGAGATTTGGCTTAGGGAATTTGCGAACGAAAGAACCTGAATTAAATGCATGTTTAGAACCTTAGAATTCGCAAAGAGATTTGGTCTTCTAGGTTGTTAGACATAGTTAGCATTCGCGAGAGTTGGTTTGCTATATGACTGTGATTCTAGTTCTAGAACATCGATATATGAATCATGTTGATTGATTGATCCGAATTCCTGATTTCCTGAGAACTTCCCTAAGTCTAGCGCCTTCGTTCATTGATCACACATCGTTTGCTTACTTTCTTTCTTTACTGCTTTCCATCTGTCTGGCTTAGCTTAATTCGATTGCATACAATCTATCGCGTGAACTAGAGTCTTTGTGGATTCGATACCCTTTATACTACAATTGCATATATGTGCACTTGCAGTTAGAATAGGGATTAATTCTTGACCTATCAACCACCGGGGAAGCAAATGAGCTAGAACTGTCTCAGATTGTACATGCTTCCAAAAGCTCTTGTATTATTTTATCGATCTCGTTTTTCTGGTGAATAGCATATCGATAAAGTCGCTGATTAATTGGATTAGACCCCTCGGCCAGAGGAATTTTGTGATCGTGCATGAGCCTCGACGGAGGTAGTGTCGTCGGTTCTGCAAATACGTCCCTAAAATACGATAGAACTGAAGGAATTTCTAGCAGTTTTAATCAGGATTAGCAACCCTAGTTTGAATTCCAAGCCTAGGATCTAAGGTTCATATAATTGAATCAATGGGATCTCAGAATTACCTGGTGATTAGCAGCGGAAGATTTGCAGATAATCGAGATCACGAAGCACCTCAAACGATGTGCCTCTACTGGTATCCACACGCACACAAACTGAACAGGAGGGATGCTAGTGCCTGTTGAGATCAAATCTCTTGAGAGGTTTCTATTCAAGTTCTGGTGGCTGTCAATTAGATTAATTTCGAGTTTAGGTCGACCATATATCTTATATATGTCGACTTAAACCACAACGGAATTAACCAACGATTAAACCGAATTAATCTGGTAATCCGCGAGTTGTGTCGACCGACACACTCTTTGTGTCGATCGACACGGCCCCAGAATTTTGATATCGAATGCATATCAAATATGCATTCACTAGATCATTACATTAATGATCAACCTCGTCTTTAACGTCCAGTTTGCTTAGGTGTGTGACCCTGTAGGATCATATAACACTAGCAATGAGTTCTAAACTCATTGATCATAAGTGGCTTCTAGCAAAGAATTATGACTACCTAGTATCATATGATTGTCTCATCTCGACAATACGACTTTCACTTAGAGTAAGTACAATAGATTTCAGGACATTCCCAACAATCTCCCACTTGTACTGGAATCATCTATTCTTTTAATCCCTTTGTATCTATATCTCAATCTAGCATAAGGCAAGAACTGTGTCATCCTTATTAAGCTAGATCACGTTTATCGAATCCCGATTTGTACTGATAAAAAAACAAACGACTGACAATCACCTCGTTTGAGCGCGGCCACGCATCCAGTATCAAATCTTCGATAGGCCCAGAGATATTTAACTCCTGTTATATAGAAGGTACAAATCCCATCTTGTTCCATCCATGTCTCTTTTATATCTCATGATACGCCTAATCAGTGTCTTTTTAATCACCAGTTACGGCTGACGTTTGACAAAGTCAAGACGAACCAATCCATATGAGAGAGGACATGATGAACTCAGGTCTAAGGACTACACTCTTTAGTCGTAATGAGAAACTCATATGAAACTCATATAACATCTTGTAGAGTTCTCATTAACGGGTCATGGCCGATCATGGGTTCTCCAACACATATCTATGTGACTGACTTTAATACTCTTATTAATGACTCCATGAAACATAGTCATCAGTCACCTCACATACTAGTCTCACGTGGTTGTTAATGTCCCATTTTAACAACCTCAACCATGGACCATTATAATTTATGTCATTTATTGCTTATAGGGTTTCATGGTCAAGTCACATACTTGATGACCTATAAAATGTCATAAATTACTTTGGGACTATTATTTAATAACACAATTAAATAATGCTGAAACAATTTCATTAAAATAACATAACTATTATGTTTTTGTGAACATCATGACATAACTAAAACAAATATAACTCCCACTGAAATGAAGATCACATCTTAAGAAATCTAATGCCTACAGCAGCAGTATGAAACTCATGCTTAGGCCTTGGGAGAGGCTTGGTCAGTGGATCAGCAACATTCTCATCCGTCGGGACTCTGCTGATCTTCACATCTCCTCTATTCACAATATCACGGATAAGGTGATATCTCCTTTCTATGTGTTTGGATTTCTGGTGTGATCTAGGTTCCTTTGCTTGCGCAATGGCTCCATTGTTGTCACAATACAAAGCCACTGGCTCAGAAATACTAGGAATCACACCAAGTTCAGTGATGTACTTCTTGATCCAAAGAGCCTCCCTTGCCGCTTCAAAATCAGCGAGGTACTCAGCTTCAGTCGTGGAATCTGCTACAGTGTCCTGCTTGGAACTCTTCCAGCTGACTGCACCGCCATTCAGGCAAAAGATGTAACCAGATTGCGATCGGAAATCATCTTTGTCTGTCTGAAAACTTGCGTCTGTGTAACCACTTACTACCAGCTCATCACTTCCTCCGTACACCAAGAATTTATCCTTAGTATTTCTCAAATACTTCATAATATTCTTGACTGCTGTCCAATGACTTTCACCTGGATCCGATTGGTATCTACTCGTCATGCTTAGAGCACAAGCAACATCTGGACGAGTACAGAGCATGGCATACATGATGGATCCCAATGCCGAGGCATAAGGAATCCGACTCATGCGTTCTCGCTCAGCAGGTGTCTCAGGACACTGCTTCTTGCTGAGACTTATGCCATAAGACATTGGTATGAAGCCCTTCTTGGAATCATGCATTCTGAACCTGTGTAAGACTTTATCGATATAAGTGTTGGAATTGTGTCCAGTAATCTCGGTACTGTCTCTAGAAAGTAAGAGTATGTCAATGATCAGACATAAGTCATATAATACTGGGGGTCATGATGGCTTGCTAGAGTCCGCTCATGATCTATAAGTCTTGGACTTATTGCCTTTATTATATGATCCCATATGGGTCACACGCCTAAGCTAACAGGAAAATGTGTAGGAACGGTTTAGCAGAAGTACGGTAAAAGTGCTAGGCATTTACTGTACTTAGAGAGAATAAAACGGTTTAGCTACTCTGTGTCGATCGATACACAAGGTGTGTCGGTCGACACAGTGCGCGAATACCGTCGAGTTAATTGGTGTTTGGGCCAAATGGCCCAAACGGAACCGGACAAGTTTTATGTGATAAAACTCGAGTTCAGAACAATTAACCCTAGAGTCCCAGCCGAAATCTCTCTCTCTCTGCGCCGAGTTCCTCTAGTGGTCTAGCAGCCGTTTTCTGTGATCGCGTGTGTGAACCTTTGGAGGATTCATCCCTCGGTGTTTCTCTGATCTCAGACATACCATCTCTTTCCGCTGCAAACAGGTATAAGGTGAGATCATCATTTGTTTCTATTCTGAGAAGAACCTAGATCCGCATGTTTAGGTTGATATGAATCTAAGAATTGAATCAGGATCAACTAAACAATCCTTCAGTGGTATCAGAGCCATTGGTTCTGGTTTTTCTTGTTTAGATTCAAGTTTAGGATTGTTTTTCTTGTTTAAAAGTGTTTTGAATCAACTACTGATAAGAGAAACCACTTAAGCAACAAGAATTGAAACCTAAACACACATAAAATTGCAGAAACCAAGCTATATGATTTGGTAGAATGCGATTTCAAGAGGTCTGTATCGACTGCGATCGCATGGATCGATCGATACGATCGCATGGATCGGTCGATACAGTCTATCGGCAAAACCAGTTAACGCGTGAAAGCATCGATCGATGCAGGATCGATGCAGGTTCGATATTGGTGCATCGACCGATGCGGTTGGTGCACATCGATCGACACGGTTAGGGTTTTGGCCCGGTTCAGTGCATGCGTGAGAGCATCGATCGATACAGGATCGATGCACGATCGATGCAGGATCGATGCTTAGAGCATCGACCGATGTGGTTGATGGATCGATCGACACGGTTGGTTCATCGATCGACATGGTTGGTTTAAAGGCTCGGTTTAATTTTGATTAAAATTAATTCGTCCTGGTTTAATAAACAGATTTAATAATTTTATTAAGTCTGGTTAAACCGGGACAAGAAATCCAATGTCGAAAGAATTATTGGATTTAGTGCCTAAACCAGGATTTTCTAATTTGATGGTTGGACCAAATAAATTGAGAAAATCCGGTTTAGTAAATAACCGGTTGACAATTGTGGTCATCGTAGTAATTAAAATTTGGTTAGACCAATTTTAATGAACCAGACCGGTTATGTCATTTAATTGGACAATTGGGTCATGTCTTGGACATGGACCAATTCTTGGGCCTCGGGCCAAGAAGTTAAAACAATTGGGCCAATTATTTGAGTCTTTCTTCAGATTAATTTAAAATTTATTTTATAAAATTATAAAGTCGATTTTAAATTAAAGTTTCCGAAATTTTGAAATTAGAAAGTTTCTTAAATTAGAAGTTTCTGGATTTGCGGGTTTTGGATTTTAAAGAAATTTCTAAAGTTAGAAAGTTTCCGTTTTTAGAAAGTTTCCAATTTTAGAAAGTTTCCAAAAATAGTAGGTTTCCAAAAATGGAAAGTTTCCCGAAATAGTAATCTTCTATTTTGGGAATGAATTTTTAAATAAACCTACGAACCTCAAATAATATCAAGCGTTGGATGTCTTGTCCATTCTATGTCAGCTGTCGAAGCCCATTCAATTGTATTCATGGCCTTACAGTGTGAGGGTGTCTGCTTTTGCGTGGATAAGACGGTTTGTGATTCATAAATGTCATTGGGAGTCCCAGACATTAATGATTACATGACTGTATAGTCTGGTTTTCTTGACTGGGCCATCGGGAGTCCCGGGCCTTGAGACATCAGAGTGGATTGGGCCTCGGGCCCAGATTCACAACCAAGAGTTATATCACGGATATAATTAGCCGATATAGGGCTTACCGATATAAGCTAAGGTTTGGTGACGGCCAGTGGCCCACTTTAATCTTAGTTATATGTGGATCTTGGAATCATTATATTCTATTGAGGGTAACTTATGTTATTGAATATAATGCGTGATTAATCATGTTAAGTATAATACGAGATTAATCATATTGAACATATTAACTAAAATCCTTTTATCTTAATTTTCAGTTATGACTAGCACAAACAATCAAAACACTTTCTCGATCCGGTCTGTCCTTAAGATGGACAAGCTGAACGGATCAAATTTCTTGACTTGGTCGCGGAACCTGAGGCTAGTCCTCAGACAGGAGAGAAAGGACTATGTCCTTGAGAGAGCTCTCCCCGTGAGGATCGGGTCCAATGCTTCTCATGCAGTATATGATGCTTGGAATAAGCATTATAATGATGCGGTAGATGTGCGTGGTCTGATATTGGCTACCATGGACTCAGACTTGCGGAAGCAATATGAGAACATGGAGTCGCCAATAGAGATGATCAGCAGCCTGAAATTGAAATTTCAGGAGCAGATAAGGGTGGAGAGATACCAGTTGGTTAAGTCTCTCACTGGCTGCAAGCTACCAAATGATAATCCAGTGAGTCCTCATGTCAGTAAAATGATGGGTTACATTGATAACCTGAGGAAACTGGATTATCCAGTTAGCCAAGAGTAGGCAACTGAAATCATTCTGCAGTCACTGCCGTCAAGCTATGATAATTCAGAAAGAACTATATCAAGAAAGGCTTAACGAAGACGCTGACTGAACTGCATGATATGCTCAAGACAGTTGAGCCAAACGTGAAGAGTACCCTGAGTAATCTCATAAATGAGAAGGGTAGGTTTAATAAACCTAATGCTGTCAAGGGTGAAGGCAAAGTTGTCCAGATTTTGAATCATGGCAAGCGTGTGTCTTCTGAGCCCGAGTCAGATACCTCTTACGTTGGTAAGTGCTGCTACTGTAAGGAGACAGGGCATTGGAAGAGAGATTGCATTAAATTCATGGAAGATGATGAGGAGTTAAAGTCGATGTATGAGACTACTTCCTCAGGTATTCATGTTATTACTTCAAGCTCTACCTTAAAGGTATTGGATACTGGTTGTGGCACTGATATTTGTGATAATATGCAGAGCCTAAGCAACAGTAGAACGTCCTTAAAGGTATTGGATACTGGTTGTGGCACTGATATTTATTATAATATGCAGAGCCTAAGCAACAGTAGAACGTTGAAGGAAGGGCAAGTGAAACTACATGTCTGGAAGGAGCTTGGGATGCTGCCTCAGCCGTAGGTTTTTTCACTTATAGATCCCTTTGAGGCTTGGTTTTGTATTAAGTAATTGCTACAATGTACCTGCTTTAAGCAGAGTTGTCTTTCATTTTCTTGTAAGAATTTGAATGTTTTTCTTTTTGATAAAAGACAAGTTTTGTTCTTTTGATCTTAATGAAATATTAATTGTAGCACCCTATTCATGGAATGAGTTTTATATCTTAAACCAAAGAGTGCCTAAATGTAACATAAATACCGAATTGGTTTAAATCTGATGAATTAAACCTGATTTTTCTTGGCATAAAGTCTTGGTCACATAGAGTAAGTCGGATTCAGAAATCCCATAGTCATGGACTGTTGGGCTCATTTGATAAAATATCTTATGAGACTTGAATTCTGTTTACTAGACCAAAAGGTAAAGGGCCTATCTTAGCCGAGCTAGAGAAAGGCCCAAAGGCTTATTGGACCTGGAACATACTGATGTATGTGGCCCAATGAGCAGTAATGCCAGAGAAAATTTTCTGTGCTTCATTGTCTCTACTGATTACTTCAGTGAGTGTGACTGTGTTCATTTGATGAGACACAAGTCGGAATTCTTTGACATGGTCGAAAGAGTTCCAGAATGAAGTATAGGATCTGAATGACAAAAGTATTAAGACTCTGGATTAAAATCACGAGTGAGAATACTTAAGTCATTGATTATGTGATCATCTGAATGAGTGTGAAATCGTTTCACAGCTCATTTCTCCTGAAAACCTAAAGGTGTTTCTGTGAGAAAGAATCAGATCTTATAAGAAATGATTAAAGATGAATCACACGAATCTTCCATGATATTTTAAGAATAACGCTCTAGAAATATCTAAGTTTACGCTAAAATAGTTCCACCAATATCAGTTGAAAGACACCACGTAAATGTGGATTGGAATCGATCCAAATTTGTCTTTACTGAGTATTTGTAGTTGTGCTACTTCGCTGGTTGTCCTAGAGAAACTAAGGCATGTTACTTTACGTCCAATCTGTTTTCTAAGAAGGGAAGTTATTTTTCCAAGAAGAACAGTGGGAGTAAAAGTATAACTCGAAGTTTTCTTAGGGAAACCAAGGCTCGGTACTTTTACGACCATTCTGTTTTCTAAGAAGGGAAATTACTTTCCAAGAAGAACAGTGGGAGTAAAAAGTATTTTTACGACCATTCTGTTTTCTAAGAAGGGAAGTTACTTTCCAAGAAGAACAGTGGGAGTAAAAGTACAACTCGAAGAAATTCGAGAAATACAGGAGGCTGCTTAACCTATTGAGGGAGAGCAGCGGAAGGATTTACAGATTTCTGTAGAATCTACACCTGTGGAGCCTGAAGTTCGCAGATATGAAAGAATCAGTCACTAATCCGAGAGTGAATTCTCGTCATTAGTTCAGCCTGATGATCATTGAATGTTCGCATGATCTGATGATCATTGAAAGCGACGAATCTGCGAAATCCTAGGAAGCGAAAGTGAGCCCAGACTCCGAAGAATTACATTTTGTGTAAGTTGGCTTCATCGATCCATTCATGGATGGAAGCAAACGTATCGGAGTTGGAATCTTCGTTCTGTTGAAGTAGTCAAGGTTTTGACTTGAACATGAACGAAGCGGAACTGTGTGTTTACTAATAGATTAGTGGGAGCGATATTGCATTTCTCAAAGTGTATGTCGATGACATACTGATTCTCGGATATAACGTCCCAACGCTGTAGTCGGTAAAGGACTAGCTTGGGAGTTGGTTTAATGATTGACATGGGTAAAGCCACGTAGTTCTTGGATTTTGGATCTAAAGATAGAGATCCAAAAGAGCTGGTAGGACAAAGTCAGGATTCTTAAATTGACAAAGTCCTACACATTTTGAGCAATCCAAGAAGGGTTTTATGCCAATGTCACATGGCATTAAGTTAAGCAAGATACAGTATCCTACGATAACTGCTGAGCTTAAATGCATGGATAAGATTCCATATGCGTCGGCAATTGGATCTATCATGTATGCCATGAAACGTACTTGTTTGATGTTGCTTTAATGTTAAGCAAGACAAGTAAAGACCAGTCAAATCCAGCAAAGAAACACTGGATTGCCGTAAAGAATATCCTAAAGTATTTGAGGAATACTAAGGATAAATTCTTGAGTTACGGAGAAAGTGAGGTGCTACGAGTCGATAGAGTCTGAAAGGCAAGTTTCCAATAGACAAAGATGATTTTCGATCACAGTCCGGTTATATCTTGTGTCTATCTGGCGGTGCAAGGCACTGTTGCTGACTCCATGACTTAAGCTGAACATTTCGCTACTTGGGAAGTGGCGAAAGAGGTTGTTTGGAAAGAAGAGTTCGTCACTGAACTTGATGTGATTTCCAGCATAGATGAGACTAGCTGCACATCAGATGTCCAAACACCTTGAGGATAGGTATAACCTATTCCGTGAGATAAATGACAGAGAAGTTAAGTAGATCAGCGAGTTTCAACGAATGAGAACGTTGCTAATCTATTAACGAAGCCACTCCTTAGGCCTAAGCGCGAGTCGCGGACTGTTGCTGTAGGATAAGTGAAATTAAGATAAAGTCTCAATTTCAGTGGGAGTTATTAAAGGGCTTTATTTAGTTATTGGATATGTTCTTGAAATAACATTTAAGATGTTTAATGAAATTATTATTTCAAGATTATTTTAACTGTGATGAAATAATCGTTCCAAAGTGATATAAACCATTTTATAGGTCATCGAAGTAAATGACTTGATCTTGAGTCATCGAAGTCATTTAGCTTGATCATGAGACCCTATATTTGATAAATGTTTTATATCATCCTGTCCCTAGTCGAAGGTTGTTGAAATTGGAACACCAACAACCGTGTGAGACTGGATTGGTACGTGACTTATGACAAAGTCTCAGTGTGTCATAGATGCGCGGCATCAAAGTCAGTACATAGGTGTATGTTTGGGAACATACGACCGGACAAGACCCGCTTATAAGAACTCTTCAGGATATTTATATCTGTGTCATAAGAGATTCTTACTACGGCTATAGAGTATAGTCCTTAGACCTGAGTTCGCATGCATGTGACTGCACATGGACTGATGCACTTTGATCATTGTCTAACGCTATCGTTCTGCGATAGTTATAAGGACCTTGTTTGGGTACATTATGAAATGACTAGTTTACAGTGATGGAACAAGACGGAATTTGTCCCTCCAATATAAATGGAGTGAATATCTCTAGGCCAATCGGAGATTTGAATACTGGAAAATGCATGGCCATGCTCAAACGGACTGTCCCGAGTCGTTTGGATTGTCAGTATCGAATCAGAGTCCGATGAACAAGATTAGGTTTTATAAGGATGACACCAATCTTGCCTTATGACTAATCGAGATATTGTGACAAAAGGATTATGAATACAGAGATTCCAGTACAAGTGGGAGATTGTTGGAATTGTGTCCAGTAATCTCGGTACTGTCTCTAGAAAGTAAGAGTATGTCAATGATCAGACATAAGTCATATAATACTGGGGGTCATGATGGCTTGCTAGAGTCCGCTCATGATCTATAAGTCTTGGACTTATTGCCTTTATTATATGATCCCATATGGGTCACACGCCTAAGCTAACAGGAAAATGTGTAGGAACGGTTTAGCAGAAGTACGTTAAAAGTGCTAGGCATTTACTGTACTTAGAGAGAATAAAACGGTTTAGCTACTCTGTGTCGATCGATACACAAGGTGTGTCGGTCGACACAGTGCGCGAATACCGTCGAGTTAATTGGTGTTTGGGCCAAATGGCCCAAACGGAACCGGACAAGTTTTATGTGATAAAACTCGAGTTCAGAACAATTAACCCTAGAGTCCCAGCCGAAATCTCTCTCTCTCTGCGCCGAGTTCCTCTAGTGGTCTAGCAGCCGTTTTCTGTGATCGCGTGTGTGAACCTTTGGAGGATTCATCCCTCGGTGTTTCTCTGATCTCAGACATACCATCTCTTTCCGCTGCAAACAGGTATAAGGTGAGATCATCATTTGTTTCTATTCTGAGAAGAACCTAGATCCGCATGTTTAGGTTGATATGAATCTAAGAATTGAATCAGGATCAACTAAACAATCCTTCAATAAGTGTCTTGACACAGTCCAATTAACTTGTTTAATCTATTTCTATAGATTCGTATTCCAAGAATATACGCGGCTTCTCCCATATCTTTCATTGAAAAACAACTTCCGAGCCAAGCCTTAACAGACTGTAACAACGGAACGTCATTTCCGAGAAGAGTATGTCATCTACATACAACACGAGAAATGCAACTGCGCTTCCACTAGTCTTCTTGTAAACACATGGTTTCTCTTCGTTCCTGATGAAGTCAAACTTTTTGACTGCTTCATCAAACCGAAGATTCTAACTCCGAGATGCTTGCTTCAATCCATAAATGGATCGATGAAGCTTGCATACTTTCCTAGCAGCATTAGGATCGATGAAACCTTCGGGTTGTGTCATGTACACATCCCCTTCCAGAATTCCATTAAGGAAATATGTTTTCACGTCCATCTGCCAGATCTCATAATCATAATGAGCGGCTGTTGCTAGGAGAATCCGAATGGATTTAAGCATGGCGACCGGGGAATAAGTTTCTTCATAGTCAATGCCATGAATTTGTTTGAAACCTTTTGCCACCAGCCTTGCTTTATATATCTGAATAATTCCATCCACATCAATTTTCTTCTTGAAAATCCATTTACACTCAATGGGTCTTGCACCATCGGGTAAATCAACCAAAGTCCATACTTGGTTCTGTGACATGGATCCCATTTCGGATTCAGCGGCTTTCAGCCATTTTTCGGAGTCAGGGCTCATCATCGCTTCTTCAAAATTTGCTGGCTCGTCACTGTCAATGATCAACAAATCATGACAATTGGTTACGAGAAATCCATATCTCTCGGGTTCATGACGGATCCTTTCGAATCTGCGAATTTCAGGCTCCACAGGCGCGGTTTCTACAACTCTTTGTAGATCCAACTATTGCTCTTCCTCTACGGGTTGAGCATTTTCCTGCGGTTCTCGAACTTCTTTGAGTTGTACTTTACTCCCACTGTTTCTCTTGGAAAGAAACTCTCTCTCAAGAAAAACACAGTTCCGGGCAACAAACACTTTGTTCTCGGATTGGTTGTAAAAGTAGTATGCCTTGGTTTCCTTAGGATAACCAACGAAGCAGCACTTATCAGATTTGGGTTCGGGCTTATCTGTAATTAATCGCTTAACATAAGCTTCACAACCCCAAATCTTCAGGAAAGACAAACTCGGAACATTTCCAATCCACATCTCATGTGGTGTCTTTGCAACTGATTTTGACAGAACCCTATTAAGTGTAAACGCAGACGTTTCTAGAGCGTATCCCCAAAAGGATAATGGAAGAGTTGAGAGACTCATCATTGATCGAACCATATCTAATAAAGTCCGATTCCTCCTCTCAGACAACCCATTCCATTGTGGTGTTCCAGGAGGAGTGAGTTGCGAAACAATTCCACAATCTCTCAAATGATCACTGAATTCTTGCCTTAAGTATTCTCCTCCACGATCTGATCGAAGAGCCTTAATACTTTTGCCAAGTTGATTATGTACTTCATTTTGGAACTCTTTGAACCTTTCAAAAGATTCCGACTTGTGTCTCATTAAATAGACATAGCCATACCTGCTGAAATCATCAGTGAAGGTAATGAAGTATCGAAAATTTCCTCTGGCACTTATGCTCATTGGGCCGCACACATCTGTATGTATAAGGCCCAATAGGTCACTGGCCCTTTCATTTTGTTTGTTGAAAGGGGCCTTGGTCATTTTGCCCAGTAAACAAGATTCACATTTCTCACATGATTCATAATCAAATGAGCCCAGAAGCCCATCACTATGGAGCTTTTGGATCCGTTTCTCATTTATGTGGCCCAAACGACAATGCCAAAGAAAATTCTGATTCGTGTCATTTGATTTGAATATCTTGGTGTTAATGTTATAGATTGGTGTGCTTTGGTTTAAAACATAAAGCCCATTCTCTAATGGGCTGCTACCATAAAATATATCATTGTAATCAAAAGAACAACATTTATTCTTAATTCAAAACTGATATCCTTCCACATCCAAAATAGGAATAGAAATAATATTTCTGCTTATAGCAGGTACATAGTAGCAATTATTAAGCTTTAAAACCAAACCAGAAGGTAAAGACAAGTTATATGTTCCTACGGCTAATGCAGCAACTCTTGCTCCATTCCCCACGCGTAGGTCCACTTGTCTCTTTTCCAACTTCCTACTGTTGCTTAGGCCCTGCATATTTGTACAAATATGAGCACCACAGCCGGTATCCAATACCCAAGAAGCAGAACCAGAAGTAGTAACATTTACTTCTATAACATAAATACCTGAAGATGAAGTCTCGAAAGTCTTCTTCTTCTTCTTCTCTTCCAAGAATTTGTCGCAATTCCTCTTCCAATGTCCAAGCTCTTTACAGTAATGGCACTTATCAGTCACAGATGGGCCAGACTTGGGCGTAGGGGCTGGCGCAGGCGTGTCCTGGTTCTCAACCTGGACAGCCTTGCCCTTTCCCTTCCCTTTGCCAAGTTTCTTAAACTTCTTACCTCCTTGTACCATAAGTACATTTGGAGTGCCCTTCTTGATATTAGGCTCAGCTGTCTTGAGCATGCCATGCAGTTCAGTCAACGTCTTCGTCAAGTTATTCATGTTATAGTTCATAACAAACTGATCATAACTTGACGGCAGTGACTGCAGAATGATGTCAGTAGCCAACTCTTGGCTAATGGGACAATCCAGCTTCCCCAGGTTATCAATATAACCCATCATCTTAATGACATGAGGACTGACTGGACCGTCCTTTGGTAGCTTGCATTCAATGAGAGATTTAACCGTCTGGTATCTCTCAGTTCGTGCCTACTCCTGAAACATACTTTTCAGGCTAGTAATCATCTCCACTGGCGACTCCACGTTCTCGTATTGCTTCTGCAAATTCGAGTTCATGGTAGCCAACATGAGACAATTCACATCGACCACATCATTGGAATGCTTATCCCAAGCACTCCTTTCTGCATGTGGAGCATTGGCTCTCGGTTTTTCAGGGAGGACAGTTTCCAGGACATAGTCCCTTTTCTCCTGCTTGAGAACAATTCTCAAGTTCCGATACCATTCGAGAAAATTCGATCCATTTAACTTGTCCTTCTCAAGGACGGATCGCAGGGAGAAAGAGTTATTATGAGTGTTAGTCATAGCTGAGAACAAAGAAAGGAAAAGGTTTAGTTATGATGTTCAAGAAATGAGAAGTCTTAACTTTTAAGAAAACTCGCATTATATTCAAACAGTGTTTCCTCAGATGAATATAATGATCCAAGACCCATACTTCACTAAACTTGAGTGAGCCACTGGCTATCACCCAAATTTTAGCTATCTAGGTAAGCAACAACTTTGCTAGTTATATCCAATATAACTCTTGGTTGTGGATTGACATCTTATGTCCAATCCACCTGATGTCTCTGAGCCCAAAACGATTTTGATGGCTCAGTCAAGTAAACCAATCTCTTAAGTCATGTAATTGTCGATGTCTTGCACTGCAAATCCATCAACACGATTACCTCTGTCTTACTCATGTAATTGTGGACATCTTGCACTGCAAGTCTATCGCACAATTAAATGGGTCTTGACAGTTGACAAGATTGGAAAGACATCAAGTATCACTTGATATTTGATTGAGGAACAGAACCATTTAAAACGTTCAGTTTTATTATGTTTTAATTCTTCTAATTAATGGATTTATCTTGTTTTGGTTCTGTGATTTCAGGTTCCATAACCTAAAACATCGAATCTCATGTCGACCGACACTACTTTAGTGTCGATCGATACAGAATAACCAAAAACAATCCGCGATAACCGATCAATCCAATTGATCCGGTTTTGAATACTGGTCAGTGTCGATCGATGCTACATTAGCATCGGTCTATACCAATCTAATCAAACCAATCGCAATTAAATCATTCACAGTTTTCAACCATTATTAACCAAGCTCGATAACCGGTCCAATCCAATTGAACCGATTTATCAATCTCGCGAGGTTGGTGTCGACCGACACAACTCTTGTGTCGATCGACACTAGGCGAAAACAATTTTATTCGGGTTATCCTTCTGTGTCGACCGATACCGGATTGGTGTCGATCGACACAGGGCGATAAACCCTAATCGTTTTTCAAGCAAAAAACCTAAAAACTAGATTTTCATGAAAACGAATTTTAGCAAGTTTGTATCAATCATACACAGATTCAGATTCAACTAATCTAATCAACATGCTACAGATTCAATGGAACCCTAAAGCTCTGATACCACTGAAGGAATTTCTAGCAGTTTTAATCAGGATTAGCAACCCTAGTCTGAATTCCAAGCCTAGGATCTAAGGTTCATATAATTGAATCAATGGGATCTCAGAATTACCTGGTGATTAGCAGTGGAAGATTTGCAGATAATCGAGATCACGAAGCACCTCAAACGTTGTGCCTCTACTGGTATCCACACGCACACAAACTGAACAGGAAGGATGCTAGTGCCTGTTGAGATCAAATCTCTTGAGAGGTTTCTATTCAAGTTCTGGTGGCTGTCAATTAGGTTAAGTTCGAGTTTAGGTCGACCATATATCTTATATATGTCGACTTAAACCACAACGGAATTAACCAACGATTAAACCGAATTAATCTGGTAATCCGCGAGTTGTGTCGACCGACACACTCTTTGTGTCGATCGACACGGCCCCAGAATTTTGATATCGAATGCATATCAAATATGCATTCACTAGATCATTACATTAATGATCAACCTCGTCTTTAACGTCCAGTTTGCTTAGGTGTGTGGCCCTGTAGGATCATATAACACTAGCAATGAGTTCTAAACTCATTGATCATAAGTGGCTTCTAGCAAAGCATTATGACTACCTAGTATCATATGATTGTCTCATCTCGACAATATGACTTTCACTTAGAGTAAGTACAATAGATTTCAGGACATTCCCAACAAGAACATCATGTAGCGTGGGCTCCTCTATGGTAACGTCCAGGCTTGCTTCAACCGAACACAAGCTTCCTTGAGTCTCTGCCGTACAATCTTGTACACACAACATAGAGAGCTGAACGTGCTCCTCGGGTAGCTTGTTGATCTTCATGGCCTTCATCTCCCTGACACAACATCTGTTTATACCATGTAACAAGATCTTCTTCTGCTCGCATTGGAATTTCATCTCAAGCTTCCTAAAATCCCAAGTAATTGGTCCTAAAGTACCTAGCCATTGTACTCCAAGAACCTTATCGCTGCCTTCTAATGGAAAAACCAACATATCATCTTCACATTCCGTACCTCCGAAACACCACTGGAACTCCTCAATATTCGAACTTACACTACAAGAAAAATCAACATTCATAGCACACGATATAAGCTATGGTATGTAACAGTTTTTTTATATTCGACTGAAACATGTATTCTTGCAAATTGGATTTATATAAAAATTAATATTCATGTGGTTTCATTAATAAACCAAAATGTACTTACATTATTACCACAAACATGTCTACAATATTTCCATAAAATCTTACACAAACATCATTACAAATTCAGAACTAAATCAAAGAACAAGACTATAGATACATTGAAACTAAATCAAAACCTTGAACTCCCATAAACTTCTCGACCTTAGCTTGAATCTCACGAAGAGAAGCATTGCATCCTCTATTTCTTTCATGATGTTATTATCTCTATTGGTGTATTTGTCTCTGAGCGATGGCCTAAGGACCATAAGCTAGTCTTATGTCTTCATATAGCCAAGAGAGACATGTTTCATCATCATCAATTGAAGCTTATGAATCAGAACTAATATAACAAAATGATTTTGGAAGTGAGAAAGAAGGACAAAGGAGAGAATTACCAATATCTCTCACAGAAAAAAGAACATTATTGATCTAAAAAATTTGATGGAGAAATTTGAATATAACATAAATAATTAGGTTTTATGAATCCTTCACACTAGACTACGATCTAATTTGAGATCAAGACAGACCTGAAAGATGCAAAAATCAGTGGAGTAGGTCTTGAATATATTGACAAATGTATACTATAAGTAAGGCCAAAGTGTAATTTAGTTCACTATACCCACTAATGATATGTGGTTTGAGAACAAAGACAAATGAATCAGCACTAAATTAACTTAAGATTACCAAAGTTGAATGAAATGGTTACCTCTTTCCCTGGCCATAAAAAGTTGAATGAAATGGTAAACGCATTGCTTCACCTTGTCTTCGCTCTGTTTAGCGATTGCCTGATACAACAAATCCATAATATTTGAGTAACACAAAACTAAGACTTTTATTCTCTTATTAATGCAAGCATCCCAGAATCAGAAGCAGAAAAGACTGACTAAACATATTACCCATGTCACTAAACTTTGTTCCACGAGCTAAGGTATGATCGACTGGTTTACGACCCGTAGGGAGCTCCAGCAGAACAACGTTGAAACTGTACACATCACTCTTTGTGCTCAGTGTTCCTGACATTGCATACCCGAAACACATAACCCAACAATGTTTTACCTCTAGATTCATCAGTTTTAAGAGAGATTCAAGTGGAAAACACTGTTTGAGCAAGACAAAGTAATATAAAAAACGAATTCCATTAGTGCCTCTTTACACTAGACTACGATAACCATACATTTTTGATGAAGACGTGTAGTAGCCAGTGGATTAGTCTGAATGAAACAAACTGAAAATCCAGCACTCTCCAGTAAATTCATAACTTATCAATTTGAGACATTACCAACACGGTTCACCTAGCGGCTGAAATCCTCAGTAGCAAGTTTCTCTTTGTAACTCTTGCATCCTTCGATTATAACGTTCACAAAACCAAATCCAAAACCCCAGAAGAAATTCAATACAGTGAAAAGCAGTTCCAAATAAAATTTAAAGCAAGAAGAGGAAGAAAATTCGCACCAGCTTAATATACATAGCGAAAGGTCACTAGCTACTCGCCTACTCCCACCTGTTGAAATTAACACAGCCCCATAGATTATTAGCAATGTGCTTCAAGAAGAGTACTCCATATCTGAGAAACAATTATCAAACAATCAGTTTATGAAACAGCCTTTGTCAACCAGAACGCTTAAAAAAAGAGCATTAAGTATCTCACCATGATGTTGAAATCATCGAAGAGAAGAGAATTATGAAACCTTCAAAGCCTCGGGAACTTTAGGGAACAACACAATACTATTGACACCAACAGCTCGAGCCTTTGCAACCTGTTTGCAAAGAATAATCATTTTCTTGTAACATGATTGCTTCCAAAGAACCAGCAAATAAAGGAATCAAATCACAACAAAAAGCCCAACCTCTTGTAGGAAATTTTCAGGGGAGATGTCAGTTTCCTGGAAAGCAGATCTCACAGTAGGAGAAGCACGGTTACGGCATGGTTGTTGGTTTAGTTTCTGAAATCATAAACAATAAAAGCCTCTTAAAGCTTCAACCTTTCAGTTCATATTGTTCGATTTCATATATAAAACCTTTAAGAACCTTTCTAATATAAACCAAAAGGGTAATTGCAGAATCATATGTACAATGCAATAAGAGCCCAAGAACAAATTTACAATGAAAATAAGGGATTCTAATACCCACAAGAGGCTGAATGATCGGTGTACGAGCTGGAGCGACGGGTTTAGGTGGAACCGGAGGTGCGTCAGGAACATTACACAAGAAATCATCCTAAATCTGAAAATTGGTCACAAAAATGCAGATGCACACACACACACACACACACTCTCACGCTCTCTCTTTCTCTCTCTCTCACACACACACACGCACACAAATAATCGCATCAAAATCAATTGAACGAAGAGTTGAGACAAGGACGCAGATCTCAAACAATTTTTAGATTTTACAACACAAAATTGAAGAAGAAAACGAATAGTCTGAACAATTATCCTGAAGAACAAAACCAAGAAAATAATCATAAAAGAGAATTAAAAGGTTCTAGAGAAATCGAGAAGAAGAAGAGAGCAAATCTACCTTAGATTAATGTAAACTCAAACTCAGATTTTTTTTATATGATATTATTAAGAGATCAAATAGAATAGAGGAGGAGAGACAATGGAAAATGATGGAGGTGGAAGGCGGTGGAGGAGGACAGGAGAAAGAAAACGAGAACGACTAGATTTGTGGGTAGCTGGGACGACATTCATGGGTCTGGATGGTTAGGTCTAATAAAATTTGCAGTAAGTCAAGGGAAAAAGGGAGGGGGGAGGGGGGAATAACGGGTTTATTGCATGTAGTGTATCTTTTCAACTTTTACATTACACTTTTGTATCTTTCTAAAACCTATTGCAAAGTTGTATCTTTTTTTGTAGGTCCCACCGGAAGAAAGACAATTTTATTCCTGTATATTCTGTACATGGCATTTCGATGGATAGTTTTCCACTTATTCATAACTATCCATCCTTTTTTATTATTTTCTTTTCTTTTCTTTTTTCCCATCTCTCTCTTTCCTACTTTATATTAATTTCACCCCCCCCTATTTTTTGAAGGTTGATAGATTGGCGGAGGGGAGGTTTCCGGCAATATAGACCGGCTAAATGAAGATAAAACCGGCCGATGTACCAGAATTCAAAAAAAAAATCAAATCGGACTTATTACAAAATTTTCGAATGGATAGTTTAGAGTAGGTGTCTACAATCTCATCTATTCGTGGATACTACCACGATCATATCACGTGCTGGACGCTTTTCATGGATAACCAAACTTGACTAAGCTAATTTCTTCCACATATGGACGGAAATACATGTATCCATGGTTTGTTACATATCCATTAATAGATCATAGTATGTTATCCATAGATGTATATTCGACATAAGACCAATAATATCATGTTGGACGTTTCTCATGGATAACCAAGCTTGACAATGCTAATATGGACGGACCTACATGTATCTATGGTTTGTTACCTACTTAGTATCTATCTTCACATATAATTTATTAGAGTATTATCTTCAAAAACAAAACTATCCATCGTTTAGGTAATTTAGCTCACTCCTGAAACCAAATTTGCCAATTATTCATCCTTAAAGATCACATACAACTAGTTCTTTACCTTAAAATTACTTTGCCTAACCACCAAGTCATGTTTATTTTTCAAAACTAAAATGATTATCCATTAATAGATCATAGTATGATTATCTATTGATGTATATTCGAAATAAGACCAATATTAAAGATCACATATAACTAGTTATATAATGTTGGACGCTTCTCATAGATAACCAAACTTGACAATGCTAATATGAACGGACATACATGTATCCATGGTTTGTTACCTACTTAGTATCTATCTTCACATATAATTCATTGGAGTATTATCTTCAAAAACAAAATTATCCATCATTTAGGTAATTTAGCTCACTCCCGAAACCAAATTTGCCAATTATACATCCTTAAAGATCACATATAACTAGTTCTTTACCTTAAAATTACTTTGTCTAACCACCAAGTCATGTTTATTTTTTCAAAACTAAAATGGTTATCCATTAATAGATCATAGTATAGTTATCCATAGATGTATATTCGAAATAAGACCAATATTAAAAGAGAGAAGGATAGTATATATCCATGATTTATGTGAAGTGTGATGTATGAGACCTAGTTGTATCCATCCAAGAAAAGAGAGAAGGATAGTATCCATCTATGACTTTTTATGCATTTCTCACTCCTGTGAGGTTAATTCTGTCTTTTTGACGTTGGGCCCTACAAAAAGATACAAAATTGTAAGTAGAATTCAAAAGATACAAAACTGTAATTACTTTTCAAAAAAGATACATCCAGTGCAATAAATTCGGGAAATAACTAAGTTATCCCGCTTAAGTGAAAAAGTTTTGGGGAAATAAAAAAGTTATCCCGCTTAAATGAAATATTTTGGCTAAGTATTGGCGGTTATAGCGTTTCGTTCATTGATATTGTATCTTAGCATTTATTAAATGATATGATATAATAACCAAAATTACAAATTCATCTTTAATAGCAGTTTGGTAAACCATGCTATTACGATGTGCTATCAATGTGCATTTTTGTAGTGTTACCCCAATTTTTCGTCCATATGTGACTGCAACCTTAGCTATGCTTGTTGGTAGCAAGCGACAGCCAATTTTTTCAGCTACCTTGGTATCCACAAAATTGTGCGTAGACCTGAATCGATTAAGATAAGTAGAGCATGTTTACCATGAAACCCTTTGACCTGCATGGTCTGATAGCCGGTTATCCTGTTACAGCGTTAACCGAGATATGGGCACAACAATGTTCTTCAATTAGCTCATCTACTCCACCTTCAACGTTATTTGTCTCATCCTCGTCTGCCTCCTCTGTCTCCATCATAAATAATTACGACTTCTTGTGCTTGAGATAATGTCCCGGGGTGTATTTCTCATCACAGAAGTAGCATAAACCTTCAGCTTGTCTACGGCTCATCTCCTCTTTGGAAAGGAATGGACGAGGTTGATTCTGTTTGAGCTTCTCTGTTTGAGAAGCAACTCCTCTTACCAACTTTGTATTATTTTTTAGCGGAATTAACCCTTTTCCACTAATGGGAGGTTTTGGATTATTCCAGCTAGTATAACTACTCTTCCTTGGGTGTGCTTTCTCATACAATCTACCCAACATTAAACATTGGCGAATGTTTTGAGGCCGGAACATGCGAATATGCATTTGTGTGTCTGTTCTTAGCCTTGCGAGATACGTGCTTACTAAATATTCCTCCGTCAAATTAACGCGAGTGCATATTAACTCGAAACGACCATGATACTCGACTGTTCCTTCTGTCTCATGCCGCTTTTTTAATTCTGCTATTGGATCGTCCAATAAATCATCGAAACTCTCATCTAATAATACCTCATAACTCTCCCAATCTTGCAGCACATCGTCTCCTGCCTCAGATTGAGCCAGCGACTGATGCCAGGATACCGCGTTTCCATCGAAGTGAATGCATGCGATTCCGATCTTCAGCTCGTCCGGGGTTTTGTCTATTTTAAATAATTGCTCCACTTTGTATAGCCAATCTTTGGTTTTAATCCCGTCAAACCTTGGAAAATCGATCTTAGCTAGTCATGTAACCGCTGAGTAAGTCGGTGTCGACACTCCCCTGTTACGAGTGTGGTCCGAACTATCTTCTTGTGAACCATGAGAAGATGATCTTCCCCGTTTATCGCCACCACCGCCGGTCTGAATTTCACCGTGAACCTTCAATAGTCGTATTGCTTCGAACATCTAGGCAATACTTTTGTCTAATTTTTCATTGTGTGTAGCCATCTCTGTTGAGATTTGTGTTGCGATTGAACCTTCTATAGCCTCAAACCGTGGAACCAAGGCACTCTCTACCTCGCGGACCATGGCTTCTTTCTCCTTTTGCGCTCGTGTTTCAGCCATTAAATCCGAGAAACGACGACGCTTTGATACCTTTGATAGAGTGAAACCAAAAATCCTTCACTCACCAAGAACCAACGTTCGTAAAACGTGGACCCTTCACCGTAATCAAGTTAACTCAAGCTTAGATCGCAATGTAACAAGAATAAGGGATATTGAGATAGAGAAAGATAACTTGCTTAGATTGAATTGTATCTTAACACCAACACATGATCTTCTTATATAACAATCGTAAGTTGTTACTAAGAGATGGACACTAAAAAGATAAACACCAACAATATGGAAATAACTATCAAAACCGATAACACCAAAACTAATAGATATCTTCTGATCTCCTCGCTGACGTGGACTAGCCGTTACTAGTTTCCTATATCATATGTCTCTCAAGCTGCCAATAGGTTCACAGGTTCGCCCTTTCTTCATCCTCCATTTGCCTTACTTTATCCAAATTTGTCTCTCTTTGTATTTTTAACTATCGGTGATCATGTTTCTGGTGTCTAACAAATTCAGCAACCGCTTAACTGTGTACAAAATTTCGATATTGTTTCTTATGATCTAGCTGACTTGGATAATAGAGAAGATTATGTGATGCTTGACTCACTCATTATGCCATGCTGTGTTTGATGTAATTTTTGCCTCTAGGAAAAGGAAACTTAGGACAAAACTCCGTGGAACAAAAATTTTGCGGAAATGTGACACACAGAGTCTCTACTTGTGCTGCCATTGTAAGATGATCCGCTTATACGTCCTTGTCTTGGAAGGAAACTTTGCATATTGTTGTTTTGGATATTGACATCCAAAGTCTTTTTATTCACTGTGATTAGGGATGTTAATATGAGTTAAATAACCCAACCTAAATCCAATCCACAAAAACTTAATCCACAAAAAGTCAAACCCATGATAAACCCAAACATTTCTTTGTTAATGGGTAAAATCCATAAGTAACTTATTAAGTTTTGGGTATATTCATGGGTACCCGTAATTTGATATTGATATTGTTTATTCATACTAGATTTTGATACTAATGTATTGTTTAATGGAAAATATCTAAACTAATTATATATATATTTTTTAAATCAATATTTAAAATTTCTTAAATTTTTTGTTTAATTACACAAAATTAATTAAAAATTAAAATTACTAAATCATTTTAAATAAACAAAAATCGAGATATTACGTTTTTTGCGGAAAAACATGATTTACGTTTTTGGTAGAAAAACATGATCTTACGTTTTTGCACGAAAATTTTTTTTATGTTTTTGGCGGAAAAACAAAATCTAACGTTTTCGGCGGGAAAACACAACCTTACGTTTTCAGGAAAATTGGAATTTTAGGTTTTTGACGGAAAAACGAGATATTATTTTTGGCGGAAAACAAGATTTCACGTTTTTGGCGGGAAAATGTGATTTTATGTTTTTGCGGAAAACAAAATTTTACGTTTTTGGCGGGAAAATGAGATCTTAAATTTTCCGAGAAAACCAAAGGTTGTATTTTGGCGGGAAAACAAAATTTTATGTTTTTGGTGAGAAAACAGAAATTAACATTATTGCCGGAAAAAAAAAATTTGACGTTTTTATAGGAAAATAGAATCTTACATTTAAATTATTAAAATTTAATAAATATTTAATTATAAAAATTATGATCATTGATGTAATTAAAACCCCATAGGTACCAAAACCCAATTAAATGAACTCATAAGTAATGGGTTCCTGCCCATTTTAAACCCTATTCTTTTTCTATTAGAATAGTAGAGTTCTGGGTTAAGATTTTTCTCATGGGTTTGGGTACCCATTTGGGTAATTACCCACTTTAACATTCCTAATCATGCAGTGTGTAGTTCATCATGTTTGGGATAGCAGGAACCTATTTGTTTGATAATTCTTTATCTATACTATTAAAACATAAATATATTTTAGAAAATATCCAATTTTGTTCAAGTATTTACAAAGAATGCCACTGCTTTTATTTTAAAGTTTGTGATGTTCATTAAGGGTATAATGGTCCCTACAACCAACATATGCAAATCTCCCAAAATCAGTTTACAAATCGATTTTTTTAATGAACCCATACCAATTGGTACATTTTGGTTTTTGTCTGATATTTAAATTTAAAACATTATACATATCGGTTTGTTCTTTATAAATTAGTTATTGAGAACAAATTTAATTATACTACTCTTGATTTACCATTATCAGAATTTTTACCCCCTACATGTAAAAGGTTTTAATATGATTGTGGTTTGGTTGTTGTTTGTATAATTCATGTCCATTCGGTTTTGCTTCTTAAACCAAATATTTCAAAACGTCAATCTTGTCAATTAAATACAAACCGGCAATTAATGACTTGATCAAACCATTTGTTTCCTAAATATCTAAACTTATAACATTGAAAACCAAAGGATATTCTATTTGAAAACGTTACCGGTTAAAATCGGGTATAGTCAAATTTAGTTTACTTAAAAAACGTGAATGAATTTAGACTCAATTTCAACCTTATACACAATTTTCTTCCTCTTAACTTGATAATAAAGCAAAATATCCAAACGAATATTCTTCCATTTAAGTTATTTTCCTAATTATTAAACTTCACATTCAAGTAATTCTCACAATTTTAGCAAATCTCGACTAATTATTTGATCCTACCTTATTCTTTCCTAAATATCTAAACTTGATAGCATTTGATAACCACAAGATATTCGAATGAAAACGTTACCATATAAATCGGACGCAATCAAAATTTGTTAACTTAAAAACGTTAATGAATGTAGACACAAAGTCCACTTTATACACAATATTATTCTTCCTAACTTGATAACTAAACGAAATTTAAAACGAATATTCCTCCTCTTAAACTATTTTCCTAATTACTAAACTTGACATTCAAGTAAATATAACGATTTTAGCAAATCCACATCAAAAAGATCTTTGAATATTCGACTAAATGCTTTTTGCGACCAACTCTATAAATATTATATCACACAACACAATTCATTCATTCATTCCAAACTTCATTTTTTATTGACTCTTATTCTCTATAATCAGAAAATGTCAACCATGACAAAAGATAACATTGATTTTACTAACCTTGAAAGTGTGAAACCTTTCAAAACCGGTTGGCGAATCCGTGTCAAGATCCTTCACTTGTGGAAACAATACACTTCCCAATCCGGAGAGACCCTTGAAATCATTTTTTTGGAAATGCTACGGTAAGCTATTACTCAAGACATTAACATTATGATTTCACGCATTTAAAACTCAAAGTTCATAAATCGTTTTATTACTCGAGACATAATACATGCTTTCATGCTTTTACTTTTTTCTCTTAGTTCATAAGAATTTATGTATTGTAATTCCGGTTTTTTAAACTTATGCTAATAAAACTTCTCTTTTTTACAAGCTAAGAAAGAGCTGTCAAAGAAGAAGAAAGCTTGTCATAGAAAAAATTAATGTCACTGATTCTAACGTTCAAAGAAATTGGTATGCGTTTTAATAGATGCTGCAATCCGAAAAAATCATTGATCATATAATTAGTTTTATTGATGATTGCAGGTAAAGTGTCTAAATTACATTCTTGAAATCATTTTTTGGAAATGCTACAGTAAGCTATTACTCAAGACATTAACATTATGATTTCACGCATTTAAAACTCAAAGTTCATAAATCGTTTTATTACTCGAGACATAATACATGCTTTCATGCTTTTACTTTTTTGCTCTTTGCTCTTAGTTCATAAGAATTTACGTATTGTAATTCCGGTTTTTTAAACTTATGCTAATAAAACTTCTCTTTTTTACAATAAGAAAGAGCTGTCAAAGAAGAAGAAAGCCTGTCATAGAAAAAATTAATGTCACTGATTCTAACGTTCAAAGAAATTGGTATGCGTTTTAATAGATGCTGCAATCCGAAAAAATCATTGATCATATAATTAGTTTTATTGATGATTGCAGGTAAAGTGTCTAAATTACATTTTTGATTAGATAATACGAGCTTGCCTTAGTAACCTTGAAGCTCTGGTCAGCCATTGAAGCTTCGTATCTAAAACATAAACTTTAGTAAGGTAAGAAAGCGGAAACATATTAGTAAAGCACTCTATACATTTAGAACAAAGTTCATGTTCAGTTTACTTTTGACTATTCAATATGTCTCGAAATCACCAGTCATATTCTATACAGAATAAACAATTTTATATACCTTTGCATTAACATTCTCAGCCTTTTGTGGCATCAGGTGGAGGAAATGAGATAGAAGAAAAAATGATCAGCAGAAAATATTCAACTCTCCACTCTTAGTTTCTCCACCAACAATATCACCACGCTTAGCATTCACAGGAGCTTTGAAAACTGATTTTCATCCAATACAGACTTACTGAGACAAGAAAACAACAATATAGTAAGCTCCTTATCTAAAACACATCATTAAAAAGAGTAGTCAGAAACTTGTCTATAGTGCAATCTAAACAATATGAACTAAGTGATTGCACTTAGATTTTATATGTGATGCTTATCACAATTTGAAGACATTTTTGTGATTACCTGAAGTAGTAGTTTGTCAGTAATAAAAGATATTGTACATATGATATAGAAATACACAACTAATTTATGGTCAAGGCACGCACCCACGTTGGTTTATAAATCAAAACTTTTGCTCCAGTAAAATAACCCGAAATAAGGGCCGCTACTAATGGTGGGGCAGCTGCTCCACCAACAATGATGTTCATCATAGTTGTCTCAACCTATACCAAAAAAATAAAGCATAATCCCGAAACGAGAATCTAACTCATCCATACATAATATTAATCCTACCAAATGTACAAGATGAAGCCACATCGGTGTGAAGCGTTTGGCTACGATAAAAGCATAAACAAATGGAAAATTAAGTATGCAAATCATTAAAATACGCCATAAAAACAGAGACTTGATCAATGTATAGAGGCTACAATTCTACACTTTGTTGCAGTGTTTTTAAAACCGGACCGACCCGGCGGTCAGACCGGGTTGAACCGTGAACCGGAAGCATACCCGGGTTGGGTTGAGTAAAAAATCCAATGGTAGTTGAGCCGGTTAAAAAAAACGGATTGGACCGCCAAAAAACCGGAAACCAGCGACCCATTAAACCGTATCAACCCGGATTTTATAAAAAATATTATTTTATATGTTGTTAATTACTTTTTCTTTCCTAAATATAACTATATTAGTTTTAAATATTTATTAAAAGGTAAGAATAAATGTGTTACTATATCTTATCTCTATATCTTATCTCTTCTCCCAGAAGGTGCAATTTATTATCTATTAATGCAGATTAATGGAGATAAGGTTACATGAGGTCTTCAACGTGGTGCAGATGCAATCGTCAAGCGTGGATCTTCATAAGGCAATTCAGTGTGAGGAAGGCATGAGAAATCTAGAACCGTCAGACGTGGATCTTCATAGGACGGTAAAAATTGTCAGCTGATAGAATTGTCGATGTAATAATTCTCATAAAATCTGTAATAGAATAGTAAAACCAGTGTTAAAAAAAAAAATAGACGAATAACATAGAAAGTAAAAACTATGCATGTAAGAGGCATGATGTGTATGTTGGTGAACAATATGTCTTGAAGAAAAATTATTCATTTAAGGTGTTTCGGTCTCAACATTTTTTAAATATGTTGGAATGTTGTTGATTTAACATTTAAACTTTTAATTTTTTTTTTAATAATTGTTACACATATTTTTTAAAATTATGATTATTAAAGTGTCTTATTTGATAGTTTGAAATATTTTTAAATTATCATCAAATATGGTCGAACCCGTTCAAACCCGGTCGGACCATATTAACCCATAACCTAAAAACTTTACCGGTTCAGTCGCCAGTCCGGTTTTACAAAAATTGCTTCGTTGTTTCTCAAAATGTAATATAAACAATCCATACTCAATGATCAAATTAATTTTTTCATAGAGAAATCAACTATGATATGGTTTTCTTACTGAAGAATGATAACATTCGGGAATTGCAGCAGTAATTTAATAAAACTGGTCTGAAATCTGGATATATTTAATTCCAAGTATATAACACCTTGTACTAGGCAACTGAGAAGCGCCATGCGGCTGCGATGGAGTGGCGGTGGAAGGAGGAGGAGGAGAGTAGACATCGAACGATTTGACGAAAGCGAATGCCTGAGAGAAACTCTGGGAAGGTTTGAGGAGAGATGGTGGTGTGGACTTCGTCTGTGAGCTTTCCAGGACTTCCTGATACGAAGGAACACCAATTAAGATCTGGGTTTTGGGTTTGTTAACAGTGCTAGGGCACGCCTCATGATTTCTCTCTGTCGTCGTCTTCGTTCGCCATGAGTGATCGAGTCTTCAAAACTTTTTTTCCCTTCTCAAATTTCCCCACGGAAGAACATTGGGAGCGTCGAAAAAAAAAAACATTGGGAGCTTTATTGGGTTTAATTGTACAAGCCCAAAGAGAAGATTTTAAAATAATGTTCATTTTATGGGATGCTTTCATGCTTTAAATTTCAAATGTTGTCTCCAAGACTCCAATATCATATTTGTCATATATTTTTTCGAGTTATGTTGACAAGAGTTTACTTGTTCGTACACACTACACAAATATTGAATGAGCCAGAAAGACAATCATGATTTAAGAAATGTGCAACAATGAGCCAACATGCTTTTTTTTTCTTTTTTTTTTGAGCCAACATGCTTATGGTTGAATACGTTCAGTACATTGAGAGGTGGAGGCAGCAAACCCATTTGATTATTAATCATATATTCAAGTTTATACACCTAACTAATGGCTCCTATCGGTGCTTTGGGCCTTTTGAAAAAAAAACTCAAAACATATAATAGAAAATAAAGTTTGTATTAAGTTTCTAAAAAATGTTTGATCTGATGTAGATATCATCGGCTGTAGTTGCCGCAATCACTGAAAAAAAAGAGACGACAATCATTAAAAACCTTATGTACGAAAACAAATAAATTAAAAATGTAAAGAACTGAAATTCTTACTTAATCCCCAAACTCTTGATTTGATGTAAATACTAAAAATGATTATATATTTATATTAAATATGATTTAAGAAAACAAAAATATATTTGTTTAAAATTAGCATATGGGTAATAATTTCTCTACGTTTTTGAATTGATTCCATAATTCACATGTGAATTAACATACACGTTTTTTTAATATACAAAAAAACTAATTATCTTAAATCGACAAGCAAAAATTTATGCTTTAGTTTTCACATCGTCTCAGTCAAAATATATAGTGAGAGATTATGTCATTTATTTTCGAGATCACGCATTAAATAAATTATGGATTAAGAAAGCGATCTCAACAAAAACAAAAGGTAAAATCATCTAACTAATACCTCGCGCTGATAGCGGATACAAATATAGTGAGAGTGTGTCATTCATTTTCGAGATCACGGATCAAATAAAGCATGGTCAATAAAATGTTCTTGAAACAAAAGAAAATCATCCAAATGATACGCCATGCTGAGCACAAGTTAAAATATATAGTGAGAGATTATGCATTTCATTCACGAGTCAAATAAAGCACAAATCAATAAAACGATCTCGAAAAAATCATATAACTAATACTCCACGCTGAGCACGGATCAAAATATATAGTAAAAGATTCTGCTATTTATTTCACGAGTCAAATAAAGCACGGGTCACTAAAACGATCTTCAAAAAAAACCATTTACCTAATATCCCTTGATGAGCACTGATCAAAATATATAGTGAGAAATGATGTCTTTTATTTTCGAGATCACGGGTCAAGAAAACAATCTCGAAAAAAAACTTAACTAATACTCGCGTTGATTGCGTGTCAAAATATATGCTGAAAGATTATGCCATTCTTTTTGAGATCATGAATCAAATAAACACAAGTTAAGAAAACGAACTAAAACAAAAATCTTCTAAATAATACTCTGCGCTGAGCACATATCAAAATACATAGTAAGAGATTAAGTCATTCATTTTGAAATCATAGATCAAATAAAGTATGAATAAAAAAACCGATCTTGAGATTAAAAAAAAAATCATCTAATTTGTATATGCGAAAACTAAATAAACTCTATGTTAGTTAAAACAATACAAAATTAAAATAATTAGTAGTATAAAACCAATAAAAGGCATGAGACATCTAGAACCGTCAGACGTGGATCTTCATAGGACGGTAAAAATTGTCAGCTGATAGAATTGTCGATGTAATAATTCTCATAAAATCTGTAATAGAATAGTAAAACCAGTGTTAAAAAAAAAATAGACGAATAACATAGAAAGTAAAAACTATGCATGTAAGAGGCATGATGTGTATGTTGGTGAACAATATGTCTTGAAGAAAAATTATTCATTTAAGGTCTTTCGGTCTCAACATTTTTTAAATATGTTGGAATGTTGTTGATTTAACATTTAAAATTTTAATTTTTTTTTTAATAATTGTTACACATATTTTTTAAATTTATGATTATTAAAGTGTCTTATTTGATAGTTTGAAATATTTTTAAATTATCATCAAATCTGGTCGAACCCGTTCAAACCCGGTCGGACCATATTAACCCATAACCTAAAAACTTTACCGGTTCTGTCGCCAGTCCGGTTTTAAAAACATTGCTTCGTTGTTTCTCAAAATGTAATATAAACAATCCATACTCAAAGATCAAATTAATTTTTTTCATAGAGAAATCAACTATGATATGGTTTTCTTACTGAAGAATGATAACATTCGGGAATTGTAGCAGTAATTTAATAAAACTGGTCTGAAATCTGGATATATTTAATTCCAAGTATATAACACCTTGTACTAGGCAACTGAGAAGCGCCATGCGGCTGCGATGGAGTGGCGGTGGAAGGAGGAGGAGGAGAGTAGACATCGAACGATTTGACGAAAGCGAATGCCTGAGAGAAACTCTGGGAAGGTTTGAAGAGAGATGGTGGTGTGGACTTCGTCTGTGAGCTTTCCAGGACTTCCTGATACGAAGGAACACCAATTAAGATCTGGGTTTTGGGTTTGTTAACAGTGCTAGGGCACGCCTCATGATTTCTCTCTGTCGTCGTCTTCGTTCGCCATGAGTGATCGAGTCTTCAAAACTTTTTTTCCCTTCTCAAATTTCCCCACGGAAGAACATTGGGAGCGTCGAAAAAAAAAAACATTGGGAGCTTTATTGGGTTTAATTGTACAAGCCCAAAGAGAAGATTTTAAAATAATGTTCATTTTATGGGATGATTTCATGCTTTAAATTTCAAATGTTGTCTCCAAGACTCCAATATCATATTTGTCATATATTTTTTCGAGTTATGTTGACAAGAGTTTACTTGTTCGTACACACTACACAAATATTGAATGAGCCAGAAAGACAATCATGATTTAAGAAATGTGCAACAATGAGCCAACATGCTTTTTTTTTCTTTTTTTTTTGAGCCAACATGCTTATGGTTGAATACGTTCAGTACATTGAGAGGTGGAGGCAGCAAACCCATTTGATTATTAATCATATATTCAAGTTTATACACCTAACTAATGGCTCCTATCGATGCTTTGGGCCTTTTGAAAAAAAAACTCAAAACATATAATAGAAAATAAAGTTTGTATTAAGTTTCTAAAAAATGTTTGATCTGATGTAGATATCATCGGCTGTAGTTGCCGCAATCACTGAAAAAAAGAGACGAAAATCATTAAAAACCTTATGTACGAAAACAAATAAATTAAAAATGTAAAGAACTGAAATTCTTACTTAATCCCCAAACTCTTGATTTGATGTAAATACTAAAAATGATTATATATTTATATTAAATATGATTTAAGAAAACAAAAATATATTTGTTTAAAATTAGCATATGGGTAATAATTTCTCTACGTTTTTGAATTGATTCCATAATTCACATGTGAATTAACATACACGTTTTTTTAATATACAAAAAAACTAATTATCTTAAATCGACAAGCAAAAATTTATGCTTTAGTTTTCACATCGTCTCAGTCAAAATATATAGTGAGAGATTATGTCATTTATTTTCGAGATCACGCATTAAATAAATTATGGATTAAGAAAGCGATCTCAAAACAAAAACAAAAGGTAAAATCATCTAACTAATACCTCGCGCTGATAGCGGATACAAATATAGTGAGAGTGTGTCATTCATTTTCGAGATCACGGATCAAATAAAGCATGGTCAATAAAAGGTTCTTGAAACAAAAGAAAATCATCTAAATGATACGCCATGCTGAGCACAAGTTAAAATATATAGTGAGAGATTATGCATTTCATTCACGAGTCAAATAAAGCACAAATCAATAAAACGATCACGAAAAAATCATATAACTAATACTCCACGCTGAGCACGGATCAAAATATATAGTAAAAGATTCTGCTATTTATTTCACGAGTCAAATAAAGCACGGGTCACTAAAACGATCTTCAAAAAAAAACCATTTACCTAATATCCCTTGATGAGCACTGATCAAAATATATAGTGAGAAATGATGTCTTTTATTTTCGAGATCACGGGTCAAGAAAACAATCTCGAAAAAAAACTTAACTAATACTCGCGTTGATTGCGTGTCAAAATATATGCTGAAAGATTATGCCATTCTTTTTGAGATCATGAATCAAATAAACACAAGTTAAGAAAACGAACTAAAACAAAAATCTTCTAAATAATACTCTGCGCTGAGCACATATCAAAATACATAGTAAGAGATTAAGTCATTCATTTTGAAATCATAGATCAAATAAAGTATGAATAAAAAAACCGATCTTGAGATTAAAAAAAAAAAATCATCTAATTTGTATACGCGAAAACTAAATAAACTCTATGTTAGTTAAAACAATACAAAATTAAAATAATTAGTAGTATAAAACCAATAAAACGATCTCGAATAAAAACCGAAAAAAAAAAAAAAGTTGTTCAGAGTTCTCAGCTATCTTGTGTACAGGTATTTTGCTTTTTCCAAGTTTTATTCATCAGCTTGATGCATTCAGGTGTCTCTTTATTTGGATACTTTATTGCTTGTAACTGGCATCTTGCATGTTTATCTGAATTTTAAAGAGTTATCAGTCATATTTTTATTATTCTTACACGAGAGAGCTTGGTATTTTAAGGAATCAGATCTCCAGAAGACTATTTATCCAGCAAGGTAAGCTCGATGGATATGTTACCTAGTTCTTCGTTGACTGCAGCTAAGCGATGGAAATAACGTCTATGCAAAACTCTACCAAAGAATGATGTTTCCTTTGTCTTTAAGGCATGCAAAAGACTATGTGGCTCAGCTCATACTGTTCACCCGTTGGCTGGTCAAGGAGTTAATCTGCGTGTGATCTCTCCAGAGCTATAGCATGATCTTCTTCCCTCAGTTGTTGCTGATTGCTTGAACCTGCGGAGAGAAAACCTGCAAATATAGCAATGGCGGTTTTAGATGGAATCCAGAAGATGTATGCAGTCAATTTCGGACCTTCAGAGCGGCTCACTAGCGTATCATATCGTATGCTTCAGGAGACCAATGTTTCCCTCTCTTTTCTTGAGAACGCCAGTCTCTGATCAGAGAGGGTGATCGCACTCTCTCCTTTTGCCTTGGACATATTTCAAGGTGACTGAAAACAGCTTCGGTTAAACACTTTGTATCTTATAATTTTACATTTCAGTCAATAAAATCTTGATAAATTAAGAATATTGGATACTTTGTTCCATTTCATTGTACAGCAAGTGTAGGTGTTAATGGTGAACAAACAATCTTAATCAGCTGTTGTATATATCTTTTATAGGTACCTTAAACTGCAATATTTACAAAAAAGGTATCCCGAACTATTCTCGCCATGACTCTTGACCCAAGCCGACTCATAATCTCGGGCAAGACTGTCGCAGAGATTCCCGAACCACTTGAGATACATCTACCACCTGTTTTATGATCACGCAATTAAGATATTTTTTAATTCATTCTCAATTATATGACAAGGTCCAAGATATTTAACCTGATCGGGGTTATTCGACATGGAGCTTCTTGCAGTAAGGAACTCGATTACTTTCTGAACATTGTTCAAGATTACTTTGTCTTCTTCTGTTACAGATGGAACAAGTGCTGCAGGCCTGAAGTGTTGGTACCATACCAAAGATTGGTGTTGCGTTTCTCAATCCAAAGACCGCCATTGCTTGCACCAGCTGTTCTCTCGTCATTGCATCGATGCCTTTTACCATCTGTTTTCAGTAACCACAACAATTGTCAGAACTCAGGATGCCATGAACAAATACCAGTTAAGACTCGGCTTATCTACATAGTAATTGTCCAAATTCTCGTTCATTTTGCTTTCGTTTAGATGGTTAGATTTTTTATTAGTAAATACCTCATCCAGTAGAAACTCGCGGAAGAAGTTTCCTTTCTCGGAAAGCAGAAAAGACAAAGCGACTCTCGTTTCAGCTGGCTGGTTCGCTTGGGATGCACTGGCTGGAAACGTAGGAACCAGGCTACTTGTCTGCTTTTGCAGAAGAGCCAGCCCAGCCATGCCTCCATTCATATCTTCCCCTCCTCCACTTTTCGCTGCTGTAATGAAAGTCTCAAAGGCTTGCATCACATCGATGAATCTCTCAGCATCCAGTTTTCCCATATATTGTGTACCGTAAAGCCTCCCTCAGGCGAGGTGATTCATCCGTCAGGAGCCTCTAAATATCAAGGTAATCATATGAAGACATTAACCATCAGTATTTTGTGTCTAATGAAAGAAGTCTGCTCACAGTTACAGAGTTCAGAACAAAATACCTGAGCGATATAAGGATAAGCCTCGTCCACAATAGCAAATTCAGGATTCGCCACTAGAGCTATTCCTTCGAGCACACCAATTGCTCTAATTATAAGGGCGGAATAAGGGGGAATTCTGAAAGGATAGTCGAAAGTTATCTGCGCCAAATCTGCTGCCAACTCCTGAAAGTTGATGTTTATTGCTCCGCCGCCTTCAAGTGCCTGATCAAAAACCTTGGCCAGGACAGGTAATATCGGTGCCAAGGGATGAAACCAAGTTTGACAAAATCTTTAACTATGGCATCATAATCTCTGTGAATTAAGTGCGCAATGGCTTCAATCATTCCGTACTTCTGATCATCAGTCAATTTCGTAACAAGACCTGTCAATGTCAACAAATGGGTTTTCTCATACCACATTGACTGTAACTGTGGAACCAAATGCACATTTTTCGGATAAATGATAATGACAATTGGAACTAGAACCATTACCGAAATCGAGGATGGCAAGCTTCCCCTCTGGGGTACGAATCATATTTCCAGGATGAGGGTCAGCATGGAAAAACCCAGTATCAAGTAACTGAAGCACAAAACAGTGCCAGTGTTAGCAAGAATATATTTCCTGTCGTTCTTGTTTTTAAAACAGGAAAAAGTTTGCGGGCAAAATGATCAGGAAAACAGCACAGGCAAAGTTAAAAAAATTTGACATGATGATGTTTTTTGGTGTCCAAAAGTTTTGCTTATGTTTGCAGTTTCCCTCTGTCACTGCATTAGATCTATTAAGGCAGTGAGTAAGCCTAAGGTAAACGGCAATGGTTCTACAAGTCCTGATTCAAAAATCATCATATTCACTAGATGATTGAACCCTAAAGACTATGGTTAAGAACAATGACTATCCATGCTAAATAGTAAATAGGATAGAAACCTGAGAAAGCATGCTGCTGCCTATATCACTTAGCATGATTCCAGAAGAATCTAGGCACACATTTATTATGATCTGAAACAAGTATGCAGGAAGTGTTACCTGCTTTAGATAACAAATAACACCAACATTCACAAGCTCTCCAACGTCACTCTCAATACTTTGTGACAGCTTCTCGCCATCAATCCATTGTGTTGTAAGAACCTTCCTAGACGTGTAATTTTGGTAGGTTTTTGGTACAACAACCTGTACCCATCAATAATTGCACGATTAGAAACCATTCCACAAATGTTAACCTACATAAGTAGGTGTCAAATAAAAATTTATGATGGGTCGCTTCATATATAGACGACAAACAGAAGTGCTTATGAAGCGTACGTGTGGGAGATCTTTCTTCATCATGTCTGCAAAATATGTACCAGTTTCTCCCTCGTTAACATAATCCAGCTCCTCAAAAAAGCGAGCAGCACATTCATCAACCAGTCCTACAACATCTACTGACACCTCCATGAAAATTCCCAAAAAGAACGAAAGTCAGCAAGATGAATAGGGAAAGAGAACAATAAGTGCATAAGCTCAGCCGTCAGATGAAACCTTGCCTGAGGGAACTTCCGTAGAAATAGACCCAAATTCCGTATAACAAACAAGTCAACAGTCACAGTCTCAAGAACAAAAGGCCTCTGTACTTTCACTGCCACTAGATCCCCATTTTCCTTTAATCTTCCCTTATACACTTGTCCCAGAGATGCTAAAAAATAAACATAAAATAATTGTTAATCATCTGGAACTAAGTCTACTAAAATGACAAGTTGGGTATAAGAATAACATGTTCTAAACTTACCCGCAGCGATTGGTGAAGGAGAGAGCTCTGAGTAAACTTCGTACCACGGCTTCCCCAGCTCCTCCTCGATAAGAGCCATAGCCACATCATCAGGAAATGAAGGGACCTTCACATAAGCAAAAACAAAAAAAATGAAACAGAAAACACCCATATTTAGCCATGCTTAGACAGAAAACTCTAATGGGAGAAATCAAGACTATGTGACAAGGAATTAAGGGAACAACAAAAAATTTGCATTATACCTTGTCACAAAGCTTCTGTAGTTCTGTCATTGCTGCAGGGGACAATATATCCGGTCGGATACTCAAAGCCTGCCCAAGTTTAATGTAAGTTGGGCCCAAGGAAGTAACGATTTCCCTCAATTCAATTGCTCTAGCAACCTCATTCTGAAAATAATGACAAACGAAAAATGAGACTCAAAACTGCATATAAAAGACTTGCAAGCAGCACAATACTGAAACATGAACAAAATTAAAAGTAGTGCAATTGTGTACTAAATGGTTTTTGAAGATTAAAGGTACTGTCTATCATTAGAATGTAAAGAACTAAACAAAGTTATGCAAGCCACAAGGCCGACAACCATCTTTTCTGTCTATTATTCATTCACTCAGTCCTACTAGAATCAGCAAGCCACAAGGCCCACAACTGTACTTTTCTGATCTCCATCTACGTGTGAAAAGCAATAAAGAGAATATATTACTTCTTTGACTTTCTTGTTTATTATATCCCCTGCGATGCGCGAGAGAAACCCGCCGGCGACTGAGAGTAACTGGATAACTCGACTAGCAACGGCACGAGGCCGTTTCCCCCAATAGTCAGAAATGGTAGCCGGATCATATACCAAAGGTAAGAACTCACTGCTTTCACCAGTCTGCAAACGAAGAGGAAAATGAAACATTCACATCAAATACTAAAAATTTGAGCTTAAATATTTTAGATTTTTTTACCTCTACAAGCCTTAGCTGAATATTATCATCGGCGAAAACCGAATCCTTCAGATTCTGGCCACGAAGCCCTCTCATTAGTACAGACAACTGTTCGTCTTCTTCCATTTGAGCCCTTACCCTTTTGATACATCATTGATTCTCTGTTTTACGATTTGCCAGAAATCCAAATTTGGGTGTTAGAATTATCTTAAAAACACGATGAGATAGCATAAAATCTGGACGAGAAGTAGAATCTTAACCGTGGAAACATTGTTGTTGACTCCTTTTGACGGTGAAGAAGATCCGTTGACGGTGGGTGGGGTAGTCTGTGTAGGTTTGGGATCAGTAGCGACGGCTAGAATCCGTCGTGAGCGATTACGGTGAGGAATACCGGAGACAAAAGAGCGGCGGGAGGAGACGGAGAATCGAATTGGTTCCGGTCCACAGTAGACGAGCCTTGGCACTGCTGCTTCCATAGAAAGAGAGATTTGAGATCGGAGTTTGATTGTGGTTGAAGCAGTGAGTGAGTGGCTCTACCTTAGTAAGTGGTGGGAGTGCTTGGTATTTCACCGGAAGGTAACGGCAATGGAGGGGCCACGTGGCACAACTAAGTGCATTTGAAATTTCTCTGTTACTGGATTTGTTTCCATTTTCTTTTATGGAGGTTTCACAGACGGTGCAACGATTTGGGACTGTGGAAAGATAAAATAAAAATTTGTAGGGATAGGAAAAGGTGAAAAGATAAATGGGGCGAGAGAGGCTCAAACTCTCGACCTCAGGATTACTCAGATAGCTATGAGACCTACACGCTAACCAACTGCGCCACCACCCCTGATTTTTATCGAGAAAAACAAATACATCAAGAAGCTTATGGCATGTGTGGTGGTGATTTCGCTAGAAACGGGGTCGTGGCTATCTTCTAAAAAGACAATCTAACTTTGTTGGTGGAATGCTAGTCGTCTTTGTGTTGTTCACTTGTTCTCATGGCATGATTGAAGCCGAGGACAGTTATAATGTCAAACATACCAATATGTAAATGTGTTAAGCTTTTGTGTAAAACCACAAGTGTATTTGCACCATACCACCTAAATCTTTCCAAAGGACGGCTCCCTAGAGGACAATATGTATGACGGTCCGGGCTCTAGTCATGTGTCCTCATGTCATATTAGATAAGAATCCAAAAAGTAAAACACAAAAAACAAAAAACAGACTGAGAGAATAAAAAAATATATTAAAAAAATTAGATTGAATAGGCCTAATATATATATATATTATAAATCTACAAAATTTTATTTATAAAATATTAAAAGAAAAATTAGTAAAACATCTTTAAAAAATGAATTTTGAAAGTATTATCGAGCTACTTTTTTATACTAACCCATGTAGCATCACCATGGTCTTCGCTAACTGGAGGGTCCGGTCGGAAAGACCAGTTTTTGATACAAATCTCGTAGTAAACCAAACCACTCCGGTTCAAATTCCGGGGAGCTACGTACAAAAACCGCATCGCTCTCACCAATCGAGTAACCGAACCGAACCGAATCGAACTGAATCGAACCGAATCAGAGACTCCGGTCACATCCTCCTCCGTCTTCTGAACATACCTTGTAACCTCATGATAACGAAAGACGATCTCTGATTCGAACGGGATCCACGGCGGAACCAAAGTGATTATCTGCTTCAGGACGAGGCAAGGATTTATCGATGAATGCAATTTTATTCTTAGCATCAAGAGTGATCTTCATCGCAGAGCACCATTGAGTGTAGTTAGAACCATCAAGCTGAACAGAGACGATCGACAAGCCAGGATGATCCACACTGTGAAGAAATAAAGGAGAGTGAGGACCATCCGGATTCATCAGCGCAGGAAGAACAATCGAAGCATCGGGAACATTCTGATCTTCGGGAATGGATGTCGAGCTCCCTGCACGGACATATCGAGTAGATCGGAGACTGCGATGAAGAGTTTTCACCATCGGAGTGAAATAAGCTCAGAAAATAACAAAATAAAATCGAGAAACGAAATCCATAATCAACTGAGCTAGAACTCAGTGCTCTGATACCATATTAGTGTAGAACCAAAATTTACAGCACTACGTTAAAAGCGATTTAATCACGAATAAAAAATAAGCGTTAAGGAAACGATATCAAAACGATTTAACAGAAGAAGTATAAGTCAGAATATATGGAGGCGGGATTCGATCTCTTTCCTTAACTTAAAGAATCATCCGTAGTGTGACAGGTTAAATCATGATTCATGAGTCCCAGGATACAACCATATGAAACCGTATCGAAACACTCGATCTCGGTTCTGTCGAACATATGAACTACGATACTCTCGAAATTAGACACTAACCTAAAACAGAAGAGAATTGAAGGAACTTTTGTTTGTGTTTTTCTCTGTGTGATTTCCATTGGCGATCGTTAAGCGACTTTGGGTCCTGTAAAAACTTTCCGATCTCTGCAATTACCGGCCGACGTCGGCTCCGACGTCGGCTGTACTCTTCTTTTCTATTTTGCTTTGTTAATATTTTACCCTTTCAATAAAACTAGAACCAGAAATTTGATGTTCGTTACTTATTTTCTGGTTTCCTTTCTCTCTTTTTGGGAGAGCCTTTGTCCGACCAAATTCCGGCGGGAATCCATCATTGTTTGTGTCGGTTTAATTCCGCTGACGATCTCTCCAAGCGGCATCCATGGTTTCATCTCTGAAATTTTCCAATTTCAATTCCATAGAATCATTCGAGTCTCTGTCTTAGTTTTCTCCAAATTAAGACAAAGTTTTCAAGTTCGGATATGGGATCCAGGAATATTATTCGATCTCATAGTTAGATCTCAGACGATGGAATTTTGGTTAGAATATAGGAACAAGAAGACAAAAGAGATGAGACGTCCACTTTGTCTCACTGGTTTTCATGAAACATGGATATCTACTTCTTTTCTTTTGGTCTTATATTGTTTAGAGAAGAACGTGGGTGAAGGCATCATGAAAGAGATGACATCTCTACTTCATATTACCGGCTCTTCTGGACGATATACAATTGTTTCTTTCATCTTGGCCACATATCAATTCGAGATGATTCGTCAATATAAAAGATCACCGGCAGAGATAATAGACGACATCACAAAAAGGACCACAATGAGGTATGTCGTTATCTTAGAAAGACCTTGGTACGGAATAATTGGTACTACTGTGTCTATTTTCCAGAACTACAAGTTGGACACAATAGGTTTGAAGATGTAGTTTGTTCAAAGAAAGTTCAGCCAAAGATGCTGCAGACAAATCATATTAGAGAAAATCAAATATAAAGTGGACAATAATCGATTCTATGATCGATTAGCGAGTAAGACTACTCTTCGGAAAGCATCGTCAATCTCCCTTTTGCTGTATTTTCTCAGAGTATGACACATACATTTGTGTATGTAATAGTTTGTGTTACAGTAGTTCTGTATAAGTCTTTGTACTCTTTGAAATTAATGGAAATATTTGTCGGAAAAAAAATGCTCTACAAGAGAGGCTTAGGGGTCCTTTATATAGGATTTGCAAGTTTCCACAAAATGGAAATTTACTTGTCTAACAAGTTTCCACAAAATGGAAATTTAACTTGTCTAGAAAGTTTACACAAACTGGAAATTTTACTTCTCTAGCAAGTTTCCACAAATTGAAAATTTACTTGTATGGCAAGTTTCCACAAATTGGAAAATTTCCCTTCCATATCTTTATGGGCTTAACACATTTCTTTTCACACAAACACTTTTTAATAAACCTCATGTCTTAACATGTCTTTATTAAATAATTGTTCCAACAATCCCCCACATGAATAGAAATGACTCTAAACATATGTAGATGCAACTATCTAGACAGACTCAGTGAACTAGATAGACTAGACTAGACTTCACTAGACTATACAGACTTTCGAGAGTATACGAAAATGTAACTGCATCTGAAAGGTAGCATTTTTCAGCTTTGAACCAATCATTTTTGATATATGTCGGGTTTACTCGGCCAGGAGGTGAACGCGATGTCTTGAACCACCCGGACTTTGATGTAAACCGAGACAACATATATCGCACAACGACATCTTCTCGTAGAACTATGTTCTCTATTGTGTTTATTGTGGCCTTGAACATGCCTGGTATTCGTGAGTGAAGTTGGAGAGTATAGCCTTACATTCATTATCCTAGAAACGGCCCCATTTCACACTCACTAGGTGATCTGCCATCAGCTTTCTTTCCAGAAGTATTTGTATGTACTCCACTATTACAAAGCTATGGAATCATTAAAAGCCAACGCTTAACCTCATCACACACATATAACACTATTTATCATCCGAGGAACTGGGCAGAGTTATAGTGCTCAATCCTGAATCAGTTCAATTTTGTTTTCCCTTTGAACTTAGATCTTGGGATCTCCAGTCACATAGGTGGGGTGTCCATCAAACGTCATCTTTGTTCATAGGCTTTAAACCCATTCCTTTTGATGATTTCACAGTTTGATCTCTCGGCAAGCTTTTTGTGAACGGATCCGCTAAATTATCAGCCGACTTGATGTAATCTATCGTTATTACACCACTTGAGATCAAATGTCTAATGGTCTTATGTTGTATTCGTATATGACGAGATTTGCCATTGTACAGATTACTCAGTGCCCGTGAGATAGCTGACTGACTATTACAGTGTACGCGTAGAGCTAGCACTGGTTTTTCCCCCATCGGGATATGTTCCAAAAAGTTCTGAAGCCATTCTGCTTCCTCTGCTGTTTTGTCTAAAGCTATGAACTTTGACTCCATGGTTGATCGGGCCATGAGTGTTTGCTTGGAAGATTTCCAGGATACTGCTGCACTAGAAAGAGTGAATACATATCCACTCGTAGATTTGGAGTTTCTAGAATCTGAAATCCAATTAGCATCATTGTACCCTTCTAGTACTACTGGTTCTTTTCCAAAATGAAGCCCATAACTCTTAGTATTTCTCAGAATACTCTAGTTATGGCTTACCAATGAGTATGACCTGGATTACTCGTGTAGCGACTTAGTACATTTACTGAGTGCGCTAATCGGTTTTAGTACAATTCGTCAAGTACGTTAGACTCCCAATCACTCTTGTATACTCCACCTGTGACAAAGGTTCACCTGAATTCTTTGTCAAATGAAGTTGAGTGTCAACTGGAATTTTTGCTATCCCGTTTGAGTAGTTCTTAAACCGCTCTAGGATCTTTTCAGCATAATGATCTTGAGACAGGATTATTCCTTCGGAATTTCGAGTGATCTTAATTACATCTGCTAGTCCCAAGTCTTTCATATCAAACTTCCCACTAAGCATGTTCTTATTTTGTTAGATGATATCCTTACTGCTTCCCATGATGAGCATGTCATCGACGTATAAACAGAGCAAAAAGTATCCATGAAGAGTACTTTTGATGTATATACACTTATCACATTCATTAGTGTGAAAGCGATTTGACATCATTACATTGTCAAAATTTTCATGCCATTGTTTTGGCGCTTGTTTAAGTCCATATAATGACTTCACAAGTCTTCACACTCTCTTCTCCAACCCAGGAGCGGCATAACCCTCAGGTTGATGCATGTACATTTCTTCTTCTAAATCTCCTTTTAGGAAAGCAGATTTTACATTCATTTGATGGATTTCGAGATCTTTTAATGCTGCAATTCCAATCAGCATATGAATCGAAGTTATTCTCGTTATCGGAGAATATGTGTCAAAGTAATCCAACCTTTCTTTTTGTCAGAATCCTTGCACCACAAGTCTAGTCTTGTACTTGTCTATGGATCCATCTATTTTCACTTTGTAGTGACGATCCATTTGCACCCAAGAGGTTTACACCCTTGCGGTAAATCAACCAATTCCCATATATGATTCTCCATAATGGAATTGATTTTACTGTTAGCATCCTCCTTCCATGAAGGTACATCAGGTGTATACATGGCTTTACTGAAAGTTCTTGGCCCATTTTCTATTAGAAATGCCGTTATGAACTCCGAGCTGAATGTCTTTTCTTTACGAGCTCTCTTGCTTCGTCTAAGTTCAATTTCTTCTGCAACTTCGTTTGTAGAAGTGCTAGAAGTGCTTGCCTCATTTCTAGCATCTCGTTCATCACAAGTTCTCTTAGGATTTCCCTTATCCCTGCATGGAAACACATCTTCGAAGAAGGAAACGTTCCTTGACTCCATTGTCGTGTTCACATGGATATCTAGTATATCTGACTTATATACCAGAAAATGATAGACACTGCTATTATGCGCATATCCGATGAATATGCAATCTATGTCTTAGGTCTGATGGTGACCTTTTTCGGGAGTGACACTACTACTGTTGCCAGACACCCCCACACTTTCAGGTATTTGTATGAATGTACTTTACCTTTCCAAAGTTCATATGGAGTTTTTCCATTCACTTTGTGTGGTATTTTGTTCAGGATGTAATTAGAGGTAAGCAGCGCTTCCTCCCCCCCCCCCCCACATGTTCTGGGCTAACCCGGATTCCTGCAACATTGCATTCATCATCTCCTTAAGAGTTCGGTTCTTTCGTTCCGTAACTCCATTAGACTCTGGTGAGTAAGGAGCAGTTGTTTGATGAATAATACCATGTTCTCTACAGAACATATCGAAAGGTTCATTGTATTCACCTCCTCGATCACTTCTAACCATTTTGATAGTTTTATCAAGTTGGTTGTCAACTTAGAGCTTGTACTCTTTGAACTTGTCCAAGGCTTCATCTTTACTTCGTAATAGATACACATAGCAGTATCTAGTGCAATCATCTATAAAAGTTACGACGTACTTCTTTCACCCTCTAGTTTGCACAAATTTTAAATCACACAAATCCGTGTGAATTAAACCTAGAGGTTCGGTTGTTCTTACTACGCTCGGTGATGGCGTTTTGTGAGTTTGGCTTGGACACAAACTTCACATTTGCTTATCTTGCATTTAGGAATCAAGTTCATGTTCATCAATCTACTCATAGACTTGAAATTAACATGTCCTAAACTCCGCAACATAAGCAACTGGTTTCTTTTCATTCACCTTAAGGTTCTTCAAAATAGAAACCTCGGTTACATTGGTTACGATTGTCTCAAAATTATTTTGGACGAATCCATCCTTAACCAAACTTTTGTCTACATATACACTATTCTTTGTCAATACAAGCTAATCAGCTTCGAAATTGACAGTGAGTTCATGTTTACTTAGCAATGTGCTATAAATCAGATTTTCCGCAAATCTGACACATGCTTGACATTGGTGATAGTGAGCTTCATCACCACTTCACCACAACCTGCAGGTTTTGAAAGCGCATTTTTCCGTTAACAGCTTCTCGTTATTCTATGATAGGTGGGAAACATTCCCTTATCAACATATATGTACCGTCACACCGGTATCATACCTCCACTCATGTGGGCTATGCTCAACCATATTGACTTCAGAGATAACACCATACATGTCTATCTTGATCAAATTGGCTTGAGTCATTCTCTTATCTTTGCCTTGTCACATTTGTGACATTTTCTCAAGAACTTCATATTAGTTCATAAGATACTTGGGATCACAAGTGGCTGACCTCTTCCAAACCGCAATTTGGAGTATCGACTCACTAAATCCGTTGCCAATCACATAGGTGTGGCTAGCTATATTGAAATTCAAGTCCGTTAACGAGAACAAAACTGAATTACTATACTAACCAAAACCCCCAAACACATCAGTTTACTAGTGTTTTACTAGTGATTAAGCACTTTAAACAATGCAAAGACAACTATTAGAATAAATTGCTTTATTTTTGAAGATTATCCAGTTCATGAAATAATCGTAAGCAAATTAGTTCAAATTGGTCCACTCACTTTGACCAATTAACCAAAATCTTTAAACCAAAGAGAACCAGACTAAGATCTAGCTTCTCTCATAAACGATTATGTCATTGACTTATTTAGAGTTTCGAAACCCTAATCAATACCGTTTTAATTAATAGATAATTAAATGGAAAGAGAATTCGATTTTAGAAAGTTTACACAAACTGTAAATTTTACTTCTCTAGCAAGTTTCCACAAATTGAAAATTTACTTGTCTAGCAAGTTTTCACAAATTGGAAAATTTCCCTTCCATATCTTTATGGGCTTAACACATTTCTTTTCACACAAACACTTTTTAATAAAGCCCATGTCTTAGCATGTCTTTATTAAATAATTTTTCCAACAATTAGAAGTATTTAGTGAACAGAGATGAAGAAATTCATAAGATGATCATGAGAAGGAAGAAGATGAATAAAAGGAATCTTTATGTTATTTGATAAAGATGCTAAGACCTGAACTTATATACACTTGGTATAGATCAGGGACAAACCGGTTATGTACAAGTAATTTACCAGCTAATAGTCCATTGTCATTCTCTCATATATCTCTTCATATGAATATTTCAGAGGGAAAATAAACTTGTTTTTCTCGTTTAAGTGTGAGGTTTGACAACGAATAAGCTTTTATTTTATTTGGAGAAGCTTTAATCGTGCAAATCCGATCCGACTGGTTGAAATCTGGAGAATTAGGAGGTTTGGTTGGTAATCGAGAAGTAAATGAACTTACCCATGATGATATGTAAAATCATTGAGGCTGAGATGACATAATCATAGTTTTGGAAAAGTATTTGTGCACTGCCGTCTCCCAATTAGCAAATATCTTTCCGATGTTTTCTTGCATAAGCATAATATTGAAGCGTAGCTTATGCTCATCTGTTTCATTTAAACACCACATGTGCATATTGATTGTAGCTTGTTGTTTGCGTACCATAGATTTTTGTTTAGAGAGCTCGAATGATCTAGTACCAATTTTACGGTTTTTGTGAAGTAATGATAAATCTTTTTATAGAAGTCTCTAAACCGTCGAAGAAAACTAAAGTGGTCAAATTACCATCTCGTGAAGCTGGCAACTGTGTTGTATTTCTATGAAATGATTCATAAGATATGTTATTCATGTCAATTGCTAACCCATACGCAAAGTGTCTAGCCCATTTTGATTATAAAGAAGACAAGAAATGGGTGATGAGCAAAAAAGTGGTAAGACTTCTGCTAAAACTAAGCCTTCTCCTGTTCCAGAAGATTCTGATCCTCTGTTTGGTTTGGTGTTATATGGCAGGAACAAGTTGGCACCAACCCTCTCTTTTGCTACTCGACTCTTCTCTTATTTTTTTAATTTCATTTTTTGGTTTTAAAAATAACATGAGGAGAAAAAATTGTATTTGTTATTCATCTCATGTTTTGTTAAGCTTCTCTCACTATAACTCCACTGGCCTTAAGAAAAGCCACGTCAGAGAACATTAAGACAGCATGCGTTCAATTTAGACCATAGAGAGTTTTTAAATTTCTCACATCTTTCCTTTGTAACCCGCTTTCCTTTTTTCATCTAATACTTATATTGACATGGAATGATGCGTTTTGGAATACTAAGAGGCCGGCAGAAGACAAAAACCAAATCTAAAAACTAAACGTTGACAAACTCTTAGCGATAAACCACACCAAACCAACAACCGAACGATTGGGAAGAAGGATAACCCAAATCGATTTGTCAACGCATAAATAAACCTGGACCAGAAGAGAGGGAATCGCGACGCACCATCACCGGAAGGCAACTCAAGAAGCAACCTCGCCGAAGGTGAAATCGAACGATGAAGAACACATCATCACAAGACGACTGAAGACGACGGCCGGCGATGTAGAACAGACGGCGACAGATCTGGCGGCGTGGAGGAGAGTCGAAACCACCAAAGAAGAGCCAGGAAAGAGGTCAGGGCCTAGCTGAGACACGAACAACTTAAAACCGAAGACGAACAGTCGAAAGCGGATCTGAAGTCAGGTAAAATAGGCGGTGCTTCTTATCTTTAGAGAGAAATTAGGTTTTTTTTTGGTCAACAAGAAAGTATTATTAGAAGATCAAGGTACCCAGGATATTACAAAAGGAGAAGAACAAAGACGAGCAGTGCGAGCTAAATGATCCGAAAAAACATTGGCCGGACGCTTAATATGATGAAAGGCAAATGTGGGATCAGTAAGCTGGAGGATGTCGGCAAGATATAGCTGAATGGACTGATGAGCAGAGGAGACGGTACGGGTCATCAACGGGCAGTACAATAGAGATGCATCGCCACAAAAAGTAACCTGACGGTAACCTAGATGTCGGATAGACATCACTGCTTCACGCAGAGCAAAAGCCTCAGCTTCCAGTGAGGAGGAGAGTGGGGCAGTGGACATTGATGCACGAAGAAGGTAATCCCCGTGAACAGAATGCAGGGACCAAGCAATTCCACAAGTGGAGGAGGGGGCCACCCACGAGGCATTGATATACCATGGATTTTAGGGATTTTAACCATGGTATATGTGTCATTTATCAAGTCTTTTACTATGTTTTAGAGTCTTTTCAGGTGTTTATTAGGTACAAGCACATTTGGAGCATATTTGATGATTATGGCACTTTCTGGAGCTAATTGGAGTATTTGGCCGAGATATAGACTTAACTGTCAAGATTTCAGAGACGCAACGATCGACACACTTGTGGCATCGATCGTTGCACCAGCGAGATGGGTCAAACGACGGTTTAATGAAGAATAATGAAATTGCAGTTTTGCCCAGAAGTTCCCAATATTTACAAAGAAGCCCCAAAACGTGTTTTAGGATTATAATTAGGTTTTACAGCCACTTGTTAGGCGAAGCTTTTCTTACGTTAAGTTTTACTCAGAGAGAGTTGAGGGGCTGATCCTGATATCGAAAGAGACTTGATTTTGAACCCCAGTTCTTATTTGATTATATGATATTTGGTTTTCTACTTATGATATTTTCTGTCTCGATGAAAATGTCTGAGTAGTTTACCTGTTAGGTTGAAGGATTCTCATTAAGGATTTCAGAGAATTATAGTTTAATTAATCTGTAGAGATTCATATCTGCTAGTTCTTTATCTAAGTTGTTCTTAATGCTTAATCTGAAGTAGCTAATCAGAATTATGATGTTAGGTTGATTAATTCAGCGGAAGTTGGTTAATTTAACTAGAAAGAACTTAGATAAGCAATTAAACTTCTCGCAAACGGAAGTTTGGTTTAGGATAATTGTGAACATATCAAACTTGGAATTAATGCTGGTTTAATCTGTTAGTTCTCGCAAACGAAAGTTTGGTTTGCTGCACTTAGACTTAGAGAATTATCGCAAAGGAATTTGGTTAATTCTATATCCGTGTTTGAGTTCTAGAACAGTTATTGGTTAGATCTAAATAGATTGATTGCTTGCGTTCCTGATTTCCTGAGAACTCCTGAAACCTAACGCTTCGCCTTCTTGCCTACAAACTCACTTGATTTACCTTGCTATTTCGTTTACTGTTTTCACATCTGCTTCGCTTAAATAAATCTGAACTACTAATAATCTATTGTGTGACTGAGAGTCCTTGTGGGATTCGATACCTTATATACTACGATTGCATTAACTGTGCACTTGCAGTTAGAGAATAGGGATTAAAACTTATAGACCTATCAAGTTTTTGGCGCCGTTGCCGGGGACTCTTTGAGTTCACCAATAGATTTAGTACTAGGATTTAGACTAAGCATTCTTTTTAATTTTCTTGTTTACTCATGTTTTTGATTTTTGGATTTGCAGGGATTCGCACTGCATCGATCGTTGCTGCCTTGCACCGATCGACACAAGGCGAGAACAGCAATGCTGAGATCTGAGACGTTCAATAGGTTCCACTCTATGGAACCTGTGATTCTGATTCGCGGTGAAAATGGCGTTCTACGAGACCAAGAGGGTCATATATGCAACGCAAAAGGTCAGAAACTAGATGGGGAAGGAAACCCCATCTTGCCAGATTACCATGTATTGGTTGGGCAAGTAGCTGAGATGAGAAATAAGATAGATGACATCCACAACGTCCTACTAAGGGATAGAAATAGACCCAAATTCCGTATAACAAACAAGTCAACAGTCACAGTCTCAAGAACAAAAGGCCTCTGTACTTTCACTGCCACTAGATCCCCATTTTCCTTTAATCTTCCCTTATACACTTGTCCCAGAGATGCTAAAAAATAAACATAAAATAATTGTTAATCATCTGGAACTAAGTCTACTAAAATGACAAGTTGGGTATAAGAATAACATGTTCTAAACTTACCCGCAGCGATTGGTGAAGGAGAGAGCTCTGAGTAAACTTCGTACCACGGCTTCCCCAGCTCCTCCTCGATAGAAGTGCTAGAAGTGCTTGCCTCATTTCTAGCATCTCGTTCATCACAAGTTCTCTTAGGATTTCCCTTATCCCTGCATGGAAACACATCTTCGAAGAAGGAAACGTTCCTTGACTCCATTGTCGTGTTCACATGGATATCTGGTATATCTGACTTATATACCAGAAAATGATAGACACTGCTATTATGCGCATATCCGATGAATATGCAATCTATGTCTTAGGTCTGATGGTGACCTTTTTCGGGAGTGACACTACTACTGTTGCCAGACACCCCCACACTTTCAGGTATTTGTATGAATGTACTTTACCTTTCCAAAGTTCATATGGAGTTTTTCCATTCACTTTGTGTGGTATTTTGTTCAGGATGTAATTAGAGGTAAGCAGCGCTTCCTCCCCCCCCCCCACATGTTCTGGGCTAACCCGGATTCCTGCAACATTGCATTCATCATCTCCTTAAGAGTTCGGTTCTTTCGTTCCGTAACTCCATTAGACTCTGGTGAGTAAGGAGCAGTTGTTTGATGAATAATACCATGTTCTCTACAGAACATATCGAAAGGTTCATTGTATTCACCTCCTCGATCACTTCTAACCATTTTGATAGTTTTATCAAGTTGGTTGTCAACTTAGAGCTTGTACTCTTTGAACTTGTCCAAGGCTTCATCTTTACTTCGTAATAGATACACATAGCAGTATCTAGTGCAATCATCTATAAAAGTTACGACGTACTTCTTTCACCCTCTAGTTTGCACAAATTTTAAATCACACAAATCCGTGTGAATTAAACCTAGAGGTTCGGTTGTTCTTACTACGCTCGGTGATGGCGTTTTGTGAGTTTGGCTTGGACACAAACTTCACATTTGCTTATCTTGCATTTAGGAATCAAGTTCATGTTCATCAATCTACTCATAGACTTGAAATTAACATGTCCTAAACTCCGCAACATAAGCAACTGGTTTCTTTTCATTCACCTTAAGGTTCTTCAAAATAGAAACCTCGGTTACATTGGTTACGATTGTCTCAAAATTATTTTGGACGAATCCATCCTTAACCAAACTTTTGTCTACATATACACTATTCTTTGTCAATACAAGCTAATCAGCTTCGAAATTGACAGTGAGTTCATGTTTACTTAGCAATGTGCTATAAATCAGATTTTCCGCAAATCTGACACATGCTTGACATTGGTGATAGTGAGCTTCATCACCACTTCACCACAACCTGCAGGTTTTGAAAGCGCATTTTTCCGTTAACAGCTTCTCGTTATTCTATGATAGGTGGGAAACATTCCCTTATCAACATATATGTACCGTCACACCGGTATCATACCTCCACTCATGTGGGCTATGCTCAACCATATTGACTTCAGAGATAACACCATACATGTCTATCTTGATCAAATTGGCTTGAGTCATTCTCTTATCTTTGCCTTGTCACATTTGTGACATTTTCTCAAGAACTTCATATTAGTTCATAAGATACTTGGGATCACAAGTGGCTGACCTCTTCCAAACCGCAATTTGGAGTATCGACTCACTAAATCCGTTGCCAATCACATAGGTGTGGCTAGCTATATTGAAATTCAAGTCCGTTAACGAGAACAAAACTGAATTACTATACTAACCAAAACCCCCAAACACATCAGTTTACTAGTGTTTTACTAGTGATTAAGCACTTTAAACAATGCAAAGACAACTATTAGAATAAATTGCTTTATTTTTGAAGATTATCCAGTTCATGAAATAATCGTAAGCAAATTAGTTCAAATTGGTCCACTCACTTTGACCAATTAACCAAAATCTTTAAACCAAAGAGAACCAGACTAAGATCTAGCTTCTCTCATAAACGATTATGTCATTGACTTATTTAGAGTTTCGAAACCCTAATCAATACCGTTTTAATTAATAGATAATTAAATGGAAAGAGAATTCGATTTTAGAAAGTTTACACAAACTGTAAATTTTACTTCTCTAGCAAGTTTCCACAAATTGAAAATTTACTTGTCTAGCAAGTTTTCACAAATTGGAAAATTTCCCTTCCATATCTTTATGGGCTTAACACATTTCTTTTCACACAAACACTTTTTAATAAAGCCCATGTCTTAGCATGTCTTTATTAAATAATTTTTCCAACAATTAGAAGTATTTAGTGAACAGAGATGAAGAAATTCATAAGATGATCATGAGAAGGAAGAAGATGAATAAAAGGAATCTTTATGTTATTTGATAAAGATGCTAAGACCTGAACTTATATACACTTGGTATAGATCAGGGACAAACCGGTTATGTACAAGTAATTTACCAGCTAATAGTCCATTGTCATTCTCTCATATATCTCTTCATATGAATATTTCAGAGGGAAAATAAACTTGTTTTTCTCGTTTAAGTGTGAGGTTTGACAACGAATAAGCTTTTATTTTATTTGGAGAAGCTTTAATCGTGCAAATCCGATCCGACTGGTTGAAATCTGGAGAATTAGGAGGTTTGGTTGGTAATCGAGAAGTAAATGAACTTACCCATGATGATATGTAAAATCATTGAGGCTGAGATGACATAATCATAGTTTTGGAAAAGTATTTGTGCACTGCCGTCTCCCAATTAGCAAATATCTTTCCGATGTTTTCTTGCATAAGCATAATATTGAAGCGTAGCTTATGCTCATCTGTTTCATTTAAACACCACATGTGCATATTGATTGTAGCTTGTTGTTTGCGTACCATAGATTTTTGTTTAGAGAGCTCGAATGATCTAGTACCAATGTTACGGTTTTTGTGAAGTAATGATAAATCTTTTTATAGAAGTCTCTAAACCGTCGAAGAAAACTAAAGTGGTCAAATTACCATCTCGTGAAGCTGGCAACTGTGTTGTATTTCTATGAAATGATTCATAAGATATGTTATTCATGTCAATTGCTAACCCATACGCAAAGTGTCTAGCCCATTTTGATTATAAAGAAGACAAGAAATGGGTGATGAGCAAAAAAGTGGTAAGACTTCTGCTAAAACTAAGCCTTCTCCTGTTCCAGAAGATTCTGATCCTCTGTTTGGTTTGGTGTTATATGGCAGGAACAAGTTGGCACCAACCCTCTCTTTTGCTACTCGACTCTTCTCTTATTTTTTTAATTTCATTTTTTGGTTTTAAAAATAACATGAGGAGAAAAAATTGTATTTGTTATTCATCTCATGTTTTGTTAAGCTTCTCTCACTATAACTCCACTGGCCTTAAGAAAAGCCACGTCAGAGAACATTAAGACAGCATGCGTTCAATTTAGACCATAGAGAGTTTTTAAATTTCTCACATCTTTCCTTTGTAACCCGCTTTCCTTTTTTCATCTAATACTTATATTGACATGGAATGATGCGTTTTGGAATACTAAGAGGCCGGCAGAAGACAAAAACCAAATCTAAAAACTAAACGTTGACAAACTCTTAGCGATAAACCACACCAAACCAACAACCGAACGATTGGGAAGAAGGATAACCCAAATCGATTTGTCAACGCATAAATAAACCTGGACCAGAAGAGAGGGAATCGCGACGCACCATCACCGGAAGGCAACTCAAGAAGCAACCTCGCCGAAGGTGAAATCGAACGATGAAGAACACATCATCACAAGACGACTGAAGACGACGGCCGGCGATGTAGAACAGACGGCAACAGATCTGGCGGCGTGGAGGAGAGTCGAAACCACCAAAGAAGAGCCAGGAAAGAGGTCAGGGCCTAGCTGAGACACGAACAACTTAAAACCGAAGACGAACAGTCGAAAGCGGATCTGAAGTCAGGTAAAATAGGCGGTGCTTCTTATCTTTAGAGAGAAATTAGGTTTTTTTTTTGGTCAACAAGAAAGTATTATTAGAAGATCAAGGTACCCAGGATATTACAAAAGGAGAAGAACAAAGACGAGAAGTGCGAGCTAAATGATCCGAAAAAACATTGGCCGGACGCTTAATATGATGAAAGGCAAATGTGGGATCAGTAAGCTGGAGGATGTCGGCAAGATATAGCTGAATGGACTGATGAGCAGAGGAGATGGTACGGGTCATAAACGGGCAGTACAATAGAGATGCATCGCCACAAAAAGTAACCTGACGGTAACCTAGATGTCGGATAGACATCACTGCTTCACGCAGAGCAAAAGCCTCAGCTTCCAGTGAGGAGGAGAGTGGGGCAGTGGACATTGATGCACGAAGAAGGTAATCCCCGTGAACAGAATGCAGGGACCAAGCAATTCCACAAGTGGAGGAGGGGGCCACCCACGAGGCATTGATATACCATGGATTTTAGGGATTTTAACCATGGTATATGTGTCATTTATCAAGTCTTTTACTATGTTTTAGAGTCTTTTCAGGTGTTTATTAGGTACAAGCACATTTGGAGCATATTTGATGATTATGGCACTTTCTGGAGCTAATTGGAGTATTTGGCCGAGATATAGACTTAACTGTCAAGATTTCAGAGACGCAACGATCGACACACTTGTGGCATCGATCGTTGCACCAGCGAGATGGGCCAAACGACGGTTTAATGAAGAATAATGAAATTGCAGTTTTGCCCAGAAGTTCCCAATATTTACAAAGAAGCCCCAAAACGTGTTTTAGGATTATAATTAGGTTTTACAGCCACTTGTTAGGCGAAGCTTTTCTTACGTTAAGTTTTACTCAGAGAGAGTTGAGGGGCTGATCCTGATCTCGAAAGAGACTTGATTTTGAACCCTAGTTCTTATTTGATTATATGATATTTGGTTTTCTACTTATGATATTTTCTGTCTCGATGAAAATGTCTGAGTAGTTTACCTGTTAGGTTGAAGGATTCTCATTAAGGATTTCAGAGAATTATAGTTTAATTAATCTGTAGAGATTCATATCTGCTAGTTCTTTATCTAAGTTGTTCTTAATGCTTAATCTGAAGTAGCTAATCAGAATTATGATGTTAGGTTGATTAATTCAGCGGAAGTTGGTTAATTTAACTAGAAAGAACTTAGATAAGCAATTAAACTTCTCGCAAACGGAAGTTTGGTTTAGGATAATTGTGAACATATCAAACTTGGAATTAATGCTGGTTTAATCTGTTAGTTCTCGCAAACGAAAGTTTGGTTTGCTGCACTTAGACTTAGAGAATTATCGCAAAGGAATTTGGTTAATTCTATATCCGTGTTTGAGTTCTAGAACAGTTATTGGTTAGATCTAAATAGATTGATTGCTTGCGTTCCTGATTTCCTGAGAACTCCTGAAACCTAACGCTTCGCCTTCTTGCCTACAAACTCACTTGATTTACCTTGCTATTTCGTTTACTGTTTTCACATCTGCTTCGCTTAAATAAATCTGAACTACTAATAATCTATTGTGTGACTGAGAGTCCTTGTGGGATTCGATACCTTATATACTACGATTGCATTAACTGTGCACTTGCAGTTAGAGAATAGGGATTAAAACTTATAGACCTATCAAGTTTTTGGCGCCGTTGCCGGGGAATCTTTGAGTTCACCAATAGATTTAGTACTAGGATTTAGACTAAGCATTCTTTTTAATTTTCTTGTTTACTCATGTTTTTGATTTTTGGATTTGCAGGGATTCACACTGCATCGATCGTTGCTGCCTTGCACCGATCGACACAAGGCGAGAACAGCAATGCTGAGACCTGAGATGTTCAATAGGTTCCACTCTATGGAACCTGTGATTCTGATTCGCGGTGAAAACGGCGTTCTACGAGACCAAGAGGGTCATATATGCAACGCAAAAGGTCAGAAACTAGATGGGGAAGGAAACCCCATCTTGCCAGATTACCATGTATTGGTTGGGCAAGTAGCTGAGATGAGAAATAAGATAGATGACATCCACAACGTCCTACTAAGGGAGAGACAGTTCCGAGCTGATACAGAAACTGAAGGATTTACAGAGGCAAAATATATGGCTGGAGCTGATTTTTGTGGATAGACATTTGGACATCAGCAAAGACAAGGTTCTAGGCATGCTCAAGGATCAAGAGATTATGGTTATACATCCTGCCTAGCATCTTCTGTACCTGCACAGAGGAACATATTAGAGATCATGATGGAGCAGTCCATTGCGAAACAACAACAAAACACAGCGTCTTTCAGCTCGAAGCTTGAGGGCTTGTACACTAATCTGAATGAGAAATTTGAGTCCTTGAACACTCATATGAAGTTGCTAGATACACAGATGGATCAGATTTCAAGTCCTACCGCAAGGAAGGATACTCAGGAAACCCATGTCGTTAATATTCAGGTTGACCACAGGATGGATCATGGACCATATCTAGCAGTTAAGGCTATGGAATTTGTGGAAAACAGAGAGGAGTCTGACATTGAATTCCCTGAGTTTGAGAGCTTCGACGGACCTGACTCAACAGAGATTGACATGGATCTTTTGGCTTGGATGGTTCAGACTGATACTAGGCCAAGTCAAGAGGAGAAATTTGAGTTTGAGATTGCTGAATTAGACCATGAAGCTGATGGACCCGAGACTGTAGTTGAAACTCGAGCTGAGACAAACGCGTCGATCGTTGCACCACATGCACCGATCGTTGCACCCCGTAAAGAACCAGTTTCACTTATACCTCGTGGAGTTGCCAAGGAAAGGATCTACAAACCTCCAATACCATTCCCCAAAGCTCATGTAAAGTCTAAAGATGTTGTTCGGTGCACATTAGTGGTTGACAAGAAGGTGGTGATTCCACAGGAGTCTACTCCAACATCTTCAAAGCGTAAAGCTACTCATAAGCAGAAGGCTCCGAACATCAAATCTCTGCCAAAGGTAAAGCATAAATCCTCTAAGCTTAAACCTCCTGACTCGACTGTTTGGAATGCGGGAAAAGGTTTTAAGCCACCCAAGTGTCAATCCCACCCTACATTCCTTCCTACGTTCCTTGGACGACATCATGCGGCTACTGCTTACACACCACCATGGATGATATGGCATTCACAGAGACACTCAAAGTCTCTGTTGAAACCTCTATGATTCTGACCTCTTTTCAAAAGTCGAGCTAATGACTTTAAACAAGCGCTGAGTGGGAGGCAACCCACTGCTAAGTTTATTTATTCTTCCTTTTCATTTTTGGTGTTTTTCTTAGGATTTCACGTTTTTATTTGTTTTTGCTAGTTTTTAGATACAGAGCACAAAGTCTGGAGATGTGTAACGATCGTTGCTCACATGTGCAACGGTCGTTGCACTTGGTTTAAATCGAAGAATAAGGTATGTCGCACTAAACCGGAATCGATCTGGTTCAACCAGCATCGATCGTTGCTGTGATGCAACGATCGTTGCACCCACGACCAAGGTAAGTTACCTTAAACCCTTTTTCTCTCCTTCTTCTCCATTTTCTCACCACCGATAACACCGAGAGCCAAAACCGAAAATCACCATTTCTTTGATTCAAAGCACTATTTTACTTATTTTTACATCCCCAATCTGTTTCTCCTACCCATTTCTCACGAAATCAAGGTAATGTACTTCTATTTTCGATTTTTCGGATTTCACTTTTAGGGTTTTAGAAATTGGGAATTTTGATCAAAATTGATGAATGCATGTTGAAATGATTATGCTTTTGGTTGTTTAGTGATGGATTGTTGTCGATTTTTCGGTTGATTAAACGATTATGGAACGATTTTTGTTGACTGTTGATTGCGGCCAGAATCGCCCAGCAACGATCGTTGCCTTAGTGCAACGGTCGTTGCTCGACGATCCTGGGGAAATGTTCGAGTATACGAAATCGCCTTGCAACGATCGCTGCCTTAGTGCAACGGTCGTTGCTCGACGATTTCACAGAGAATCTGCCGTGACTAATTTGCTTAATTTTCTGTTTTGCAGATGGCAACTCAGGATCAACCCCGCAAGCGCAGAGCAACAGCCGCAAGCGCTTCACGACAGTACATTCCGCCACCAGAGTGGCTACACAGAGATTCTGACCCTCCAGAGCCATATCAGTTGGTTCATGCGACTATTGGGCCACCATGGCCAAGAGCAGATAAGACTCGGATTCAGTCTGATCGCAACTGGGGCAAGGGTATCAAGAGGATGCTCACTACGACTGATTTCACTGAGAGGCCGTTGCACGAGTACTGGGACGAGTACGACACACTGCTGTATAACGATTGGTGTGGCATGGAGATAGCGCCGACCAAGTTTGCTGATTACTCGACTTGTCATGGTCTCGGCATAGACAGACAGGTTATGGAGCTATGCAGAGGCATTGGTCTGGGGACAATGCCGATGCATCCTTACGATCTATACCCGGAGCTGGTGAGACAGTTGCTTGCCACATGCAGGGTTGTATACCCGAACCCGGAGAGCAGGAATGCTCAAGGAGGCACTTTTACCTTCATGTGCCTAGGCGCCAGATATCGAGTGCCCCTTCTCGATATTTGTAAGATCTATGGGTTTAGCATTGAGCAGTCTGATATATCATGGTTTTTACCCAGTTTAGACCATGATATAGATGTGTTTTTAGTGTCTTTTGTATTCGTTTAGAGTCTTTTACAGGTTTAATTAAGTTTGGAGCTAATTGGAGATATTTGGAGCATTTTGGGACTTTTGGGATGTTTTGGCCGAGAGCTGAAGTCACTGCCTGATTTATTGATCATGCATCGACCGACACACCTTGTGCATCGGTCGACACACTACCGAGATGGGCCGTACACGTCGGTTTAATGAAGTTATGAAGATTTGCAAAGAAGCCCAAGATAGTTCCAGTATTTACACAGAAGCCCCATCCGAGATTATGCCTATATATACTAGTTTTTGGTGTTTTATTTAGTTACGCTTTCATACTTAGAGCTAAGAGATTTCTAGAGCTTTTGGGGCTGATCTATTTCCTGTATTCACTTATTTTGGAGAAGATTTCGAACCCCTTTATCTATTTAATTTCTTATATGCAATCTATTATTTCTTTGATTATGTTTTCATTAATCATGTCTGAGTAGATCCATAGTTGAGTTTAGGGTTTCTCATTAGGGTTTGATGACTTGCTAGACTTGTTTAATTCAGTTAGGATTCACATGATTAGAATGTTCTTCAAACTAAATTGTGCTTAAAGCTAGTTCTAACCTGATCAATTAGAATCTAGATCTGAGGTTGCTAAATACGTCACGAGAGTGGGGTTTAGGAATCTGAACTATTTAGGTTGAGCAATTAAATTATTCGCAAAGAGATTTGGCTTAGTTTAATTGTGAACATATCGAACTTGAACTTAATGCTTGTTTAATCTGTTAGTAATTGCAAAGAGATTTGGGTTACTGCACTTAGGCTTAGAGAGTTTTCGCAAAGAGATTTGGTTAACTCTATTTCCGTGATTTGAGTTCTAGAACTGAGTTTAATTTGATCCTGACTGATTAGCTTGTCTGCTTGTCTGATTTCCTGAGAATACCCTAGGCTTGACGCTTTTAGTTTATTGCTTACAAAACCGATTCCTGTTACTGTTTACTTTCTTGCAACGCAATTTATTTACTTCACTACATGCTTTATTTCTAGTTTAATCTCTACGTTTCTGTTTCTATTGAGACCAAGTGTCCCTGTGGATTCGATAACCCTATATACTACTTTGACATTGCTGTTCACTTGCAGTTTAGAATAGGGTAAAACTTAGAAACCTATCAAGTTTTTGGCGCCGTTGCCGGGGACTCTTTGAGTTTTCGATAGGACCGAACTTAGGGTTTTTACTAGAAATTTTGCTTTTTGTTTTTGTTCTTTTTCGTTTTTATTTTTTGATTTTGCTAACTTTTTCTCTGTTTCTTTCTGTCGCAGGTACGACTCTCGCCTTGCGTCGACCGTTGCACACCTTGCGTCGATCGACACTAGGCGATTCTGAGATTGAATCGATCGTTGCACTGATAGCATCGATCGTTGCTGGACGATTACAGACAGTTTATGCCAACGCAGAAAACTCGAAGTAATCCGAACTCGAGCTTGGTTAATCTCAATCTAGAGGAACTTGGACGTTTAGAAAGAGCTAACAGAAGAGAAAGAAGAGAGAGAATGGTACGAGAACGTTTGATCTTGATACCAGATGCTGAGGGTACCCTGAGGGATCCGGAGAACAATCCTTACAATGCTGCTGGGCAAAGGGTTGATGCTGAAGGGAATGTCATCCCTGACCCTCCTGAGCAACTGCAACAGGAACAAAACCAGGGTCAAAGACAAGCTCAAGATAGACGGATGGTGGTTCATGAGAGGACACTAGCTGACTACAACAGACCTGATGAGTTTCATGCAAACCGAGCAGCTTTAGTGCTTCCTGCCTTTGAGAGGAATGACTTTGAGGTCAAGACCATCTACTACTAGCTGATGAGACAGATTGCTTTTCATGGTCACCAAGCGGAGCAGCCTATGGATCACATTGATCGGTTTGAGGACATAGTTACTGGCATGAAGTATGAGGGAGTGTGCCCGGACTATCTGTTCCTTAAGTTATTTCCACACAGTCTTGCTGGAGACGCTAGTGTATGGCTGAGGCAGCTGGCACCTGGCCAATATACCACTTGGGCAGCTTTAAAGAGTGAGTTCCTGCGTCACTTCTATGATGATGCGCGTTCAGACCAGTCCAGACAGGACATACTCACTTTCTCCCAAGGAGCTGTGGAGCCTTTAAAGACTGCCTGGATAAGATTTAAGCAGTATCAGCGTGACTGCCCACACCATGGATTCACTGAAGTTTAGCTGATTGGTATTTTTTTCAGAGGAATAGATCTTCCATATCAGTCTGCGCTGGACAATTCCAGTAATGCCAACTTCAACACCAGGACTCCTACACAGGCTAAGCAGTTGATTGAGAATCTAATTGGCAGCAACAGCTGCAAGACTATGGATGAAAGGAGGAAGAAACCTAGTGGAAGTGTTGATAACTCAGAGATGGCTGAACTGAGATCCAGGATGGACAAAATCTGCACTCTTCTAGGTGAAAAGAAGGCTGTCCACTTTGCTCAAGAGGTAGAGGTAATTCAGAGTGAGGAGGACACTCAGGAAGAGGATGTGAATTACATCGGAGGATCTGGTTTCCAAGGAAACAGATTTGGATATCAATCTGGAAACAGATTTTCCGGTGGAGGACAGAAAAGTGCCTACACAGACAATCAGAACTCATCGAGCTATGGACAGACCAGTAATTTTCAGAAGCCTTATGGACAGAATGCTCAGAGGACCTACGGATCTTCATCTTATCAGACACCTCCTACACCCACTGCTTTCGAGACTAAGATGGAGACAATGATGGAACAGTTGCTGGAAAGCCAAGTCAAGACTTCTGTGGACTGCAACAAGAAAATTGATGCTATGTATGGGGATCTCAATGGAAAGATTGAGTCTATGAACACTCATATGAAGCAACTGGACACTCAGGTAAATCAGATTTCAGGTTCCATGAAGGGAAAAGGAGTCACAGATACTCATATTAAGGCCTGGTCTGTACTCATTAATGATGGATCTCATCTAGGTGAGAAATTTGAGCTAAGTACAGCTGAGTTGGTGGATGAAGAAGAATTTTCGGATTTGAGTGAAAAACTCTCGGGTGGAAAATGTGAAAATCGCATTGCAACGATCGACACACACCTTGTGTCGGTCGATGCAGGTCGTGAGCAGACAGTATTGTCGGATGATAATGAGACTGATGCAGAACTGGCCCGCCTATTCCCCGGTATATCTGAAATAACTCAGGAGGAGATTTATGCACAAGCAACTAGGCAATATCCCAAGGTTTCTGAGGTAATTAAACAGGAGATTGAAGAGCTGAAGAAGCTAGAAGAAAGTGGTGAAGACTTGGAAGAACTTCCACCGTCTGATGATCCACCTTATCATCCATGTGTACAGAGGTACTTGAACAAGATGCTGCCTTTGGATGATGAGCTGCAAGAATGGGTGATTATAGTTCCCCAACATATCAGTGATGTTCTGCTAAACAAGATTCCAAAGAAGTTACCTGATCCCGGAGTCTTTATACTAGATTTCTCTATCTTTGAAGACAGTTTTAGACGCTCTCTGTGTGATTTAGGAGCTGCTGGAAGCATGATGCCTTATTCTGTAGCGGAACAGCTGGGATTGCTGGATTTTTCTCCTACTGGGACCCGTCTTGTCCTAGCTGATCAGTCTATACGAGTTCCAGAAGGACTCTTAAAGGACATCCCAGTGAGAGTTGGAAACTATTTAGTTCCGACAGATTTCCTTGTGCTGAAATATGACTGCGATCCTGATGAAACATTGCTGCTTGGAAGACCATTCTTGGCGACAGCAGGAGCTGTGATTGATGTTAGACAGAGTCTAATAGACCTCCATCTGGGAGATGAACCGCTGCGGTATGAAATGGAGAAGCTGCGGAAGCCACTGGTAGAAGGGCAGACATTCACAATCATGGAAGCAGATGATGGGCAGCCGGATGATACAGTGATTCTAGACCCTGGAGCACATTTTACTCCCACCTTTCTTGGACTGAAGCATTCTGCAACAGCCTATTCTCCACCATGGATGAGGAGACTTGAGCAGAGACAGAACAAGTCTCTGTCAGGATCTCTTAGAGCCTGAAAAATCTTGTGCGTCCGGTCAAGCTATTGACCTTAAACAAACGCTGAGTGAGAGGCAACCCACTGTTAGGTTTAGTTATTTTCTTTCTTATTTTTGGTGTTTTTGTTAGGATTTCACGTTTTCGTTTTTGTTTTTGCTAAGTTCAGATACAGAGCTTGAGTCTGAGATGTGTGACGATCGATGCACTTGTGCACCGGTCGTTGCAAGGTGAATTCGACGAAGAGGGGTAATCGCATTGTGACGATCGTTGCTTCTAAGCAACGGTCGTTGCAATTGGTTCAATTGCTAAAATTAAGGTACGTGCTTAAATCGCGAAATCGATTTCGGTTTACTAAGCAACGATCGCTGCCCCTATGCAACGGTCGTTGCACCCACGACCAGGTTAGTGCCTTAAACCCTTTCTCTTCTCTTTTCTTCCTCATTTCTGATTTTCCGTACACCGACGGTTCCACACCCAAAATTCAAATTTCCTCATCATTTTTCTTTGTTTCAATTGCTTAATCTTCCTACTTCAACACTCTAAAACCTTTGTCTATCACTCATATCTCAAGAATCCGAGGTAATGGACTTCTATTTCTCAAATTTTCGGATTGAATTCTAGGGTTTTAGGGTTTGAGATTTTTGGAACTGAAAAATTGATGATGCATGCTAAATTAGGACGATTTAGGGTGATGGATTATGAATTTGAACAGATTAGAGGCAATGTGGCTTGGATTTGAACTGATTTTGATGATTTGTTTGCGGCAAAATCGCCTTGCAACGGTCGTTGCTCTTGAGAAACGGTCGTTGCTTTGCGATTTTGGGAAATGTTCGACGAGCTGAAATCGCCTTGCAACGATCGATGCCTTAGATGCAACGGTCGTTGCTTCGCGATTTCACAGAGAATTACCGAGACTTATAATTGTTTGAACTTTGTTTCTTTTGCAGATGGCAACTCAAAGGCAATCCCGCAAGAGACGAGCCACAGCTTCTACAGCTACGAGACAACACATCCCACCACCAGAGTGGTTTAGCAGAGAGTCAGAGCCACCCGCACCATACCAGAGATATGGGCCACCGGTTGCTTTGCCTTGGCCCAGAGCAGATAACACGCCATTTCAGACTACTAGACAGTGGCCGGAGGATCTTAAAACCTTCTTCAAGTCTGCCGAGTTCACAGAGCGGCCATTGCTCAGTTCATGGGACGAGTATGACTCGTTTCTCTACAGTGGTTGGTGTGGGATGATCTTCAAGCCGACCAAGTTCGCTGACTACTCCACCTGCAGGACTCTTGGGATTGATGAGCAGGTGCTCGCTGTGTGCAGAGGCATTGGTCTAGGGACAATGCCGATGCAACCTCATGATCTCTACCCTGAGCTGGTCAGGCAGCTGATGGCCACTTGCAGAGTGGTTTACTCGGATCCCGACAACCGGAGCGCTACAGTTGGGACATTTACATTTATGAGTTGGGGAGTCAGGTATCGGATTCCTATACTTGATCTTTGCAGGATCTACGGGTTCAGTACTGGGCCGAGGCGCATTTCCATGCCACTAGAGTGGGACGCAGATGAGGCCAGACTGTTCTGGGAGTGTATTGGCAGTGGTCGGTACAACTCCAGGATCACTCCTGTAGTGCAGATGAGACATCCGGTGCTGCGATATGTCTCGCGTATCTTGTGCTGGAGCTTGCTTTGCAAGTTCGAAGCAAACAAGATGCGCAAATATGAGATGGAGCTGCTGTTTATGGGACTGAGAGATCAGTTTAGGAGTTCTGGTGTGAGAGATCCTACTACGGGTCTCAACTTGGGAGCTATCTTCGCACAGCATTTAGTTGATCTGCAGACGAAGCCTTTCGATGGAGCTGGTACTGAGACGGTAGGGAGTTTGCTTACTCCCATTTTTGAGTACTGTGGGATTCCTCTTCATGGTACAGAGCGTGATACATCCCGGGAGTTCCTGGATCTGAGCCATTTGCAGAGCGCTACTTGGCTCAAGGAGGGGCGCATTTGGGTTTACACCGATCCGACCACTGGGAGGACTGGTATAGAGCTTCCTGCTGCCAGATGGACACAGATTGACACATTAGAGGCACTGAGATTTCAGCCTCCTGAGTCTGCGCAGCGTGGGATTCCTTCTATGGCACATCCGCTGGGAGAGCCTTCCTCACGAGCTTCGACTTCTGCTGCCCCTACTCCTGCGCCAGCGCCCGCCCTAGTCGACGATGTGGGTCCTTTTCCCGAGCCTACGATGCCTTACGGTGCATATTCTGAGGCCGAGTGGAGAGAGAGATCAGATGGTATGTTTCGAGTTGTTTGGAACTTCATGTGCACTTTCAGCTGCAGGAGGCCACCACAGGTCCATGAGACCGTACCTGACCGACGTCGTCGACAGCGATCTCCAGAAGACCCCGGTGCTGATCCTTATGCCGGTATAGATGATGAGAGCGAGTGAGCGTAGTCTCCATTTTCAGACGTTCGGTTCTGTATACTGACCTTTTTATCTTTTCTTGCATTTTTTTTTCTCTTTCTCTTTTCTTATTTTCTTAGGATTCTATTGTGTTTGGATGGTTTGGCATGATTTGATACATTTGTTGTTTCAGTTTTACTCTGTTTCTAGTGTTTTCAGCTTGCAGGATTGAAAATTGACATAAACCGACGGATTAACCTGCTAACTTGCTGACTGTTCGTGAAAAAACGCAGTGCGTCGATCGACACACCATTGTAACGATCGTCACAATACGAAAGAATCGCATTGCAGCGATCGTTGCGGTCCTGAGCAACGATCGATCCCCAACGAAAATCGCACAGCAACGGTCGGTGCACCTAGTGCAACGATCGATGCCTGACTGCGACAGAGGTAAAACCCGAGAGAAATAACCATTCAATTCACTAATTTTTGTTTTCTTTCTTTTAACCAATCCCTTGCTTGACACTACTGGGGACAGTGTGTCTTAAGTGTGGGGGAGGTTCTACTAATTACTTTCTTTTGTTTTCTTAAGAGTCAGTTAAATTTTAAAAAAAAATTTGTTTTTCGAGTCAAAATTTGTTTAAGTAGGAAACAATGATTTTTTGAGAAGATTAGCAGCATTTGCAGGAACTTAAGTGACCATTGAGATGAAGCTGCAGATTAATCTATGACTTTTAGAAAACCCCATCACGGATCAACCTACTGAGGACACCCACATCACTTCAGGTATCAGAGGATCCTTTTACTGACTTCACCCCTAATACTGACTTAGATTTTCTCACCTAAGGGCTTGGTATACTTTGTGTCGGGTTCCTTTGCTAGTTCTGACACAGCTTGTAAACCTGTCCTATCTAGTTCCCTTCTCCCCTTCCATAAAGTAAGAAAAAAAAAAAGATAATAAACTGAGGATGAGTTAGTAACTCCGAAGTGGTCATGGGAATGGTAGCTAAAACTCTCATATCCTGTGTATCCATGGAATGTGTCCAAAGTACACCCCATAACTGTTGGGAATCCTAGCCAATTCTACAGATTCAGAATTCTCGCGAGTTCCCGATAGCCTAGGATATAGGGTCTAGTTAATTGAATCATGATCTCACCTCGTGAGTACCTGGAGTTTTAGCAGCGGAAGTTTGTGGTAACACGAGATCTGCAGCGCCCCAATCGTTGCGCCTCTACTGTTTAGTCCACACGCACACAAGCTGGAATCCGCCGGGATGCTAGTACCGGTGCTCGGATCTCCCTGGGAACTTTGGTTTCTAGAGGTTCTCTGTGTTTTCTCTCTGATAAAACACTCTGGGCGGCGCACTCGTCGATCAACTAGGTCGAAATGTACAAAGCTCGTTTATATATCGACCTTAAAGTGAACCGAAATATCAGTCTCGGTTTCGCCTTTGTGTCGACCGACACACTTAGTGGTGTCGATCGACACACCTCCTGTATCGACCGACGCACCCAACGGTGTCGATCGATACACCTCTTTGAAACTTATATTCGATGCGTATCCAATACACATCGACCAGACCATACGCCAATGATCAATCCCATACGAAGTATTTCCAACTTGCTTAGGTGTGTGACCCTGTAGGTTCACACGATACTGGAAATGAGTTACAACTCATTTGTCATAAGCGGTTTCTAGCAAAACATTATGATTACCCAAGTATCACATGAATTGTCCAATCTCGACAATACAACTATCTCTAGAGTTCGTACAATATGATTTCAGGACATAATCCCAACAATCTCCCACTTGTACTGGAATCACCTATTCCTACAATCCCTTCGTCTCTATATCTCGATTTGGCATAAGGCAAGAGACTGTGTCATCCTTATTATAGCCAACATCATTTTCATCGAATTCCTGATCTATACTGATAAAACAAACGACTGACATTCACCTCGTTTGAGCACGGCCATGCAGTTTCTCAGTATCAAATATTCGATGGGCCCTGAGATATTTATCTCCCGTTATTCAGGAGGGACAAATCCCATCTTGTTCCATCCCTGTTTCTACACATACTTCATGATACACCTAAGCAATGCCTTTATAGTCGCCATTTACGAGTCGACGTTTGACAAGGTTAAAGTGCACCAATTCATATGCTAGAAAGCATGATGAACTCAGGTCTAAGGACTATACTCCATAGTCGTAATGAGAAACTCCCATGACACTGATATAACTATCCTGTGGAGTTCTCATTTAGCGGGTCATGTCCAATCATATGTTCACCAACATATGTTTATGTGACTGACTGTGATAATCATATCATTGACTCCATGAAACTTAGTCCAACAGCCACCTCACATACTAGTCTCGCGCGGTTATTGGTGCCCCACTTCAATAACCTCGACTAGGGACAATCATAATTTATATCATCTTTTACTTATAGGGTTTCATGATCAAGTCCTCAACTTGATGACCTATACGATGATCATAAAATATTTTGGGACTATTATTTAATTATCCAATAATTAAATAATACTGATGTCAGTTTTAACTCACATAAACACTACCTAGGCATGTCTATGTAGAGTTTACAACATAACTAAAATAACTCACACTAGAATCAAGATCATCTCTTTAGATATCTTATACCTACAGCAACAGAATAAATCTGGTGCTTAGGTTGTGGGAGATATTGCGGTGTTCTTGTTTGGAACAATTCCAACAAACTGCACCGCCATTCAGATAACAGCGTTATTCTACGGTCCGCTGCTTGGAGCCTTTCCAACAGTCAGCACCGCTATTCAGACAAAGAGATATAACCAGGTGGGAACCGGTTTGTCCGTCTAACTACTTTCGACTGGTTCGTCACTTCCTCAGTTCACCACGAAACTATCCTTAGAGTTCCTCAAACACTTGGGATATTTCTGGTAACCGCTCAGTGACTATTACCGGAACATATTGGTATCATGCTTTATGCTTAAGCTGCATCTAGACGAGCGCAAAATATAGCATTCATGATGGATTCTATTGCATCAGCATAAGTAATCACACTCATTAATACTAGTTCAGACAGCGTTCAAAACACTTCATCTTGCTAATATTGTTACCATAAGACCTTTGGTATGAAGCCATTCTTGGAATCAAGCACATTAGAACTGTCCAATACCTTATCATCATAAGGGTTTTGACACGATCCAATTAGCCTACTCAATCTATATCAATAGATTCTTATTCCAAGAATTCACTCGGCTACTCCCATGTCTTTTGTTTAAATTTGACTTCCGACCCAAATTTTAACAAGACTTTAGCGTCGGAACGTCATTTCTGAGATTAAGTATGTTATCCACATACAGTGTGAGAATTGCAATTACGCTCCCACTAGTCTTCTTGTAAACGCTTGGTTTCTTTCTTTCTGATCAAGTCAAAACTTTTGACCACGTTATCAGAATGTTGATTCCAACTCCAAGATGTTTGCTACAATCCAAAATTGGATCGATGAAGCTAACATTCATACCCAGTCAATTTTCGGAGTTGGGGCTCACCATCGCTTCTTTGAATTTCGCATGCTCGTCACTTTTCAATGATCAGCAGATCACGACAATTGGTTACGAGAAATCACTCTCGAGTCAGTGACGGATCCTATTCGGATCTGCGAATTTCAGGCTCCACAGGTGTAGATCCTACAACACTTTGTAGATCTCACCGCTGCTCTCCCTCGACAGGTTGAGCAGCCTCCTGTGTTTATCGAATTTCTTCGATGTGTATTTTTACTCCCACTGTTCCCTTTTGAAAGTATGATCTTTCTTAAAAGATACAGTTCTGGACAAAAGTACTAAGCCTTGGTTTCCTCAGGACAACCAGCGAGGTAGAACTCATCATATCTGGGTTCAAGTTTGTTTGTTGACTACTGTCTTACACAAACCTTGCAATCCCAATTAATCAGAAAAACAAATTTGGAAATCACCCAGTCCACATCCAATGTGGTGTTTTTCACTGATTATGATAGAAACCTTTTCTGCGCAAAGACAGACGTTTTAGGACGTATTCTTAAATCGTTATGGAAGATTCCTGTGACTCATCTTCAATCGGAGCATATCTAATAAGATCCGATTCTTCTGTCAGATGATCACCCAATTCATGACTTAAGCATTTTCCTCCACGATCCAATCGAGGATCTCAATACTTCTGTCAAATCGGTTCTGCACTTCATCTTGGAACTCCTCAAGGGATTCCTGCTCGTGTCTCATCAAACGAACACATCAATACTTATTGATGCCATCAATAAGGTAATGAAGTACAGAATATTTCCTCTGGCACTAATGCTCGTTTGGGCCGTATACATCAGTATGTGTAAGGCCCAATAAGCTTCTGGCCCATTTCCTTTAGCTCTGCTAAAAGGGCCTTAGTCATTTTGGTCTAGTGAACAGAATTCATATCTCAAATGATTAACAATCGAATGAGTCCAAAACTATGGAACCTTTGAATTCGCTTCACTCTATGTGGTTAAACGACTATGCCAAAGAAAAGTCGAGTTCAAGTCATTAGACTTAAACCGTTTGGTATTTATGTTATATTCTAACTCTTGTTGGTTTGAGATATAAAACCCATTCCAAACGGGGTGCTACCATTAAATATTTCATTAAGATCAAAAGGACAAAACTTGTCTTTTATCAAAATGAAAAACATCCAAATTCTCAAAAGAAAATGAAAGACATTTTGCGTATAGCAAGTACATGGTGGCAATTACTTAATTTCAAAAACCAAGTAGGAAAGGCTCCTACAAGTGGAGAATCTCTACGGCTCATGCAGCAACAATTGCTTCATACCAGACACGCAGTTCCACTTGTCCTTTCTTCAACGTTCTACTATCGCTTAGGTCCTGCATATTTCAAAAATATCAGTACCATAACAAGTATCCAATACTTATGTAGAACTTGAATTAATAACGCAATACCTGAAGAAGAAGTACCATACATCTTCTCCATCTCTTGTGAATCTTCCAAGAATTTAATGCAATCTTTCTTCCAATGCCCTGACCCATTACAGTAGAAGCACTTACTAACACCAGATGGGCTTGACTTGGGCTTATAAGATGACACAGGCTTATCCTGATTCCAAATCTGGATGGCCTTGCCTTCACCCTTGCCTATACAAGATTTCTCAAATCTTTTACCCCTTTTGATGTTTTGCTCTGCTGTCTTGAGCATGCCATGCAGCTCAGTCAACGTCTTCGTCAAGCCTTTCTTGATATAGTTCTTAATGAACTTATCATAGCTTGACGGCAGATGTCAGTAGCCAACTCTAAGCTGACAGGACATTCCAGTCTCCCCAGGTTATCAATGTAACCCATCAGTTTAATGACATGAGGACTTACTGGAGCATCCTCTGGTAGCTTGCACCCAGTGAGAGACTTCACCATCTGGAATCTCTCAACTCGTGCCAGATCCTGAAACTTCAGTTTCAGGCTTGATCATCTCTATTGGCGACTCCATGTTCTCATACTGACTCTTCAAGTCTGAGTTCATGGTAGCCAACATCAGACCACGCACATCTACCACTTCAGTATAATGCTTATCCCAAGCATTATACACTGCATGCGAGCGATTGGTCCCAAGCCTTTCTGGAAGAGCCTTTTCAAGGACATAGTCCTTGCTCTCCTGCTTGAGAATGAATCTCAGATTCCGATACCAATCCAGGAAGTTGGATCCATTTAACTTGTCCTTCTCAAGGACGGATCGCAACGAGAAAGTAGTCATAGACATAAGCTGAAATCCAAGAAAACAGAGATTTAGTTATGTATATGATGAGAATTCTTATCAAAATAAGAAGACTCGCATTATATTTAAACAATGTTTCCTCTATGAATATAATGATCCAAGACCCATACATTATTAAAACCTGAGTGGACGACTCGCCATCACCCAGAGTTTAGCAATCTAGGTAAGCAAACCATTGCTAATTGTACTCAGTACAACTCTTGGTCGTAGATAAGACAATCCATGTCTCATTTACTCTGATGTCTCTGGGCCCAGAACTTCTGATAGCCCAGTCAAGTAAACCAATCTCTTCTGCCTTGCGATCACTGACAGTCGCACTGCAAGTCTATCAATGATCACCTGCCTTACCCATGTAGAAGTGGATACCAAGGACTCCAAGACTATCCAACATACGAAACAAGTCTTGACAGTGACAAGATTGGGCAAGACATCAAGGTCACTTGATATTTAGTTGAGGAAACTAAACCCAAAAGTTTAGCAAATCAATCTCTTGGGTCATGTAATTGTTGATGTTAAGCACTGCAAATCCATCAACATTACTACTTGCCTTACTCACGTAATTGTGGACACCAAGCTCTTGGCCAGAACATCACACAACGAAACGAGTCTTGACAGTTGACCATATTGAAGCTAATCTTCGATCAATGTTTAAGTCTAGTTTGGTTTCTGCAAATTCAAGGTTTAATAACCAGAATTTCGAATACTGTGTCGATCGACGCAGACAATGTCTGTCGATCGACACTACCAAACAAAACCGGACTTCAATAACCAGTTAATTCAATTAATCCGGTTCATCGAACCGGTCATGTCGATCGACACAACCCATGTGTGACGGTCGACATAGACCTAAACCGAAGATCGTTTTGATAACCGGTCCAATCCAATTGAACCGACTTGTCTGATCAAACTGATCTTAACCAATCGGTTTATTCTAACTGGGATAATCAGTTCAATCCAATTGAACCAATTTAACCAATTTAAACCGTTTTAATCAGTTTCAACTGATTGCGATAACCAGTCCAATTCTATTGAACCGTGTTATCCAATCAAACTGATTTAACCCACCGGTTCATGCTAATTGAGATAATCAGTTCAATCCAATTGAACCAATTCATCCAATATAAACCGATCAATTCGGACTTAACCAAGCATGATAACCGGTCCAATCTAATTGAACCGATTAACCATTCGCTCTGTCTGTGTCGACCGACACCAACCTGTGTCGATCGATACGTGGCCGAATTTGTTCTGTGTCGACCGATACACAACCTGTGTCAATCGACACAGAAGGCTTTCGGTTTTTCTTCGCGAAAAACCCTAGCCGCCGAATCTGTCGATTTCGCCACCTTGTGTCGATCGACACAGTGCGAAAACACAGATTCACAGATCGCTCAAATCGATCTCACCTGTTCTAATTCAAACAACCTAGTTTGCGAATCTAAATCATCAAATTCGATTAACAGGTGCGATTCAATGATAAAACCCTAAGGCTTTGATACCACTGTTGGGAATCCTAGCCAATTCTACAGATTCAGAATTCTCGCGAGTTCCCGATAGCCTAGGATCTAGGGTCTAGTTAATTGAATCATGATCTCACCTCGTGAGTACCTGGAGTTTTAGCAGCGGAAGTTTGTGGTAACACGAGATCTGCAGCGCCCCAATCGTTGCGCCTCTACTGTTTAGTCCACACGCACACAAGCTGGAATCCGCCGGGATGCTAGTACCGGTGCTCGGATCTCCCTGGGAACTTTGGTTTCTAGAGGTTCTCTGTGTTTTCTCTCTGATAAAACACTCTGGGCGGCGCACTCGTCGATCAACTAGGTCGAAATGTACAAAGCTCGTTTATATATCGACCTTAAAGTGAACCGAAACATCAGTCTCGGTTTCGCCTTTGTGTCGACCGACACACTTAGTGGTGTCGATCGACACACCTCCTGTATCGACCGACGCACCCAACGGTGTCGATCGATACACCTCTTTGAAACTTATATTCGATGCGTATCCAATACACATCAACCAGACCATACGCCAATGATCAATCCCATACGAAGTATTTCCAACTTGCTTAGGTGTGTGACCCTGTAGGTTCACACGATACTGGAAATGAGTTACAACTCATTTGTCATAAGCGGTTTCTAGCAAAACATTATGATTACCCAAGTATCACATGAATTGTCCAATATCGACAATACAACTATCTCTAGAGTTCGTACAATATGATTTCAGGACATAATCCCAACAATAACGGGAAGAACACTGATAAAAAAAATAAAATGATACCCAATGGGGAAAAATCAGTTGTTAAGGAAGGGAAAGAGAAGAAAGGGACTAGAGAAAGATAGTATGGTGGTCTAGAGCTGGCAAAGTAAGAACCCATGTGCCCTTTGATCGATACTCCTTAGGTGAGACCGCACTTTAATACTTGCAGAAGTCAGTAGGGAGAATTTGAATGCTTGAATGTGATTGTGGAGTTTACTTAGGACAGTTGCTAAGTGTGGGGGAAGTATATGTTGGTCTTGATGTCTGTAGATTGATTCTTTCATGTGGATTACTGAGGGGAATCTGAATGCTGCTGCTTCTAGGACAAAATGAGTTTCTGAAGAGTTTTCAAACCTCTTCACTACATTTTAGTTCTCTGTTTTGCTTGAGGGCAAGCAAAGGCTAAGTGTGGGGGAGTTGATATATCATGGTTTTTACCCAGTTTAGACCATGATATAGATGTGTTTTTAGTGTCTTTTGTATTCGTTTAGAGTCTTTTACAGGTTTAATTAAGTTTGGAGCTAATTGGAGATATTTGGAGCATTTTGGGACTTTTGGGACGTTTTGGCCGAGAGCTGAAGTCGCTGCCTGATTTATTGATCATGCATCGACCGACACACCTTGTGCATCGGTCGACACACTACCGAGATGGGCCGTACACGTCGGTTTAATGAAGTTATGAAGATTTGCAAAGAAGACCAAGATAGTTCCAGTATTTACACAGAAGCCCCATCCGAGATTATGCCTATATATACTAGTTTTTGGTGTTTTATTTAGTTACGCTTTCATACTTAGAGCTAAGAGATTTCTAGAGCTTTTGGGGCTGATCTATTTCCTGTATTCACTTATTTTGGAGAAGATTTCGAACCCCTTTATCTATTTAATTTCTTATATGCAATCTATTATTTCTTTGATTATGTTTTCATTAATCATGTCTGAGTAGATCCATAGTTGAGTTTAGGGTTTCTCATTAGGGTTTGATGACTTGCTAGACTTGTTTAATTCAGTTAGGATTCACATGATTAGAATGTTCTTCAAACTAAATTGTGCTTAAAGCTAGTTCTAACCTGATCAATTAGAATCTAGCTCTGAGGTTGCTAAATACGTCACGAGAGTGGGGTTTAGGAATCTGAACTATTTAGGTTGAGCAATTAAATTATTCGCAAAGAGATTTGGCTTAGTTTAATTGTGAACATATCGAACTTGAACTTAATGCTAGTTTAATCTGTTAGTAATTGCAAAGAGATTTGGGTTACTGCACTTAGGCTTAGAGAGTTTTCGCAAAGAGATTTGGTTAACTCTATTTCCGTGATTTGAGTTCTAGAACTGAGTTTAATTTGATCCTGACTGATTAGCTTGTCTGATTTCCTGAGAATACCCTAGGCTTGACGCTTTTAGTTTATTGCTTACAAAACCGATTCCTGCTACTGTTTACTTTCTTGCAACGCAATTTATTTACTTCACTACATGCTTTATTTCTAGTTTAATCTCTACGTTTCTGTTTCTATTGAGACCAAGTGTCCCTGTGGATTCGATAACCCTATATACTACTTTGACATTGCTGTTCACTTGCAGTTTAGAATAGGGTAAAACTTAGAAACCTATCACAGCCACGCACAGATTTGTCCCTTCCATGGGAACCAGCAGAGGCTGCGCAGTTTTGGCGGTACATTGGTGGTGGACGGTATCACTCACGGACTACACCAGTGATTCAGGTCAGGCACCCGGCCCTCAGGTATGTCTTGCGTATCTTGGGACGCACACTGTTGTGCAAGCATGAGGCAAACAAGATGCGCAAGAATGAGTTGGAGATACTATTCAGAGGACTTACAGAACAGTTCAGGGGTACCGATGTGAGAAACCCAGCTAAGAAAGTCAACCTGGGAGCTTTGTTTGCCCATCATCTTTGCGAGCTGCAGAAGAAGCCTTATGACGGTGTGCGCAAGGAGACAGTAGGGAGTCTTCTTACTCCTATCTTCAGACACTGCAGGATACCTATGGGGAACACAGAGTGCATCACTGAGAGAGAGTTCCTGGATCTCAGTCACTTGCAGAGTGCTACGTGGCTGAAGGAGGGGCGAGTGTGGGTTTATTATGACCCTGAGGATACATAGTATGGTATTGACTTCCTGCTGCTAGGTTGACTCAGATTGATACCATTGATGCTTTGAGTTTCCGCCCTCCTGCCAGAGATCGACGCGCAGTGCCTACTATGGCTCATCCGCTGGGAGAGCCTTCTACGAGAGCTTCGTCCTCCTCTGCACCTGCACCTGCTGCTGCCCCTGCTACACAGGACATCGGTCCATATCCAGCCCCGTCTATGCCTGTGCGTGAGATGTCTGAGGGTGATTGGAGAGAGCGTCAGGAAGGTATGTTCAAGACCATTTGGGATTTCCTGCGCGGCTGCACTTGCAGGAGAGAGCCACAGGTTCATCAGCCCGTCTCGGGACCTTCTCGACGCAGACGACGATCCCCGACTCCTACCTCTTCGAGTGGTACTGATCGCGTAGCTGAGCCAGCCGATGACGATGAGCGATATGGGGGGATAGATGATATTAGCGAGTGAGAGTGATCTCCATTTTCAGACTTTCGGTTCTGTACTTTTTATCCTTTTTCTTATTTTTCTTTGCACTTTTTCCTTTTGATTTTTAGGATGCTCTTGTTTTTGGATGTTATGTTTGATATGCTACGTTATTTGCTTCGATTTTACTCTGTTTCCAGTGTTTTCCAGCTTGCAGGATTCGAAATTTGATAGATTCCAACGGACTGACCTGCTAACTTGCTGACTGATCTGATACACGCATTGCAACGATCGTTGCTACAATGAGCAACGATCGACACTCAACGAAAAATCGCCAAGTAACGGTCGATGCACTTAGTGCAACGATCGATGCTTGAGCGACAGAGGTAAAATACGACAGAACTCAAACATCCATTAACAATTTTTAGTTATTTTTACCAATCCTTCGCTTGACACTATTGGGGACAGTGTGTTTTAAGTGTGGGGGAGGTGCTACTGACTTACATCTTTCTGTTTTCTTAAGAGTCAGTCCATTTTTCAAAAAAATTTGTTTTATTGAGTCAAAATTGTTAAAGTAAGAAACAGTGAACTTTTGAGAAGATTTATAGCACTTGCAGGAACCTAAGTAACCATTGGGATGAAGTTGCAGGATCTATCTCTGACTATTAGAAAACCCCATCACAGATCAACCTACTTGGAACACCCACATCACTTCAGGTATCAGAGGATCCTTTACTGACTTCACCCTAATACTGACTTAAATTTCTCACCTAAGGGCTTGGTATACTCTGTGTCGGATTCCCTTGTTAGTTCTGACACAGCCTGTCAACCTATCCTATTTAGTTCCCTTCTCCCCTTCTATAAAGTAAAAAAAAAAAAAAAGATAATAAACTGAGGATGAGTTAGTAAATCCGAAGTGGTCACAGGAGTGGTAGAGACCCCTATTATCTCATGTGCTATCCATGGAATGTGTCCAAAGTACACCCCATAACGGGAAGAACACTGATAAAAAAAAAAAATGATACCCAGTGGGGAAAAATCAGTTGTTAAGGAAGGGAAAGAGAAGAAAGGGACTAGAGAAAGAGAAGAAAGGGACTAGAGAAAGATAGTATGGTGGTCTAGAGCTGATAAGGTAAGAATCCATGTGCCCTTTGATCGATACTCCTTAGGTGAGACCGCACTTGAATACTTGCAGAAGTCAGTAGGGAGAATTTGAATGCTTGAATGTGATTGTGGAGTTTACTTAGGACAGTTGCTAAGTGTGGGGGAAGTACATTGTGGTCTTGATATCCTGTGATTGATTCTTTCAGTGGTTTACTAAGGGGAATCTGAGTATTGTAGCTTCTAGGATGAAATGAGTTTCTGAAGAGTTTTCAAACCTCTTCACCATGCTTTAGTTCTCTGTTTTGCTTGAGGGCAAGCAAAGGCTAAGTGTGGGGGAGTTGATATACCATGGATTTTAGGGATTTTAACCATGGTATATGTGTCATTTATCGAGTCTTTTACTATGTTTTAGAGTCTTTTCAGGTGTTTATTAGGTACAAGGACATTTGGAGCATATTTGTGAGGTTTGACAACGAATAAGCTTTGATTTTATTTGGAGAAGCTTTAATCGTGCAAATCCGATCCGACTGGTTGAAATCTGGAGAATTAGGAGGTTTGGTTGGTAATCGAGAAGTAAATGAACTTACCCATGATGATATGTAAAATCATTGAGGCTGAGATGACATAATCATAGTTTTGGAAAAGTATTTGTGCATTGCCGTCTCCCAATTAGCAAATATCTTTCCGATGTTTTCTTGCATAAGCATAATATTGAAGCGTAGCTTATGCTCATCTGTTTCATTTAAACACCACATGTGCATATTGATTGTAGCTTGTTGTTTGCGTACCATAGATTTTTGTTTAGAGAGCTCGAATGATCTAGTACCAATGTTACGGTTTTTGTGAAGTAATGATAAATCTTTTTATAGAAGTCTCTAAACCGTCGAAGAAAACTAAAGTGGTCAAATTACCATCTCGTGAAGCTGGCAACTGTGTTGTATTTCTATGAAATGATTCATAAGATATGTTATTCATGTCAATTGCTAACCCATACGCAAAGTGTCTAGCCCATTTTGATTATAAAGTAGACAAGAAATGGGTGATGAGCAAAAAAGTGGTAAGACTTCTGCTAAAACTAAGCCTTCTCCTGTTCCAGAAGATTCTGATCCTCTGTTTGGTTTGGTGTTATATGGCAGGAACAAGTTGGCACCAACCCTCTCTTTTGCTACTCGACTCTTCTCTTATTTTTTTAATTTCATTTTTTGGTTTTAAAAATAACATGAGGAGAAAAAATTGTATTTGTTATTCATCTCATGTTTTGTTAAGCTTCTCTCACTATAATTCCACTGGCCTTAAGAAAAGCCACGTCAGAGAACATTAAGACAGCATGCGTTCAATTTAGACCATAGAGAGTTTTTAAATTTCTCACATCTTTCCTTTGTAACCCGCTTTCCTTTTTTCATCTAATACTTATATTGACATGGAATGATGCGTATTGGAATACTAAGAGGCCGGCAGAAGACAAAAACCAAATCTAAAAACTAAACGTTGACAAACTCTTAGCGATAAACCACACCAAACCAACAACCGAACGATTGGGAAGAAGGATAACCCAAATCGATTTGTCAACGCATAAATAAACCTGAACCAGAAGAGAGGGAATCGCGACGCACCATCACCGGAAGGCGACTCAAGAAGCAACCTTGCCGAAGGTGAAATCGAACGATGAACATCATCACAAGACGGCTGAAGACGACGGCCGGCGATGTAGAACAGACGGCGACAGATCTGGCGGCGTGGAGGAGAGTCGAAACCACCAAAGAAGAGCCAGGAAAGAGGTCAGGGCCTAGCTGAGACACGAACAACTTAAAACCGAAGACGAATAGTCGAAAGCGGATCTGAAGTCAGGTAAAATAGGCGGTGCTTCTTATCTTTAGAGAGAAATTAGGTTTTTTTTTTGGTCAACAAGAAAGTATTATTAGAAGATCAAGGTACCCAGGATATTACAAAAGGAGAAGAACAAAGACGAGCAGTGCGAGCTAAATGATCCGAAAAAACATTGGCCGGACGCTTAATAAGATGAAAGGCAAATGTGGGATCAGTAAGCTGGAGGATGTCGGCAAGATATAGCTGAATGGACTGATGAGCAGAGGAGACGGTACGGGTCATCAACGGGCAGTACAATAGAGATGCATCGCCACAAAAAGTAACCTGACGGTAACCTAGATGTCGGATAGACATCACTGCTTCACGCAGAGCAAAAGCCTCAGCTTCCAGTGAGGAGGAGAGTGGGGCAGTGGACATTGATGCACGAAGAAGGTAATCCCCGTGAACAGAATGCAGGGACCAAGCAATTCCACAAGTGGAGGAGGGGGCCACCCACGAGGCATTGATATACCATGGATTTTAACCATGGTATATGTGTCATTTATCGAGTCTTTTACTATGTTTTAGAGTCTTTTCAGGTGTTTATTAGGTACAAGCACATTTGGAGCATATTTGATGATTATGACACTTTCTGGAGCTAATTGGAGTATTTGGCCGAGATATAGACTTAACTGTCAAGATTTCAGAGACGCAACGATCGACACACTTGTGGCATCGATCGTTGCACCAGCGAGATGGGCCAAACGACGGTTTAATGAAGAATAATGAAATTACAGTTTTGCCCAGAAGTTCCCAATATTTACAAAGAAGCCCCAAAACGTGTTTTAGGATTATAATTAGGTTTTACAGCCACTTGTTAGGCGAAGCTTTTCTTACGTTAAGTTTTACTCAGAGAGAGTTGAGGGGCTGATCCTGATCTCGAAAGAGACTTGATTTTGAACCCCAGTTCTTATTTGATTATATGATATTTGGTTTTCTACTTATGATATTTTCTGTCTCGATGAATATGTCTGAGTAGTTTACCTGTTAGGTTGAAGGATTCTCATTAAGGATTTCAGAGAATTATAGTTTAATTAATCTGTAGAGATTCATATCTGCTAGTTCTTTATCTAAGTTGTTCTTAATGCTTAATCTGAAGTAGCTAATCAGAATTATGATGTTAGGTTGATTAATTCAGCGGAAGTTGGTTAATTTAACTAGAAAGAACTTAGATAAGCAATTAAACTTCTCGCAAACGGAAGTTTGGTTTAGGATAATTGTGAACATATCAAACTTGGAATTAATGCTGGTTTAATCTGTTAGTTCTCGCAAACGAAAGTTTGGTTTGCTGCACTTAGACTTAGAGAATTATCGCAAAGGAATTTGGTTAATTCTATATCCGTGTTTGAGTTCTAGAACAGTTATTGGTTAGATCTAAATTGATTGATTGCTTGCGTTCCTGATTTCCTGAGAACTCCTGAAACCTAACGCTTCGCCTTCTTGCCTACAAATTCACTTGATTTACCTTGCTATTTCGTTTACTGTTTTCACATCTGCTTCGCTTAAATAAATCTGAACTACTAATAATCTATTGTGTGACTGAGAGTCCTTGTGGGATTTGATACCTTATATACTACGATTGCATTAACTGTGCACTTGCAGTTAGAGAATAGGGATTAAAACTTATAGACCTATCAGGCATCAACTGTGCAACAGTACGATTGGGAGACTTCAAGGGCTTCCTGAAACGTATAAGGGATAGGTTGAGGGTCGTGTTGTTGATTATTGTGGGGAGAAGCAGAGAGAGCTTTATGCCACAGTCTATAGTCAGAGTTCGCGGACCGAATAATCTCAGGAATGCTCCGCCGGGTATTGCTAAACAACCGATCATTACGCGATTTCCAGAGGCGCCAACCAACAAAGGGAAAGTAGTAACAATGTGGAAGAGAAGAATGGTCAACTTCCATGAAGGTCTTGAAGATGTAGACATTTGATGTATTTGGATTGAGAATTTTGCTTGAGATATCAAGCGAAGAGAGCTCCCAAATCTCACGGGCAACACGACAGTGGACAAATAGATGGGCAACCGTTTCAGGGTGTTCTCCACAAAACAGACAACAAGGGTCAGAAGGGAGAGGAACATGGCGAGACATCAAAGCAGTGGCGACAGGGAGTGCATTGTGCAAGAACTTCCACCAAAAATGCTGAAGTTTAGGAGGGATATTCATATGCCAAAGGAACTTACACAATTGAGCACGGAGACAAGAGGCAGGATCAGGAGAGATAGAGGGCTTGATGAGCTGGTGATAACCAGACTTGACTGAATAAGAGCCCGAGGAGGTGAAAATCCACTGAGGCTGGTCAGGGAAGGAGGTAACAGGGAGGCTAATACGGGAAGTCAAAGTTTGGTCCTCGGAAAGAAGATATCGCTGAAGAGCATGGGGAGCCCAAGCTGACTCCGAGGGTACTCGTAGGGCCGAGACCGTGGTAGCAAGAGAGAAAGTGTGAGGCCAAAGTTTGGCAGGACGGGGAGGATTGTCAAGCCATGGGTCGAGCCACAGACGAACAGCTTCACCATTGCCGATGCGCCAATGAAGGCCTTTGATAGGTTGTAAGTTTTACCCTATTCTAAACTGCAAGTGAACAGCAATGTCAAAGTAGTATATAGGGTTATCGAATCCACAGGGACACTTGGTCTCAATAGATCAGAACAATAGAGACTAATACTAGAAATAAGCAATATGATTGAATTAAAAGTGGTGCGAGAAAGTAAATCAGTAGCAGAGATTAACGGTTGTGGAAGCAATAAACTAAAAGCGTCAAGCCTAGGGCGTTCTCAGGAAATCAGACAAGCAGACAGTTCATTCAGAAAGGATCTAATTAAGCACAGTTCTAGAACTCAAAACACAGATATAGAATTAACCAAATTCCTTTGCGATAATTCTCTAAGTCTAAGTGCAGCAAACCAAACTTTCGTTTGCGAGAACTAACAGATTAAACTAGCATTAATCCCAAGTTTGATATGTTCACAATTATCCTAAACCAAACTTCCGTTTGCGCAAAGTTTAATTGCCCAATTTAATTAGTTCAGATTCCTAAACCCCACTTCCGTGACGTATTTAGCAACCTAAGATCTAGATTCTAATTGATCAGGTTGGAACTAGCTTTAAGCACAATTAAATTGAAGAACAGATATAGTTTGAATCCTTAACTGAATTTGAACAAGTCTAGCAAGTCATGAAATCCTATGTGAGAAACCCTAAACCTAACTAGGAATCTACTCAGACATAGATAATGAAAACATAATCATATGATGAATAAATTGCATAAAAGAATAAGAGTAAAAGGGGTTCGAAATCTTCTCCAAATACAGATGAAGTAATAGGTTCAGATCAGCCCCAAAAGCTCTAAAAATCCTCTGCTCTTAATTATGAAAGCGTAAGTAAAATAAACACCAAAATCCTCTATATATATGCATAATCTCGGCTGGGGCTTCTGTGTAAATACTGGAACTATCTTGGGCTTCTTTGCAAATCGTCATAACTTCATTAAACCGACGCGTACGGCCCATCTCGCTAGTGTGTCGACCGATGCACAATGTGTGTCGGTCGATGCATGATCAATAAATCGGACAGTGAGTTAAGCTCTCGGCCAAAACGTCCCAAAAGTCCCAAAATGCTCCAAATATCTCCAATTAGCTCCAAACCTGATTAAACCTGTAAAAGACTCTAAAAGAACACAAAAGACACTAAAAACACAACTATATCATGGCTTAAAACCGGTAAAAACCATGATATATCAACTCCCCCACACTTAGCCTTTGCTTGCCCTCAAGCAAAACATAGAACTAAAGCTTGGTGAAGAGGTTTGGAAATTTTCAGAAACTCATTTCATCCTAGAAGCTACAGTACTCAGATTCCCCTTAGTAAACCACTGAAAGAATCAATCACTGGATATCAAGACCACAATGTACTTCCCCCACACTTAGCAATTGTCCTAGGTAAACTCCACAATCACATTCAAGCATTCAAATTCTCCCTACTGACTTCTGCAAGTATTTAAGTGCGGTCTCACCTAAGGAGTATCGATCAAAGGGCACATGGATTCTTACCTTATCAGCTTTAGACCACCATACTATCTTTCTCTAGTCCCTTTCTTCTCTTTCCCTTCTTTAACAACTGATTTTTCCCCACTGGGTATCATTTTATTTTTTTTATCAGTGTTCTTCCCGTTATGGGGTGTACTTTGGACACATTCCATGGATTGCACAGGAGATAATAGGGGTCTCTACCACTCCTGTGACCACTTCGGAGTTACTAACTCATCCTCAGTTTATTATTATTATTATTTTTTTTTACTTTACAGAAGGGGAGAAGGGAACTAAATAGGATAGGTTGACAGGCTGTGTCAGAACTAACAAGGGAATCCGACACAAAGTATACCAAGCCCTTAGGTGAGAAACCTAAGTCAGTATTAAGTTGAAGTCAGTAAAAGGATCCTCTGATACCTGAAGTGATGTGGGTGTTCCCAGTAGGTTGATCTGTGATGGGATTTTCTAATAGTCAGAGATAGATCCTGCAACTTCATCCCAATGGTTACTTAAGTTCCTGCAAGTCTTGTAAATCTTCTCAGAAAATCATAGTTTCTTACTTAAACAATTTTGACTCAATAAAACAAATTTTTTTTGAAAAACGGACTGACTCTTAAGAAAACAGAAAACAAAAGTCAGTAGCACCTCCCCCACACTTAAGACACACTGTCCCCAGTAGTGTCCAGCGAAGGATCGGTAAAACGAAAAAAAAAGAAAAAATTGTTAAAGTTCTGTTGAGTTCTGTCGGGTTTACCTCTGTCGCTCAGGCATCGATCGTTGCACTAAGTGCATCGACCGTTACTTGGCGATTTTCGTATATGGTCGATCGTTGCTCAGGACCGCAACGATCGCTGCAATGCGATTCCTTTCGTGTTGTGACGATCGACACAGAAGTGCGTCGATCGTTGCACTGCGATTTATCCGAGACCTGCAAACATAAACTCACCAGAAACAAAAACAAACGTAAAATCCTAACAAAAACACCAAAAATTAAGTAGAAAAACACCAGTACCTAATGGTGGGTTGCCTCCCACCCAGCGCTTGTTTAAGGTCAATAGCTTGACCGGACGGATGGGAATTTTCAGGTACCAGGAGGTCTTGACAGAGACTTTTTCTGTCTCTGTTCAAGTCTCCTCATCCAAGGTGGTGAGTAGGCTGTTGCGGAATGCTCATGTCCAAGAAAAGATGGAGTGAAATGTGCTCCAGGATCTATAACCATAGTATGATCAGGCTGCTCAAAATCTGCGTCCCTTATGGTGAATGTCTGCCCATCTATCAGTGGCTTTCGCAGCTTATCCATCTCATAGTGCAGTGGTTCATCTCCCAGATGGAGGTCTATCAAGCTGTTCCTAACATCAATCAACGCTCCTGCTGTAGCCAAAAAGGGTCTCCCAAGCAATAATGCTTCATCCGGATCACAGTCATATCTCAGCACAAGGAAGTCCGTTGGAACTAAGTAGTTTCCAACTCTCACCGGAATGTCCATAAGGAGCCCTTCAGGAACTCGTATGGACTGATCAGCTAGGACAAGAGAAGTCCTAGTAGGAGTAAAATCCAACATACCCAGCTTCTCTGCCACAGAGTAAGGCATCAAACTTCCAGCAGCTCCTAAATCACACAGAGAGCGTCTAAAACTATCCTCAAAGATAGAACAATCCAGCACAAAGACTCCAGGATCAGGCAGCTTCTTCGGGATCTTAGTTAGCAGAACATCACTAATATGCTGAGGAACTATTATCACCCAGTCTTTCAGATCATCATCCAGGGGCAACATCTTGTTCAGGTACCTCTGCACACATGGATGATAAGGTGGATCATCAGAAGTTGGAATTTCTTCCAATTCTTCACCAATCCCTTCTAATTTCTTCAGCTCTTCAATCTCTTGCCTAATCACTTCAGACACTGAGGAGTGTTGTCTAAAAATCTGTTCGTAGATCTCCTGTTGAGTAATCTCAGAGGCTCCATTGAATAGGCGATCAAGCTCCAAGTCAGCATCTATGCCATTATCATCCGACAGTTTTGTCTGTTCACGCCCTGCAACGACCGACACTAAAGGTGTGTCGATCGTTGCCATCCCGACTGGTGTATCGATCGGCACAGATATTGCATCGATCGACGCACTGCAGCAGATTTCACCCGAGAGTTTTTCACAAATATCCGAAAATTCTTGTTCTGTCACCAACTCAGCTGTACTTAGCTCAAATCTTTCACCTAGGTGAGATCCATCATTAATGTACACAGACCAGGCCTTAACATGAGTGTCTGCCACTCCTTTTTCCTTCAGTGAGCTGGACATCTGGTTCACCTGAGCAACGTTGCATAGAAACGGAAACGGATACGCGGAAGCGAAACGTTTGGAAACGCGGAAACGATTATTTTGAAAATTTAAAAAATGGAAACGCTTTGGAAACATGTATATATATAGTATATATATATTACTAGTAAAAATATATTATAAAACAACAAATATAAAAAATCAAAGTTCAACATAATATTTAAAACAACATAAGTCCAAACTAATTTTAAGAAAAAAGTAGAGAATAAATACAATGCATAAATATTGAATTAAGCTAAAGATACGAAAAACTTTCTTCTTCTCTGTGTTTTGCTATTAGATTTTTAAATTACGTTTGTGACTCTTTGATTTAGGAAAAACTTCTCATATTCCTATTAAGTCTTTTTCTTAAAAAAATTTACAAATTATAAATTAAACCCTTATATTTATAAAAAATTATAATTATATTTTCATATATAAAACAAAGTTTCCAAAAAAATAAAAATTTGGCGTTTCCAAAAATGGATACGCGTTTCCATCGCGTTTCCAAATAACTTTTTTTAAGAAACGCGTTTCCTTCGCGTTTCCACGCGTTTCCGTCACGTTTCCGTTTCCGAAACGTTTCGGAAACGGGAAACGGTCCTCAGACGGAGTTTCCATGCAACATAGCACCTGAGTGTCCAACTGCTTCATGTGAGTGCTCAGAGACTCAAACTTCCCATTGAGGTCTTCATAGACAGCGTCCAACTTCTTGTTGCAGTCCACAGAAATCTTGGTCTGACTCTCAATCAGTTGTTCCATCATAGCCTCCATTTTGCTCTCATGGGCTGTAGGTGCAGGAGGAGTCTGATAGGATGTAGATCCATAGGTTCTCTGATTACCTTGTCCATAGGTCTTCTGAAAACCACCAGTCTGTCCTCCATTGGAGAATCTGTTCCCCTGTTGATTACTAAATCTATTACCTTGGAAACCAGAACCTCCTATGAAATTCACATTTTCTTCCTGAGTTTCCTCCTCAGTCTGAATCACCTCTACATCTTGGGCAAAGTGGACAGCTTTCTTACTTGTCAGGAGATTGTAGACTGTGTCCAATCTGGATCTTATATTAGCTATATCAGAATTCTCTACAGTTCCACCAGATTTCTTCCTCCTTTCATCCATTGTCTTGCAACTGTTGCTGTCAATCAGGTTCTCAATCAACTGCTTAGCTTGTGTAGGAGTCCTGGTGTTGAAATTAGCATTACTGGAATTATCCAGCGCAGTCTGATAAGGGAGATCTATGCCTCTGAAGAAGATACCAATCAGCTGTACTTCTGTGAATCCATGGTGTGGACAGTCACGCTGATACTGCTTAAACCGCATCCAGGCAGTCTTCAAGGGCTCCACAGCTCCTTGGGAAAAAGTGAGTATGTCCTGTCTGGACTGATCCGAGCGTGCATCATCATAAAAATGACGCAGGAACTCACTCTTTAAGGCTGCCCAAGTAGTATACTAACCAGGTGCCAGTTGTCTCAGCCATGCACTAGCGTCTCCAGCAAGACTGTGCGGAAATAGCTTAAGGAACAGATAGTCCGGGCATACTCCTTCATACTTCATGCCAGTGACTATGTCCTCAAACTTGTCAATGTGATCCATAGGCTGCTCTGCTTGAAGACCATGAAAAGCAATCTGTCTCATCAGCTGGTAGTAAATGGTCTTTACCTCAAAATCATTCCTCTCAAAAGCAGGAAGCACTAGAACTGCTCGGTTTGCATGAAACTCATCAGGTCTGTTGTAGTCAGCTAGTGTCCTCTCATGAACCACCATCTCTCTACCTTGGGCCTGTCCTTGACCCTGGTTTTGGTTCAGCTCCTGTTGCTGTTGCTCAGGAGGATCAGGGATGACATTCCCTTCAGCATCAACCCGATGCCCAGCAGCATTGTACGGGTTGTTATCTCGGTCCCTCAGGGTACCTTCAGCATCTGGTATCAAGATCAGACGTTCTCGTACCATTCTCTCTCTCTTTTCTCTTCTGATAGTCCTTTCTAGACGTCCAAGTTCCTCTAGTCCGAGATTAAGCAAGCTCGAGTTCGGATTACTTCGAGTTTTCTGCGTTGGCATAAACTGTCTGTAATCGTCCAGCAACGATCGATGCGATCGATTCAATCTCAAATCGCCTAGTGACGATCGACGCAAGGGATGCAACGATCGACGCAAGGCGAAAGTTGTACCTGCGACAGAATGAAACAGAGAAAAAGTTAGCAAAATATAAAAATAAAACGAAAAAGCAAAAACAAAAAAAAAGAAAAATTTCTAGTAAATAACCTAAGTTCGGTCCTATCGAAGACTCTAAGAGTCCCCGGCAACGGCGCCAAAAACTTGATAGGTTGTAAGTTTTACCCTATTCTAAACTGCAAGTGAACAGCAATGTCAAAGTAGTATATAGGGTTATCGAATCCACAGGGACACTTGGTCTCAATAGATCAGAACAATAGAGACTAATACTAGAAATAAGCAATATGATTGAATTAAAAGTGGTGCGAGAAAGTAAATCAGTAGCAGAGATTAACGGTTGTGGAAGCAATAAACTAAAAGCGTCAAGCCTAAGGCGTTCTCAGGAAATCAGACAAGCAGACAGTTCATTCAGCAAGGATCTAATTAAGCACAGTTCTAGAACTCAAAACACAGATATAGAATTAACCAAATTCCTTTGCGATAATTCTCTAAGTCTAAGTGAAGCAAACCAAACTTTCGTTTGCGAGAACTAACAGATTAAACTAGCATTAATCCCAAGTTTGATATGTTCACAATTATCCTAAACCAAACTTCCGTTTGCGCAAAGTTTAATTGCCCAATTTAATTAGTTCAGATTCCTAAACCCCACTTCCGTGACGTATTTAGCAACCTAAGATCTAGATTCTAATTGATCAGGTTAGAACTAGCTTTAAGCACAATTAAATTGAAGAACAGATATAGTTTGAATCCTTAACTGAATTTGAACAAGTCTAGCAAGTCATGAAATCCTATGTGAGAAACCCTAAACCTAACTAGGAATCTACTCAGACATAGATAATGAAAACATAATCATATGATGAATAAATTGCATAAAAGAATAAGAGTAAAAGGGGTTCGAAATCTTCTCCAAATACAGATGAAGTAATAGGTTCAGATCAGCCCCAAAAGCTCTAAAAATCCTCTGCTCTTAATTATGAAAGCGTAAGTAAAATAAACACCAAAATCCTCTATATATATGCATAATCTCGGCTGGGGCTTCTGTGTAAATACTGGAACTATCTTGGGCTTCTTTGCAAATCGTCATAACTTCATTAAACCGACGCGTACGGCCCATCTCGCTAGTGTGTCGACCGATGCACAATGTGTGTCGGTCGATGCATGATCAATAAATCGGACAGTGAGTTAAGCTCTCGGCCAAAACGTCCCAAAAGTCCCAAAATGCTCCAAATATCTCCAATTAGCTCCAAACCTGATTAAACCTGTAAAAGACTCTAAAAGAACACAAAAGACACTAAAAACACAACTATATCATGGCCTAAAACCGGTAAAAACCATGATATATCAGCCTTGCCGTAGGAGAGCGGTGCCATGACAAATGCTTCTCGAAGCATGACTTGGATGGGATCCCGGAGCTGCCTCTAAGACAGTGAATGAACGGTAATACTTGGCTCGATAAACCTGGGAAAGGAGGGAAGAAGGCTGGGAAAGAAGGCGCCAACTCTGCTTAGCCAACAAGGCTACGTTAAACTTGTCAAGGGCCTTAAAACCGAGCCCACCATATTGCTTAAGTAATGTAAGCTGATCCCAAGAAACCCAGGCTAGCTTATTCCGAGTAGGCGACTGAGACCACCAGAAACGGCGCATGAGACGCGTTAGATGCATAAGGAGCTTTCGAGGAAGCAGGAAGCAAGACATACAATAGGTCGGGAGAGCAGTGACAACAGATTTGAGCAAGACCTCCTGGGCAGCAGGAGAAAGAAAATGGGTAGTCCAACTTTCCAGCTTGTGTTGAACACGTTGCGCAATGTAAGAAAAAACATCAGTCTTATTACGACCAATTGTTTCAAGTAAGCCTAGATATCGCCCAAAACCTCCAATATGAGTAATACCATTGAGGGAAGCCAGTGATGCTTGCAACTCTGGGGAGACCGATTTTCCAAACATAATGGCAGACTTCCGGAAGTTGATATATTGGCCAGAGGCCCGAGAATACTGCTGAATGAGGTGTAAAAGATGTTGCCAGTCGGTAAGCAAGGCTTGACAGAAAAGTAGCGAATCATCTGCAAAAAACAGATGGGAGAAGGTTGGACCTCCCCTACTGGCTTTGAAACCATGAATAAAGTGTGAGTGTGTGGCGGCCGTAAGCAGAGAGGAAAGACCATGAGTGCAAAGGAGATAGAGATAGGGTGACAAGGGGTCACCCTGGCGAAGACCACAATGAGGGTGAACAGACTGGCCGGGGGAGCCATTTAAGAGAACAGAATAGGAGACGGTTGTAACACACGTCATAATCCAGGAGCACCATTGCGAAGAGAATCCGAGTTTGTGAAGCATGGCATCAAGATAAGCCCACTCTACTTTATCAAATGCCTTAGAGATGTCTAACTTGAGGGCCATCGACGGAGATTTGAGGTGTTTGGTCTTTAAGGAGTGGAGAAGCTCATGCGCTATGAGAACGTTATCCGTGATAAGACGACCAGGGACAAACGCAGACGGATACTCCGAGATAATAACATGAAGAAAAGGCTTCAACCTTTCAGCGAGGATCTTAGAGAGCAGCTTGTATGCCACGTTACAAAGACTAATAGGCCGAAAGTCACAGACCTTGGTAGGAGCTAAGAGTTTAAGAATAAGACAAACCAGGGTATGATTAAGCTCAGGATCAAGATAACCAGTGTCAAAGAAATGTTGAATGAATCGAATCACACTGGGTTTGATAGCTTGCCAGTGATGCCGATAAAATCCAGCATTAAAACCATCAGGACCTGCAGCCTTATCAACATTCATATGGGAGAGAGCAAGAAAGATTTCCTCCTCAGTGACGGGTTGAGTAAGAGCTTGATTCATAGAATCAGTAACCAAAGGCTGAACATGTTGAAGGACTGACTCCAAAAGAGACGGCTCCGATGACGAATAGAGTGCAGTAAAGTATTGATGAATTTCATGATGCAACTCAGAGTCCGAGGTGCAGAGAGCTCCCGTATCAGTTTCCAGAAGTGAAATCCTGTTAATGCATCTACGTTGCCGGGTAACAGAATGAAAAAACTTAGTATTACGATCACCTGCTTGAAGCCAAGTGATTCTGCTTTTAAGGCACCAGTACTCCTCCTCCAGCTTGTATTCCGACTGTAATTGAAGTTGAAGATCAGAAAGAAGAGCCTGGTCAATGGAAGGACACTCATAGGCTTGTTGGATCGCATCTTTGAGACATCTAATATTCCGGCGGGAATTAGATGCATTATGAAGCTTCCAACGGGAGAGGCTTGATCGACATCTCTTGAGAGCTTCAGCGAAGCGGATGGGAGGGAGATGGGTGCACTGAGAGGCCCAGGTAGATTCAACGAGACAACCCACATCTGCCAGATGACTCCAGCGATTGTCATAGCGGAAAAACCGGGGGACACGGCCCGGAGAGGTTTCCGAATGCACCAGAAGAGGACGGTGATCAGAGCCAATCCAAGGCAATAACTGGACCTAAGCTGTCGGGAAAAGGGAGAACCAATCGGGAGAGGCTAAGGCCCGGTCCAGCTTAGAGTGAATAGGTCCAGTAGAACGAGTACCAAGCCAAGTATATGTTGGGATAGTGTCCGGAAATCACACTTGTACTCACTCTTGATGATAGTTGTGTGTCGAGATCAGACATTCGTATAATACTGGGCGGTTGCAATGTTTTGCTAGAAGCCTCTTGCAATCTGTAAGTTGTATACTTACTGCCAGTATTATATGATCCTATAGGGTCACACACCTAAGCAAACTGGAAGCTAAAACATGGGAATGATCATTATTGTAATGATCATGTTAATGTGTATTGGATACATATTAATATTGAGAAAATGGTGTTGTATCGATCGACACTGTATGTGTGTCGGTCGACACAGTTCGGGTTTTCGAAAAAGGCTTTTCGATTTTATGACTCACCCGAGTCTGGCCCGTTGTAAGTGATTCGAGGTCTGAATAAAACCCTAGGGGTTTCGACCTGGATCAGTGGCGGTCGACTTTTTCTTGACAGAAGAAGCAGAAACACCAGAAACTCTTAGATCCCATAGATCCGGCACTAGCATCCCGTTTTCCAGCTTGTGTGCGTGTGTATCTGGTAGAGGCAAGGCATCTGCGTTGCTCACTGATCTCGTTCACCAATTCATTCCGCTGCCAGTTTAAGGTAAGAACGAGGTTGGTAAATTTCAATATATCAAACCCTAGATCCTAGGAGATCCGACAGTGGTATCAGAGCGTGTTAGGGTTTAGTCTATTGAATCTGGAGCATTTAAATCGAATACTGATGTAATTGATTAGATTGGTGCTTGCTTAATCGTGTTTTCAAGGTTTTAATCTCGGATTATGTTCCTGTTGAAAAACGATGAACTGTTGAAATCGCACTGTGTCGATCGACACTAAGCTTGTGTCGGTCGACACGCCGCGAAAATGCATAAAATTTTTAGGGTTTGTCGCAGAGTGTCGATCGACACAAAGCGTGTGTCGGTCGACACAGAGCGAAAACTCGTAAATAATTTTAGGGTTTTGATCTGAGATCGAGTACCCGTATTCCTGCTGTGTCGATCGATACACTGGGTGTGTCGGTCGACACAGACAATGCGATTAGATAGATCGGTTCAATTGGATTGAACCGGTCATCTCGCTCGGTTAATTTTAATTAACCAATTTGGTTCTGGTTTGGTAATGTCAATCGACACAGAGTTGTGTGACGATCGACATGGACCGTTAAACCAAACCGGTTCAATTAGATTGAATCGGTTAAGGAAATTCGATCCGGTTTGACCGATTATCGAAGACCGGTTTAAATTGGGTTGTGTCGACCGATGCCAATGATTGGCATCGATCGACACACCATTCGCAGAATTACTGGTTGGACCATAAATTTGCATATACCAGACCAAATTTAATCTTAAAATTCTAGATGAACCTAAACTTAATAAAACTGAATGTTTTAATTAAATTAATAACTTCTTGGATGTATATTGGATATACATCAAGATCAAATAGTTCTTTTCCTCAACTAAATATCAAGTGATCTTGATGTCTTGCCCGATCTTGTCTACTGTCAAGACTCGTTTTGTTTGTTGGGTAGCCTTGGAGTCCTTGGTATCCACAGCAACATGAGTAAGGCAGGTGGTCATTGATAGACTTGCAGTGCAACTGTCAGTTATCACAAGACAGAAGAGATTGGTTTTACTTGACTGGGCTATCAGAAGTTCTGGGCACAGAGACATCAGAGTGGATTAGACATAGTTTGTCTCATCTACGACCAAGAGTTGTACTGGGTACAATTAGCAATGATTTGCTTACCTAGATAACTGAAGTTTGGGTAATGGCGAGTCGCCCACTCAGATTTTTGGTGAAGTATGGATCTTGGCTCATTGTATTCATCTGAGGAAACATAGTTTTGAATACAATGCGAGTTTTTCTTATTAGATAAGAATTCTCATTTCTTGAGCATTATAACTAAATCTCTCATGGATTGCAAGCTGGCTAAGGATAGTCCAGTAAGACCTCATGTCCTTAAAATGATGGGTTACATTGATAACCTGGGGAAACTGGACTGTGCCATTAGCCAGGAGCTAGCCACTGACATGATTCTGCAGTCTTTGCCGTCGTGTTTTGATCAGTTCATTATGAACTACAACATGCAAAACATGACTAAGACATTGACTGAGTTGCACGGCATGCTGAAGACAGCAGAGCCGAATCTCAAGAAGGCAACTCCCAGTGTACTGATGGTACAAGGGGGTAAAAGGTTTAAGAAACCTAAGAAGGATAAGGGAAAGGCCCAAGTTGTCCAGACTGAGAGTCAGGACAAGCCCAAGCCGAAGCCCAAATCCGGGCCTTCTCCTGAGGATAAATGCAACTACTGCAAGCAGTTAGGGCATTGGAAGAGAGACTGCAAGAAGTTCATGGAAGATTACAAGAAGCTGAAGAAGACGTATGATGCGTCTGACTCAGGTATTTATGTTATCGAACTTAATGTTATGTCTTCTAGTTTTACTTCGTGGGTATTGGATACCGGCTGCGGTGCTCATATTTGTACTGATGTGCAGGCACTAAGAAACAGTAGAACGCTGAAGAAAGGACAAGTGGAGCTACGGGTCGGGAATGGAGCTAAGGTTGCTGCACTGGTCGTAGGCACCTACGATTTGTCTTTACCTTCGGGCATGGTTTTAGCTTTGAATAATTGCTACTTTGTACCTGCGATTAGCAGAAACATAATTTCAGTTTCCGTTTTGGATTTGGAAGGTTTTGATTTTGCTGTTAAGAATAAAGTTTGTTCTTTTAATCGTGATGGTACATATTATGGTAGCGCCCCATTAGATAATGGGTTATATGTTTTAAACCAAGAAATGCCTGTCTTTAACATAAATACAAAGCGGTTTAAGTCAAATGACGAAAACCCGACTTTCTTATGGAATTGTCGTTTGGGCCATATCAATGAGAAACGCATTCAGAGACTCCATCGAAATGGGCTTCTGGGCTCATTTGATTTTGAATCATGTGAGAAATGCGAATATTGCTTGATGGGCAAAATGGCTAGAGCCCCTTTCAACAAACCAAATGAAAGGGTCAGTGGCTTATTGGGCCTTGTTCATACTGATGTATGTGGGCCGATGAGCACTGTTGCCAGAGGAAATTACAAGTATTTCATTACCTTCACTGATGACTTCAGTAGGTATGGTTATGTCTATTTGATGAGACACAAGTCAGAATCATTTGATAGATTCAAGGAATTCAAGAGTGAAGTACATAACCAACTTGGCAAAAGTATTAAAGCTCTGCGATCGGATCGCGGAGGAGAATACTTGAGTCAAGAGTTCAGCGACTATCTGAGCGAGTGTGGAATTATTTCACAACTCACTCCTCCTGGAACACCCCAATGGAATGGAGTGTCAGAGAGGAGGACTCGAACCTTATTGGATATGGTTCAGTCTATGATGAGTCATTCAAATCTTCCATTATCCTTTTAGGGATACGCTCTAGAAACATATGTGTTTACACTAAATAGGGTGCCATCTAAATCAGTGGAAAAGACACCACATGAATTGTGGACTGGGAACATTCCTAGTCTGTCTTTCCTGGGGTTGTGAGGCTTATATCAAACGTTTAATCTCTGACAAGCTCGCACCCAAATCAGATAAATGCTACTTCGTTGGTTATCCTAGGGAAACCAAGGCATACTACTTTTACAACCAATCTGAGAACAAAGTATTTGTTGCTCGGGAATGTTCTTTTCTTGAGAGGGAGTTTCTCTCTAAGAAAAACAGTGGGAGTAAAGTACATCTTGAAGAAATTCAAGATGCACAGGAGACTGCTCAACCTGCTGAGGAAGAGCAGCAGTTGGATCCACAAAGTTCTGTGGAACCGGCGCCTGTGGAGCCTGAAGTTCGCAGATCCAGAAGGATCTGTCACGAACCCGAGAGATACTATGGATTTCTCGTGACCAATTCCAATGATCTGATGATCATTGATAGTGACGAACCAGCGACCTTCGCGGAAGCAATGATGGGCCCGGACTCCGAAAAGTGGCTTGGAACCTCTAAATCCGAAATGGGATCCATGTCAGAAAACCAAGTATGGTCCTTGGTCGATTTACCTAATGGTGCAAAAGCCATTGAGTGTAAATAGATCTTCAAGAAGAAGATCGACGTGGATGGAAATGTACAGATTTACAAAGCGAGGTTGGTGGCTAAAGGTTTCAAGCAAATTCATGGTATCGACTATGATGAAACCTATTCCCCAGTCGCTATGCTTAAATCTATTCAGATTCTTCTAGCGATTGCCGCTCATTATGACTATGAGATTTGGCAAATGGATGTCAAAACCGCATTCCTGAATGGTATTCTGGAAGAGGATGTGTATATGACACAGCCTGAAGGTTTTGTTGATCCTAAGAACGCTGGGAAGGTATGCAAGCTTCATAAATCCATTTATGGATTGAAGCAAGCATCACGGAGTTGGAATCTTCGTTTTGATGAAGCAGTAAAACAATTTGGTTTCATCAAGAACGAGGAAGAACCATGTGTTTACAAGAAGACTAGTGGGAGCAGAATTGCGTTTCTTGTATTGTATGTCGATGACATACTCCTCCTCGGTAATGACGTTCCGTTGCTTCAGTCTGTTAAGACTTGGCTCAGAAGTTGTTTTTCCATGAAAGACATGGGAGAAGCCGCGTACATTCTTGGAATCAGAATCTACAGAGATAGAGTGAACAGGCTGATTGGATTGTGCCAGGACACTTATATTGATAAGTTGTTGCACAGATTCAGGATGCATGATTCCAAGAAGGGCTTCATACCGATGTCTCATGGCATTAGTCTCAGCAAGAAGCAGTGTCCGGTGACACATGCTGAGCGGGAGCGCATGAATAGGATTCCTTATGCTTCTGCAATAGGATCTATTATGTATGCCATGCTCTGCACTCGTCCAGATGTAGCTTACGCGTTAAGCATGACGAGTAGATACCAATCTGATCCAGGTGAAGTTCACTGGACAGCTGTCAAGAATATTCTCAAGTATTTGAGACATACTAAGGATAAATTCCTGGTGTATGGAGGAAGTGAAGAGCTTGTAGTGAATGGATTCACTGATGCGAGTTTTCAGACGGACAGAGACGATTTCCGATCACAGTCTGGATATGTCTTCTGTCTGAATGGCGGTGCAGTGAGCTGGAAGAGCTCTAAGCAGAATACCGTAGATGATTCCACGACGGAAGCTGAATATGTTGCTGCTTCTGAAGCGGCAAAGGAAGCTGTTTGGATCAAGAAGTTCATGACTGAACTTGGTGTGGTTCCTAGTATCTTGGAGCCAGTGGCTTTGTTTTGTGATAAAAACGGAGCCATTGCTCAGGCGAAAGAACCCAGGTCACACCAGAAGTCCAAACATGTAGAGAGGAGATATCACCTGATTCGTGATATCGTCAATAGAGGTGATGTGAAGATCAGCCGAGTTCCGACGGACGAGAATGTCGCTGATCCTCTGACTAAGTCACTCCCAAGGCCTAAGCATGAGAGTCATACGACTGTTGTAGGCATTAGAGATCTTAAGATGTAATCTTGATTCTAGTGGGAGTTTTAGTTTTATTTTAGTTATAATAAGACGCTCTTGTAAACATTCTTTGGATATGTTTAATGAAATTTGATTTCAGCATTATTTATTGTGATCTAAATAATGGTCCCAAAATAAGTTTATGTCATATTATAGGTCATCAAGTTGAGGACTTTATCATGAAACCCTATAAGTCATAGATGACATAGATTATGTTTTGTCCCTAGTCGAGGTTGTCAAAGTGGGACAATGACAAACCGCGAGAAACTAGATTGTGAGGTGACTGTTGACTAAGTTTCATGGAGTCAATGATATGAGTATCACAGTCAGTCACATAGATATATGTTGGTGAACATATGATCGGACATGACCCGCTAATGAGAAGTCTACAAGATAGTTATATCTGTGTCATAAGAGGTTCTCATTACGACTATAGAGTATAGTCCTCAGACCTGAGTTCATCATGCTTTCTTGCATATGAATTGGTACACCTTGACTTTGTCAAACGTCGACCCGTAACTGGCGACCATAACGGCACTGTTCAGGTCTATCATGAAGTGTGCGTTGAAATAGGGATGGAACAAGAAGGGATTTGTCCCTCCTGAATAACGGGAGATACATATCTTAGGGCCTATCGAAGATTTTGTACTGAGAAAATGTGTGGCCGCACTCAAACGAACTGTATTTCAGTTGTTTGGATTGTTCAGTATAAGATCAGGAGTTCGATAAACACGATGTTGGCTTAATAAGGATGACACCAATCTTGCCTTATGCCAAATCGAGATATAGAGACAAAAGGATTATAGGAATTGATGATTCCAGTACAAGTGGGAGATTGTTGGGATAGTGTCCTGAAATCACACTTGTACTCACTCCTGATGATAGTTGTGTGTCGAGATCAGACATTCGTATAATACTGGGCGGTTGCAATGTTTTGCTAGAAGCCTCTTGCAATCTGTAAGTTGTAGACTTACTGCCAGTATTATATGATCCTATAGGGTCACACACCTAAGCAAACTGGAAGCTAAAACATGGGAATGATCATTATGGTAATGATCATGTTAATGTGTATTGGATACATATTAATATCGAGAAAATGGTGTTGTGTCGATCGACACAGTATGTGTGTCGGTCGACATAGTTCGGGTTTTCGAAAAAGGCTTTTCGATTTTATGACTCACCCGAGTCTGGCCCGTTGTAAGTGATTCGAGGTCTGAATAAAACCCTAGGGGTTTCGACCTGGATCAGTGGCGGTCGACTTTTTCTTGACAGAAGAAGCAGAAACACCAGAAACTCTTAGATCTTATAGATCCGGCACTAGCATCCCGTTTTCCAGCTTGTGTGCGTGTGTATCTGGTAGAGGCAAGGCATCTGCGTTGCTCACTGATCTCGTTCACCAATTCATTCCGCTGCCAGTTTAAGGTAAGAATGAGGTTGGTAAATTTCAATATATCAAACCCTAGATCCTAGGAGATCCGACAGTATAAGAACCCCCTACCGTACGAAGCTCATGTAAATCCGCAGCATTGATCAGCCGGCGAAACCGCGTAAAGCTCCAATCCGGACGAGAAAGACCCCCCGAGTTGTTCCTGATTATCGTGAATGTCATTTAGATCACCTAAAAACAAGAAGGGGAGCCGAGAGGAGGGAGCGGATAGGAGAGAGGAGGTAAGAGAGTCCCATTGATGTTGACGGAGAGAGCGGACAGGATGCCCGTAGACATAAAAAAGAGTAAACAAAGAAGAACCAGAAACTACTAGTATATTAGTGAAGTGGAGAGTTGGAGTAGATACAAAGGAACACTCCACATTATTACCCCAAAAAATAGCCATCCCACCTGCTAAGCCCTCTACTGATACAACAAAAATGTGACGGAAGCCAAGTTTAGAGCCTAGATTAGATACAAAGCTATAAACATTCCTAGTTTCTACGAGGAGTAGGACATATGGATGATATGTACGGCAGACATCCTTCAAAAAGGGAATGGTCAAGGCACTCCTCAGGCCTTGGCAATTCCAGTGGAGCAACTTCATGGAGGAAGAGGTGGCTGTGGGGGTGCCACCATACCCGAGTCATCACCCGAATGGGCTTCAGAGGTTTTCAGACGAGAAGAGGATGATTCATCGTCAGCTGCTTCATCAGCTTTACGCTTCACACCATGAGGAGGATGTGAGGCGGAACCTACTTCAAACACCGGCGCAGTACCAATGAGCTGGGGAGGCATAACGGCTTCCGGGATAAGATGAAAAATATCAGAGTCAGGGGGAAGCTGATCGGCAACCATAGCCTAGAGATTACTATTAGACCCGACAGCATCAGCAAGGTCTTGGGGAGCCATTTCCGGAGAAGCTTCAGGAACAGGACTAGCCATAGCTTGAGGCGGGGAAGGAGGAACAGCCTAAAGCGGGATAACAGCTCGGATAGGAGGAGCAGGGATATCGCAATCATCCAAATCATGGAGGAGACTGCCACAGGCAGCACAGAAACGGCGGAGTCGATCGTAGATGAAACGGACCATGATAGGATCGTCATACGGGTGAAACTGAATGAAACGGACGAAGATGAGACGCCTATAAACATTCAGAACCACACGGATCCAAACCGAACCCGGCTGATCTCGAGTAGGTTGATTGATACGGACCTGATCAACAAAACCCAAAACACTGCCAACCTCACGGATTGCTCTGTCTTCGCGAGAATCGTCGGGGATATTGTCAATTTTGACCCAAAAGGTAATGAGCTGGAGAAAATCCGGAGCGAACCGGCGAGTCCAACAATCGATGACGACCATCCAGCCGCGATAGCTCCACGGTTGGTTCTCTAAGACAGTCAGAAGATGATGCTCACGATGGAAGAAAAACTGAACAGTCCCATCATCGTTGATCCGGCTATCAACTCGGCCTACTAGACGCCACGCTCGAGGAAGAACCACACGGATTCCAGCGGGATTCTGATGTAAGGGATTGAGGCCTTGAACGACGAGGCTCAGACGGTGAGGAGCTTCACGGACAGAGGAGGCTTCGGTAGAGAGCTTAAGCGGAGAGCGGTCAAATCCGAGATTGAGATTTTGCATCTGGAGCCAAATTTCACGGGCCATGATAGCGAGTCGATAAAGCGCAAGAGGAGTTATGGAGAGAAGAAGATTCATCGGAGGAGATGAAATCGAAGAGATCACCGCCTTGGAAAGAGGTGAGTCATGCGTCGGAAATCGTCCTCTCATCGCCCAAAGGACACGAGGAGAGAGAATCTTCCATGTAATATGTTAGAGAGAAATTAGGTTTGAATCCGATGTTAAACAACTATACTCTTTCTTTAAACAACTATAAACAACTATATAATTTTGATGTAACTCGCTTTCCATAGACCATTTATTCACGTCATCATTTTTCCGATGTTAAACCCATGTCATCATATGGGTATGAACAATAAAAAGAAAAGAAGCAACTTTTTTTTTTTTTTGTCTTTTTGCTATTTCCTTGAGATTGAAAAAGAAAAACCTAAAACAGTAAATGATTTCTTTGGGATCAAAACATTTAAGAGATCCAATTTTGACACCCACACAATCACTAGTTTCATTTTCACCGTAATCTTCGTGTCTCTCTTCTCTGGATCTCTTAAGTGAACTTACACCATCTTGGAGGTACGCTACACATTTCTCCTTGTTCAGTTTTGTTTCCAAGATTTCAACCTTGACAACAACATCTTCCCTTGGATCTATTTTTTTTCTTCTGATCGCTGATTCAAGATTCTCTTTTTATTGATTTGATTTCAATTTCCCGTGGGTCTGATTGATCATCGTTTGGGTTTCTCTTTTCTAAAGAGTTTGGAGATCATGGCGAGGAAGATGCTTGCTGATGGAGAGCTTGGTAACGCTGCGGCGGATGAAGCCACCGAGACTCACTATGATTTTGATTTGTTTGTTATTGGTGCTGGGAGTGGGGGTGTTCGTGCAGCTAGGTTTTCTGCTAATAATGGCGCTAAGGTGAAGCTTTACAAACAACTAGTATTATTTATGTTGGAACCCTGCAGATATTAAGGAAACAAATGATATAGGTTGGTATCTGTGAGCTTCCGTTTCACCCTATTAGCTCAGAGGAGATTGGAGGAGTTGGTGGAACGTAAGTTGTCTACTTATGTTAATAGTTGCTTTTGCTTTTCTTTTTTTTTCCCCTTATACTTTTGTCTTTTTGTTGGGGGCTTTCAGGTGTGTTATTCGTGGTTGTGTTCCCAAAAAGATTCTCGTCTATGGTGCCACTTATGGTGGTGAACTTGAGGTAAAATAAAAATGATTCTTTTTTCCCCCCTGTATCCATCCATCATTTCAGTTGTAAGAGAAACGTTTTTAATTAATCGTTTGCTACATTGTTCCTTAGACATGTCAACTGAGAGAAAATTGTGTTGTGCTTATTTTCCGGCAGGATGCTAGAAACTATGGTTGGGAAATCAATGAGAATGTCGACTTCACGTGGAAGAAGCTTTTGCAAAAGAAGGTCTAATGTCTTGGTAGATCTAATGTCTTGGTAGCTTCCAACAGAAATAACCATCTTTAATGCGCAGACTGATGAGATACTAAGACTGAACAATATTTACAAGCGGTTGTTGGCGAATGCTGCTGTGAAATTGTATGAAGGTGAAGGAAGAGTAGTTGGTCCCAACGAAGTGGAGGTGAGGCAAATCGATGGCACTAAAATAAGTTACACCGCAAAGCACATACTGATTGCCACTGGCAGTCGGGCACAAAAGCCCAATATTCCTGGACATGTAAGTTTCTATGTTCATGTACAATAGCAGCAAAAACTGTAAATGCGAAAGTCCACTTCATAAATTGTATTTGTAGGAGCTTGCTATTACATCTGATGAAGCTTTAAGTTTGGAAGAATTCCCTAAGCGTGCTATAGTGCTTGGAGGAGGGTAATGTCTTCCTCTTGATGTACCTTGCACGACAATATTTTCTTAAGTTATTTACTTTCAAATCAGGTACATTGCTGTGGAGTTTGCATCAATATGGCGTGGAATGGGTGCTACAGTAGATTTATTCTTCAGAAAGGAACTTCCACTCAGGGGCTTTGATGACGAAATGAGGGCACTAGTGGCTAGAAATCTTGAAGGAAGGGGTGTTAATCTGCATCCTCAAACAAGTTTGACTCAGGTATTTCATTAAACTTCTTTTCCCTTCATTCTGTACTGAACACACATTTATCTTTCGATTTAGTTGATTAAAACAGATGACGGGATAAAAGTAACATCGTCTCATGGGGAAGAATTCGTGGCAGATGTTGTACTTTTTGCTACTGGTAACTTTTCTATCTATGTGATTATCAAATTTCTATCTATGAATAGTAATTTTCTTTCATTCTGTTTTTCCTTTTTATACATGTTATTACTTCTTCCTTGAACTTTACTTGTTATTGCATATTTTCACTAAGGATGTATCTTTTGTTCATATCTGCTACAGGCAGAAATCCTAATACCAAGAGATTGAATTTAGAAGCTGTTGGTGTTGAGCTTGACCAGGCTGGAGCTGTGAAGGTCGTAACAACTTTCTTACTGTTGTAGATTTGATAATTACTTTATGGGGAAAACTTGTACTCTTGCAGCTACTAATTCAGTACATTATCCTCAGGTTGATGAGTACTCACGCACTAATATACCTAGCATATGGGCAGTGGGAGATGCTACAAACCGAATTAACCTTACACCTGTTGCGTTAATGGAGGCCACCTGCTTTGCGGTTTGTGCATTGAACTTATAAATCTTTCAAACTTTATGTGTATGTAAATGTCTAATTATGTAATCCATTTGTTAAGTGGGATAGTTTTGATGTTTGCAGAATACTGTCTTCGGTGGGAAGCCTACTAAAGCAGACTACAGCAATGTAGCTTGTGCCGTATTTTGGTAAGCGGTTTTTTCTTGTAGGATATACCAAATCAAATCAAATCAAATCAAATCTAATTATGTAATCCATTTTTTGTTCATATTCTCTGTCTTTCAGCATACCACCACTAGCTGTGGTGGGTCTCAGCGAAGAAGAGGCAGTAGAACAAGCGACTGGGGATATTCTGGTATTCACGTCTGGGTTTAACCCTATGAAGAACACCATTTCTGGGTATGCAAAAATCTTGTTTTAGTTCTTCAACATGCGTTTTGCAACTGATCACACTGTTTGAGGAATCTAATAACATGTTTGTGTTGGTGATAGACGGCAGGAAAAGACATTGATGAAGCTTATAGTTGATGAGAAGACTGATAAGGTAATTGGAGCATCCATGTGCGGTCCAGATGCAGCTGAGATCATGCAGGCAAGTTTTCCTAATAACGTAATGCAGTGAGTGTAATAACGTAAAGGACAGCATGTCATGCTTTTTAGTATTATTGCTAAATGCAGGGGATTGCAATTGCGCTCAAGTGTGGAGCAACCAAAGCACAATTTGACAGCACGGTTAGTATAATGAATCCATTCTCATTTTCAACAGTTTTGAAGTTTCTCTAACTAAGTTGATTTGATTTTTAACAAAACACAGGTTGGGATACATCCTTCTTCTGCTGAGGAATTCGTGACTATGCGCACTGTGACCAGACGCATTGCCTACAAAGCCAAACCTAAGACCAGTCTATGATCAGAGAGTCAAACAGAAACATGAGTTCCTCATGAGTACTCATGTCCCAATAAATGTTTTTGTTTGTTGATGTCCTCTTGATCACTAAAATTGAGAAACACACAATTTCGTCTTCTCGTATTGCTAGTTGAACTTTATCACCAAATGTCTACATTGTCTTTGAATAAAACTCTCAACCTTTTTGGTCATCTCATATACTTCAATTTGTTTGGTAAGTTTTGTTTCAATGTTGTAAATAGGGCAATTACTTAAATCAAATGTAATTCACTACTTGGGAATAAACAATTAATGGAGATAATTATGGAATGTGCTGTGATTGCTGAGGTAGCTGTGATTATGAGTATTCCGTTTAGTCGGCTAAATAGACCTGGTTTGATGGGTTGGCATTTTACAAAATCTGGCAGATATACGGTGAAATCGGGTTACCATATAGAGAAAGACATAACAGATAATGGCGAAATGTCTCATTTGGGACCAAAAGTTAAAAGTTTCTAAGCTTTCTTTTGGAAGATAAAATGTCCCTGTAAGAGAAGGCATTTTATTTGGCAATCAATTTCAGGATGTTTACCGATAACAAAAAATTTGAAAGGAAAAAGAATAAAATATGATACCTGATGTGTTCGTTGTGGAATAGAAGAGGAATCGATAAATCATGTCTTATTTAAATGTCCACCGACTACTCAAACTTGGGCATTGTCCACATACCAACGTACCCGGAGTTTTTCCCTTCATCATCTATTTACACGAATATGAATTATCTGTTTTGGAGACTACCATCGGACATTAATACCAATACATATCCTTTGTTATTTTGGTATATTTAGAAAATCAGGAATGATATGATTTATAATAATGTTGACAGAAGCCTTCAGGAAGCTTTAAGAATAGCGGAACTAGAATCGGTGACATGGGGAGATGCAAAAATACTTGAGGTTAAAGAGTCTCTACCAGACTTAAGGAACACAAAATTTGGGAAACAATGTGGTTCAACAGGACCAATGGTGTTTTGTGGACGGATTATGGAAGGAAGGAGAACTATTATCAGGTCAAGGGTGGTATAGTTGTCACGAGGGAGATGTCAATGTTATGATGAGAGCAATGAATATTAGGGCAAGTTTGTCCTCGCTTCATGTGGAATTCGAAGCCCTCATATGGGCTATAGAATGCATGAAAGTCTTCAAAAATCTCACATTAGATTTGCAACGCACTGTTCAGAATTGGTTAAGAAAGTGTCGGAACCAGAAAAATGACCAACTTTTTCGATTCACATAGAGGAGTTCCAAAGAAGGAAGGGGTACTTCTCGACTTACGACTTAATCCACATACCTCACACAAGAAATTTGATATCAGATAGGCTAGCACGGAGTGTTCGTCTCAGACCGTTAAACACTATTCACATTGGACTGAAGCTACCAATATGGATTAGAGATAAATATGTTCTTTTCGTTTATTGTTTGGAAAAAAAAAGATTAAGAAATATTAGACCAATTTCAATCTACATATAACTTGGATCAAGATTATTTATATTTTTGTCAACAATTTATACAAGTACTTAAAATGATTCAATTGCCTAAATCGGTGATTTATGACCTCCATATGATTTAGATTAGATTTTAGATCGGGTATAATCTATTTGAATCGTAAATAATTTGATCAAAGCAAATACTAATCTAAATTAATTTGGGTTGTTTAGATTATGAATTAGACATTTGAAACCCAATCTCATAGTAAATAACTTTGGATTATTGATGGATGAGTTCATAAGTTCTTAAGTTGCAATAATCCATTATCAAAAGCTCTTACATGAAACAAACAGAAGATTACATGAAGTGTCCAAATCTTTCTTTATTATTATTAGGATTGAGATAGAGGTGTCAAATGGTTGGGGTGTCCATAGACATGAACAGTCCAATTCATTATGGACGGTCATGGTCACGCCCAAAACTAAAATGGTCTAAATGGTCTTTGGACTAATTTGGTCCGTGGTCCAAATGGACAAGACCAAATGGACATTGATCATGTCCAAATTATTAAAAACTTAGGATTAAATAAATTTAAAGATTTTTTCATTTCATTTTTTTGTTACTTAGTTGACTTCAAAACAAAAATCAGTTTTTTTCCGTCAAAACTGGAAAACCGCCAAAATCATAAAATTGATTTTCCCGCCAAACCACAAAATCAAGTTTTACTGTCAAAACCACAAAATCGAGTTTTACCGCAAAAACCGCAAAATCGAGTTTTCCCGCCAAAACCGCAAAATCAAGTTTTACTACCAAACCCATAAATTCGAATTTTTCTGCCAAAACGACTTTTCGCTAAAACCACAAAATCAAATTTTCCCGCCAAAACCGTTAAATCGAGTTTTACCGCCAAAACCGCAAAACGACTTTTCCCGCCAAAACCGTAAAATTGAGTTTTCCCGCCAAAACCGCAAAATCGAGTTTTCCCGCCAAAATCGTAAAATCGAGTTTTCCAGCCAAAACCGCAAAATCAACTTTTCTCGCAAAAAACGTAAAATCGAGTTTCCCTACCAAAACCGAAAATCGAGTTTTCCCGCCAAAACCGCAAAACAATTTTTCCCATCAAAACTTTACAATCTCATTTTTTTCCAGTCAAAAACACAAAATCGATTTTCCCTGCCAAAAATTGCAAAATCGAATTTTCCTACCAAAACCGTAAAATTGACTTTCTCGCTAAAACCGTAAATTGAATTTTCCGCCAAAATCATAAAATCGAGTTTTTTCGCTAAAACCACAAAATCGAATTTTAAGTAGTACTGACAACCAAATTTAGATTATAGTAAAATGGGCTGTCCATGGATGGACATGATCTTTATTGGACATGGACATTTTTTTGGACCATTACCTATTTCAGTCCGACCAATTATGACCAAAATCGAAACGGTCATTCTGGACAAGCCCAAATGGGCACAAAAAGTGTCATCCTTATGGCAATATACACATAAACACATAGTGGTCTGGGCACAAAAAGTGTCATCCTTATCATAAAACATTCAAATTAGACTGGTTTCAAATGCACAAAAAGATGTAAAAGATCAACCTGAAGATTCATCGGTGTCCACTTGACGTTTTGAAGCTCTATTTTGTCTCTTAATCGAGCTTCACGTTTGAATATAGGAGTGTATCCTTCGTCAAAGGCATGTACATAAGGAAGTACACCTGCAACGACCATGAGAAGCACGACTGTCAACTCCAACCACTTATATAATTTCAATATTCAACCACAAATCTTTTATACAAACTATGATGATTCTTTAGCAGGACACTTCAGTAATAAGATTCAACTCTACATTGGCAAAGTATTCTGCTGGATAGCTCATTGATTGAAGAGAGGATAAGGAATTATGTGATCTTACCCCAAGGATAGTTGCAACGAGAAGGATTATTCCAGTTAACCATGCAAGTGTCAGCCTAACAAGTATAACTTCAGCGATAATGGCTGCACTTGGAACTCCCTCTACCTCAGCCATCGACCGTGCAGTTGAACGAGAAGAAGACCCAAACCTCAGCAGATTAGCTGATTCTTGATTTACTCTCTCATCAAGGATGATCACTCCAACAATTTGGCCTGCAAACATTTCTCAGCTTACATACAAACAGTAAAGAAAAAAAGAAAAAGAAAAACATTCAAGAGGATTTAAGTATATAGTATTTCCATTGAGGATTTTCATTCGAAGTGTCCACCATCTTGAACTACATTCTACGAAAAACATTTGAAAATTGAGTTTTATCAAATCACAGACTCAATTCACCTTTATGAGATGTCTCCAACAGATCGAATAGCTTTGATAGTGAGGCAAGCAATACATCCATCCCTTGCTTAGCCATACCTTGTCCATACTCCTGTGCTAAAGCCTGTAATTTCCAGAGAGAATAAAAGATATTAGTCACAGTGGGGTTAAGTTAAATAACAAGATGATTGAACGATATGTAGACATTTTCAATGAAAATATGAATTGAAACAGCAGTAAAATCTACGAGCTGTCATGTTTATCGATGTTTGGATCACGTAAAATTGAGAATAAATCACTGAGAGGCAGCTCAAGAGATGAATTCATCACAAGGTCCTCCTAGCCCGAAAAGAGTGCACAAGCAACAACCATTAAATGGTGAACCGACTGTCATAAGTTTTTAAGAGATTAAAGGAAATGTATTTTTACTTGTGCATTGACTTACATTCTCTCAATTCATTTATCAAAACTAAGACAGCGAGAAAATGACGAATAATTGCCCTTACATCGATACCGCCAAAGCGTCCAACTGTTAATTCAGCAGGTCTCTCAATACCATGAGATAAATCCTCATGAAGGTTGACTGCCCGTCTGATATTCTTATATAGATCCAAAAGATTCAGAGCAAATTTCCTCTCTGCTTCCTGCCCACGGTAACAAATGTCAAAACCCTTCTTCAAGAAGAGATCACATATCTACAAGCAATTCCAGAACCACATCCTTGGAAACAGTTTCATGGAATTAAGAATATCACCTTTCCCAAATGGAACTCCACAATAGCACCACCAGCCAGAGGAATACTTAGCAATCCAGTCAATGGTTCAGCAGAACCAGAACCATACGATCCACCCAACCAAGATGCCTAAGGATAATATAGCCACACCATTAACTAGTAAGCCCATTAAAATGAAAAAGGTAAATAAATAGTGTTATGGACTTACAAACTCATTCATGTCTTTGTCAGTCACATCAGATGAGGGTTCATTGACAGACACAAGAGCGACATCACTTTCTGAAGAATTTTGAAAAGTTAACGTAATATACTCAAAGAAACACTTAAACCCAAATAAGAGAACCTAGAAACTAGTTGTGCTTATCAGATAGTTCTGCTATTCAAGCTATCACGGCACCTGGAAGTTCAATATCAGCTTTGTAAGAATCAGAACTGATACTGCCTCTTATGGCATTGCCCAAGAAAGAATGACTAGGTAAGGTTTCCAGAAGCGCATCTGCAAGTAAAAACAAACACTTGAATATTTTGGACGTCAGAAAACTAAATCTTTCTAGTGTGATTATTTGCATACCATCAGCTCCAGCGATTTCTAGCACAAAAGCAGCACGAGGCCTCTCAAATGGATTAGGTTTTAGAATCTTGTTCAGCTATATAACAAACAAACATATAAACAAAATTATGATGATCAAGTACATGACCTTAACCAAAATATAAAAAGTAAACTTCAGTAGAGCATTCAAAAACCTTGGATGAGCCATCAGCTGTCAAAGTTTCTGGAGGAGCAAAACCCAACAAGGCAGACACTGCCGCAGATACTTGAGAGAGCGACATGGGAAACACCTATGGATTTCATATCAAAGGAAGAAGATAACTACATGTGATTAACCACCACTTGATTCTAGTTCAAACACTCAAAGTAATTAATGTGTTGGTAGATAAAAGCTAATGTAAAAGAAGTACCAAGTCATAAACATGAGTTTGGAATCTATCTGGTGATCGCTCAGCAAGAACCAAAATGAAAAAAAGCAAAACCAGACAAAAAACTTCAACTTGGTGCCACTTAAACCAAATAATGGATCTTATTGTATTTCTTCAAAGGAATCGTGTATCTGCCTAGAGCCTACTACATTGACCTGATATATACCCCCACACGAGAGAACATATTTTCTAAGGAAGACGTAATGTCGAAGTAAACAGGAAAATCGAATCATTTCCAGTGATTGAAATTCAAAATTATCAAACTGAGCTTTCCAAATCATATTTGGGACGAAAAAGTGTTAGAGGCAAGTGACAATGATTACCTCTGATCGTGGACGAAGATATTGGTTGTTGGATCCATCAAAAAAGAATACAGAACCACTGGCTTCTCCCTATTACAAACGTCGATCCGATTTATCAAAAATAAAAGTCAGATCCATAAGTCATGGATTCGTACAGGCAATTCCGTGGGAGACAAAGGAACAAGACTCGAAGCATAAAAAACGAACCCTGGAATTAAAGGTGAGAAGCAGAGAGACGACGAATATGTAGAAAACTTGCATCTTTAGAACGAGAGAGAGAGATCGGAGTTTATCTGGCGAGATGTTTAATGGAGGAGACGAGCCAGATTTCGGGATCCAAGTGGTAGACACACCTTGCAGTTAAACGGTGCCGTAGTATCCTATACATTCCAAATATCTGTCCAATCCGGTATAAGTTCGGTTAACTTTTGTTTTCTGGTATTTTATTTTATTTTATGTTTGGTTTATATAATAGTTTTTTTTTAATAACAAACATATGAGATGTAATTTAAAAAACTGGATTGTGTGACTGCTTTCGGATCGGACATATTCACTTTCCAATTTTCCAGTTTTGTAGTTTCGGAACCGATTGATAAATAAAACCTGGATATATTTGATACTGCTGTAAAATCGAATAGTAAAAAATTGTAAGAAAAATTTGTTAGTAAAAATTGTTACTGAAAACGGTAACAAAAAAGATAAAAATAATTGTTTTTACTATAACTTTTGATATCGCTTTTATAATTGGTAACGACTAACAACTAAAACGGTATAATTTTAATTGCAGTTAGAGGTTATCAATCAAACATTTTAATTTTCTAAAGAAAATGTCAAACCACAACTAGATTTTTTTGTTCAATTCGGTTTTGTTTAAGCTAAGAAGATTATGTCTGGTTTTAGAAGCTCTATATAAATATAAAATATATTATGTAGATATAATTTAAATGAACTTTAACTAAAATTTAATTAGTGTTAACGATTTCTTCACTTTGGATTTTAAAATATTCATGTGTAAACAATATAGTGTTTTTATATATTTTCAAATGTTTGATTTTTTTGGACAAAACATAATTTTTATATTATAAAAAGAAAGAGTACACAGTATTTGTAATAGAAGAGTACAAAATAAAATGTAGATAACTCTATAACTAAGCTAAATCATGAGTATATTGATTATATTGCATGTTGAAAAGATAATGATTTCCAAATGATCTTTTTGAAGAGGATTTACTGAAGTTCTTCTTTGTGGAATGATGGCGCTTTCACTTTAGTTTGTAACTTCAGAGAAGGCAAAGGAAACTTCGAGACTCAGATCAATTCCTCGATGCCGGAACACAAGGTTGTTACACAGTTTCAAGAATACCATAAAATCCAAAATGGAAGGATCCATTGTTTATTAGTAAGGCAGACATGCTCATATAGCTCAATCTTTTTTTCTTTTTTTTTGGACAAATCTCAATCATAATGTTAATATTAGTATCAACATCATGTTGATGAAATGAGTTACTACAAAGACCAGGTAAGTTTGCTTCCCACCAAAAAGATGAGAAACTGAGTATTAAAAAAAAACAGACGGTGTATAGTCTCTTCACTTGATCTACAATGAGGGCAAGTTGGTCAATCAGCATCCCACGAGAACGTAGGCCTCGAATGGTACTCCGATTCGGCTGTGGTGTGATGACCCTAATCATGGTCTATCACTGAATTGTTGGGAATGTCCTGAAATCTATTGTACTTACTCTGAGAGAAAGTCGTGTTGTCGAGATGAGACAATCATATGACACTAGGTACTCGTAATGCTTTGCTAGAAGCCACTTATGATCAATGAGTTTAGAACTCATTGCTAGTGTTATATGATCCTACAGGGTCACACACCTAAGCAAACTGGACATTGAATGTGAGGTTGATCATTAATGTAATGATCGGATGAATGCATATTTGATATGCATTTGATGTCATCTTTTCTGGGCAGTGTCGATCGACGCACTATGTGTGTCGGTCGACACGGATCGACTGTGTCGATCGACACAAAGAGCATGTCGGTCGACACAACTCGCGGATTAGCAGATTAAATCGGTTTAATCATTAGTTAATCCCGTTGCGGTTTAAGTCAACATATATAAGATATATGGTCGACCTAAAATCAATCCTAACCTAATTTTGATAGCCACCAGAAACAGAAAAGAAACCTCTCTGGAGATCAGATCTCTGATAGGCACTAGCATCCCTGCTGTCCAGTTCTGTGTGCGTGTGGATACCAGTAGAGGCGCAGCACTTGAGGCGCTCGAGATCTCGATTACTTGCTAAGACTTCCGCTGCTAATCACCAGGTAATCTTCATATCTGATAGATTCAATTACATGAACCTGTAGATTCTAGGCTCGGAATTCAGACTAGGATTGCCTAATTGGATTAGGAATCTGCTAGAAATTCCTTCAGTGGTATCAGAGCTTTAGGGTTCCATTGAATCTGTAGCATGTTGATTAGATTAGTTGAATCTGAATCTCTGTATAGTTGATACAAGCATGCTAAAATTCGTTTTCATGAAAATCTAGTTTTTAGGTTTTTTGATTGAAAAACGATTAGGGCTTATCGCACTGTGTCGATCGACACCAATCCGGTATCGGTCGACACAGAAGGATAACCCGAATAAAATTTATTCACCTAGTGTCGATCGACACAAGAGTTGTGTCGGTCGACACAGACCTCGCTAGAATGATGAATCGGTTCAATTGGATTGGACCGGTTATCGAGCTTGGTTAATGATGGTTTAACTGCGATTGGTTTGATCAGGTTGGTATCGATCGATGCTAATGTAGCATCGACCGACACTGACCGGTATTCAAAACCGGATCAATTGGATTGATCGGTTATCGCGAATTGCTTTTGGTTATTCTACATCGATCGACACTATAGTAGTGTCGGTCGACATCAGATTCGATGATTGGGTTATGGAACCTGCAATCACAGAACCAAAGCAAGACAAATCAATTAATTATAAGAATTAAAACATAATAAAACTGAACGTTTTAAAGGTTCCGTTCCTCAACCAAATATCAAGTGATACTTGATGTCTTTCCAATCTTGTCAACTGTCAAGACTCGTTTCATTGAGTGATAGGCTTGCAGTGCAAGGTGTCCACAATTACATGAGTAAGGCAGGAAGTAATCGTGTTGATGGGCTTGCAGTGCAAGGCGTCAACAATTACATGACTTAAGAGATTGGTTTTCTTGACTGGGCTATCAAAATCGTTTTGGGCCTAGAGACATCAGGTGGATTGGGCATGAGATGTCAATCCACAACCAAGAGTTATATTGGATATAACTAGCAAGTTGTTGCTTACCTAGATAGCTAAAATTTGGGTGATAGCCAGTGGCTCACTCAAGTTTAGTGAAGTATGCGTCTTGGATCATTATATTCATTTGAGGAAACATTGTTTGAATATAATGCGAGTTTTCTTAATTGTTAAGACTTCTCATTTCTTAAACATCATAACTAAACCTCCCTTGTTTTTCAGCTATGTCTAGCACAAACCATTGTAACAATTTCTCCCTGCGATCCGTCCTTGAGAAGGACAAGTTAAATGGATCAAACTTTCTTGAATGGTATCGGAACTTGAGAATTGTTCTCAAACAGGAGAAAAAGGACTATGTCCTTGAGAAAGTTCTCCCTAAGAAGTATCGAGCCAATGCCTGGCAGTCAGATAAGGATGCTTGGGATAAGCATTATAATGATGCGGTGGATGTGAGTTGTCTCATGTTGGCTACCATGAACTCGGAATTGCAGAAGCAATATGAGTACGTGGAGTCGCCAAAAGAGATGATCACTGGCCTGAAAAGTATGTTTCAGGAGCAGGCACGAACTCAGAGATACCAGACGGTTAGGTCTCTGATTGAGTGCAAGCTACCAATGGGCGAACCAGTTAGTCCTCATGTCATTAAGATGATGGGTTATATTGATAACCTGGGGAAACTGGATTGTCCCATTAGCCAAGAGTTGGCTACTGACATCATTCTGCAGTCACTGCCGTCAAGCTATGATCAATTTGTTATGAACTATAACATGAACAACTTGACGAAGACGTTGACTGAATTGCATGGGATGCTTAAGACTGCTGAACCTAACATCAAGAAGGACACCCCAAATGTCCTTATGGTACAAAAGGGTAAAAAGTTTAAGAAACTTGGTAAGAACAAAGGTGATGGAAAGACGAGCTCGATTGTGAATCTAAGCGAGTCTGCCCAAGCTCCTAAGGTTAAAACCAGTCCTCCTGAAGATGTTAAGTGCCGTTATTGTAATGGTTATGGGCATTTGAAAAGAAACTGCAATAAATTCTTGGAAGATTATGAGAAGATGAAGAAGACGTACGAGACCTCTTCTTCAGGTATTATGTTATAGAAGTAAATGTTACTTCTTATAGTTCTACTTATTGGGTATTTGATACCAGCTGTGGTACTCATATTTTGTGAAAATGTGCAGGACCTGAGCAAAAGTAGGACTATGGAGAAAGGACAAGTGGATCTACGCGTGGAAATGAAGCAAGAGTTGCTGCATTAGCCGTAGGAGTATTTCATTTGTTTTCTTTTATGGCATGTTTTGAACTTAAAACTGCTACTATGTGTCTGCCATGAGCAGAGAGATTATTTCTAATCCTTGTTTGGATATGAAAGGATATCAGTTTTCAAATTAAGAATAAGTGTTATTCATTTGATTACAGTGATATATTTTATAGTAGCAATCCATTAGAGAATGGATTTTATGTTATAAACTAGAATGTGCCTAACTATAACATTAATATCAAACTTCTCTCTGGCATTGTCATTTTGGGCCACGTAAATGAGAAACAGATTCAGAAGCTCCATAGTGATGGGCTTTTTGGGCTCATCTGATTATGAATCACAATGAGTAAAGTGAATCTTGTTTATTGGGTAAAATGACAAAGGCCCCTTTCGAAAAAAAGGGTAGTGTCGATCGACACAAACGGTGCATCGATCGACACAGGTCGCGAACGGATAAAATGAAAGGGCCATAAGCTTATTGGGCTTTATACATACAGATGTGCTTGGCCCGATGAGCGCAAATGCTAGAGGAAATTTTTCAGTACTTCATTACCTTTACTGATGTTTTCAGTAGGTACAGTTGTATTTTATTTATAAGACATAAGTCAGAATCTTTGAAAAGTTCAAAGAGTTCCAAAAGTGAAGTACATAATCAATTTTACAAAGGTATTAAAACTCTACGATGAGATCATGGAGGTGAATACTTAAGTCAAGAATGTAGTGATCATCTGAGAGATTGTGAAAGTGTTTCACAAGTCACTCCTCCTGAATCGGACTTTATTAGATATGGTTCGATCAATGATGAGTCACTTAGATCTTCAAAATATCCTTCTAAGAATACACTCTAAAATTGTCTGAGTTTACATTAAATAGTGTTCCATCAAAATCAGTTACAGAGATCTCACATGAGATGTGGAATGGAAAATGTTACTGATTTATCCATCATGGAGATTTGGAGTTGTGAGGCTTATATAAAACGTTTAATCTCTGATAAGCTCACACCCAAATCCGGTAAGTACTGCTTCATTGGTTGTCCTGACGAAACCAAGGCGTGCTACTTTTACAACCAGTTCGAGAACAAATTGTTTGTTGCTCGGAACTATGTTTTCTTGAGAAAGATTTTCTTTCCAAGAAGAACAGTGGGAGTAAAAGTACAACTCGAAGAAATTCGAGAATCACAGGAGACTGTTCAACCCGAAGAGGAAGAGCAGCAGTTGGATCTACAAAGAATTGTAGAACCTGCAACTGTGGTGCCTGAGGTTTGCAAGGATCTGATGAATGAATATTAGATATACATTCAAAAGCGAAATTTAAAGATGTGTCGATCGACGCAAAGGTTGCATCGATCGACACAGGTCGCGAACCAAAAATATTTTGGTTTATGATTTAATTAACTACGATTTAAATCTTGGTTAATTAGATTGTGGCAAAAGTCTACATATGAGATATGTGCGTGACTTTTAACACAATACTGAAGCTCGCAGATCCAAAAGGATCCGTCACGAACCCGAGAAATGGGGATTTCTCGTAACCAATTGCCGTGATCTATTGATCATTGAAAGTGACAGGCCTACAAATTTTGAAGTAGCAATGATGGGCCTTGACTCTGAAAGTGGCTGAAGGCCGCTGAATCCGGAATGGCGATGTCCGAAGCTGGATTGATGGAAAAAGGTTTCAAGTAAATTCATGGTATTAACTGTGAAGAAACCTATTCCCAGACACCATGCTTATGTCCATTCGGATTCTCCTAGCAACCGCCACTCATAATGGTTATGAGATCTGGCAGATGGATGTGAAAACAGTTTTCCTTAATGGAATTATGAAAAAGGATGTGTACCTGACACAACCTGAAGTTTTCATTGATCCTAATGAAGCTAGGAAGATATGCAAGCTTCATCGATCCATTTATGGATTGAAGCAAGCATCTCGGAGTTGGAACCTTCGTTTTGATGAAGAAGTCAAAAGGTTTGATTTCGTCATGAATGAAGTGGAAACATGTGTTTACAAGAAGACTAGTGGGAGCGCAGTTGCATTTCTAGTATTGTATGTTGATAACATACTACTTCTCGAAATGAAGTTCCATTGTATAAGGCTGTTAAGACTTGACTCGAAAGTTGTTTTTCGATGAGAAATATGGGAGAAACCATATACATTCTTGGAATAAGAATCTATGGAGATAGATAAGACAAGCTAATTGGATTGTGTCAAGATACTTATGTGATAAGTTCTTACACAGATCCAGTATGCATGATTCCAAGAAGGACCTTGTGCAAATGACTCTTGGTATTACTCTTAGCAAGACGCAGTGTCTTTCGACACACGCTGAGCTAGGGCGAATGAGGGTCAGGCTACTGCTAAAGGCATTAGATGTCTTAAGATGTGATCTTAATTTTAGTGGGAGTCAATGTTATTAATTTTAGTTATGATATGATGTTCGTATAAACATAATATGATTATGTTATTGAAATCTGACATCTGTATTATTTAATAATGGTTATTAAATAAAAGTCCCAAAGTAATTAATGACATTTTATAGGTCATCAAGTATGTGACTTGATCATGAAACCCTATAAATAATAAATGACATAAATTATGTTTGTCCCTGGTCGAGGTTGTTAAAGTGGGACATTAACAACCACGTGAGACTAGTATGTGAGGTGACTGATGACTAAGTTTCATGGAGTCATTAATAAGAGTATTAAAGTCAATCACATAGGTATGTGTTAGAGAACACATGATCGGACATGACCCACTGATGAGAACTCTACGGGATAGTTATATAAGTGTCATGAGAGTTTTCATTACGACTATAGAGTATAGTCCTTAGACCTGAGTTCATCATGATTTCTTACATGTGAATTGGTCCGCTTTGACCTTGTCAAACGTCAGCCGTAACTGGTGATCATAAAGACATTGATTGGGCGTATCATGAAGCGTGTGAAGGAACAGGGATGGAACAAGATGGGAATTGTCCCTCCTATATAACAGGAGATAAATATCTCAGGGCCCATCGAAGATTTGATACTGAGAAAATGTGTGGCCACACTCAAACGAGGTGATTGTCAGTCGTTTGGCTTGTCAGTATGAATCGGAATTCGATGAACATGATTTTGGCTTAATAAGGATGACACGGATCTTGTCTTATGCCGGATCGAGATATAGTTGTTGGGAATGTCCTGAAATCTACCGTACTATCTCTAGAAAGTATGATAAGTGTCGAGATCAGACATAAGTCATAAATACTGGGTGATCATGATGGCTTGCTAGAGTCCGCTCTTGATCTATAAGTTTAGGACTTATTACCAGTATTGTATGATCCCGAAGGGTCACACACCATAGCTAACGGGAAAGTTAAATGGAATTAATACGGTAAGATGCAACGGCATTTACTGTATTAGATCAGAGAATTGGGCCAGACAAAATACAGGCTTTAGCCTGATTTGTGTCTTGGGCCCAAATGATTAATGAGCCATTAGTCAAATGACTTGGGCCCATTAATGAGAGAGGAAGAAAATCGAAACCCTAAGTATATGTTCTATGCTTGCGATTTTCTCCGAGCAGCGGTGAGCCTCCATCTCTCTCTCTAACTTTCTGATCTGATCCATCGCTTTGGTCTAGCAGCCATCCCGGCTTATAAGAGTGTGGATACCAAAGGAGGAGCAGGTTGTTCATCTGTTCTAACTGATCTTGTCATTACCATCAATCCGCTGTGCAATCCATAGGTAATGTTACAGGTTTGTTTTATGATTCGTTTTGCAAGAACCTAGATCTGTTTAAGGATTTGTGTTAGGTTGTAATTGAGAATTAAACCTTGAATAAACACCCATAATCCTTCAGTGGTATCAGAGCCTAGGTCGTTAGGTTTTTGCTTTTTGGATCTTTGTCATAATCGCAAATTCTTGATAAAATCAGAAGTGAATTACGATCACACGTTTTTTTGTTTTGGACTTTGCTAAAGACAAAATCGTGTTTGAAATGAATTGTTGAATTCGATTATTGAATTGTTGAATTGTTAACGAACAAATCGCATGTTCTAGGGCTTTGTTCTTTGACAATAGCATGTTGCGTTTGTTTATTTTGTTTGGATCGCTTTTGATTGGATCGTTTATGTCTGTTAATTAATGTCGATTTGCTGTTGATTATGTTTGATAATAAGAAACGATTTTGATGTTCGTGATGTTAAGAATCGTTTTGTCTTCTTGTTCAAGTCACGATCGATTATTGATTTGTAAAAGGTCAAGGTTAATTGAATTAATTATGATTGAATTAATCACTTGTTAAGGATTCTGTTTTTTGTCCTTTTGTGAAAGTTATTAATCGTTTGTTGACCTTTGTTAGTTAATCAATAGTATTCGATTTGTTAAGATTTTTAAAGACAAAATCGTTTCAAAATTTGAATAATTATGGTTTAAGCCGTTAACCCAAATCGCAGTTTGCTGGAAATTATTTAATACATGGTATTATTTAATTTCTGGTTAAACCGGATTGAAATTCAAAAATTGAATTTTAACCTAAACCGAAGGCTGGTCTAAGTTTGATTTGGTTGGACCAAATAATTTAGAGCTGGTCTGGTTTAGTAAATAACCGATGGTTTTGATAGTTAATTTGGTCTTGAACCAGAATTAATAAACCGGATCGGTTATGTCAAATTATTGGGCCAGCTGGAATTCTATGGTCTTGGGCCAAAGAATTGGGCCTATAATTTGTGACCCAACCCAAAATATTTAATGAAATATTTAAATTAGAAATTTCTATTTTTAGTAAGTTACTAAATTTAGAAAGTTTCTAAAATAAGAAAGTTTCCAAAATAGTAATCTTCTATTTTTGGAAATAAAACTTAAAAATCCTCAAAAACAATATCAAGCTTGGATGTCTTTCCAATCTTGTCAGCTACTTAACGCTTATTTGATTACAGATATGGCTTACAGTGTGAGGTGTCTGTTTTCGCGTAAGTAAAGTAGTATATAGTCACTAATTTCATTGGGAGTCCCAGATTTTAGTGATTATTTGGCTGTAAGAGATTGGTTTCCTTGACTGGGCCATCGGGAGTCCCGGGCCTTGAGACATCTGGTGAATTTGGGCCTCGGGTCCAATTCACAACCGAGAGTTATTGGTTATAACTAGCTGTGTGTATGCTTACCAAGTAAAGCTAATTCTGGGTGACGGCCAGTGGCCCACTTTGGATTTAGCTAAACATGGGTCTCGGAATCATTGTATTCTTATGAGGTTAAACAAAGAAATTTTGAATACAATGCGAGTTTTCTTATAAGTTGTTAAGATTACTCTTTAATGAACTAAATAACTAAAACTCTATTTATCTCTAAATTTCAGCTATGACGAGCACAAACAATCAAAACACTTTCTCGATCCGGTATGTCCTTGAGATGGACAAACTGAACGGATCAAATTTCTTGACTTGGTCGCGGAACCTGAGGCTAGTCCTCAGGCATGAGAGAAAGGACTATGTCCTTGAAAGAGGTCTCCCCGTGAGGATCGGGTCCAATGCCTCTCATGCAGTATATAATGCTTGGAATAAGCATTATAATGATGCGGTAGATGTGCGTGGTCTGATATTGGCTACCATGGACTCAGATTTGCTGAAGCAATATGAGAACATGGAGTCGCCAATAGAGATGATCAGCAGCCTGAAATTGAAATTTCAGGAGCAGGTAAGAGTGGAGAGATACCAGTTGGTTAAGTCTCTCACTAGCTGCAAGCTACCAAATGATCATCCAGTAAGTCCTCATGTCAGTAAAATGATGGGTTACATTGATAACCTGAGGAAACTGGATTATCCAGTTAGCCAGGAATTGGCAACTGAGATCATTCTGCAGTCACTGCCGTCAAGCTATGATAAGTTCGTAAGGAACTATATCAAGAAAGGCTTAACGAAGACGTTGACTGACCTGCATGATATGCTCAAGACAGTTGAGCCAAACGTGAAGAGTACCATGTATCACCTCATGGAGGAGAAGGGTAGGTTTACTAAACCTAATGCTGACAAGGGTGAAGACAAAGTTGTCCAGATTTTGAATCATGGCAAGCGTGTGTCTTCTGAGCCCGAATCAGATACCTCTTACGTTGGTAAGTGCTGCTACTGTAAAGAGACTGGGCATTGGAAGAGAGATTGCATTAAATTCATGGAAGATTATGAGGAGTTGAAGTTGATGTATGAGACTACTTCCTCAGGTATTCATGTTATTACTTCAAGTTATACCTTATAGGTATTGGATACTGGTTGTGGCACTGATATTTGTAATAATATGCAGAGCCTGAACACCAGTAGAACGTTGAAGGAAGGGCAAGTGGAACTGCGTGTCTGGAAGGAGCTTGGGATGCTGCCTCAGCCGTAGGGTTTTCACTTGTAGATGCCCTTGAGGCTTGGTTTTGTATTAAGTAATTGCTACAATGTACCTGCTTTAAGCAGAGTTGTTTTTCATTTTCTTGTAAAGAATTTGAATGCTTTCATTTTGATAAAGACAAGTTTTGTTCTTTTGATCTTAATGAAATGTTAATTGTAGCACCCTATTCAAGGAATGGGTTTTATATATTAAACCAAAGAGTGCCTAAATGTAACATAAATACCGAATTGGTTTAAATCTGATGAATTAAACCTGATTTTTCTTGGCATAAATGTTTTGGTCAAAGAGTAAGTCGGATTCAGAAACCCCATAGTTGTGGACTTTTGGGCTCATTTGATCGGATATCTTATGAGACTTGAATTCTGCTTACTGGACCAAAAGACAAAGGGCCCATCTTAGCCGAGCTAGAGAAAGGCCCAAAAGCTTATTGGAGATTGAACATACTCATGTATGTGGTCCGATGAGCAGTAATGCGAGAGAAAATTTCATGTACTTCATTGTCTCTACTGATTACTTCAGTGAGTGTGACTGTGTTCATTTGATGAGACACAAGTCGGAATTCTTTGACATGGTCGAAAGAGTTCCAGAATGAAGTATAGAATCTAAATGACAGAAGTATTAAGACTCTGGATTAGATCACGAGTGAGAATACTTAAGTCATTGATGGTGTGATCATCTAAATGAGTGTGAAGTCGCTTCACAGCTCATTTCTCCTGAAAAACCTAGAGGTGTTTCTGTGAGAAAGAATCAGATCTTATTAGAAATGATTAAATATGAATCACACGAATCTTCCAAGATATTCTTTAAGAATAACGCTCTAGTAATATCTAAGTTTACGCTGAAATAGTTCCACTAATATCAGTTGAAAGACACCACATAAATGTGGATTGGAATCGATCCAAATTCGTCTTTACTGAATATTTGTAGTTGTGCTACTTCGCTGGTTGTCCTAAGGAAACCAAGGCTTGTTACTTTTACGTCCGTTCTGTTTTCTAAGAAGGGAAGTTACTTTCCAAGAAGAACAGTGGGAGTAAAAGTATAACTCGAAGAAATTCGAGAAATACAGGAGGCTGCTCAACCTGTTGAGGGAGAGCAGCGGATGGATTTACAGATTTCTGTAGAATCTACACCTGTAGAGCCTGAAGTTCGCAGATATGAATGAATCAGTCACTAATCCGAGAGTGATTTCTCGTCATTAGTTGAACCTGATGATCATTGAAAGTTCGCATGATCTGATGATCATTGAAAGCGACGAATCTGCGAAATTCAAAGAAGCGAAAGTAAGCCAGGACTCCGAAAAATTACACTATGTGTAAGTTAGCTTCATTGATCCATTCATGGATGGAAGCAAACACATCGGAGTTGGAATCATCGTTCTGTTGAAGTAGTGAAAGTTTTGACTTAAACAGGAACGAAATGGAACTGTGCGTTTACTAAAAGATAAGTGGGAGCAATATTGCATTTATCATAGTGTATGTCGATGACGTACTGATTCTCGGATATAACGTCCCAATGCTGCAGTCGGTAAAGGACTGGCTTGGGAGTTGGTTTTATGATTGACATGGGTAAAGCCACGTAGTTCTTGGATTTTGGATCTAAAAGATAGAGATCCAAAAGAGCTGGTAGGACAAAGTCAGGATTCTTAAATTGACAATGTCCTACACGTTTTCAGCACTCCAAGAAGGGTTTTATGCCAATGTCACATGGCAATATATTAAGCAAGAAGCAGTGTCCTGCGATATCTGCTGAGCTTGAATGCATGGATGAGATTCCATATGCGTCGGCAATTGGATCTATCATGTATGCCATGACACGTACTTGTTTTGATGTTGCTTTAATGTTAAGCAAGACAAGTAAAGACCAGTCAAATCCAGCAAAGAATCACTGGATTGCAGTAAAGAACATCCTAAAGTATTCAAGGAATACTAAGGATAAATTCTTGATTTACGGAGAAAGTGAGGTGCTACAAGTCGATAGAGTCTGAAAGGCAAGTTTCCAATAGACAAAGATAATTCCCGGTCACAGTCCGGCTATATCTTGTGTCTGACTGGCGGTGCAAGGCACTGTTGCTGACTCCATGACTTAAGCTGAACATTTCGCAGCTTGAGAAGCGGCGAAAGAGGTTGTTTGGAAAGAAGAGTTCATTACTGAACTTGATGTGATTCACAGCATAGATGAGACTAGCTGCACATCAGAGATCCAAACACCTTGAGGATAGGTATAACCTATTCCATGAGATAAATGACAGAGATGTTAAGTAGATAAGCAAGTTTCATCGAATGAGAACGTTGCTAATCTATTAACGAAGCCACTCCTTAGGCCTAAGCACGAGTCGCGGACTGTAGCTGTAGGATGAGTGAAATTAAGATGTAGTCTTAATTTCAGTGGGAGTTTGTAAAGGGCTTTACTTAGTTGTTTTGAAAGGTTCATGTAAACATAATATTTTATGTTTATGAAATCTAATGATTTCTGGATTATTTTAACTGTGATATAAATAATCGTTCCAAAATGATTCATGTCATTATATATGGGCCATCGAAGTACATGAGTAGACTTGATCCTGAAACCCCATATTTAACGAAGTGACATAAATCATAGTGTCCATAGTCGAAGGTTGTTGAAATTGGAACAACAACAACCTGTTGAGACTAGATTGTGTTGAGACTTATGACCAAGTTTCGAGGGGTCATAGATGCGCGGCATCAAAGTCGACACATAGGTATATGTAGGGGAGCATATGACCGGACATAGCCCGCAAGATGAGAACTCTGCAAGATATTAATATCTGTGTCATAAGAAGTTCTCATATACGACTATAGAGTATAGTCCTTAGACCTGAGTTCGCATGCATGTGGCTGCACATGGAGTAATGCGCTTTGATCATTGTCTAACGCTGTTTCGTAACTGGGAGCTATACGGACCTTGGTTGGGTGTATTATGAATTGTGTAGTTCATAGTGATGGAACAAGATGGGATTTGTCCCTGCCGTTTAACGGAGGTAATATCTCTAGGCCAATCGGAGATTTGATAGCTGGTAAGAGAATGGCCATTCCCAAACGGACTTGCCCAAGTCGTTTGCATTGTCAGTATCAAATCTGGTCCGATAAACATGGTCTGGCTATATAAGGATGACACGCATCTTGCCTTATGCCAGATCGAGATATTAAGACAAAAGGACTAGGGAATGTAGGATTCCAGTACAATCGGAAGATTGTTGGGAATGTCCTGTGTAGGATTCCAGTACAAGTGGGAGATTGTTGGGAATGTCCTGAAATCTACCGTACTATCTCTAGAAAGTATGATAAGTGTCGAGATCAGACATAAGTCATAAATACTGGGTGATCATGATGGCTTGCTAGAGTCCGCTCTTGATCTATAAGTTTAGGACTTATTACCAGTATTGTATGATCCCGAAGGGTCACACACCATAGCTAACGGGAAAGTTAAATGGAATTAATACGGTAAGATGCAACGGCATTTACTGTATTAGATCAGAGAATTGGGCCAGACAAAATACAGGCTTTAGCCTGATTTGTGTCTTGGGCCCAAATGATTAATGAGCCATTAGTCAAATGACTTGGGCCCATTAATGAGAGAGGAAGAAAATCGAAACCCTAAGTATATGTTCTATGCTTGCGATTTTCTCCGAGCAGCGGTGAGCCTCCATCTCTCTCTCTAACTTTCTGATCTGATCCATCGCTTTGGTCTAGCAGCCATCCCGGCTTATAAGAGTGTGGATACCAAAGGAGGAGCAGGTTGTTCATCTGTTCTAACTGATCTTGTCATTACCATCAATCCGCTGTGCAATCCATAGGTAATGTTACAGGTTTGTTTTATGATTCGTTTTGCAAGAACCTAGATCTGTTTAAGGATTTGTGTTAGGTTGTAATTGAGAATTAAACCTTGAATAAACACCCATAATCCTTCAATAGTGACGAAGGGATTATAGGAATAAATGATTCCAGTACAAGTGGGAGATTGTTGGGAATGTCCTGAAATCTATTGTACTTACTCTGAGAGAAAGTCGTGTTGTCGAGATGAGACAATCATATGACACTAGGTACTCGTAATGCTTTGCTAGAAGCCACTTATGATCAATGAGTTTAGAACTCATTGCTAGTGTTATATGATCCTACAGGGTCACACACCTAAGCAAACTCGACATTGAATGTGAGGTTGATCATTAATGTAATGATCGGATGAATGCATATTTGATATGCATTTGATGTCATCTTTTCTGGGCAGTGTCGATCGACGCACTATGTGTGTCGGTCGACACGGATCGACTGTGTCGATCGACACAAAGAGCGTGTCGGTCGACACAACTCGCGGATTAGCAGATTAAATCGGTTTAATCATTAGTTAATCCCGTTGCGGTTTAAGTCGACATATATAAGATATATGGTCGACCTAAACTCAATCCTAACCTAATTTTGATAGCCACCAGAAACAGAAAAGAAACCTCTCTGGAGATCAGATCTCTGATAGGCACTAGCATCCCTGCTGTCCAGTTCTGTGTGCGTGTGGATACCAGTAGAGGCGCAGCACTTGAGGCGCTCGAGATCTCGATTACTTGCTAAGACTTCCGCTGCTAATCACCAGGTAATCTTCAGATCTGATAGATTCAATTACATGAACCTGTAGATTCTAGGCTCGGAATTCAGACTAGGATTGCCTAATTGGATTAGGAATCTGCTAGAAATTCCTTCATGAATGGTATTCCGATTTGAGTGTGATGCGATTCATTTACTTTTATAAGGTGATTAGTTCTTTACAAATTATGTATCACTCAAATCGCACTAAAAAGCTACGATTGTGGTGCAATTAGATTTTGTTTATTCTATATTTTTATCCTATTACTAATAACATTAAATTTTGTTATTATTCTTTAAAATATAGTATTGCATTAATCTCGTTTTTCAATTTCTCGAAAATTGGAAATTTGCGTTTTTTCGAGAAAACGGAAATTTTGCGTTTTTGGCGGGAAACAAAGTTTTTCGGTTTTAGCGGAAAACATAATTTTGTGTTTTTGTCAAGAAAACGAAATTTTGCAGTTTTGGCGGAAAAACTAAATTTACAGTTTGACAAGAAAAACTGAATTTCGAGATTTTGACGAAAAACGAAATTACGCCGTTTTGGCGGGGAAAAAAATTCACAGGTTTCTTGGGGAAACGGAATTTCGCGGTTTTGGCGGGAAAACAAAATTTCACGGTTTTGGCGGGAAAACAGAATTTCACGCTTTTGGCGGGAAAACGGAATTTCACGGTTTTGGCGGAAAAACGGAATTTCGCGGTTTTAGCGGGAAAAACAGAATTTCGCGGTTTTGGTGGGAAAACGGGATTTCGCGATTTTGGCGGGAAAACGAAATTTTGCGGTTTTGGCGGAAAACGGAATTTCACGGTTTTGGCGGGAAAACTGTATTTTGCGGTTTTGGCCGGAAAACTGTATTTTGCGGTTTTGGCGGGAAAACGGAATCTCGCGGTTTTGGCGGGAAAACTGAACTTTGCGGTTTTGGCGGAAAAACATAATTTCGCGGTTTTGGCGGGAAAACTGAACTTTGCGGTTTTGGCGGGAAAACTGTATTTCGTTCCGTTTTCCCGCAAAAACCGCAAAATTCAGTTTTCCCGCCAAAACCGCAAAATTCTGTTTTTCCGCCAAAATCGCAAAGTTCAGTTTTCCCGCCAAAACCGCGAGATTCCGTTTTCCCGCCAAAACCGCGAGATTCCTTTTTCCCGCCAAAACCGTGAAATTTCGTTTTTCCGCCAAAATCGTAAAATTCCATTTCCTATCAAAACCGTAAAACTCTTTTTTCCCGCCAAAACCGCGAAGTTCAATTTTTCCATCAAAACCGTGAAATTTTGTTTCTCTGTCAAACCGCAAAATTATTTTTTCCCACCAAAACTTCGAAATTTTGTTTTTCCGTCAAAATTGCAAAATTCTATTTTCGCGCCAAAACTGCAAAATTCCGTTTTCTTCCAAAATCGCAAAATTTCTGTTTTTCTGTCAAAACTGCAAAATTCTATTTAACCAAAAAAACATAATTTTAATTAATAAATTAAATGATGCCAAAAAAAAAAATTAATTAATAATATTAACATATTTTTTATCCTAATCACATCTAAATCACTTTCTCATTCAAAAAATGTAAGGTAATCACATCGTACCCAAAACATAACTTCATTCATAATTTTAACTAATCACATCGCTTCCAAAACACATTGCACCCACATACAAATCGCAGTCACACCTAAATCGAAGTGCCATTTGGGGCCGTAGGCGAGTGGTGGTAAGCAAAGCTCATGATAGTATGCGTCAAATGATTTTTTTTTTAGTTTTCGTAGAATAAATAGTTTCCAAACACTGTTTTTGATAGCTATATCAACATAAGGAGGTTGTGTAGTAGCTAACGATGGATCATTACCCTGAGAGAACTGATAACCAAATTGGACATAGTATTCACTGGAGGTAGTATACGGCCATACGTAACTAGCATTCTTAATGTATTGAGATAGAAACATAAACCTGACGGTTGAGCAGTCCTCTTCTTGGAGTGTAATTGGTGGGCATTCTAATTCCAACAATGTTGTCCCTCGTGATGGGTTATTAAGCCAAAGACTTTCATGGTCGTAATACTTTGATCACCATTAGCGTACAAGGAGGGGATGTTTGTAACCAATTGTCGGTAAAGAACTAATAATATCACCATTACAATATTTGAACATACACCTTGTTTTAGAAGATTAATACTAGTCAGTATTGATGCCTAACCATAGGATTGCATGCTATGTGGTTTAACATCTATAACATACCCCATCTTTGAAGTATTTTGCTTTGTAAAGCCGTAAAACAAAGAATTAGGGTTCTATAGAAGTCGTCAGGCTTGTTTAGCAAGTAAAATGTCATTAAATTTAGATAAATCTCTTAATCCAATTATGCTTTCTCTCTTGGGTAGTTGTAGTTTATGCCAAGATACCCACATAATACCTGTACGGTCAGATTACTTCTCCCATGAGAATCTTATATATAATTAGAAACCAAATCTCTCCATAGAGTGCCATGTGTCCTTTAACATAAGTCTTTACGTTGGGGCGTCGGTCTAAACATATCCATTTGAAGCCCATATTTTCGTGGCCCTAATTAACTCAGCTCCCCAAATGTGCATTACACTGGTAACATACATGTTTTCTGTTCTTGGGCCAAGCCTCGCCCAAGGCCCAAATGTCACTCGATTTTTAACGATGTCTAAACCCTAAAAAACATTCCTCCGTCTCCTCTACCTTCCTCCTTGACCTCTCTAATGGCAAATCGCTGTTACACACTTATTGCCTTCACCCAACTCCATAACTCACCATCAAAAAGCATCACCGTTACGCCCCCATTAAATCCCATACAACTGCATACCCGTTCGCCTCCCACCAGGTCTGGCTCCAGCTATCTCCGACTCTATAAATGTGAACCTCACACCACCCTCACACCACCACGCAAAATACCCAAAGCAAAGATTCGAAACAAAAACCCAGAGGAAAAAGAATTGCAAAACCGCTCCTATGGCTTCTGTCGATGTCGTTGTTGCCCCCGCCGCCTCGCCCTATGCCCCCTTCCAAGACCTTCACCTTGGTTTTTTACATTGCTGCAAACACTGGTAAACTTACCTTCTGATATTGCATGAACATTTAACTTTAGAACCCTTTTTATGGCAGAGCTAGCGATAAGAATGGATTTTTTTTTTGCGTAGAACGTGGTGGGAGTATTATAACATGGGATACAACATCATGGAGAAGAAGACGTTCAAAGCATATTAAAAACTACTCTATATCGGCCTTTAATATCCCAACTGATGGGAAGCTTCTTGCACTGTACGTTCTATTTTTCTACACACTCTTGGGAACAAACAAATAAAAGTACTAAATTCTAATATTGGTTTTCATACTTTTTCCTTAATGCAGCAGAAACCTCAAAGGAGATGTTTTGATAATTGATTCAACAAAAATGAAGACTCACAAACTCGTCAAAGAAAGCTCATCTCGGTTTGGTCACAGCACTGAGTTTCTCACCTGATTCAAGGTGTTTTTCTCTATTCATTATTTATCTTTCACTGTATAGCCATTGATTCAATGTTCATGCTTAAACCTCTAAGCAAACAAATAGATAAAATGAATTCAAAAGTTTTGATCAAGGGCAAAACTAACCTTCATTGAACAAAAGCCTGAAACACGTATGTATATTCTGCGATTAATGTTCTTACCTCTACATCTTATTACTTACCCAAACTTAACCAAAACTATACCAAGAAACCAGTTCACAGGCTTAGTATCAAAGGAAAAAGGCTCTTTTTCTTTCTCCGCTTCTGTTTTTTTTCTATGAAATGTTGTTAGATTTTGTCATGGATTACCAATATAAACCTAAAACTATGTTAGATGGGGGTGTTTTAATCCAGATTTTTGATGGAAAATATAACTTGAATTGGCTCTTTGTTTGAGTTGTAGTGGTTGAGTTTCTACTTCTTTAAAAAGTGTTAATGTATCTACCAGATCCAATATTTATATATAGGTAACTATACATCATTTTGTCACACTTAAACTCCTCTCATGAAGTACATAAGTACATTAACATTATGACGCCTAAAACAGATCTTTTTTTATAAACACACAACTGCAAATAGAGAATAGAGGAAACAATTTAAATAGAATCTCTAAAAACATATGAAAGTGCTAAATATGTTCTATTGTAGGAAAAGGGGAAGATAGTAAAAATATGGACCAAACAGTGTGATAACAGCGGTAAAAGAAGAAGAATAATGACATACTATGTCGAGCAGAGAGACCTGCGAAAGCAAACCCCCGCGCGTGCGCGCGGGCTCACAAGTCAACTAGTTTATGTAATAAAGAAGTAATGTCCCTAATTACTTGACCAAGAAGCTTAAAACAACTCAAGGAATAGACAAGCATAGAGGTTGCCACCGACTTCATCATAATTTCCTTTCTAGCAAGAGTTAAAGATTTTAATGTCTATGAGGATGTTTTTTTTTACTATGTCTACAATACAATGAAACATCTTGCTTTTCCTCCTTCTAAATTGTTATGGTAAGCCTAAGTATTTTTCCACCCTGTCTTGTTGAGCAATATCCATAATAATCTTCAGACGTTCCTGTGGGTCTCCATGAACCCTTGATCCTAACGTAATAGTAGATTTGCTTTGATTGATTTTTTGTCCAGAAGCTATCAAAAACCTCTTTCAAAGCTTTGCAGTTACTATGGTTCACTTGGATGAAAAGGATAGAATCGTCAACAAATAAAAGATGGCTAATGGCAGGGACGCCATTATCCAGTTTGATACCTCGAATCCTCCTAGCTCTAGCTTCTGCATTTTCTAAATGGCTTAGTACATCCGCACAAAGGATGAAAAGATACGGTGACAAATGATCCTTTTATCTTAATCCACGCTCCGGAACTATGAAACCATGAGGATATCTATTAATAAGAACCAAGAAAGTTACTGAACGCACCATTGACATGATCCACAAAATCCAAGTCGGTGAGAAACCAAAGGCTTTCATTTTCGCTTCTAGAAACTCTATTATAAACGGTTGTATGCTTTATATACTTCCGTTTTGAGTGAATATATGTTTGAGAAACCCGCTTTTTGAATTTCGGTGAATGCATTAGTTCATGACAAACTAACACATTATTAGTAGCGTGTCTCCCTAGAATGAAGGCAATTTGAGCTATATACATTATATCATCGAGGGAAACTTTCAATCTTGAAACCAGAAGCTTGGATATAATTTTATAGAGTACCTTTCACATACCAATTGGACAAAAAATCATCCATTGTGATCGGATTTTCAATCTTAGGAATCAAGCATAGATTTGTATGGTTTAGGCCATTTCTCTCATGTGGCATAATTATTATCTAAAAGAACGTACGAATTTCTGAAGATGCATATGTTCCTACTACATACAACATTGTTGGTAGAATCTTGTTGTCAAACCATGTGGTTGTGGGCCTTTATCAGCACCTAACACACAAACTGCAAAGAAAATTTCATGATCCGAAAAGTAAGATTTTAACGTTGCATTTATACTATCTGTAACAGTTGGATGAAATCCTTCAAAGATGCTCAAATCAAAATAAACTCATGAGCGTGTGTAAACTGATTTCAAGTAATTCTGAGCATATTTTCCAATTGCAGAATCCCCATGAACAACCAAACCCTTCTCATCTTGTATTGAAGTAATGATGTTCCTGGAGAATCTATGTTTTGTATACGCATGAAAATATTTTTTTATTTGATCCTCGGAGACCATTAGAGACCAATAAAATTCTTCCTCATGGTAAGCATGTAGTAACTGTTGTCGTAAGATAGGAACTCCAGACGAGATGATCCCGAAGAAGTCATAGTCTTATCTAAATCCTCTTGAAGCTCATTGATATTACGTGAAGAGTTCATATTTGATACCCTATGACAGTGTGCAAGCGATCTTCTGCATTCTTTGATCTGGTCTAAGATCGTGAAACTGGCATACCAATTGTGAAAGGACCTACCTCTTGATAGGTCAAATCTTATCCTATTTTCTAAATGCAAGTGTACAGTGTCGAAGTTGTAATATCTAGGGTATCGAATCCACATAGACTCAAGTTTCACGCGATAGATTATATGTAATCGAATTAAGCTAAGCAGAATAAATTGTAAGGAGTAAACAAGCAAGTAATGTAAACGGTGTGAGATCAATAAGAGAAAACGTCAAGTTCAGGGAAGTTCTCAGGAAACCAGGAATATAAATCAACCAATTAACATGATTCAGATATCGATATTCTAGAACTAGAATCAGTAACATATAACAACCTAGAAAACCAAATCTCTTTTTGAATTCTAGAGTTCTAAACATGCATTTAATTCAGGTTCGTTCGTTCACAATTCCCCCAGACCAAATCTCTTTGGGAATGGACAAATTACTCACTAGGTTCTTTTCTAGCTAATTAACCAACTCTCGCTGCGCTAATCAACCTGATGGCAAAAAATCTAAGTAGCTAATTCAGATTAAGCGTTAAGTACAACCTAGATGAAGAACTAGATGTTTTGAATCTCAATTAATCAATCAATCTATAATTCCATGAAATCTCTAATGAGAGTCCCTGAACCTAACAAGAGAACTACTCAGACATGACAATTATGACAACATACATGATCAAAGTAGATATCATATAAATATCGAAATCTCTTCTCTCTCGAGTACAAGACCAGCCCCAAAATCTCCTAAACTCTGATAGAATAAAGCGTAGCCTAAACAATGGCTAAAAATCCTAATTAATAGTCTAAAACACGATTTGGATCTTCTTGTAAATATGGAAAACTTTTGGGTAAATCTTGCAAATCTCCCAAATCTATATTTTTGACGTGCAGGAATTTCGTCCTTTAGTGGTGTCGACCGACACTAAATTAGTTTCGGTCAACACTAAGTGCAGAAGCACCCAATGAACTTTGTGAAATCCATGTATGCTGCAAAATCACTCCAAAAGCTCCCAGAATCTCCAAATAAGCTCCAAACGTACCTAAACCTGCAAAAAACTCAAAAGACTCCAAAACAACTAAAAGACTCTAAATAAAGACTTATATCATGGCTTGAAAACCTGTAAAAACCATGATATATCACCTCTGCATACAAATTCCTTGAATTATGGCAACCCAATGAGTATCTTGTCAAAAATGAATGGTTTATATCTTGTTGTAGTATCTATAGCAAGAAAGGTTAGTACATGACAATGGTCAGACCCTAAAAATGGGAGGAATCCTGTTTCGGACGCATGATACTTAGCAATCCATTCCGTTTTTTGAACCAATCTATCTAAGAATTCCTCAATGTGGTGAGTTTTTCTCTCTCTTATCCAAGAGAATATGTTGCTTTGAGCTCTCAAATCAGAAAGATCACATGTGTCATACATATGTCTGAGAGATCTAAAAGTCCATTCTTCACGTTCCGGTCCACCAATTTTTTCATCATTAAATAAGATCGTTGAAATCTCCAACCAATAACCATGGTCCATCTCTATATCTACCAATTCTCTCAATCCAATTCCATAAAATCTTTCTTTGTTTCTGAACATGATAACCATAAAGGCATGACAAATAGAAATTAAACCCATTGTATTTCACTTAGACGTCGACCAAGTGTACATCGTCAAACAAACATGAAACAAATACATATTCCTTCCAAAGCAAATCAAGGCCACCTCCACTAGTACATATCCTAAAAGACATAGCTACTTCCTTAACTACTTCACAAATATGCATTGTTTCTAATAAGAAGACAATCTTCGGAGATTACTTAAGGCATAAATCCTTCAATCTTAGTTCAGTCACTGACCCGAAAAGGCCATGGCAGTTCCATGAGCTTATCTTCGTGGAATCTGTAGGGATACCGGGCCCCGTGCCTCCTTCTATTCGTTGACTGACAGAACCGAAATGTTGTCTCTTGGCTGCTGTCACTTTATTCTGTACAAGTCCCATGACCACCCTAGCATAGATTGTTTGCGAACTAACCAGATCATGACCATCTTCTTGTCTCTTCTGTTTGTGTCCTTCTTCAATAGTAACTAGAAAAACATAAACAACATGAATATATATATATATCTTCTTTCACTGCGTGATCTTTTCCTTTGAGTTGACATGCTTCCTGATAAGTCAATTCTTCCAATATCATACCAAATTTATATTCAACATTACTATAACAACTATGAACATCTCAGAAATCACCTACCACTGCCTTATCTTCATGTTGAACGGGCACAACATCTTCATCTACCGCAACAGTTTCTGCATTGAGAATTTGTTGGGGGAAAGAGTGTTCCATCTAAGCGTTTATGTCCATCATCATTGGGACCATAATCAAAGTCATCATCACGCTCGTCTCAGAGTAGTTTCCATCTATGCGGGTTCCGACTTCGTTCTTGGATGCTTTTGTTTGTCTTGGTCTGCTTTTGGTGGCATGGGTTCTCCGTCCCAATCTATATTATTTGGGATTTTGGTTCTTGGTTCTTCTCCCATCATGTCTCGGTCGTCAATTTGTTAATGATTTGTTCATTCGTCTTCCTCGGTTTTGGTGGCTCTTGGTTGAAGCCTTTTTAGAGCGTCGGTGGATCAGCCTCAATAATCTCGACATTGGATGCTTCAGTTTGTTCTTGTTTCTTGAGGTCTATGCTTCTTGAGTGTCTTGTTTGACTAACCGTGATCTTTTTCCGTGGCGCCTCAGCTTCTACTATGATCTTGTTTAGCTGTTGTTTCTGTTTAATTTTGTTTATCTTAAGTTAATTTCTCCTGTTTAGGTTTTTGGCTTTGGTATCGATGTTAGTATTCCAAAAAGTATCCTAAAAATGTATTCGACCTTTGTTATAAATGAAAAATATTTAGACGAAAAAAATAGAAGACATGACAATGTTGAGAGGTTTTATTTTTCCAAAATTAAATTAGTCCAAGAAAGAAAAGAACACAATAGCCAGGGGGAAAATCTCTTATAGTCTTATGGCTTTAAAAAAAATCTTGCCTACCACATTGTTATCTCCATACCCTCCTCCCCTTTAATAAAATGTAGATTGACCATTTTGCCCTCAATTAAATTAAAAATTTGGTGGTTTAGGAAATCGGGAAATAGGGATGGGGAAATTGGGATTGGGATTGGAGGCGGGTTTAAGAATTGGATTTGGTTTATGAAAAAAAAGAATCCCAGCTCCAACTCGTCGTCCCGTCCCAGCTCGGGTGAAATACCAAATCGGGTTTTGCTCGTCGGCGCCGTCGCGTCTCCGACCACCATTCTCTGCCTTTGTCGTGCTCCTTCAACCCACCGAGGTTTGTGCTTCCCCCTCGATCTGCATTCAGCTCCATTTGAATGGGATTGGGATTGTGATTGAGTTTTGGTAGATTCAATTGATGAGTTGGAACATTGTTGTTTAGCCATTGATTCTTGGTCGATTGGGACTACCAATTGAGTATAAATGCATTTCAGAGTTAGAATCGCTGTGTATTGTAAGCATATTAGCCGCGAAAATCGATTCAAATTGGAATTTGTGTTCCTGTTGTAAGAGAACTTGGGACAACTAGTGTAACTGATGTATGTTGTATAACAAGTAAAACTGGTATAACTGGTACAACTAGTATAACTAGTAAAACAAAGAATTGTTATGTATAACTAGTATAACTGGTACAACTGGTATTTCTGATAATCATTATGTATAACTAGTATAACTAAGGACAACTTGTATAAAACTGGGAACAAATTGTGTACAACTACTAGTATATATTGAGTTTTTTGCTATTGTTTTGGCAGGGTAGAATGAACGACAGAGTGTGCATCCATTATAAATGTCATGAGCACATGTGTAGCCTAGTGTTGAAAGAGGAGAAAACTTTGGAGATGGTAGTAGCTAGGCTTTACAAGAATCATGCGTTAGATGAGAGTAAGGTTAGATTGGAATTGAGTTACGTTCCTATGGTGGTTGGTTGTGAAGAACATTTGAGTATTTCTGATGATGAAGATCTTTGTGGCTATCTAATGAATGTTGATAAAGAGAACCGTAGAAGTCTTTTGTGTGTGGAAGTCGTGACTATACCGGATATGCTCTCGCAACAGTCTAGAGTGAGGAAAAACTATGCTGGTATGAACTATGAGCAAGATGAAATCGGAGAAGTAGGACCTAATGCCTTGACATTTTTGTTGAAAACGGAGAAATAGGATCTAATGTTGTGCCGTTGTTTATTGAAAACGGTCAAGCAAGTCAAGAAGAGCAGGTGAGAGAGGATGATGATGATAAATTGGAGGATAACGTTATGGATACATCGTGTATGCGTGATGAATATCGTGAGGTACCACCCGTTGTTAAAGGTAGTCAGTTTGTAGCGCCATGGGAAGACGGTTTTGGGGTGAGTGTGCATCAAGAATTCCGAGATAAGAAGGCGGTTATAGAGTTGGTCGAGAGTTTGGCATTTAGAAACTCTTTTGATTATGTTATAAAACATTCTGATAAAACGCGGTGGGTGGTTAAATGTTCTATACAGAGATGTAATTGGGGTCTACGAGCAGCAAGGATTGATAACTCGGATATGTTCTCGATTAGAATGTACACGAAGATGCACACATGAAACCGTGCCTATCAAAGTGCAAGCGCTGATTGTATGAGAGGCTCATCACAACTAGTTGCATCGTATTTGAGTGAGGAATATCCTGGGAAACTCGAAACTCCAGAGCCTAGAATCATCATGGATCTAGTTAGGCGAAAATATGGTGTAGAAATATCATTCTCGACGGCGTTAAGAGGGAAAAATCAAGCAGTTTGTTATTTGCGTGGTAGTCCGGAAGATAGCTACAAGATTTTGTATCGTTATTTGTACATGTTAATAGAGGTCAATCCAGGAACGATAACTGGTGTGGAACTGGATGAGGAAAAAAAATTCAAGTATCTATTCATAGCTTTGGGAGTTAGCATTGAAGGGTTTGCTTGCATAAGAAAAGTGATAATTGTGGATGCAACTTTCCTCAAGAATGGATATGGTGGTGTACTAGTTTTCGCCGTTGCTCAGGATCCTAATCGTCACATTTATCCCATAGCGTTCGGTGTTCTCGATGGTGAGAATATTGCTAGTTGGACATGGTTTTTCGAGATGTTGAAAAGCGTTGTAGGCGACTCGTCCGAATTGGTATTTGTGAGTGATATAAATGCAAGCCTCATCAATGTAATAGCAAACGTGTTTCCACAAGCTCATCATGGGTATTGTTTATGGCATTTGGCCCAAAATGTGAAAGTAAATACTGCGAATGCAAACAAAGCCGTAGTCGCTCACAGGTTCCAAGAGTTAGTTTGATGTCACACAGAGGCTGAGTTTTACAGTCGTTACGAGATATTTAAGAGGAGATATCCTTCCGCGGCGAAGTATGTGGAGGAAACTACCGTCAAGGAAAAATGGACAAGATGTTTTCTCCAGGTAAACGATACAACATGGACATGAGCAACTCTGCGGAATGTCTGAACAACACTTTTCTAGAGGCGAGGAAGTACTCCTTAATACCATTGCTTGATACTATCATTCGTAAATTTTCAGATTCATTTAACAAGCATAGGAAAGTGGCCGTGTCAGGACATGCTGATAAGAAACTAGTGCCTTTGGTCCAAAACTTCGTGCATGATAACTGGAAACTTGCTAAGACATTAAATGTGAGGGAGGTAAACACTTTTGATTTGTGTGTAAGCTTTGGTTCTATAATGGTTGATGTTTGGATGGTTGTTACATTTCACATTTTTTTCCTATTGGTAAAACTGTGTAATACTAAGTGATTATCGTAATTATAATGAATATCATTCGAGAAAATAGCTAACATGTAAATATATAAAATTTAAACTTATAGGATCACTTGTACCATAACAGTGGTCAATAGGTGATACTATAGCAAATTAGACTGAAAACCACTCAACTAAGTAATTACACCAACAATGTTCATATACTTTCAAAATCGTTTTTGGAATAATGGACAAGTTAGGAGGATAAATTTTCAAAAATTGAGGATTGAAACATATTAATATGCAGAAGTATTATATTCATAGATTAATTGACTAAAATCAACTGTAAAACTAGAAAATCAAATTTAAAGTTTCAGTAAAACTGATTATATTGAAAATAGCCAAAGCACAACTATTAATAAATTTTGTACAACTACTAACTCCTGTAAAACTGTGTATTTTGTTGAGCGGCAAAATTCAAAATTGACCAATTTTTTTGTGGCAAAATTCAAAATTGACCAATTTTTTGGCGCCCAAACAAAAAAACCATACTTTTCTCTTCTCCCTCAATCTATCTCTTCTCTCTTTTTCGAGATTCCCTCTTTTCCCCACTTCTCCTTCTCTCTCTTTTCACGAGATTTTTGAGAACTTGTTTATGTTCATTTCAATTTGTAATGCTACATATTTTAGTTCTAATGCTTAAATGTTTTACCTAATTATACTCAGTTTACCAGTTTTACTTAACTAGTTATACTCAGTTTGACCAGTTTACTTAACTAGCTTTACTCAGTTTTACCAGTTTTACTTAACTAGTTTTACTCAGTTTTACCAGTTTTACTTAACTAGTTTTACTCAGTTTTAGCAGTTTTACTTAACTAGCTTTACTCAGTTTTACCAGTTTTACTTAATTAGTTTTACTCAGTTTTACCAGTTTTACTTAACTAGTTTTACTCAGTTTTAGCAGTTTTACTTAACTAGTTTTACTTAGTTTTACCAGTATTACTTATCTTGTTTTACTCAATTTTACCAGTTTTACTCAGGAACAGTTCCAAACGTACATTTAACTAGTTATACCCAGTTTACAGTTTTACTTAAATAGTAATACTAAATGAAACTAATTTACTAGTTTTAATAGTTTTAACCGATCCAGTTGTACCTAATATTACCAGTTTTACAACAGATACAAAGTTAAACAAAGCTTAAAAGTTCAAAAGTTCAACAAACAACCAACTTAGTGCCACAAAAAAACAAAAGTCCTGCCATCCTACCAAGTGCTAACCCCTCCTCGACCTTGTCTTAGGCCTCTCAGGTATATTGGATGTCTCCCCCACCTTCCGTTTACCAGCTGCCTTCTCTGCCGCTTTCTTCTCTGCCGGGTTCTGGAGTTCTTCCTCGACCTGCAATCATATACAATTAGAATACAGCTTTACCAAATATTCCATTAATATTTGAGACTATTTTTACCATTTGTGTTTCTATTTCTTTCATATGCACCATGAATTCTTCAAGGGGTTTGAGTCTCTTATCCATCTCGTCAAACTTCCCATGCACCACCTTAAACCCATCTTCAATCGTTTTCTGCACCCCATTCAACATCTCAACAATTTATTTAAGATTAGGATTCGAACTTCCAGGTTCATCAATGCCAACATGTCTCTTTTCCTCAGTCTTTGGCGCTCTTCCTCCTCTTCCACCTGTCGGGCAACCATCACATCGTCGTACATCTCCTAAAAAATACCTTATTCCCGGCCTTTAGACGCTTCATCCAACTCTGGACAATAGGATTGTCGAGATCATGGACATCGTTTTCTTCAAATATTCGCTCAAGAAGAGCTTCTTCATGTCCATCGCGAGTTGGCAAGATGCTGTCAATGCCTTGAGGGGTCTTAGTCTTGACAAGTTCTTCGTTGATCTTTGAAAGAGGAAACCCTCTCATTGAGATACTCTTAAACTGAGCCTTGCACATCCTTGGACAATTACGATCTGCCCCTACAATTGGCTCGCGGAAACTACTCCCGAGCTCTGGAATTGCCTCAAAGGCTAACAGCTACACAACAACACACATATGGTATATTAGTTAGAGATTAGCACAAGAACAAATACTCAAACCACAACTTAAAAGTACATACCTCCAAAGGGATACAAAAACCGGGAATCAGCCACGATTTGTTCTCCTTGACAACCCCTTTAAAATGGTCCATTGTGTGAGAGATCTCACCGACCATATGATCATAGCACAATCAGCCCCAAGGAAAACTCTTGCACAAGTCAAGATCATCGACAGCTATGAGAAAAAAATATAGCACCAGCGTAGCATCGTTTCCACACTTCGTCTGACCGATGAGAACGCTGCAAAAGAAGTAGAGAATGAGCATCTGCAGTCTATCTCGAGAAGCTCCCATCCCCTCGAGCTTCTCTTTAACATCTTGAACTCTAACTGTCGAGTTCCCAAAATGTTTCCCACAAAATTAAGACCACCAAACTGCTTATAGTTAACCGGATAGTTGCGGCAGTCTAAACCAGACATAAGTGCATGCTCCCTCAGTCCATAACGTATCAGAACGTAGACAATGAACCAGACTTCCATCTTCTTCTCGATGCAGGCTGTTTGCAGGAGTAGCATCCACATACCCATCAGCTTGTGGTTTCCTTTTTCGGCAGGTGAAAGATATGTTGGAACTGCAGATGCTCTACAAACCACTTCCTCTCAGTAGTCGTTAGCTTAGGCTGCAAAGAATCAAGAGTGGCAAAAAATCAACTACGAAGCACCGCGTCGATATCTTTATTTTTTTCTTGTACTTCGTTGAAGGGAAGTACATTCTCAGAGGTTGAATGGCTGTCAGTTCATCACCGAATTCCTGCAACAATAAGATTGACCAAGTTATTCCAGTAATACAATGTTTTGTTTTACCAAGTTATACATAGTTTTACTTATCCAGTTTTATTAAGTTTTACCAGTAATACGGTGTTTAGTTTCACCAAGTTATACTTAGTTTTACTTAACTAGTTTTACCGAGTTTTACCAGTAATACAGTGTTTAGTTTCACCAAGTTATACCTAGTTTTACAAAGTTTTACCAGTTTTACTTATCTAGTTATAAAAGTTCTACTAGTTCTACTTAACAACCAACAACTGCAAATCGTTTCTTCATCATATAAATTCCTAAATTCCCTACTTTTACACAACTAAATGGAGAGGACTTACCGGATGGGAATCGGAGCTGTCGTCGGATTCCAAGGATTCCGCCACACCGTCTTCTTCGGATACATCCTTGTTTGGGGGGGGGATTACCACGTTTGTCAGAACGTTTGTCTCCGAGACTCTCGAGTTCGACGGTTGGTCAACCTCGTCTCCTTCGTATGTACTCTCTGTCGCCTCGTCATCATCATCTTCTTCACTCCCACTCTCATCTCCTTCGCTCTCATTCTCAAGATCAACTTCTCCTTCTTCATCAGCAGCAATTTCTTTCTCAACCGTCGGCGGAGCGTTATCGACCGGAGGAGCATAATCAACAACATCGCTCGCCGGAGGAGGAGGAGCATTCGTCCCTGGAGCATCTCCCGCCGGAGGAGGAGGAGCGTTGGTGGTCGTTGTAGGACCAACTACACCACTCGCCGACGCCGGAGGGGGAGGATTCTCGACATCGTTTTTCTTGCCTCGACGAGTCTTGGGCGCCATCTATCACTTTTACTCGTGTGAAGGAGACAATGGATAGGAACTCGAATGGAGAAGAGGAGAAGTTAAGAGAAATGAGAAGGGTTAAGATTGAGGATTTACTCGAAGGAGAAGAGGGAATGAGAGAAAGGAGTAACGGCTCCGAAAACAAGCGGAAGAAGTTAGAAAGAATTAGGGATGGAAAATTTGGGGTTTTTTTGAATTAATCGTGCCTGACCCGTTTTTTAAGTTATCCGATCTGGGTAAATTGGGTGAACCCGTGATTTTTGGGAAAACCGGCTTATTTGCGGTTATGTGTAAGATTTTGGTTAAGGGCGATTAAACCGTCTGGTTTTCCCGTAATTATCCGAGTTTCGTATGGGTTTTTAGTAATTTTATTTGTTTTCGATTAAAAAATAATATTAATAAAAGTTCCAATTATTTGAGGGGCATATGAGATTTTTTTTTCGTACGGAAGGGTACTAGAGACGAATTCCCAATAGCCAAACCAAAAATCACCAAAACCAGAATTTAAACCAAACAGAACCAAGCCAAACCAGGGATACCTTATTTAAAACGAATCAATTGCTCATTTGCCCTTACTTAAGGAGACAATGATCTCATGTTCCCTCTTATGATCTACATACCCCCTTTTGATGAGGTCATCAGAACCAAACTAGACAAGGCGCTGACTAACTCAATGACTGACTCAACCACTACGTCAAGCAGCGCAAGGAGACCAAGAGAAGTCAAGGCCACAACGATTTCTGATCTAAAACAAGGCATAGGATTGAATATACATCCAACAATCAATCCTAAGAAGACATATGACCCAGGAGTAATCATAACACATGGAGAAGAGATTATGGAGCCGAGAAGATCTAACAAGGAATATGAGCTTATCTTAGCTCAAGTGGAGATCAAGGTCAAGACATCTAGCTCAGCTCATCATCAGCACGCCACTAAGGAGAGTCATCCCCAAAAGATGACACAAGAAGAAGATACTGAAAAGGAGCTAACCATATGTAGCATCACAACTAGCTCAGCGGCTAACATCACGACTAGCTCAGCAGACTTGCCATATATGGAAGCATTCACATTTGGAAGGTTAATTCAGCACCAAACCTTTACCTATCAAAGTTACAGTGTTTTGAGGTCCTTTCCATCAAGTCCAGACGTCCTCAGCTGCACAAGACCACACAAGATTCTCCATAACTTCAAGAAGTCATACTTACCATTTTTGGAGAAGAAAGAGATTAAACACCAACGGCTCCTTTCCAAGAATAAAAGCTGCGACTTCTATGCCAATAAAGATGTTCCAGAGATCCTCACTTATCCCTTAAAACCATCCAGATACAAAGGAACAATCAAGAGCATGGATCCTTACCAAACTCGGCCTAACGGCTAGTTTCCTCTAAAATAGCGATTTCTTGTTCAAGGTCAATATGACCGTTAGTCTTAAGTCCTATAAAGTCTCATTGTATTGTTCATTTGTAAATCACCTTTTCAATCAATTAATCAAAGTATTATTCAGTTCTTTCAAAGAGTTTCTTTGTTAAGAGTTTATTCCTTCTCTTGAATAAGTGTGTGATTCACCTATTCTCTAGAAAACCTTGGATTAGTATTGCTTGTGTGATTCAAGCAGAACTGATTCAACCACAGATTGAGAGAGTCAATCAGCCCATCGAACAAGCGAGTTGTTCATCATCATCATTCCTATTTCCATTTAATCATCTCAACGTCCTTCCTAAGGAGTCTAGAGACCCACGGTTGGATCCATCTCACCACATCATCTCCCACGATCTAGAAGAGAGCGACTTCAGTCCCTGTTCTACATCACCCGTGCTTCCATCTTGCATCATCTGGTATCAGAGCGCGGGTGATGTAGAATAGGGACTGAAGTCGCTCTCTTTTAGATCGTGGGAGATGATGTGGTGAGATGGATCCAACCGTGGGTCTCTAGACTCCTTAGGAAGGACGTTGAGATGATTAAATGGAAAGAGGAATGATGATGATGAACAACTCACTTGTTCGATGGGCTGATTGACTCTCTCAATCTGTGGTTGAGTCAGTTCTACTTGAATCACACAAGCAATACTAATCCAAGGTTTTCTAGAGAATAGGTGAATCACACACTTATTCAAGAGAAGGAATAAACTCTTAACAAAGAAACTCTTTGAAAGAACTGAATAATACTTTGATTAATTGATTGAAAGGTGATTTACAAATGAACAATACAATGAGACTTTATAGGACTTAAGACTAACGGTCATATTGACCTTGAACAAGAAATTGCTATTTTAGAGGAAACTAGCCGTTAGGCCGAGTTTGGTAAGGATCCATGCTCTTGATTGTTCCTTTGTATCTGGATGGTTTTAAGGGATAAGTGAGGATCTCTGGAACATCTTTATTGGCATAGAAGTCGCAGCTTTTATTCTTGGAAAGGAGCCGTTGGTGTTTAATCTCTTTCTTCTCCAAAAATGGTAAGTATGACTTCTTGAAGTTATGGAGAATCGTGTGTGGTCTTGTGCAGCTGAGGACGTCTGGACTTGATGGAAAGGACCTCAAAACACTGTAACTTTGATAGGTAAAGGTTTGGTGCTGAATTAACCTTCCAAATGTGAATGCTTCCATATATGGCAAGTCTGCTGAGCTAGTCGTGATGTTAGCCGCTGAGCTAGTTGTGATGCTACATATGGTTAGCTCCTTTTCAGTATCTTCTTCTTGTGTCATCTTTTGGGGATGACTCTCCTTAGTGGCGTGCTGATGATGAGCTGAGCTAGATGTCTTGACCTTGATCTCCACTTGAGCTAAGATAAGCTCATATTCCTTGTTAGATCTTCTCGGCTCCATAATCTCTTCTCCATGTGTTATGATTACTCCTGGGTCATATGTCTTCTTAGGATTGATTGTTGGATGTATATTCAATCCTATGCCTTGTTTTAGATCAGAAATCGTTGTGGCCTTGACTTCTCTTGGTCTCCTTGCGCTGCTTGACGTAGTGGTTGAGTTAGTCAGCGCCTGGTCTAGTTTGGTTCTGATGACCTCATCATACCCTCCCTCTTCAAGAAGTTTTGACCTCAAAACTTGATAACCTGCACATAGATAAGTCAAGTTAGTCCAGTGAATTGAATGAGGGTTTAGAAGATTACCTCGGGAATCATTTTGATTCTGATGTAGTGGTTGAGCATCCGGTGGCTCTTCTTTGGGTAGATAGGATAGCGATACTCCTCTTCTTTGAGTTGGTGTGACGTCTCCTTTGCTTATCTTGCTCCTGCTCTCCTTTAGACCTGAAATATTCTCAACACTTTGACAAAGAAACAAGTGCATTATGGGCTTCTTATCACATAAATACCGGTTTGAATCATTTTCCTTAGAGTCATCTTCATGTGCTACTGATATCTCATCTTCTTGCAAACTTAACAAATCCTTTAACACAGCTTTTGAGTCATGGGAAATGAAGTGGATCAAAGAAAGACTCACAATGTTATTTGATGTAGTGTCCTTGCTTTGGTCTGGTGGCTCTTCCTTGATCTCCCATTTGGCTTTATCTTTAGATCTAATCCCTGTCTCAACCCTTAACTCAAGAAACAAGTGCATTATACCAGTGGATTGATAGTCAATAATACTCATTCCAAGTTCAGAAATAACCTCATGTTTGGTTGAAGCATGATATAACTCAAGCCTTTGATTTGCTTGTGGCTCATGTGTGGAAACATGGCTCGGTTTTGGTCTCTCTTTCAAGACTCTTGCCCTTGGCTTCTTGATCTTTATCAGACCTGTATCTAAGTCAACTCTTAAGGGAAAGAGCAAGTGGATTATATCTGAGTTTAGAACTATAGGAACAGATTTATTGAAACTTAAACTCACAGTGATTTCCTTGGTGATTTGGAACATGATATTCTCCTTGTTTGCTTTCACCTCACGCTTGATGTCTTCTTGTCTTATTCCTGGATCAAAACTCTTGGGAAAAGACAAGTGCATGATTCTTGAATTGGAAATTAAATTATCAGATTGCACGAAGCTATCATTTGTGTCAGTTACTTCCAATTTCAACTCTGATGTTATATCATTGAGCAACTTCTTAGATGGACAATTTGCAGCAAAATTCCCTCTCCTATGGCACCTATAACATGTTGGTTCTTTGGAATTTACAAAGTTGGAACACTTACCTTGTGTTGGCGTGTCTCGCAACTTGAGTGAGGTATCAAAGCTGTGTCCGGTTGCTTTGGGTGAAGGTTTGTGACTCTGCTTCTTCTCTGGTTTCTTTGGGAGCAACATATCCATGATCTTCTGCCATTGTTGATCCTATCTTGCTTGAAGAGTCTCCTTAGATTCTTGATAGCAATCAGACTTGGGCTTAGGAGCAACTTGTTCTTGGGATGCAATCTTCACTCTCTTGGTGGTGGTTTGAAGTTTCTCCACAAATTCCTTTTTCATCCTGGACTTGAGATCTCTCCAATCCAGTACTGGCTTCTAAAAGATGGTTGGTGTGTTCTCCTTTAGCCACCATTCATAAGCCTTTTCTGTGAAGGCCGAGATAGCTTGTACTAGCCTCCTTTCTTCGGGAACTTTGTTAGCTTGTAACCATTGCTCCATGTTGCTTTCCCATTGTAAGTATGCTTCAGGGTTACTGCTTCTTCCTGAAAACATTAAGGAACTTCTTCTTCGGTTTGTTGGCTGCCTTGTGCTGGTTCGTTGGACTGTCGCATTCCTTGTACCAGTGAGTTGTCGCTGAGCTGGTACATGGTATGAAGTAACTCCATGGTTCTGGGATGCACTCTTGTGCCTAGGTGGGTGGTACTCTCCATACATGTATTGAGTTAGTTCCTGCAACAATTCAAACTAGAAGAGTAGCAATGGGTTCTCTAACCTTTTCTCTTTTTTTTTTTTTGTAAAATTTCGGAAACTTTCAACTCTCATCTCCTTCGCTCTCATTCTCAAGATCAACTTCTCCTTCTTCATCAGCAGCAATTTCTTTCTCAACCGTCGGCGGAGCGTTATCGACCGGAGGAGCATTATCAACAACATCGCTCGCCGGAGGAGGAGGAGCATTCGTCCCTGGAGCATCTCCCGCCGGAGGAGGAGGAGCGTTGGTGGTCGTTGTAGGACCAACTACACCACTCGCCGACGCCGGAGGGGGAGGATTCTCGACATCGTTTTTCTTGCCTCGACGAGTCTTGGGCGCCATCTATCTCTTTTACTCGTGTGAAGGAGACAATGGATAGGAACTCGAATGGAGAAGAGGAGAAGTTAAGAGAAATGAGAAGGGTTAAGATTGAGGATTTACTCGAAGGAGAAGAGGGAATGAGAGAAAGGAGTAACGGCTCCAAAAACAAGCGGAAGAAGTTAGAAAGAATTAGGGATGGAAAATTTGGGGTTTTTTTGAATTAATCGTGCCTGACCCGTTTTTTAAGTTATCCGATCTGGGTAAATTGGGTGAACCCGTGATTTTTGGGAAAACCGGCTTATTTGCGGTTATGTGTAAGATTTCGGTTAAGGGCGATTAAACCGTCTGGTTTTCCCGTAATTATCCGAGTTTCGTATGGGTTTTTAGTAATTTTATTTGTTTTCGATTAAAAAATAATATTAATAAAAGTTCCAATTATTTGAGGGGCATATGAGATTTTTTTGTCGTACGGAAGGGTACTAGAGACGAATTCCCAATAGCCAAACCAAAAATCACCAAAACCAGAATTTAAACCAAACAGAACCAAGCCAAACCAGGGATACCTTATTTAAAACGAATCAATTGCTCATTTGCCCTTACTTAAGGAGACAATGATCTCATGTTCCCTCTTATGATCTACATACCCCCTTTTGATGAGGTCATCAGAACCAAACTAGACCAGGCGCTGACTAACTCAATGACTGACTCAACCACTACGTCAAGCAGCGTAAGGAGACCAAGAGAAGTCAAGGCCACAACGATTTCTGATCTAAAACAAGGCATAGGATTGATTATACATCCAACAATCAATCCTAAGAAGACATATGACCCAGGAGGAATCATAACACATGGAGAAGAGATTATGGAGCCGAGAAGATCTAACAAGGAATATGAGCTTATCTTAGCTCAAGTGGAGATCAAGGTTGATATATCATGGTTTTTACCGGTTTTATGCCATGATATAGTTGTGTTTTTAGTGTCTTTTGTGTTCTTTTAGAGTCTTTTACAGGTATAATCAGGTTTGGAGCTAAATTGGAGATAATAGAGCATTTTGGAGATTTTTGGAGTGATTGGCCGAGAGATAGAGTTCACTGTCCGAAACAGAGAAAGGTGTCGATCGTTGCACACCTGCAACGGTCGATGCACCAGCGAGATGGGCCAAAACTCGGCGGTTTAGAAGAATCAAGATATTGCACTTTGATCCAGAAGTTCCTGATATTTACGAAGAAGCCCCTGGCCGAGATTAGACCTATATTATTGAGTTTTTAGATACGCTTTACATTACGCTTTCATAATTAAGAGCAGAGGATTTTTAGAGCTTTTGGGGCTGATCTGAACCTGTTACATCATTTGTATTTGGAGAAGATTTCGAACCCCTTTTTACTCTTATTCTTTTATGCAATTTATTCATCATATGATTATGTTTTCATCAATCATGTCTGAGTAGATTCCTTGTTAGGTTTAGGGTTTCTCACATAGGATTTCATGACTTGCTAGACTTGTTCAAATTCAGTTAAGGATTCATAACTATATCTGTTCTTCAATTTAATTGTGCTTAAAGCTAGTTCTAACCTGATCAATTAGAATCTAGATCTTAGGTTGCTAAATACGTCATGGAAGTGGGGTTTAGGAATCTGAACTAATTAAATTGGGCAATTAAACTTTGCGCAAACGGAAGTTTGGTTTAGGATAATTGTGAACATATCAAACTTGGAATTAAAGCTGGTTTAATCTGTTAGTTCTCGCAAACGAAAGTTTGGTTTGCTGCACTTAGACTTAGAGAATTATCGCAAAGGAATTTGGTTAATTCTATATCTGTGTTTTGAGTTCTAGAACTGTACTTAATTAGATCCTTGCTGAATGAACTGTCTGCTTGTCTGATTTCCTGAGAACGCCCTAGACCTAGCGCTCTTAATAACTTGCTTTCACAACCAACAATCTTTGCTATCTGCTTACTTTCTTGCATTGCTTTTAATTCAATTACATTGCTTTCTTCCTAGTTAAATTCCTGTTCTTGAGCTATTGAACACCGGAGTCTCTGTGGATTTCGATACCCTATATACTACATTGATATTGCTGTGCACTTGCAGTTTAGTATAGGGATTAAAACTCTGACCCTATCAAGTTTTTGGCGCCGTTGCCGGGGACTCTTTGAGTCTTCGATAGCTTCGAGCCTAGGGTTTTACTAGGATTTTTCTTTTTCTTTTCGTTTTTGTTTTTATTTTTTTATTTTTGCTGATTTATTTTTCTGTTTTCTCTGATTTTGCATTGCATCGATCGACGCCCTTCTTGCATCGATCGACACACTTCGCTGAATCACCAAGAACACTAAGAGATCATCAGGACGATGTGTCGGAATGATATTTTCAGCTCAGGGATTGACAGTTCACAGATAGCTGGGTTGAAGAACCAAGTTGACTCTCTGCATAGTCTTCTACTTGGAAAGTATGCACAAGAAGCTAACCATTGCGTTGAAGGAACTGGATTCTATAGTCACGGATCTGCTTTTCAGAAACCCTTTACAAGGAGTTGTAGTGTTTCTTCTTACCAAGTACCGCCTGCACCTACAGCTCATGAGAGCAGAATGGAAATCATGATGGAGCAGTACCTTGAGAGACAACAATAGATTGATAGGTCCTTCAACTCAAAGATGGATGCTTTGTATGAAGACTTGAATGAGAAGTTTGAATCTTTGAGCACGCATATGGAGGAGCTGGATATCAAAATTGAACGAAGAGATGTAGCAATAGAGAGGCAGAATGAAGCTAAGAGAGCTGAACGGAAGCTGCACATCAATGCTGTGAACATAAGGGATGAGATTGAGTTGCTAGGTGAAGAAGAGAGCATAATCTCGGATTTTCTGGATGAATATTGTCTGCCTGATACATGCACCGATCGACACCCCCTCAGTGACGATCGACACGCCATTCTGACGGCAATTTCGAGTTCTTTCGAGAAACAGAATCGCCTTGCATCGATCAACACACATCATGCAACGATCGACACAGAACGCAGACATGACCAGAAAACTGCAACAGTACCAGAACGAGTCTACAAGCCCCCAGTCCATATCCTAAGGTTCCTAAACCCTCCAAACAAGAGCTAGAAGTGGCTAACTGCATAAAAGTGATGGATAAGAAGGTGAATAAAACACCACCAGTTTAAACTTCGCGAGTTCATGCAAAGAAGATGATCTCCACTGATGGTCATCTAAAAGAAGAAGTTCAGATTGGTGGAACTACAGTATCTGATAGTGAAAAGAAGAAGATGGCGGTTCCTCTTGAACCTGCTCTAACATCTTCAGTACCTGCAACTGTTCATAAGCAGAAAGCTCCAGACATCAGATATACATCAAAGGTAAGGTACAAATCACCTAAGCTTAATCCTTCTGATCACATTGTTTTGAATGCAGGAAAACAAAGAATCCCGCCGAAGCTACACTCCCACCCCGACCCTTATCGTTCGTTCCTTGGAAGATCTCATGATCTGAATGCTTATACGCAACCTTGGATGAGGAGACATTCACAGAGACACTCAAAGTCTCTGTTGAAACCTCCATGAGTTCGATCTCTTTCTGATAGGTCAAGCTATTGACCTTAAACAAGCGCTGGGTGGGAGGCAACCCACCATTAGGTACTGGTGTTTTTCTTTTTAATTTTTGGTGTTTTTGTTAGGATTTTACGTTTGTTTTTGTTTCTGGTGAGTTTCTGGTTGCAGGTCTCGGACAGATTCGCAGTGCGTCGATCGACGCACTTCTGTGTTGATCGTCACAACACGATCGTAATCGCATTGCAGCGATCGTTGCAGTTATGAGCAACGATCGACCATACACGAAAATCGCCAAGTAACGGTCGATGCACTTAGTACAACGATCGATGCTTCAGCGACAGAGAGGTAAACCCGACAGAACTCAACAGAACTTTAACAATTTTTCTTTCTTTTTACCGATCCTTCGCTTGACACTACTGGGGGCAGTGTGTCTTAAGTGTGGGGGAGGTGCTACTGACGTTTATCTTTCTGTTTTCTTAAGAGTCAATCCATTTTTCAAAAAAAAATTTTGTTTTATTGAGTCAAAATTGTTTAAGTAAGAAACTATGATTTTCTGAGAAGATTTACAAGACTTGCAGGAACTTAAGTAACCATTGGGATGAAGTTGCAGGATCTATCTCTGACTATTAGAAAACCCCATCACAGATCAACCTACTGGGAACACCCACATCACTTCAGGTATCAGAGGATCCTTTTACTGACTTCAATTTAATACTGACTTAGATTTCTCACCTAAGGGCTTGGTATACTCTGTGTCGGATTCCCTTGTTAGTTCTGACACAGCCTGTCAACCTATCCTATTTAGTTCCCTTCTCCCCTTCTATAAAGTAAAAAAAAAAAAAAGATAATAAACTGAGGATGAGTTAGTAACTCCGAAGTGGTCATGGGAATGGTAGCAAACACTAATTTCTCTCATGTGATCCATGGAATGTGTCCAAAGTACACCCCATAACGGGAAGAACACTGATAAAAAAAAAAAATGATACCCAATGGGGAAAAATCAGTTGTTAAAGAAGGGAAAGAGAAGAAAGGGACAAGAGAAAGATAGTATGGTGGTCTAGAGCTGATAAGGTAAGAATCCATGTGCCCTTTGATCGATACTCCTTAGGTGAGACCGCACTTAAATACTTGCAGAAGTCAGTAGGGATAATTTGAATGCTTGAATGTGATTGTGGAGTTTACCTAGGACAGTTGCTAAGTGTGGGGGAAGTACATGTTGGTCTTGATATCCTGTAATTGATTCTTTCAGTGGTTTACTAAGGGGAATCTGAGTATTGTAGCTTCTAGGATGAAATGAGTTTCTGAAGAGTTTTCAAACCTCTTCACCAAGCTTTAGTTCTGTGTTTTGCTTAAGGGCAAGCAAAGGCTAAGTGTGGGGAAGTTGATATATCATGGTTTTTACCGGTTTTATGCCATGATATAGTTGTGTTTTTAGTGTCTTTTGTGTTCTTTTAGAGTCTTTTACAGGTATAATCAGGTTTGGAGCTAAATTGGAGATAATGGAGCATTTTGGAGATTTTTGGAGTGATTGGCCGAGAGATAGAGTTCACTGTCCAAAACAGAGAAAGGTGTCGATCGTTGCACACCTGCAACGGTCGATGCACCAGCGAGATGGGCCAAAACTCGGCGGTTTAGAAGAATCAAGATATTGCACTTTGATCCAGAAGTTCTTGATATTTACGAAGAAGCCCCTGGCCGAGATTAGACCTATATTATTGAGTTTTTAGATACGCTTTACATTACACTTTCATAATTAAGAGCAGAGGATTTTTAGAGCTTTTGGGGCTGATCTGAACCTGTTACATCATCTGTATTTGGAGAAGATTTCGAACCCCTTTTTACTCTTATTCTTTTATGCAATTTATTCATCATATGATTATGTTTTCATCAATCATGTCTGAGTAGATTCCTTGTTAGGTTTAGGGTTTCTCACATAGGATTTCATGACTTGTTAGACTTGTTCAAATTCAGTTAAGGATTCATAACTATATCTGTTCTTCAATTTAATTGTGCTTAAAGCTAGTTCTAACCTGATCAATTAGAATCTAGATCTTAGGTTGCTAAATACGTCACGGAAGTGGGGTTTAGGAATCTGAACTAATTAAATTGGGCAATTAAACTTTGCGCAAACGGAAGTTTGGTTTAGGATAATTGTGAACATATCAAACTTGGAATTAAAGCTGGTTTAATCTGTTAGTTCTCGCAAACGAAAGTTTGGTTTGCTGCACTTAGACTTAGAGAATTATCGCAAAGGAATTTGGTTAATTCTATATCTGTGTTTTGAGTTCTAGAACTGTGCTTAATTAGATCCTTGCTGAATGAACTGTCTGCTTGTCTGATTTCCTGAGAACGCCCTAGACCTAGCGATCTTAATAACTTGCTTTCACAACCAACAATCTTTGCTATCTGCTTACTTTCTTGCATTGCTTTTAATTCAATTACATTGCTTTCTTCCTAGTTAAATTCCTGTTATTGAGCTATTGAACACCGGAGTCTCTGTGGATTTCGATACCCTATATACTACATTGATGCTGTGCACTTGCAGTTTAGTATAGGGATTAAAACTCTGACCCTATCAAAGGTCAAGACATCTAGCTCAGCCCATCATCAGCACGCCACTAAGGAGAGTCATCCCCAAAATATGACACAAGAAGAAGATACTGAAAAGGAGCTAACCATATGTAGCATCACAACTAGCTCAGCGGCTAACATCACGACTAGCTCAGCAGACTTGCCATATATGGAAGCATTCACATTTGGAAGGTCAATTCAGCACCAAACCTTTACCTATCAAAGTTACAGTGTTTTGAGGTCCTTTCCATCAAGTCCAGACGTCCTCAGCTGCACAAGACCACACAAGATTCTCCATAACTTCAAGAAGTCATACTTACCATTTTTGGAGAAGAAAGAGATTAAACACCAACGACTCCTTTCCAAGAATAAAAGCTGCGACTTCTATGCCAATAAAGATGTTCCAGAGATCTTCACTTATCCCTTAAAACCATCCAGATACAAAGGAACAATCAAGAGCATGGATCCTTACCAAACTCGGCCTAACGGCTAGTTTCCTCTAAAATAGCGATTTCTTGTTCAAGGTCAATATGACCGTTAGTCTTAAGTCCTATAAAGTCTCATTGTATTGTTCATTTGTAAATCACCTTTCAATCAATTAATCAAAGTATTATTCAGTTCTTTCAAAGAGTTTCTTTGTTAAGAGTTTATTCCTTCTCTTGAATAAGTGTGTGATTCACCTATTCTCTAGAAAACCTTGGATTAGTATTGCTTGTGTGATTCAAGTAGAACTGATTCAACCACAGATTGAGAGAGTCAATCAGTCCATCGAACAAGTGAGTTGTTCATCATCATCATTCCTCTTTCCATTTAATCATCATCGAACAAGTGAGTCCGCGCTCTGATACCAGATGATGCAAGATGGAAGCGCGGGTGATGTAGAACAGGGACTGAAGTCGCTCTCTTCTAGATCGTGGGAGATGATGTGGTGAGATGGATCCAACCGTGGGTCTCTAGACTCCTTAGGAAGGACGTTGAGATGATTAAATGGAAAGAGGAATGATGATGATGAACAACTCGCTTGTTCGATGGGCTGATTGACTCTCTCAATCTGTGGTTGAATCAGTTCTGCTTGAATCACACAAGCAATACTAATCCAAAGTTTTCTAGAGAATAGGTGAATCACACACTTATTCAAGAGAAGGAATAAACTCTTAACAAAGAAACTCTTTGAAAGAACTGAATAATACTTTGATTAATTGATTGAAAGGTGATTTACAAATGAACAATACAATGAGACTTTATAGGACTTAAGACTAACGGTCATATTGACCTTGAACAAGAAATCGCTATTTTAGAGGAAACTAGCCGTTAGGCCGAGTTTGGTAAGGATCCATGCTCTTGATTGTTCCTTTGTATCTGGATGGTTTTAAGGGATAAGTGAAGATCTCTGGAACATCTTTATTGGCATAGAAGTCGCAGCTTTTATTCTTGGAAAGGAGTCGTTGGTGTTTAATCTCTTTCTTCTCCAAAAATGGTAAGTATGACTTCTTGAAGTTATGGAGAATCTTGTGTGGTCTTGTGCAGCTGAGGACGTCTGGACTTGATGGAAAGGACCTCAAAACACTGTAGCTTTGATAGGTAAAGGTTTGGTGCTGAATTGACCTTCCAAATGTGAATGCTTCCATATATGGCAAGTCTGCTGAGCTAGTCGTGATGTTAGCCGCTGAGCTAGTTGTGATGCTACATATGGTTAGCTCCTTTTCAGTATCTTCTTCTTGTGTCATATTTTGGGGATGACTCTCCTTAGTGGCGTGCTGATGATGGGCTGAGCTAGATGTCTTGACCTTGATCTCCACTTGAGCTAAGATAAGCTCATATTCCTTGTTAGATCTTCTCGGCTCCATAATCTCTTCTCCATGTGTTATGATTCCTCCTGGGTCATATGTCTTCTTAGGATTGATTGTTGGATGTATAATCAATCCTATGCCTTGTTTTAGATCAGAAATCGTTGTGGCCTTGACTTCTCTTGGTCTCCTTGCGCTGCTTGACGAAGTGGTTGAGTCAGTCATTGAGTTAGTCAGCGTCTGGTCTAGTTTGGTTCTGATGACCTCATCACCTTTAATGTGTTATCCCATTTTTACCTTTAATGAAATTGAATAAAATATTAGTTTAGTTAAAACAATAATATAAAATGATAAAAAGAAAACCAAATAAAACGAAATTATCTTTTTTGCAGTGGACCCCACCTCCAACATTTTTTTGGTGTATTTCCGGCAGATTTCCGGTGCACTTTCGACGGATATCCGGTGCTTGCAACGCATCTCCGGTACCTCAAAAAATTCACAGATACAGGACAACTAGTACAACTAGTATTCCAATTATAAACTTTTTCATCAGCTAAAAACGTTGGGTTTGTAACTATTCCTATATGTTATCATCTATCTTTTTATTAACAACTGAAGTTATATAATGATGTGAAATATGCATCAACTCCATTTGACCACAATTCTTTCAAGTCCTCGATAAGAGGTCGCAGGAAAATATCGAGACTGGCTCTCGGATGATTTGGCCCAGAATTCAGTATTGTAAGGAACATGTACTCTTCTTTCATGAACATACCAGGGGGTAAATTATAAGGAGTCAATATCAACGGCCATAACAAATGATTACGAGTCATTCCAAATGAATTGAACTCAACGGTGCATAATCCAAGATAGACGTTACGAGGTTCTTCTGCAAATCGGGGATGTTGATCTTGGAAATTTCTCCACTCCGCAGCATCAGAGGGATGAGACATTTCCCTCTCTTTTGCTTGGTGCTCAGCATGCCATCTCATTGCCGCTGCAGTCTTCTCGCTCTGGTACATTCTCTTCAATCTGTCGGCAATAGATAGATACCACATACGACTATATGGTATTCTGGTTCATGAACGTCGTCCTGTGTTAGGCTTGTATCTTGGTGCTCAACAAAATTGACATTCCTCCCACTTCTCATCCTCTTTCCAGAAGATCATACAATTGTTTATACAAACATCAATTCTATGAGATGGGAGGCCTAAATTGCCCATCAATTTCTCTGTCTCGTAATGTGAACCGGTTGCCTGATTTCCATCTGGTAAAACCTCTTTACCCAAGGAGGCCCACGAATCTACACACTTTTCGCTCATGTTCTAATCTACCTTATTATGCATAAACCGAGCAGCTAAGGATAACTTCGTGTGACCTTCACGACAACCAGCATATAATGGTTCTTTCCCAGCTTCTAACAAGTCGTAAAACTTTTGTGGATGGTTACGTACGGGTTCTTGATCATTCAGATAACTATCATCTTGATAATAGTTATAATCACCTTGATGATGATTGTTGCCTTGGAATGCATCATTCACCATATCCACAAAACTATCTTCTACTACATTACCCATTTCTTCTTCATTCCCACCTATATGGGTTGTATTAACATACCTCGTTCCTAAATCCATTTCGATATCTTCTCCATGCTTATACCAAACATAATAATCCGGCATAAATCCTTTACTAAACAAATGAAACAAAACTTTTCTCTCTGGCAAACATCTGTCGTTTCTGCAACGATTACAGGGGCAAAAAAACATATCATTATTGCTCTGAGCGAAAGGCTGATTATTTGCAAATTGTATGAATTGATCCACACCCGCTTCAAATTCTTCCGAGAAATTTTCCGTCTCTTCATCGATCCGCTTATACATCCACTCCCTATAATTGTAATTCCCAGACATTTTTTTGAAAAAACCCTTATTTCCTCTCCAATTTTTTTTTTCTTTTTCGAAACTGATGTTATGTGCTCGGCTTAGGGAACAAAATGTGGAGTTTCATATATATAGTTTAAATGGCGACTGAATAGCGACTGAATGGTGAGTGAATGGTGACTGAATAGCGTCTGCATAGTTTTGGTCGGTAAAATTACGTACAAAACAGGTACACCTAAATCCAATTATTTAAAACGTGCTTTTTCTTCACCGACATACCTCTCAGTCGCATAACAGTCGCTGATGTGCGACTACCATTTAGCGACTGATGTGCGACTAATATCTTTGGGTCACTAAATAATCGCAGAGTAGTCGCAGTTTAGTCGCTAAATTTAGCGACTACGATATCAGTCGCTAAATCCAGTCGCTAATTTCCTGTTTTCTGGTAGTGATACGCCTAAAATTTTAAGCGGGAAAATTTTAGATATTCCCTCCAATCGATGAAAAATGGTAAAATACATGATTTTACATAATTTTTTCTATAAAAACGTTCCAAATGATATTTAATACTGGAAAATTATGGGGACAACTAAAACATTAAAATTTATAACAACGTTCAACTTCAATTACATAAAAATCGAAAAGTATAACTATGAAATTGAAATGATAAATGTATATTTGTGGACAACTGTATTTAAACCCAAAATTTTATTATATATCGGCACTATTTTTAAAAAAAATTAATAAAAATTGGATGTTTTTTAGTGTTTCTAAATTTTTATCCCAAAAGACATTTTGATTTGAATTGAAATAGATCTCTTCTCCCCAATTTACTTTATATGTAATATATCTTGAATCAATTAACAATAGACTATGATAGAGCAGTGGCTGTAGTGTTTTTATTTCACTTAGCCACCCGAGTTCGAGTCCCCTTAGAGTCACTTTATTGTGATTTTTTCCCTTTGTATTCATTAAGGATAAAATCGTAATTTTCTAATATCTTAAGAGTTGGGCGGATTATCCGATTGAGTTGGATCAGATCACTTAATTGGGTGGATACTAGTGGTTGGTTTCGTAATAAAATGAATCTCTTCAGGGCTAACTTATAATTGTCCACTTTTTAGCATTAAAAATAAATGTAAAATAAATCTTTTTTTAACAGGGATATATGAGATCGTTTTTTCCCAATTAATGGCATATGAGACGTTTCCTCATTGAATCAATAGCTCAAATGCCCTTACTTGAAAGAGCATAAATCTACCATGCCCCCCAATAATCTAGATACCCTCATTAATGTGTTTTTCCTTTTTTACCCTTAATGAACTTGAATAAAATATTAATTTAATTAAAACAATAATATAAAAGATAAAAACAAACCAAATAAAAAGAAATAATTCTTTTTGCAGTGGGTCCCACTTCCAACATTTCTCCGACGTATTTCCGGTGGATTTCCGGTGCACCTTCGACGGATCTCCGACGCTTGCAACGCATCTCCGGTACCTAAAAAAAATCACAGATACAGGACAACTGGTACAACTAATATAACTGAAACCAATTATAAATCTTTTCATCAATTAAAAACGTTGGGTTTGTATTTGTTTATATTGAAGGATCTTATGGTGTTAATCCTGATTCAATTCATCAGATTAATAGATCCTAAACATGCCAGATCTAGGTTCTCTTGCTAGAAACATAATAGATCTCACCTGTTACCTTTTTATGCAGCGGAATATGAAGAACAGGTCAGAGATCAGCAGAGCCACCAAGTGATAACTCCTCCAGAGGTTCACACACGCACACCAAGCAGGAAGAGGCTGCTAGACCGAGCTGAGGAGGCCGCAGGAGAGAGAGAGAGTGGCGCAGGGGATTAGGGTTAGAAGGAGACTCAGACTTAAGTTTTATTTATAAAACTTGTCTAGTTCCTTTTGGGCTTTTGGCCCAAATACCAATCTGATTAAATCCCTTGGATTTAATCAGACCCATTAATCTCTCTCTAAGTACGACAAATGCCTGGCACTTTTACCGTACTTCTGCTAAGCCGTTCCTACACATTTTCCTGTTAGCTTAGGCGTGTGACCCATATGGGATCATATAATAAAGGCAATAAGTCCAAGACTTATAGATCATGAGCGGACTCTAGCAAGCCATCATGACCCCCAGTATTATATGACTTATGTCTGATCATTGACATACTCTTACTTTCTAGAGACAGTACCGAGATTACTGGACACAATTCCAACAATCTCCCACTTGTACTGGAATCTCTGTATTCATAATCCTTTTGTCACAATATCTCGATTAGTCATAAGGCAAGATGAGTGTCATCCTTATAAAGCCTAATCTTGTTCATCGGACTCTGATTTGATACTGACAATCCAAACGACTCGGGACAGTCCGTTTGAGCATGGCCATGAATTTTCCAATATTCAAATCTCCGATTGGCCTGGAGATATTCACTCCATTTATATTGAAGGGACAAATCCCGTCTTGTTCCATCACTGTAAACTACTCATTTCATAATGTACCCAAACAAGGTCCTTATAACTATCGCAGAACGACAGCGTTAGACAATGATCAAAGTGCATCAGTCCATGTGCAGTCACATGCATGCGAACTCAGGTCTAAGGACTATACTCTATAGTCGTAGTGAGAATCTCTTATGACACAGATATAAATATCCTGAAGAGTTCTCTTAAGCGGGTCATGTCCGGTCGTATGTTCCCAACATACACCTATGTACTGACTTTGATGCCGCGCATCTATGACACACTGAGACTTTGTCATAAGTCACATACCAATCTAGTCTCACACGGTTGTTGGTGTTCCAATTTCAACAACCTTCGACTAGGGACATTGTGATATAAGCCATCTATCAAATATAGGGTCTCATGATCAAGCTAAATGACTTTGATAACTCAAGATCAAGTCACTTACTTCGATGACCTATAAAATGGTTCATATCACCTTGGAACGATTATTTCATCACAGTTAAAATAATCTTGAAATAATAATTTCAATAAACATCATAAAATGTTTTACAAGAACATATCAATAACTAAATAAAGCCCTTCATTAACTCCCACTGAAATTGAGACTACATCTTAATTTCACTTATCCTACAGCAACAGTCCGCGACTCGTGCTTAGGCCTAAGGAGTGGCTTCGTTAATAGATTAGCAACGTTCTCATTCGTTGAAACTTGCTGATCTACTTAACATCTCTGTCATTTATCTCACGGAATAGGTTATACCTATCCTCAAAGTGTTTGGACCTCTGATGTGCAGCTAGTCTCATCTATGCTGGGAATCACATCGAGTTCAGTGATGAACTCTTCTTTCCAAACAACCTCTTTCGCCGCTATCCAAACTGCGAAATGTTCAGCTTAAGTCATGGAGTCAGCAACAGTGCCTTGCACCGCCAGACAGACACAAGATATAACCGGACTGTGACCGGAAATCATCTTTGTCTGTTGGAAACTTGCCTTTCAGACTCTACTGACTTGTAGCACCTCACTTTCTCCGTAAATCAAGAACTTATCCTTAGTATTCCTCAAATACTTTAGGACATTCTTTACGGCAATCCAGTGATTCTTTGCTGGATTTGACTGGTCTTTACTTGTCTTGCTTAACTTTAAAGCAACATCAAACAAGTACGTTTCATGGCATGCATGATAGATCCAATTGCCGACGCATATGGAATCTTATCCATGCATTTAAGCTCAGCAGTTATCGTAGGACACTGTGTCTTGCTCAACGTAATGCCATGTGACATTGGCATAAAACCCTTCTTGGAATGCTGAAAACGTGTAGGACTTTGTCGGGATAAGAATCCTGACTTTGTCCTACCAGCTCTTTCGGATCTCTATCTTTAGATCCAAAATCCAAGAACATACGTGGCTTTACCCATGTCAATCATTAGAACCAACTCCCAAGCCAGTCCTTTACCGACTGCAGCATTGGGACGCTATATCCGAGAATCAGTATGTCATCGACATACATTATGAGAAATGCAATATTGCTCCCACTTATCTATTAGTAAACGCACAGTTCCATTTCGTTCCTGTTCAAGTCAAAACCTTGACTACTTCAACAGAACGAAGATTCCAACTCCGATGTGTTTGCTTCCATCCATGAATGGATCAATAAAGCTAACTTACACATAGTGTAATTTTTCGGAGTCCGGGCTCACTTTCGCTTCTTTGAATTTCGCAGATTCGTCGCTTTCAATGATCATCAGATCATGCGAACTTTCAATGATCATCAGGTTCAACTAATGACGAGAAATCACTCTCGGATTAGTGACTGATTCTTTCATATCTGCGATCTTCAGGCTCTACAGGTGTAGATTCTACAGAAATCTGTAAATCCATCCGTTGCTCTCCCTCAACAGGTTGAGCAACCTCCTGTATTTCTCGAATTTCTTCGAGTTATACTTTTACTCCCACTGTTCTTCTTGGAAAATAACTTCCCTACTTAGAAAACAGAATGGACGTAAAAGTAACAAGCCTTGGATTCCCTAGGACAACCAGTAAAGTATCACAACTATAAATACTCAGTAAAGACGAATTTGGATCGATTCCAATCCACATTTACGTGGTGTCTTTCAACTGATATTGGTGGAACTATTTCAGTGTAAACTTAGATATTTCTAGAGCGCTATTCTTAAAATATCATGGAAGATTCGTGTGACTCATCTTTAATCATTTCTGATAAGATCTGATTCTTTCTCATAGAAATACCTCTAGGTTTTCAGGAGAAATGAGCTGTGAAACGACTTCACACTCATTCAGATGATCACACCATCAATGACTTAAGTATTCTCACTCGAGATCTAATCCAGAGTCTCAATACTTCTGTCACTTAGATTCTATACCTCATTCAGGAACTCTTTCGACCATGTCAAAGAATTCCGACTTGTGTCTCATCAAATGAACACAGTCTCACTCACTGAAGTAATCAGTAGAGACAATGAAGTATAGGAAATTTTTCTCTGGCATTACTGCTCATTGGACCACATACATGAGTATGTTCAATCTCCAATAAGCCTTTGGGCCTTTCTCTAGCTCGGCTAAGATGGGCCCTTTGCCTTTTGGTCCAGTAAGCAGAATTCAAGTCTCATAAGATATCGTATCAAATGAGCCCAACAGTCCATAACTATGGGATTTCTGAATCCGACTTACTCTATGTGACCAAGACTTTTATGCCAAGAAAAATCAGGTTTAATTCATCAGATTTAAACCAATTCGGTATTTATGTTACATTTAGGCACTCTTTGGTTTAAGATATAAAACCCATTCCTTGAATAGGGTGCTACAATTAATATTTCATTAAGATCAAAAGAACAAAACTTGTCTTTTATCAAAATGAAAAACATTCAAATTCTTACAAGAAAATGAAAGACAACTCTGCTTAAAGCAGGTACATTGTAGCAATTACTTAATACAAAACCAAGCCTCGAAGGCTTCTACAAGTGAAAACCCTACGACTGAGGCAGCGTCCATAGCTCCTTCCAGACATGTAGATCCACTTGTCCTTCCTTCAACATTCTACTGTTGCTTAGGCTCTGCATATTACTACAAATATCAGTGCCACAACCAGTATCCAATACCTTTAAGGTAGAACTTGAAGTAATAACATGAATACCTGAGGAAGTAGTCTCATACATCAACTTCAACTCCTCATCATCTTCCATGAATTTAATGCAATTTCTCTTCCAATGCCCAGTCTCTTTACAGTAGCAGCACTTACCAACGTAAGAGGTATCTGACTCGGGCTCAGAAGACACACGCTTGCCATGATTCAAAATCTGGACAACTTTGTCTTTACCCTTGTCAGCATTAGGTTTAGTAAACCTACCCTTCTCATTCATGAGATTGTACAGGGTACTCTTCACGTTTGGCTCAACTGTCTTGAGCATATCATGCAGTTCAGTCAGCGTCTTCGTTAAGCCTTTCTTGATATAGTTCCTTCTGAACTTATCATAGCTTGACGGCAGTGACTGCAGAATGATCTCAGTTGCCAATTCTTGGCTAACTGGATAATCCAGTTTCCTCAGGTTATCAATGTAACCCATCATTTTACTGACATGAGGACTCACTGGATGATCATTTGGTAGCTTGCAGCTAGTGAGAGACTTAACCAACCGGTATCTCTCCACTCTTATCTGCTCCTGAAATTTCAATTTCAGGCTGCTGATCATCTCTATTGGCGACTCCATGTTCTCATATTGCTTCCGCAAGTCTGAGTCCATGGTAGCCAATATCAGACCACGCACATCTACCGCATCATTATAATGCTTATTCCAAGCATCATATACTGCATGAGAAGAATTGGACCCGATCCTCACGGGGAGAGCTCTCTCAAGAACATAGTCCTTTCTCTCCTGCCTGAGGACTAGCCTCAGGTTCCGCGACCAAGTCAAGAAATTTGATCCGTTCAGCTTGTCCATCTCAAGGACAGACCGGATCGAGAAAGTGTTTTGATTGTTTGTGCTAGTCATAACTGAAAATTAAGATAAAAGAATTTTAGTTAATATGTTCAATATGATTAATCTTGTATTATACTTAATATGATTAATCACGCATTATATTCAATAACATCAGTTACCCTCAATAGAATATAATGATTCCAAGATCCACATATAACTAAGATTAAAGTGGGCCACTGGCCGTCACCCAACCTTAGCTTATATCGGTAAGCCCTATATCGGCTAATTATATCCGTGATATAACTCTTGGTTGTGAATCTGGGCCCGAGGCCCAATCCACTCTGATGTCTCAAGGCCCGGGACTCCCGATGGCCCAGTCAAGAAAACCAGACTATACAATCATGTAATCATTAATGTTTGGGACTCCCAATGACATTTATGAATCACAAACCGTCTTATCCACGCAAAAGTAGACACCCTCACACTGTAAGGCCATGAAGACAATTGAATGGGCTTCGACAGCTGACATAGACTGGACAAGACATCCAACGCTTGATATTATTTGAGGTTTGTAGGTTTATTAAAAATTCATCCCAAAATAGAAGATTACTATTTTGGGAAACTTTCCTTTTTTTTGGAAACTTACTAATTTTGGAAACTTTCTAAAATTGGAAACTTTCTAAAACCGGAAACTTTCTAACTTTAGAAATTTCTTAAAATCCAAAACATGAAAATCTAGAAACTTCTATTTTAAGAAACTTTCTAATTTCAAAATTTCGGAAACTTTAATTTAAAATCGATTTATAATTATATAAAATAAATTTTAAATTAATTCTGAAGAAAAGACTCAAATAATTGGCCCAATTGTTTTAACTTCTTGGCCCGAGGCCCAAGAATTGGTTCATGTCCAAGACATAACCCAATTGCCCAATTAAATGACATAACCGGTCTGGTTCATTAAAATTGGTCTTAACCAAAATTAATTACTACGATGACCACAATTGTCAACCGGTTATTTACTAAACCGGATTTTCTCAATTTATTTGGTCCAACCAAATCAAATTAGAAAATCCTGGTTTAGGCACAAAATCCAATATATCGACTTTGGATTTCTTATCCCGGTTTAACCAGAACTTAATAAATTTATTAAGTCTGTTTATTAAACCAAGACGATTAAAATTAATCAAGTTTTTAAACCGAGCCATTAACCGAACCGAAACGATTTGATCACGTGAACCGACCATGACCTAGCCGTGATCTTCACGCGATCCCGTTAGCCTCGAACCCTAGCACGCGTTCGATCCATGATCGAGACGGCTGCGGACGGGACGATCGTTCGGGACGGGACGCGCGATCGTCAAGCTCGGGTCGTGGCTTCACGCGATCGCCGAGCGATCGGGACAGCCGGGCCGTATGCGGGACGAGACGCGATCCATCGGGACGTGACGAGGCATGCGATCGGGACGATCCAGTCGGCTCTCGGTCACGATATTGGCGCGGGACGGTTGCTGGCTGAGACGCGATCGGGACGGATCACGCTCGCGATCGGGACGGCCAAGTGCCTCACGCGATCGGTCCAGCTTGTGATCGGTTCGACCACGCGACGCGATCCAACGATCGGTCCGTGCGTCTCACGATCCGGATGTGCGGTTCAAACCACAATCCGACGCAACCAATTCATATAGCTTGGTTTGCGATTTTCATTAGTTTGTTTAGGTTTCAATTCTTGTTTCTTAAGTGTTTTGCTCTTATCAGTAGATTGATTCAAAAACACCTCTTTAAACAATCCTAAACATGATTCTAAACAAGAAAAACCACAGAACCAATAGCTCTGATACCACTGAAGGATCTTATGGTGTTAATCCTGATTCAATTCATCAGATTAATAGATCCTAAACATGCCAGATCTAGGTTCTCTTGCTAGAAACATAATAGATCTCACCTGTTACCTTTTTATGCAGCGGAATATGAAGAACAGGTCAGAGATCAGCAGAGCCACCAAGTGATAACTCCTCCAGAGGTTCACACACGCACACCAAGCAGGAAGAGGCTGCTAGACCGAGCTGAGGAGGCCGCAGGAGAGAGAGAGAGTGGCGCAGGGGATTAGGGTTAGAAGGAGACTCAGACTTAAGTTTTATTTATAAAACTTGTCTAGTTCCTTTTGGGCTTTTGGCCCAAATACCAATCTGATTAAATCCCTTGGATTTAATCAGACCCATTAATCTCTCTCTAAGTACGACAAATGCCTGGCACTTTTACCGTACTTCTGCTAAGCCGTTCCTACACATTTTCCTGTTAGCTTAGGCGTGTGACCCATATGGGATCATATAATAAAGGCAATAAGTCCAAGACTTATAGATCATGAGCGGACTCTAGCAAGCCATCATGACCCCCAGTATTATATGACTTATGTCTGATCATTGACATACTCTTACTTTCTAGAGACAGTACCGAGATTACTGGACACAATTCCAACATATATATGTTATCATCTATCTTTTTGTTAACAAGAGAAGTTATATAATGACGTGAAATATGTTAGAGGCCAATACAAAATTGTTAAAATAACCAAACCATCCTAAAAACATTCAAACGGTTTTAAAATATCAAACGGTTTGAAGGAGACCAAATAATCCTACAAAACCATACTAAAACATCAAATAGCAAACAAAGATTTGTATACCATCTTCTAATTCATTATTATTTAGTTAATTTAGGTTCTTTAAAATTCATTACTACTAATTCTTAGTTACAACAAAAATAGAAATATTTATAAAATTTATATAAAATATAAAAATTATAGTTTCACCTTAAGAACTATAAACATATCTTAAAATCATTAACAATAATTGTAAAATTGAAAAACATGAATTTTTAAAAAAATTAGATGAAAAATTCTTCATTCACATAAAACACACCTTATGAACTATGTAACATTTATCTTATGTTTAGCCTATCATGATAGAAAATAAGCAAAATATATAATTTCGCACTAGTTTTTCTATGAAAACTTTTGAAATGATATTTAATATTCAAAAATTATAAGGACAACTAAAAAATCAAAATTTATATTAAGATCGCAAGTACAACTATGAAGCGGAACGGACAACTATACATTTGGAGACAACTATGTCTAATATGCCTAAATTTTAAGCGGGAAAAAATCAAATTTTCCCTCCAATTGATGGAGAAGAGGAAAAATACATGATTTTACACTATTTTTTCTGTGAAAACCTTCCAAATGATATTTAATACGCGACAATTATGGGGACAACTAAAAAATCACAATTTATATAAATGTACAACTTCAATTATGCGAAAATCGCAAAAGTACAACTATGAAGCGGAACAGACAATTGTACATTTGGAAACAACTATGTTTAATATGGCTAAAATTTTAAGCGGGAAAAATTTAGATTTTCCCTCCAATTTTTCCAAAAAAATCAGATTTTCCCTCCAATTCATGGAGAAGAGGAAAAAGACACGATTTTACACTATTTTTTTTTTTATAAAAACCTTCTAAATGATATTTAATACTCGAAAATTATGAGGAAAACTAAAAAATCACAATTTATATCAAGGTACAACTTTAATTATAAAAAAATCGCAAAAGTAAAACTATTAATTTTCTTCCCATTCCACACCCCACATTTCAGTTTATATATAATATAGTTTCAGAAATATTCAATATAATAAGTTAGTCTAGTGGTGTTGTTGATTCTAAATTTATTAAAGAACCCGAGTTCGAGGCTTAGATCTGTTTCAAAATCTGAGTTTTTCACGAATTTTAATCCACCCCTTGTTACACTTCATATACAACATATATTAATTATAACATCAGTAAATCATTGCAGTCTAGTGGTCGTTGTACTTCTAGGATATCTTTTGCCACTTGGGTCCGAACCACATAGTTGTTTATCTTAACACCGAATTTTCGTGGTTTTTTCTTTGTCTTTACTCAAAGGGTAAAATAGTCATTTCCAGTTATATCTGGATTGGGTCGAATTATTCATAAAGGTTGGACCTGGGTGGATACTAATGGTTGGGTTAGTAATAAAATTAATATGTGAAGGTCTAATATGTAGTTGTCCTCATTTTGACATTAAAAATAAATCATAAATAAATTAATTATTATAACAGGGTCATATGAGATCATTTTTGGGAGATAAGGGCATATGAGACGTAGCCAAAATCCATCATACGGATGGAGATCAATATAAGCAGGAAAATAATTGCTTATGAAAGGATTAAGAAGACAAATAGGGGATGGGCAGACGACAAATATCTGGGAGGATCAATGGTTGCCTACATTACCTCCAAGAAAATTCCAAGGTAGTCAGAGTGGAGATATCTCCTCAGTTAGTGATTTATGGGACCATGGAACAAGACAATGGAATCAGGAACTATTAGTGCAGCATTTTCCACCGGAAGAAGTAAATCTCATTTTACAGATTCATCTATCTTACCATGTTTTCACTGATGAATGGATATGGCCCTATAATAAGGATGTTGAATACCCTGTTAAATCAGGTTACTAGGTGGCTACTCATTCAGAAGTTCTAAATCAAAATGCTTATGTTGCAGGGTCAGTTGATTTAAAGAAAGACAATTGGAAACTCAGTATACTTCCGAAGATTCAACACTTTCTATGGAGGGCTATTTCTGGTGCAATACCATCAAATGACAGAATCAGAGCTAAATCAGTAAACATCGATCCAATTTGTCAGCGTTGTCATCTACATGAGGAGACAATAAATCATATTGTTTTCGAATGTCAATATGCAGTTGTGGTTTGGAGGAGTGCTGGTTTTCTTATGTTTAATGGGATGCAGGGATCATTGGAGGAACACATCACAAGGTTAGTGGTTCATAGTAAAGATATGAATTATGGTTTCTTTCAAAGAATCTTACCCTTTTGGGTATGTTGGTCCTTGTGGAAATCAAGGAATGATTTAATCTTCAATAAAAAAATAGTACAACCTCAGGAAGTATCTGCTAAGGCAATCATTAGGGTACAAGAATGGATTGATTGCTCATATTCAGAACCGGTGACTATGACAAACAGTCGACAAACAACATGGGAGCCACCTCCTTGTAATTGGCTGAAGTGTAATTTTGATACAAGATTTGTTGCAGAAACTGGTGACGCAACTATTGGATGTATTATTAGGGATGATAAGGGGGATCATTTGATACCTGGCTACACCAAAATACCACCTCTGGGGTCCTTTCTACAAGCAGAAGCAAGCACATTTCTTTATGTACTCCAGTTGGTATGGTCAAGAGGATTACGTCATGTCTGGTTTGAAGGAGATAATCAGGAGCTAATCTCACTGTTCAATAAAGGTCAGAGAAACACAGAAATTGGTACTTGGCTAACTGATATTCGATATTGGGCTATGAAACTACCAAATTGCTCGGTGGCACATGTTCACAGAGAGGAAAATCAAGTTGCTCATCATCTGGCACAATTTGCGAAAATACCAAGAAATGAATTTCTACTTAGTAATACTGTAATACCGTCGTTAAGAAATTATCTGTACTCACCATTTACGGTTTAATAAAGTTATAAGGTGTTAGAAGAAAAAAAGGGCATATGAGACGTTGCCTCATTTAAAACCCTAATTCGTCTATTCCTTGAACACACCTTTCTCTCCGCCTCTGTACTCTCTCTCTCTCTCTCTCTCGATTTACTCTCATGGAATAGCTCCTGAACATCTGGTAAGATCCATCGCTCGAACAGTACTATTGCCCTCTAAATCTCCTTGGTTAGTGATTTATGGGACCATGGAACAAGACAATGGAATCAGGAACTATTAGTGCAGCATTTTCCACCAGAAGAAGTAAATCTCATTTTACAGATTCATCTATCTTACCATGTTTTCACTGATGAATGGATATGGCCCTATAATAAGGATGCTGAATACTCTGTTAAATCAGGTTACTGGGTGGCTACTCATTCGGAAGTTCTAAATCAAAATGCTTATGTTGCAGGGTCGGTTGATTTAAAGAAAGACATTTGGAAACTCAGTATACTCCCGAAGATTCAACACTTTCTATGGAGGGCTATTTCTGGTGCAATACCATCAAATGACAGAATCAGAGCTAAATCAGTAAACATCGATCCAATTTGTCAGCGTTGTCATCTACATGAGGAGACAATAAATCATATTGTTTTCGAATGTCAATATGCAGTTGCGGTTTGGAGGAGTGCTGATTTTCTTATGTTTAATGGGATGCAGGGATCATTGGAGGAACACATCACAAGGTTAGTGGTTCATAGTAAAGATATGAATTATGGTTTCTTTCAAAGAATCTTACCCTTTTGGGTATGTTGGTCCTTGTGGAAATCAAGGAATGATTTAATCTTCAATAAAAAACAGTACAACCTCAGGAAGTATCTGCTAAGGCAAGCATTAGGGTACAAGAATGGATTGATTGCTCATATTCAGAACCGGTGACTATGACAAACAGTCGACAAACAACATGGGAGCCACCTCCTTCTAATTGGCTGAAGTGTAATTTTGATACATGATTTGTTGCAGAAACTGGTGACGCAACTATTGGATGGATTATTAGGGATGATAAGGGGGATCATTTGATACCTGGCTACACCAAAATACCACCTCTGGGGTCCTCTCTACAAGCATAAGCAAGCACATTTCTTTATGTACTCCAGTTGGTATGGTCAAGAGGATTACGTCATGTCTGGTTTGAAGGAGATAATCAGGAGTTAATCTCACTGTTCAATAAAGGTCAGATAAACACAGAAATTCGTACTTGGCTAACTGATATTCGATATTGGGCTATGAAACTACCAAATTGCTCGGTGGCACATGTTCACAGAGAGGGAAATCAAGCTGCTCATCATCTGGCACAACTTGCGAAAATACCAAGAAATGAATTTCTACTTAGTAATACTGTAATACCGTCTTTAAGAAATTATTTGTACTCACCATTTACGGTTTAATAAAGTTATAAGGTGTTAGAAGAAAAAAGGGCATATGAGACGGGGTTTTGGCTCTCTTACTCCTATGTTGCCAAAGAAAATCCACAATGCCCCTCATTAATCTACAATACCCCTCTCATTAAAAGGGGGTGGTTGTTTACTGTTGTGCCCTTAATGAATTGTTTTTTAAAATCAAGTAAATATTAAAATTAGGTAAATGGGTTGGGTCGGTATGGTTGACCCGAAATCGAAATTGAATTTCAAACCGAAACCGAAATCAAAATCGATTGGGCAAATTGAATTTCAAATCGAAACCGAAATTGAAATCGATTGGGCAAATTGTTTCAAATCGAAACTGAAACCAAAATTGAAATCTCAATTTCTCATTTGAGCTCTGTCGGATTCTCGTCGGATTCACCTCCTGAGCTTGGGAAACTTCGCTCTTCGCCGGATCTTCGCCGTGTACGTCTTCGCCGCGGCGTTTCAAATTGGAGAAAATTGCTCTAAACGATTTGATGCACATTCCCATTTTAAATAATGTTTCTGGGTAGTTGTTGAGAGATATGTTGACCCTAGTATAACTAAGTAAAACCAGGTAACACTAGGACGTGTTGTTTAACCAGTTCCATTGTCAAGAGAACTAGAACTGTCTCACGCAAAAATGGAAAGAAAACAGAGAGAGCATTCAACATAAACCAAGAGAGCAAAACATAAACAGAAAGAGTATTCAACATAACATAAACAGAAAGAGAGCATTCAACAGAGAGTGATACAAAAAAAAAACAGAACATGGTTGCAACTAAGAACATGAAAGTGTTTATCAGTTGACCAAAAAAACCGTAAAGTGTTCATCAAGCATTCTACAGAAAAACGCTACCTCCAGGATCCAGAAACACTTATCGCACAACTCATCACCCTTTGGCTCCACAAACTTAAACCCCCACGCCCACCAAGGATCGATTTTGGAACAGTTGCAGTGCGAGATCAAATGTGGCTCATTTTGGTTTCGTTTAACAATTATCCAATCAGGCAGCGCCCTTCCTCCCCACCCCTTTCCAGGCAGCATAGGCAGTTTGCTGCAAAGCTGAGTTACACGTTCTCGAGTAAGGTGATGATTACCGAACATACCTTCCTCCCAATCGTCCCTGAAGAGGTTGCTCATCATCCCGTAGATGTACTCGCTGACGAAGATTCCTTTATCTGCAGCCGCCTTGATTTGCTCGAGTCCTTCAACCCGCTTATTCTCGAAAAGAGGTTAGAGATGCCTTTAAGGCTGACGGCGGTTGGGTTCTCTTCGTCGTAGCACCTTCTGTGAAACTTCTTCCAGTCAAAACCTGGAGACCAAATAAAAGTGTTCATCTCCATTAGATTAATAGAGGCAAAGAACGAGGCTCCCGTAGTGATAGAATTAAGGCGAGTGCATGTGATTCTCGAGTGACGGAGATCCTGCATGTCTTCTTCGCCCACACGAACCATTATTTTCCTTATGATATCCTCCGGCAATCCGAGCAGATCGAACGGTGGCTGTTCCTTCCGCCTTCTCGTAACAGACCTAGTTTCGTAGCGCGGCTGGTTGGGACGATGCCACAGCCAGTACACATGTGGAAATGTGGAAATGATGAGGAGAGCAGTTGTTTGAGATTTAAAAGATCTTTTTTAGACCGGACGCGACTGTTTGATTTTCCCCATGCAGACCTATGTAACACTATATCGAGACTTAGATTTACTCTAAAGATTTTGTGTGTAATACTAGTATAACTATTTAATTATTAATAATAACTATTTAATGAATTGTATACTTAAATATAATGAATCATATACTTAAACATTAATAATAGAATTTGGGAGAACTATGTCCTTAAATTATATGTTTTAGAAAGAATAAGTTAATATAATTTTATTCAAAATGGGACTCTATGAATTATATTCACTCTCTATTTACCAAACTTTTCCTTGTGTTTTAAGAAACTCTTTCTAATTGAAAAGTGAAAGTTACTGAAAAATAATATTCAAACAAAAAAATGTGCGAGGCAATGAGATTCATATGGTATATCAATAAAACAAAATGTCATACTAGAAACAATAACTTTTATTTGGTGTAATACTAATTTAATTGTGAACCAAATATTTGAATATTTGGTATAACTAATAAATAGGCATTACTATGTGTGATATTTTAAAACTTTTAATTTTTTTTTTTAAAATAAAAAATTATCCAGGCGAGAAAACCAATTTTTTGGCGCCGAAATGAAATGATTCGAGTTCCTCTCTTCCTTCTCTCTCTCTCTCTCTCTCTCTCTCTCTCTCTCTCTCTCTCTCTCTCTCTCTCTCTCTCTCTCTCTCTCTCTCTCTCTCTCTCTCTCTCTCTCTCTCTCTCTCTCTCTCTCTCTCTCTCTCTCTCGAAGAGATTAACTCGATTAAGAAGCTACGTGGAAGGTTGAAGAATGCGAAAGGAGATTGGACAATGGAAGGTTGAAGAGACAATTTCTGATTGATTGATTAGGCTTAAGTGGCATATTGTTTAACAAGATTGATTGTTTAGGCTTAAGTGGTATATTGTTTAACAAGATTGATTGATTAGGCATAAATGTATTATTATAAAATTTTGAATTTTTTTTTAAAACGGTTGACGAAGAGAATGAGATATCTATGCTTGTGTTGGTGACATACATATTATTCTACAATCCAAACAAAGGGGGTCTCCAAACAAAGTGTAGCAAATAAAGTTCCAAATACAAAACAATTCCCCATGACCGTCTCCTCCAGAGTGAGATTCAATTCCTCTGAGGCTCCCTGCAAACAAACAACACACAGTATCACAAACAACACACAGTACAACCAAGTTATTTTAGTTATCCTAGTATTACTTAGCTAGTTATCCTAGTTATCCTAGTATTACTTAGCTAGTTATCCTAGTATTACTTAGCTAGTTATCCTAGTTATCCTAGTTATCCTAGTATTACTTAACTAGTTATCCTAGTATTACTTACCTAGTTATCCTAGTTATCCTAGTAATATTTAGTATTAATTATACTAACATAGTTATCCTAGTAATACTAAATCACCTATACTTAGTTATCCTAGTATTACTTATACTAGGGTTTTGCTAACCGGATTAGGAACGTCGGTTCTCTACGTCGCTCTCCTCCGCCGTCTCCGTCGCGTCAACATCGTCTATCTACGATACTTATACTAGGGTTTTCTAACCAGATTAGGAACGTCGGTTCTCTACGTCGCTCTCCTCCGCCGTCTCCGTCGCGTCAACATCGTCTATCTCCGACGTGTCCGCCGTTGCGGCCTCGTGTGTATTTTGTTCGTTTCTCGTCTCCATCGCATCTCCTACACTACTCTGAGGAGCCGGAGCAGTAGCCGGAGTGGAGTCGGAACTGACGCATCAGAAGATTTACCCGGCGCGTCTTTTTCACACCTCGTCTCCGCCGCATCTCCTTCAACACTCAGAGACGCCGTCGCCGTAACCGGAGCCGTAGTCGGGGATGGAACAGAGATTCTCCGCGCTGCCTTTTATTCGACACCCTATCCGCCGCACGACTACATGGCTTTGACTTCTTCGATGCATCCCTCGTCTCCACCATACCCGATTGAGGTATTCCGGTGACCGTATTCCGGTGAGAGCAAACGAAAACCAGAGTCCGATTGAGAGAGAGGAGTCGGGACAATATAAATGGAGGGAATGAGAAGAAAGGGTTGGGGTTTGATAGAAATGGAGGGAATGACCCGAGAAAAAGGGGAAGGGTTAATTAATTTTTTGTTAACCGGGTATGATCCGAGTTGAATATGATGGGCATGGATCTAGTCGGGTTAAACCCAGGTATGATCTGTAATTTCGTGCCAATGCCTCGGTTTTTATGTAAAATCGTAGTTTTCCAGTATAAATTTTAATCAAAAAGAAAATAAAGTTAAAACAGGGGCCTGGGAGATTTGTTCTACTGTACGGAGGGGCATAGGAGGTGTTTATATATGTTATCATCTATCTTTTAGTTAACAAGAGAAGTTATATAATGATATGAAATATGTTAGAAGCCAATACAAAATTGTTAAAATAACCAAACCATCCTAAAAACATTCAAACGGTTTGAAGGAGACCAAATAATCCTAAAGAACCATACTAAAACATCAAATAGCAAACAAAGATTTGTATACCACCTTCTAATTCATTATTATTTAGTTAATTTAGGTTCTTTAAAATTCATTACTACTAATTCTTAGTTACAACAAAAATAGAAATATTTATAAAATTTATATAAAATAGAAAAATTATAGTTTCACCTTAAGAACTATAAACATATCTTAAAATCATTAACAATAATTGTAAAATTGAAAAATATGAATTTTTTAAAAAATTAGATGAAAGATTCTTCATTCACATAAAACACACCTTATGAACTATGTAACATTTATCTTATGTTTAGCCTATCATGATAGAAAATAAGCAAAATATATAATTTCACACTAGTTTTTCTATGAAATCTTTTGAAATGATATTTAATATTCAAAAATTATAAGGACAACTAAAAAAATCAAAATTTATATTAAGGTACAACTTCATAAATGCGAAAATCGCAAGTACAACTATGAAGCGGAACGGACAACTGTACATTTGGAGACAACTATGTCTAATATGCCTAAATTTTAAGCAAGAAAAAATCAAAATTTCCCTCCAATTGATGGAGAAGAGGGGAAATACATGATTTTACACTATTTTTCTGTGAAAACCTTCCAAATGATATTTAATACGCGACAACTATGGGGACAATTAAAACATCACAATTTATATAAATGTACAACTTCAATTATGCGAAAATCGCAAAAGTACAACTATGAAGCGGAACAGACAACTGTACATTTGGAAACAACTATGTTTAATATGGCTAAAATTTTAAGCGGGAAAAATTTAGATTTTCCCTCTAATTTTTCAAAAAAAATCAGATTTTACCTCCAATTCATGGAGAAGAGGAAAAATACACGATTTTACACTATTTTTTTTATAAAAACCTTCTAAATGATATTTAATACTCGAAAATTATGAGGACAACTAAAAAATCACAATTTATATCAAGGTACAACTTTAATTATAAGAAAATCGCAAAAGTAAAACTATTAATTTTCTTCCCATTCCACACCCCACATTTCAGTTTATATATAATATAGTTTGAGAAATATTCAATATAACAAGTTAGTCTAGTGGTGTTGTTGATTCTAAATTTATTAAAGAACCCGAGTTCGAGGCTCATATCTGTTTCAAAATCTGAGTTTTTCTCGAATTTTAATCCACCCCTTGTTACACTTCATATACAACATATATTAATTATAACATCAGTAAACAATTGCAGTCTAGTGGTCGTTGTACTTCTAGGATATCTTTTGCCACCTGGGTCCGAACCACGTAGTTGTTTATATTAACACCGAATTTTCGTGGTTTTTTCTTTGTCTTTACTCAAAGGGTAAAATAGTCATTTCCAGTTATATCTGGATTGGGTCGAATTATTCATAAAGGTTGGACCTGGGTGGATACTAATGGTTGGGTTAGTAATAAAATTAATATGTGAAGGTCTAATATGTAATTGTCCTCATTTTGATATTAAAAATAAATCATAAATAAATTAATTATTATAATAGGGTCATATGAGAACATTTTTTGGGAGATAAGGACATATGAGACGTAGCCAAAATCCATCATACGGATGGAGATCAATACAAGCAGGAAAAGAATTTCTTATGAAAGGATTAAGAAGACAAATAGGGGATGGGCAGACGACAAATATCTGGGAGGATCAATGGTTGCCTACATTACCTCCAAGAAAAGTCCAAGGTAGTCAGAGTGGAGATATCTCCTCAGTTAGTGATTTATGGGACCATGGAACAAGACAATGGAATTAGGAACTATTAGTGCAACATTTTCCACCGGAAGAAGTAAATCTCATTTTACAGATTCATCTATCTTACCATGTTTTCACTGATGAATGGATATGGCCCTATAATAAGGATGCTGAATACTCTGTTAAATCAGGTTACTAGGTGGCTACTCATTCAGAAGTTCTAAATCAAAATGCTTATGTTGCAGGGTCAGTTGATTTAAAGAAAGACATTTGGAAACTCAGTATACTTCCGAAGATTCAACACTTTCTATGGAGGGCTATTTCTGGTGCAATACCATCAAATGACAGAATCAGAGCTAAATCAGTAAACATCGATCCAATTTGTCAGCGTTGTCATCTACATGAGGAGACAATAAATCATATTGTTTTCGAATGTCAATATGCTGTTGTGGTTTGGAGGAGTGCTGATTTTCTTATGTTTAATGGGATGCAGGGATCATTGGAGGAACACATCACAAGGTTAGTGGTTCATAGTAAAGATATGAATTATGGTTTCTTTCAAAGAATCTTACCCTTTTGGGTATGTTGGTCCTTGTGGAAATCAAGGAATGATTTAATCTTCAATAAAAAGATAGTACAACCTCAGGAAGTATCTGCTAAGGCAAGCATTAGGGTACAAGAATGGATTGATTGCTCATATTCAGAACCAGTGACTATGACAAACAGTCGACAAACAACATGGGAGCCACCTCCTTCTAATTGGTGAAGTGTAATTTTGATACAAGATTTGTTGCAGAAACTGGTGACGCAACTATTGGATGGATTATTAGGGATGATAAGGGGGATCATTTGATACCTGGCTACACCAAAATACCACCTCTGGGGTCCTTTCTACAAGCAGAAGCAAGCACATTTCTTTATGTACTCCAGTTGGTATGGTCAAGAGGATTACGTCATGTCTGGTTTGAAGGAGATAATCAGGAGCTAATCTCACTGTTCAATAAAGGTCAGAGAAACACAGAAATTGGTACTTGGCTAACTGATTTTCGATATTGGGCTATGAAACTACCAAATTGCTCGGTGGCACATGTTCACATAAAGGGAAATCAAGCTGCTGATCATCCGGCACAACTTGCTAAAAACACCAAGAAATGAATTTCTACTTAGTAATACTGTAATACTGTCTTTAAGAAATTATTTGTACTCACCATTTACGGTTTAATAAAGTTATAAGGTGTTAGAAGAAAGAAAAGGACATATGAGACGTTGCCTCATTTAAAACCCTAATTCGTCTATTCCTTGAACACACCTTTCTCTCCGCCTCTGTACTCTCTCTCTCTCTCTCTCTCGATTTACTCTCATGGAATAGCTCCTGAACATCTGGTAAGATCCATCGCTCGAACAGTACTATTCCCCTCTAAATCTCCTTTATTCTTCTGTATAATCGTGTAAATTGAGAGCTCTCTGCTTGATGTTTGCTTGGGAACCAGATTCAGTATCAGAAGCCGAAGTTCGTATCTGTCTGAGCAATGGCTTTGGTGAGTTCTCTATGATTTTCTGTTTGGTGTTACTTTTCGTTTCTTTGCGTACGTTGTACGATCACATACTGTATTGATATGTTGCTACGAGAAGTGCTCGTATGACCGTGAGGAAGCAAGCTTAAACTGTGGTAACCGTTCGATTTAATGATTATCGGATTCAGATTTATCTTCTGTTTTTGTTTTTGACGGATCTAGGTTCTTGAATACACCAATTTGATCGAAATTATGCATTACTAGTGTTAAAGTTTTGATGTGGGATACATATCGGTAATGAAATTTGGCGACTCATACGCCTACCAGAAAATCGAACCATTAGTCGGATGACTGACTCGTTGCTTCACCAACTCGCAGTTAAGTGTCAGTTGCAAAGCGGCTAGCCGCTGAGGAAAAATCCGCGTTTTGGGGAGAAAGAAAGAAAGAGAAGAAAATGCCTCGGCCTGGTCCTAGACCTTACGAGTGTGTGAAACGAGCTTGGCATAGCGATCGTCACCAACCCATTAGAGGTTCCATTATCCGCCAGATTTTCAGGTTTCATACTCTCTCACCTTTCTCAACCCCAAGAAATTCTCTTTTAGGTTTCTAAATTTGGCTTTGGGTTATTCAGACTCGCCATGGAAGCACATAGTGCCGCGACGAGGAAGAACAAAGAATGGCAAGAGAAATTGCCTGTTGTTGTCTTGAAAGCTGAGGAAATCATGTACTCCAAAGCCAATTCCGAGGTACTGTTCTCTCTTTTGTTTTCAAGTTCCCTCGAAAACCTTGCTGACTTTGGATTTGCGATTTCCATTAGGAAGAGTACACAGATGCTGATACTATGTGGAATAGAGTCAATGATGCGATTGACACCATTATTAGAAGAGATGAAAGCACAGAAACTGGCCCTCTTTTACCTCCTTGTGTTGAAGGTAAAACTCTTTTTCATCTTTTTAACTGTCTCAAAAAGTCTGCATTTTTAGTTGTTATGGTAACACAAGCTTGAAACTTGTCAGTTGTCAACGTGAGATTTTGGGATTAAATCAATTTATTCAAAAGCCAATACCCAAGGAAAGTAGTTCTGTGTGTGTATTAATGTGGGCGTTTTTTATATGGCCAGCTGCTCTTAACCTTGGATGCATTGCTGTAAGAGCTTCAAGAAGCCAAAGACATAGTAACATAAGAACTTACCTCGGTCCTAAAATCCAAGAACCGGTTTCTGCAACTGCTAATGACCCGCCATACCATCATGAATATCATCATCAAGCTCAAAAATCGACCAAACCAAGCAATGCCACTCAAGCTGCAATCCCAGTAGATGTTGTTGATAACAGCAACAACCGCGTAGCTCCTCCTCGCGGTTACCCGTTTCTACATGAATCCATGCCAATGCAGCCAAAACCATTGGCTAGAAAACTAGGGACTAGCACTGCTCCAGCTTTAGTTCCAATCAACTTGGGTTCGGTCTATCCTTTGTATTACGGAGGTAATAATCAGACTCAGCAATTGGACATGCCTTTAAGAGTTCCTGAAACTCCCATAATCATTGGCATGCCTGTTGGTGTAAAGGCCCCGGAAGAAGCAACAGAGAAGCTCTGCGATTTGTCACTGAGGCTTGGTATATCTTCAGAACCACCCTCTACAAGAATAGATGCCGGGTCTAGTCGGGCTTACTGTGGAAGGAATCAAGAAGAGTTATGTTTATTCTCTGAGGTGAAGAAGAATGATAATATGTTTGATTGGTTGTCAACTTACGAAGGTCAGAACTCAGATTTGGAGAGTTAAAATGCACAAATCTTCTGTAAAGACTCCATCCTCTAGGATTTGCGTAGTGTTACTCAGATCTTGTAAAAGCCTCAGGTTATTGGTTAATATTATCGACTCTACTCAATAGTTAAGTCTACTCGGCCTCGAACCAAAAAGAAAACCGAGGTTGCTCCGCTCTGTTAACATCAATAGTCGATACAGATGGAATTTTTTGGGCGATTTGAGTTGTGCATAATTTATAAAGAATTAATTACATTTTAAAAATTGATGAATCATATTGTTGTCAAATAGGAATGTTATTTAGTGGAAACCATGATTAAGGTTATCATACTGCGTCTGAATTAGAGTATCATTATGTCTATAGGGCTTTCCGGGTCCAAGATCAAAAACAGTACTAACCTTAAGCATCTGATTCGAGAGGCCGAAATGTAGGCCATATAACTTTAGGCTCCCGTTTTCCAATAATGTAGCTGCGCTATTAGATACACGATGATCTTAGAACTGAGTGGTCAGAAGAGAGAGGCTACAACTGATTAGTCTTGAACTCGAGCCAGTGATCTGGAGTAGGTAAAACTGGGAGAAAAGTAGTCTGCACAGGTTAGGTGGTAACAAGGAGATTGGCAGCTAGGCAACAAGATATTAGATAACTGTGAGAGTCGGAATTCGCACTGTCGATATTTGTAGAGCTAAATTTTTAGGGAACAAAAACTTTGAGTAAACACAACAAAATAGAAAACCCGGAGAATATTTTATTGATGAGAAATCGGAAAAAGAGTACAAAGAGCAAAAAAGCTTAAAGCTTAAGAAACCCAAAGTCTAGATGTTAAGGTTTTTCGAGATGGCTAAATTGTAGGATGTCCGTATTCTTATATAGTCGTGGCGAGTCGGCTTCGAAGATCTTCGTCCGCAAGATTTTCCGGAAATCTTCCTGTTATCAACATCTTCCATTTCCGTTGAGATTTATTTTTTCAGCTCGGATTTTCCTCTTCTGCTAGGAGATATCTTCTCCTTTCCTTCTTCGAGTTTATCTTCTCATTTTTATGATTATCTTTCCGCAGCTAAATCTATTTTGCCGAATGGGCCGAAAACGGACGATCCGAGTCCGTTTGAACGTAGACTTCATGATTCGGCCCAAAGTCTCGGAAATACGAGTCTTGTGGGTTAGGCCCAAGCTCGTATCTTGCATACCTTTATTCGGAAATTCTTGTTAACGGCTAGGAACATGTAAGTTGTTGTTCCGAATATGGGTTGCGGCTAGTTACACGTTCGGAGAGGAAGACATCGGCAAATGTTTGAGCGTCTGATCTAAGCGGAATATCCGTTCGGAAAGTTTGAGAAGTATGTTCAGCTCAGAAGTTACCAAGGAATGCATTCAGCTCGGAACTGAACTTCCGAGGGAATGGATTGTGCTCGAAAAACAAGAAGGGATATGTTCGGATCCGAGTTGTTTTAGCTCGGAAGTTCCGAGCTGGTTTAACTCAGATCCGAGCTGGTTTAGCTCGGACGGATGTTTATGCCTATCCGTAGGTTCCGTAGAGAGATGTGTTTGTCCGATTGATCCATTCAGATGTTTGATCGTATGGTTTTATTCATTTTATACAAAAAGTTATCCGTACGAAGCTTTTCGTATAAAATGTTATCCATACGAAATATTGATGGTACGAAACATACTTCGCAAAAAATGTTAACCATACGAAGTTCCGTTTATACGAAGTGTAGTGAACGTCCGTGTCCGACTGCTCGACCAAAATTTCGGCTATTGTTTTCGTCGAGGGGATTCTGACCCCAACAGTCAGCCCCCAGGTCGTCAGACTCGAGCACGAAGATGGCGAGTTTTTTTAGTATTCGAGGCGAAAAAATTGTCCAAAAATTTTATCCGACCGTTCTTGTTTCTTCGTTTATCCGTTTACGGCGAAGGTTTGTCCGATTTGTATGTCGTGTTTTGGCCGTTGTCTAGCATGCCGCGCGAGATGGTCCTTTGAGATGATTTTTCCAAGCATGGTTTGCTCCGACCTCCAAATAAGGCGATTTATGTTCGTTGATGCGCGTATTAGGACCCTTTCGGCCGTAATCTATTCACTCGTGCAAAGTTTGGCCGATTCCGAGACCATGCCTAATCATGATTAATGCCGTCATGATTAGCCTAAGCGTGCTTATGCTAAGGTGATCAAGTGTAATAATACCCAAAGCTTCATGCCTTTGTAAAAATCTATAAATGTTCAATTCCCTTCACTTCACTTCTCACACTTTCACACCAAAGAAGAAACCTTGTAACTTCTCTCTCTATGCTTTCTTGTTTTTACAGTGAAGGACCTCTGTCTAACGTGTCCGTCGACTTTTATCGATCTCATCGGGCAGTTACAAGACATGAATACGAACTGGGACAAATACTTCTCCGTTGAGCGTGTCACCGAAGCACGACGAATGGATATGACCCGCTAGGCGACGTGGACCTACGAACGGGCCGATGGTGAGGAGCATCAAGATGACGAGTTATTGCAAGAGGATGATTCAATCTCTGCATGGCTCAAGAGTGGAGTTGAGCTCCCCGGTTTTGATTACTACGGACCCGACGAATGGACCGGTCGGATCCCACGCTAAGCGAAAACATTTTTGTTTTTCATGCCGACGTTGGCAGTGGCGAAGAGGCGACCATTATTCAAGAACCGTTTTCCGGGTTGACAGATCAACCTGTCGCATCCAAGCCCAAACAACGACGGAAGAAGAGGCATGTCAAAGATGCCGAAGTCCCGTAACCCAATTCTGAACCAATCCGGTTTATTCACAACGAAGGCATCTTTATGTACACTAATGCTTCCGATCTTGCCAACTTCTGCGCGAGTGTGCACCATCCAGGAGATTATCCCGCGAAGTACGAAGATATGATATGCAGCAGTTCTCTTCTCGGGGCAGGACAAGATCTGTAAAAGGTTAGTTTTTCTTTGGCGTGCGATAATTTTTTCTTTCCTGGCCGCTTGGTCGCTTTGATTTACTGATGATGTAAAAATCCCATCACAGGCGTGGGCTTCAGTTAATCGATACGCGGCCGAGTCTGGCAGAAAATTACGAAGAATTCAAGGTCGCGTCGCAAGGCATTCTGTTGATAACGCAAACTTGGAGAATTCCGTCACTTCTTTGAAGGCTTCTATCGAAGAGAAGAAAACCGATTCGAGGCAGCAAGACTTTCCCTTGACACTGAAAGAGCAAGGGATTTCACCGAAGCTGAGGTTTTGAGAACTCAACTTGCGGAAAGGAGGTTTTCTCCCGATGCGGATCTATAGGATGCAGCCGAGAAAGGAAAAAAGGAATGCTTAAGAAGATTGCGTCTCGCTTGTCTAAATTTCGCAGAATCTTCTCGAAATTTCCGTCAGCCAAAGAAAGGAAAAGTCGGTTTATTGCGGTGATGAGCAACCTTAACTTGATTGCCGACTTGAGGATTGAGGGTCCTTACGTATTCGAGTCCGAAGAGGCGGACCTTAGATCGAGAGCTTGTTTTGAAGAGGATGACTTCTCCGAGTATGACCGGTTGATAGCCGAAGCGAGCTGTTTCGGGCCCGTCTATGCTTTCGGGTGATTTTGCCAGCTCGTCTCGCAGGGATATGTGTTACTGAAATATGGACTTAGTGGCGTTTACCATATGTTGTAGCTTCTTAGCTCGGGACGGTTGGTCGTCCCGATATATGAACTAACTATCTTGTATATTTCAGACAAGTTAATTCCTTTAAACCTTTGGAGTTATTGTTGGATTTTTTTTGAATCCGTTATGGCGTTATGCCGTTCTTTTGAGATTTCACGTTGAGCGAAGCATTCTGAAATGCGTCAGATCATTCACCGAATGCGAGAGGCTCGTGACGGTCGTCCGAACTATTCAATCATGCTTTCCGGGGATTCTTGGAGACTTCACTCGAGAACAAGATGGGATGAGCTCGGAAAGTCTGAGATGGTTGACTCGGAAGATTCGAGCTGGTTAGCTCGGATTCGAGCTGGTTAGCTCGGATCCGAACTGCTTAGCTCAGATCCAAGTTGGGCCGCTCGGATTTTCGGATATGTCGGGTCCGCGGGAAAGCGAGCAGTCGTATTATCATTGTAGTGACTAGTTTGGAGAGTTGATCGGGTTTCGTCAGAGGGAATATTTTTCTTTTTGGCTCCACTTGCGGACCTGAAATGATCGAGACCAGTGTGCTCGGAAGCGTTTGACTGGGTTTTGGAGTTGAGTTCGAAGATTAGCAACATGTACTCTTCTTGCGAACACGTGATGATTCAGACCAGTGTGCTCGGAAGCGTCTAACTGGGTTTCCGAATTTTACTTTCGAGTTTGGTACTAGTGCGGGGGACTCCCGACTTATATTCCCAAGGTAGTAAACATACCTAACATGTATTAAAATTTCTATAGCACTTTTATCCGTTTGTTGGATGTATAGAACCTCAATCCATATAGGACATGTTAGTTAAGATCTGTAAAGGCTGTATTTACTTGTCTGTGATAGATCATGGTTTTTACCTGTTTTAAGACATGATATAAGTATATATTAGAGTCTTTTGTAGTGTCTTTTGAGTCTTTTCAGGTGTTTATTAGGTCTACACACGTTTGGAGGACTTTGGAAGATATTGGAGGTTTTTGGGCAAGATTTGGAGCTAAAGCCGTGATGAGAGAAACAAAGATTCTGAATTCGGATTGAGCGTCGATCGATGCAATCCTGCGTCGATCGACACAGCTCCCAGATCGCAATTTCCAGCGCTTTAATGAAGATTTTGAAGAATTGCAATTTTGACCCAGAAATTCTAGTATTTACAAAAGAGACCCAAGACGTGTTATACACTTTATATTAGGGTTTTTGGTGTTTTGTTTTAGATTACACATTCATAATTTTAGCTAGAGAGAGTTCTTGAGAGCTTGGGGCTGATCAGTTCTTGTACTACTTTTTGGAGAAGATTTCGAACCCCTTTTCATTCTCTACTCTTTTCTTAATGCAATTTATTACTATGATTTCTGCTTCACTGATCATATCTGAGTAGATTCATTGTTAGGTTTAGGGATTCTCATTAGGGATTTTATGACTTGTGAGATTAAATCAATCAGTTAAGGATTCATAACTTGTTAGTTTTTCAACCTGAATTGCACTTAACACTAGTTTCTAACCTGATCAATTAGAATCTAGATCTAGGGTTTATAAATTCACACGAAAGTGTAATTTAGAATATGATCTATTTAGGTTGAGCAATTTAATTATCTGCAAAAAAATTTGGTTTAATTGAATTATGAACTAATCGAACCTTCATCTAATGGTAGTTTAATCTGTTAGGAATTGCAAATTTTTTTAGATTTATAGGGTTTAGACTTAGTGAATTCTCGAAACGAAAGTTGGTTAGTTCTATATCTGTGTTTGAGTTCTAGAACGGTTCTTAATTCGATCATGACTGATATTTGATCTGCATGATTTTCTAAGTACTCCCTTGACCTAGCGCTTTTAGTATTTGATAAACAAACCGATTTGCTACTGATTTATTTCATGCTTTTAGTTTACTATTCTTGATTTACGCCGCCTTGCTCAACTCGACATTCTATAGTCTATCGCAAGATTTCTTGAGACTTTGTGGTTCGACCCCTACATACTACATTTGCCTTTGCACTTGCAGTATAACTTAGGGAATTAAAATCTGAGCATATCAAGTTTTTGCCGCCATTGCCGGGGACTCCCACATGACCATCCTATGGATCACATAGAGAATTTTGAGTCTTTGGTTACTAGAATGAAGCATAATGGAGTGAGCTATAACTTCTTGTACTGCAAGATTTTCCCTCACTCTCTTGGAGGAGAAGCTGCGAATTGGCTGAAGCAGATTCCACCTAGGACTCTGACCACTTGGGATGCAATGAAGAGGAAATTTCTAAGGCACTTTTATGATGATGCTAGATCTGATCAGCTGAGAGAGGATCTTCTACATTTCAAGCAGGGACCTACAGAGGCCGTGAAGGCAGCGTGGGTGAGATTCAAGATGTACCAGAGAGATTGCCCTCATGGATTCTCTGAAGTTTAGCTGCTGGGCATTGTTTTCAGAGGAGTTGATTTGTGGTATCAGATGGCTTTGGATACTGCTAGCAATGGGAACTTCAACACTAAATCTCCAGAGAAATCTAAGGAAATGATTGAGAACTTTGTATGTAGTAATACCACTAAGAATGCTGATATGGAGAGGAAGAAATCCAGTAGAAAAGTGGACATCTCACAGATGGCAGAGATGAATAACAAGATTGATTCTGTTCATAGTCTTCTACTTGGGAAGAAGAATGTCCATTTTGCTCAGGATGTTGAGGTGTTTGAGGCTGATGAAAGCTGCAAAGAAGAGGATGTGAATTTCGTTGGAGGAACTGGTTTTCAGGGAAACAGATTTGGGAATCAACAAGGCAGAGGTGGCTACAATGGAATGGGTCAGAGAAGTACCTTCACAGGTAATCAAAACTTCTCTGGTATCACTCCTAAGCCTCAGTACCAGAAGCCTTATCAAAGTAATAGCAGCCCTGGAAACAATACTAACAGTTTCACTAGAAACTATGGATCTTCATCATATCAGCCTGTTCCTGCACAAAATGACCAGTCTGATAAGATGATGGGATTGCTGGAGCAGGTTCTGGAAGGACAGCATAAGAGTACAATGGACTTCAATGGAAAAATGGATGCTCTGTACTTGGATCTGAATGGAAAGATTGAATCTCTGAGCACTCATGTGAAGAAGTTGGATGTTCAAGTTGCACAGACTTCTAGGTCTGTTAAGAGACAAGATGGATCACTCCCTCGACGAACTGATGCTAATCCGAAGTACCAGTGTAATGCAATCACGTTGAGAAGTGGTAAAGAGGTCATTCCTGCTCAGAAAAGGGTATAAGTTTGGAAGAAATCGTTGAGATTGAGGAGATGGAAGATGACCTTCACGGATTGTAGAATGCGCTAACCGATGCACCCTAGCGTCGATCGATGCAAATCATGAACAAGGAAACTGAACCGAAGCTCGACACAGAGGTCGTTATACCTGAGCCTAGCGTAGACCGACGCACTCCTAGTGTCGATCGACGCAAGGCGATTGCAGTGAAATCGGATGCAGAGAAATTGAAGAAAGCTGATGAACGGGTCTACAAGCCTAAGATTCCCTTCCCTAAGAACCCAAGGAAGTCTAAGTACGAGCTACAATTGAATAAATGCAAGGAAATGATGAGAAAGGTGTTGATTAAAGTGCCTTTGATTGATGCTCTAAAGACTACTGCCGTGATGAAGAGATGTCTTAAGGACATGCTTTCTGGTAACATGACTGATGAGGAGAGTGTACTGATGATCTCAGAGGTATGCAATGCTGTGATTCAAGGTAGGATTCCTGAGAAACTAAAAGATCCAGGGAGCTTTGTGTTGGATTGTTCTACCTACAGAGATAAATTTGAGAGATCATTGTGTGATCTTGGTTCTAGTGTGAACCTTATGCTCTTATCTGTTGCTAAGAGACTTGGGATGACAGATTTCATGCCCACTAGAATTTCATTAGTTCTAGCTTACAGGACTGTCCGGATCCTTGAAGAAGTATTAGAGGATGTGCCAATCAGGATTGGTAATTGTGTGATTCCTACTGACTTTGTGGTTCTGCAGTATGGAGAGGAACCAAAGGATCAACTTATCTTGGGTAGACCATTCTTAGCTACTGCTGGTGCGATGATTGACTGCAAGAAGGGTACTATAATTCTGAATGTGGGTGATATGTGTTGGGAATGTCCTGAAATCTACTGTACTATCTCTAGAAAGTATGATAAGTGTCGAGATCAGACATAAGTCATAAATACTGGGTGATCATGATGACTTGCTAGAGCCCGCTCTTGATCTATAAGTTTAGGACTTATTGCCAGTATTGTATGATCCCAAAGGGTCACACACCATAGCTAACGGGAAAGTTAAATGGAATTAATACGGTAAGATGCAAGGCATTTACTGTATTTGAACAGAGAATTGGGCCAGACAAAATACAGTTATTTTGTCTGATTTGGGTCTTGGGCCCAAAAGCCTAATAGGCCATTAGTTTAATCACTTGGGCCCATATAAGGAAGAGGGGAGGCGCTAGTAAGACCAACACTCTGCGATTTTCTTAGGTCTAGCCGTCCTCTCTCTCTCTGTTGTTCCAGCTTGGTCTAGCAGCCTGATCCAGTAGCTTGTAAGCGTGTGGATACCTAGGAGGAGCCGGTTTCTATCAGCTCTAGCAGATCTCGATATTCCTTTGATCAATCCGCTGCAATCACAAGGTAATGAATCTGATCTGTTTATGATTCAACTGCAAATCACCTAGATCCTAGATGATTATGTGCTAGGTTGTAACCTGTGAATTACACCAATGAACACACATAATCCTTCAGTGGTATCAGAGCCTAGGTCGTTAGGTTTTTGCTTTTTGGATCATACTAGGTTGTTTATTAGTTTGATGAATCGATTTTAATGAATAAAATTGATTGAAACTTGGAAAACCTAGAAATAAGAGAACGCTTGATGATTGAAGTCTCTATCGTTTATTGTATGTTCGTCATGTTGACCTTGTTATATTATTAAGAATTCGTTTGTTGATTTTGTCATGAAACGAATTGAATAAGCCAAATTCAATTATTGAATTGAATTAGCAATCGATGATGACATTGTTGTATAATAAACAAATCGCTTGTTGACTTTGCTTGATCGTTGTTGTTAATTAATTGAAATCGATGATGATTTGTCTTCAAGATAAAAGTCAAATTCAATTATTGAATGAGCAATAAGCAATAAGCATTCGGCTGTATCAATTTGTTAGCGATCTATTAGGGTTCAAGCGGTTAACCCAAATCGCGGTTTGCTGGAAATTATTTAATACAATTGGTATTATTTAGTTTCTGGTTAAACCGGATTTAAATTCAAAAATTGAATTTTAACCTAAACCGAAGGCTGGTCTAAGTTTGATTTGGTTGGACCAAATAATTTAGAGCTGGTCTGGTTTAGTAAATACAAATTTCTTGACTTGGTCGCGGAACCTCGAGAGTTATTGGATATAACTAGTTGTGTGTATGCTTACCAAGTAAAGCTACTTCTGGGTGACGGCCAGTGGCCCACTTTGGATTTAGCTAAACATGGGTCTCGGAATCATTGCATTCTTATGAGGTTAAACAAAGAAATTTTGAATGCAGTGCGAGTTTTCTTATAAGTTATTAAGATTACTCTTTTATGAACTAAATAACTAAAACTCTATTTATCTCTAAATTTCAGTTATGACTAGCACAAACAATCAAAACAATTTCTCGATCCGGTCTGTCCTTGAGATGGACAAACTGAACGGATCAAATTTCTTGACTTGGTCGCGGAACCTGAGGCTAGTCCTCATGCAGGAGAGAAAGGACTATGTCCTTGAAAGAGCTCTCCCCGAAAGGATCGGGTCCAATGCCTCTCATGCAGTATATGATGCTTGGAATAAGCATTATAATGATGCGGTAGATGTGCGTGGTCTGATATTGGCTACCATGGACTCAGATTTGCTGAAGCAATATGAGAACATGGAGTCGCCAATAGAGATGATCAGCAGCCTGAAATTGAAATTTCAGGAGCAGGTAAGAGTGGAGAGATACCAGTTGGTTAAGTCTCTCACTAGCTGCAAGCTACCAAATGATCATCCAGTGAGTCCTCATGTCAGTAAAATGATGGGTTACATTGATAACCTGAGGAAACTGGATTATCCAGTTAGCCAAGAATTGGCAACTGAGATCATTCTGCAGTCACTGCCGTCAAGCTATGATAAGTTCAGAAGGAACTATATCAAGAAAGGCTTAACGAAGACGCTGACTGAACTGCATGATATGCTCAAGACAGTTGAGCCAAACGTGAAGAGTACCCTGTATAATCTCATAATGGAGAAGGGTAGGTTTACTAAACCTAATGCTGACAAGGGTGAAGACAAAGTTGTCCAGATTTTGAATCATGGCAAGCGTGTGTCTTCTGAGCCCGAGTCAGATACATCTTACGTTGGTAAGTGCTGCTACTGTAAAGAGACTGGGCATTGGAAGAGAGATTGCATTAAATTCATGGAAGATTATGAGGAGTTGAAGTTGATGTATGAGACTACTTCCTCAGGTATTCATGTTATTACTTCAAGTTCTACCTTATAGGTATTGGATACTGGTTGTGGCACTGATATTTGTTATAATATGCAGAGCCTAAGCAACAGTAGAACGTTGAAGGAAGGACAAGTGGAACTGCATGTCTGGAAGGAGCTATGGATGCTGCCTCAGCCATAGGGTTTTCACTTGAAGATGCCTTTGAGGCTTGGTTTTGTATTAAGTAATTGCTACAATGTACCTGCTTTAAGCAGAGTTGTCTTTCATTTTCTTGTAAGAATTTGAATGTTTTTCATTTTGATAAAAGACAAGTTTTGTTCTTTTGATCTCAATGAAATATTGATTGTAGCACCCTATTCAAGGAATGGGTTTTATATCTTAAACCAAAGAGTGCCTAAAAGTAACATAAATACCGAATTGGTTTAAATCTGATGAATTAAACCTGATTTTTCTTGGCGTAAATGTTTTGGTCACATAGAGTGAGTCGGATTCAGAAATCCCATAGTTATGGACTTTTGGGCTCATTTGATCGGATATCTTATGAGACTTGAATTCTGCTTACTGGACCAAAAGACAAAGGGCCCATCTTAGCCGAGCTAGAGAAAGGCCCAAAGGCTTATTGGACCTTGAACATACTCATGTATGTGGCCCGATGAGCAGTAATGCCAGAGAAAATTTCCTGTACTTCATTATATTTACTGATTACTTCAGTGAGTATGACTGTGTTCATTTGATGAGACACGAGTCAGAATTCTTTGAGATGGTCGAAAGAGTTCCAGAATGAGGTATAGAATCTGAGTGACAGAAGTATTGAGACTCTGGATTAGATCACGAGTGAGAATACTTAAGTCATTGATGGTGTGATCATCTGAATGAGTGTGAAGTCGTTTCACAGCTCATTTCTCCTGAAAACCTTGAGGTGTTTCTGTGAGAAAGAATCAGATCTTATTAGAAATGATCAAAGATGAGTCACACGAATCTTCCATGATATTCTTTAAGAATAACGCTCTAGAAATATCTAAGTTTACGCTGAAATAGTTCCACCAATATCAGTTGAAAGACACCACATAAATGTGGACTGGAAATGATCCAAATTCGTCTTTACTGAGTATTTGTAGTTGTGCTACTTCGCTGGTTGTCCTAGGGAAACCAAGGCTTGTTACTTTTACGTCCATTCCGAAAACGAAGTTAGGTTGTTCGGAATTCTGTTTTCTAAAAGGGAAGTTGCTTTCCAAGAAGAACAGTGGGAGTAAAAGTATAACTCGAAGAAATTCGAGAAATACAGGAGACTGCTCAACCTGTTGAGGGAGAGCAGCGGATGGATTTACAGATTTCTGTAGAATCTACACCTGTAGAGCCTGAAGTTCGCAGATCTGAATGAATCCGTCACTAATCCGAGAGTGATTTCTCGTGATTAATTGCCATGATCTGATGATCATTAAAAGTGACGAACCTGCGAAATTCACAGAAGCGAAAGTGAGCCCGGACTCCGAAAAATTATACTGTATGAAAGTTAGCTTCATCGATCCATTTATGGATAGAAGCAAGCATATCGGAGTTGGAATCTTCGTTCTGTTGAAGTAGTCAAGGTTTTGACTTGAACAAGAACGAAGTGGAACTGTGCGTTTACTAATAGATAAGTGGGAGCGATGTTGCATTTCTCATAGTGTATGTCGATGACATACTGATTCTCGGAAATAACGTTCCAATGCTGCAGTCGGTAAAGGACTGGCTTGGGAGTTGTTTTTATGATTGACATGGGTAAAGCCACATATGTTCTTGGATTTTGGATCTAAAGATAGAGATCCAAAAGAGCTGATAGGACAAAGTCAGGATTCTTATATTGACAAAGTCCTACACGTTTTCAGCATTCCAAGAAGGATTTTATGCCAATGTCACATGGCATTACGTTATGCAAGAAACAGTGTCCTACGATAACTGCTGAGCTTGAATGCATGGATGAGATTCCATATGCGTCGGCAATTGGATCTATCATGTATGCCATGACACGTACTTGTTTTGATATTGCTTTAATGTTAAGCAAGACAAGTAAAGACCAGTCAAATCCAGCAAAGAATCACTGGATAGACGTAATGAATATCCTCAAGTATTTGGAAAATACTTAGGATAAGTTCTTGATTTACGGAGAAAGTGAGGTGCTACAAGTCGGTAGAGTCTGAAAGGCAAGTTTCCAACAGACAAAGATGATTTCCGGTCACAGTCCGGTTATATCTTGTGTCTGTCTGGCGGTGCAAGGCACTGTTGCTGACTCCATGACTTAAGCTGAACATTTCGCAGCTTGGGTAGCGGCGAAAGAGGTTGTTTGGAAAGAAGAGTTCATCACTGAACTTGATGTGATTCCCAGCATAGATGAGACTAGCTGCACATCAGAGGTCCAAACACCTTGAGGGTAGGTATAACCTATTCCGTGAGATAAATGACAGAGGTGTTAAGTAGATCAGTAAGTTTCAACAAATGAGAACGTTTCTAATCTATTAACGAAGCCACTCCTTAGACCTAAGCACGAGTCGCGGACTGTAGCTGTAGGATAAGAGAAATTAAGATGTAGTCTTAATTTCAGTGGGAGTTTGTAAAGGGCTTTATTTAGTTGTTTTGAAAGGTTCATGTAAACATAATATTTTATGTTTATGAAATCTATGATTTCTGGATTATTTTAACTGTGATATAAATAATCGTTCCAAAATGATTCATGTCATTATATATGGGCCATCGAAGTACATGAGTAGACTTGATCCTGAAACCCCATATTTAACGAAATGACATAAATCATAGTGTCCATAGTCGAAGGTTGTTGAAATTGGAACACCAACAACCACTTGAGACTAGATTGTGTTGAGACTTATGACCAAGTTTCGAGGGGTCATAGATGCGCGGCATCAAAGTCGACACATAGGTATATGTAGGGGAGCATATGACCGGACATGGCCCGCTGATGAGAACTCTACAAGATATTAATATCTGTGTCATAAGAGGTTCTCATATACGACTATAGAGTATAGTCCTTAGACCTGAGTTCGCATGCATGTGGCTGCACATGGATTGATGCGCTTTGATCATTGTCTAACGCTGTTTCGTAACTGGGAGCTATAAGGACCTTGGTTGGGTGTATTATAAAGTGTGTAGTTCATAGTGATGGAACAAGATGGGATTTGTCCCTGCCGTTTAACGGAGGTAATATCTCTAGGCCAATCGGAGACTTGATAGCTGGTAAGAGAGTGGCCACTCCCAAACGGACTTGCCCAAGTCGTTTGCATTGTCAGTATCAAATCTGGTCCGATGAATATGGTCTGGCTATATAAGGATGACACGCATCTTGCCTTATGCCAGATCGAGATATTGAGACAAAAGGATTAGGGAATGTAGGATTCCAGTACAAGTGGGAGATTGTTGGGAATGTCCTGAAATCTACTGTACTATCTCTAGAAAGTATGATAAGTGTCGAGATCAGACATAAGTCATAAAAACTGGGTGATCATGATGACTTGCTAGAGCCCGCTCTTGATCTATAAGTTTAGGACTTATTGCCAGTATTGTATGATCCCAAAGGGTCACACACCATAGCTAACGGGAAAGTTAAATGGAATTAATACGGTAAGATGCAAGGCATTTACTGTATTTGAACAGAGAATTGGGCCAGACAAAATACAGTTATTTTGTCTGATTTGGGTCTTGGGCCCAAAAGCCTAATAGGCCATTAGTTTAATCACTTGGGCCCATATAAGGAAGAGGGGAGGCGCCAGTAAGACCAACACTCTGCGATTTTCTTAGGTCTAGCCGTCCTCTCTCTCTCTGTTGTTCCAGCTTGGTCTAGCAGCCTGATCCAGTAGCTTGTAAGCGTGTGGATACCTAGGAGGAGCCGGTTTCTATCAGCTCTAGCAGATCTCGATATTCCTTTGATCAATCCGCTGCAATCACAAGGTAATGAATCTGATCTGTTTATGATTCAACTGCAAATCACCTAGATCCTAGATGATTATGTGCTAGGTTATAACCTGTGAATTACACCAATGAACACACATAATCCTTCAATATGAAGATGAGTTTTGATATGGACAAGCTGGTGAAGATACCAACCATCGACGGACAAAACTTTTTTGTGGACACTCTCAGTGATTTGGAAGAGGAATTCTTTCATAGGACACATGCTGAGGATCCGCTCGAAAGAGCTCTGCTAAGCTCAGTACTGGAATTGGAGCATCTGAAAAGACGAGCCTGAAATCTATTATGCTAGGCTGATGGACTCTACAGAGAAAATCATGCAGTTGGAAGTGCAGAACGAGCCGTTGCATCGATCGACACAACCTGTGCATCGATCAACGCAAATCGCATCCGACTGGGCGGAGGACAATCTCCAAAAATTGAGTTCAAACAACTTCCATCCGGGTTAAGGTACACATTTCTTTGACCTAATTCGACCTATCCAGTGATTATTAATGCTTCCTTGAACAACGCAGAGACTTCCTTACAAATGAGGAAGCTACGCAAGTATCGCAAAGCTCTTGGCTATTCTCTTGTTGACATTTAAGATATCTCTCCAAAGCTATACATGCATAGGATACATCTTGAGGATGAGACTAAGTCATCTGTTGAGCATCAGAGGAGGCTGAATCCGAATCTGAAGGAAGTGGTTAAGAAGGCAGCTGCTGGATGCTGGAATCATCTATCCTATCTCTGATAGTGATTGGGGCAGTCCTATACATGTTGTGCCTAAGAAAGGAGGTGTTACAGTGGTGAAGAATGAGAAGAATGAGCTGATTCCTACAAGGATTGTGATTGGACACCGAATGTGCATATATTACAGGAAGCTGAATGCTGCAACTAAGAAAGATCACTTCCCCTTACCTTTTATTGATCAGATGCTGGAAAGGTTAGCTAATCACCCTTACTATTGCTTCCTCGGTGGGTACTCTGGCTTCTTTCAGATTCCCATCCAGAGGATCAGGGGAAGACTACTTTTACTTGTCCCTATGGTACTTTTGCCTACCGTATGATGCCTTTTGGACTTTGTAATGCACCAGCCACCTTCTAGAGATGTATGATGTCCATATTTACTGACATGATTGAGGACTTTATGGAGGTGTTTATGGATGAATTTTGTTTCTATGGGTCATCTTATCACGAGTGCTTGGATAATCTGTGCAAAGTGCTCGCTAGATGTGAGGAAAAGCACTTGGTTCTAAATTGGGAGAAATGTCATTTTATGGTCAGAGATGGTATTGTTCTTGGGCACAGAGTATCTGAAGCTGGGATTAAAGTGGACCGCACCAAGATTGAGCTTATGACCAACCTTCATGCGCCTGATTCTGTGAAGTCTGTGAGGAGCTTTCTTGGACATGCTGGGTTCTAAAGGAGGTTCATGAAGGATTTCAGTAAGATTGCTAGACCACTAACTGCTTTTCTGTGTAAGGATGTGAAATTTGAGTTCACTGCAGATTGCCAGATTGCATTTGAATAGATCAAGTAAGAATTAGTGAGTGCTCCTATAGTACATCCACCAGATTGGGATCTACCTTTTGAGGTTATGTGCGATGCAAGCGATTTCGCTGTAGGAGCTGTTCTGGGGCAGAAGAAGGACAAGAAACTTCATGATATTTATTATGTCAGCAGAACATTAGATGATGTGCAGAGAAACTATGCCACTACGGAGAAGGAGTTGTTGGCTTTGCCTTTGAGAAATTTCACCCCTATCTGGTTTGATCCAAGGTGATAGTGCATACGGACCATTCAGCTCTGAAGTATTTGATGCAGAAGAAGGATGCTAAGCCGAGACTTTTGAGATGGATTCTCCTTCTTTAAGAAATTGACATTGAGGTTAAAGTAAGAAGGGAGTTGAAAATGGAGTTGCTGACTATCTGTCAAGGATCAGGGTTGAAGAGGATGTCCCCATTGATGATTTCCTACCTAAGGAGAACGTCAATTTGATTGAGACAGTGTTTAGGACAGATTTGGACATAAAATTGCAGAAGTGTCAGATTGCAGAGCGTGCAACGATTGACGCAACCTTGGCAACGATCGATGCAAGTATCAGGCCAGAGTCGATCGATGCTCTTCTATGCGTCGATCGACACAAGGCGATTACGAACCCATAACCTCTGAAGGTTTAAATTGGACACTACGACATGGATCTTTACGCTGTTTCGATGCCCGATCGACCTGGGGTGACTGATATTGCGAATTACCTGGCTGCAGAGACTGAACCAAATGATCTCAAGGGGTATGAAAAGAAGAAGTTCTTCAGAGAATTAAGGAGGTTCTATTGTGATGAACCCTATCTATACAAGCACTGTTCGGATGGCATTTACAAGAGATGCATTGCAGAATCAGAGGTTCCAAACGTTCTATTTCACTGCCATGGATCGGATTATGCTGGACATTGCTACTTTCAAGACTGTGTCTAAGGTTCTGCAAGCAGGTTTCTGGTGGCCTACTATGTGCAGAGATGCTCATAATTTTGTCACTCAGTGCGATGCCAGTCAAAGGAGAAGGAAAATCAGTAAGAAGCATGAAATGCTTCAGAATTTCATTCTTGAGGTTGAGGTTTTCGATTGTTGGGGTATTGATTTCATGGGACCTTTTCCCTCATCTCATGAGAATAAGTTCATATTGGTTGCTGTGGATTAGGTGTATAAGTGGGTGGAAGCGATAGCTAGCCCAACTAATGACTCCTTGGTGGTTCTTAAGCTGTTTAAGAACATCATTTTCCCTAGATTTGGAGTGCCTCAGATTGTGATAAGTGATGGAGGATCTCACTTTATCAACAATGTCTTTGAGAAGCTGCTACGGAAGCATGGTGTTCATCATCATGTGGCTACTCCTTATCATCCTCAGACTAGTGGACAAGTTGAGGTCTGTAACAGACATATTAAGGAGATCTTGGAGAAGACAGTTGGGAAGACTAGGAAGGATTGGTCTACGAAGCTGGATGATGCGTTATGGGCCTATAGGGCTGCGTTTAAGACGCCACTTGGGACTACACCATTTCATCTTCTGTATGGGAAAGCCTGCCACCTTCCAGTTGAGCTTGAGCATAAGATAGCATGGACTGTGAAGCAGATGAACTTTGATATGAAGCCTGCAGCAGAGAGGAGATTGGTGCAGCTGAGTGAGTTGGATGAGATTAGGAATCACTGATATACCATGGATTTTAGGGTTTTTAACCATGGTATATGTCTTATTTATCGAGTCCTTTATTATGTTTTGGAGTCTTTTAGGTATGTTTACAGGTCTAGGTACGTTTGGAGCAGATTTGGACATTATGGCACATTCTGGAGCATTTTGGAGCATTAACCCTAGAGATAGACTTCACTGTCCAAAACAGAGTTGTGCATTGATCGACACATCTTGTGCATCGATCGACACACACGCGAGTCAGGCAATTCTCGGCGAGTTTAATGAAGAGTTTGGAAATTTCACTTTGGCCTAGAAGTTTCTCATAATTACAAAGAAGCCCCAGCCGTGATTAGATCATTATATTAGGGTTTTAAGCCATTGTTTAGGCTAAGTTTTATATACGCTTTAGATACGCTTTATTTTACATTCAGAGAGTTTTAGGGGCTGATCAGATACTCGACAGAAGATTTCAAACCCCTATTTCTTATTCTGTTTTATGATATTCAGTATTCTATTCATCATGTCTTTTGTTATGATTGTCATGTCTGAGTAGTTTACCTGTTAGGTTTAGGGATTCTCATTAGGGATTTCATGGAATTATAGGTTGATAAATCTGTAGGGATTCATATATGTTAGTTCTTTATCTAGGGTTGTTCTTAATGCTTGATTTGAATTAGCTACCCAGATTTATGATGTTAGGTTGATTTCCGCAACGACAGTTGGTTAATTAACTAGAAAGAACCTAGATGAGCAATTTGACTATTCACAAAGAAATTTGGCTTAGGAGAATTGTGAACGAAAGAACTTGAGATTAATGCTTGTTTAGATCTCTAGAATTCGCAACGAAAGTTGGTCTGCTAGGATTGTTAAACATAGATAATATTCGCAACGAAAGTTGGTTTCTTATGCTTCTGTGATTCTAGTTCTAGAACAGTTCTTAATTAGATCCCGATTGACTGAATAGCCTGTGTTCCTGATTTCCTGAGAACTCCCTAGACTTGACGCTTTGCCTTCTTGTTTACAAACCGACCTATTTGCTTTATTGCTTGATTTACTGCTTATTCTCTGTTTCACCTAGCTTAACCTGATACTCTACAATCTATCGCAAGAATCTAGAGTCTCTGTGGATTCGATACCCTATATACTACTAGTTCACGTCTGTGCACTTGCAGTGTAGATCTAGGGATTAAAACCTGATCGTATCAAGTTTTTGGCGCCGTTACCGGGGACTCTTTTGAGTGTTCGATAGATTTGAACTTAGGGTTTAGACTAGGTTTTTCGTTTTTGTTTTTTTTATAACTGATTTTTGTTTTCTTTTTGCGTTTTAGGTACGACCAGAATCGCCTTGCGTCGATCGACACCACCTGGGCATCGATCGACACTTGCTCGCGATTAGCATCGATCGACACTACTTTGCATCGATCGACTCATCACGTAAGATGATGGGAATGATGGAACGGATCTTGGAAAATCAGCAGAATAACTCATTCTGCAGAGACTATGGTTCTTATTCATTCACCAGAGATTATGAATCTTCATCATATCAGCCTATTCCTCCTCGAAATACAAAGTCTGATAAGCTGATAAGTATGATGGAGCAGTTACTAGAAAGACAGGAAAAGGATTTGAACTACATCAGTGGCTCTGGATTTCAAGGAAACAGTTTTGGAAATCAGCAAGGTAACAAGTTCTTTAATGGTGGACAAAAGAGTGCTTTCACAAGCAACCAGAACTCTTCTGGATATGGAGAGACCGTTGGATATCAGAAACCTTTTCAGCAAGGTAATTCTTATCAGAGGACTTATGGATCATGCTCATATCAGACACCTCCTGCTGCTAGTGCTTATGAAAGCAAGATGGAAGCAATGATGGAGCAGTTGCTAGAGGATCAAACTAAGACTGTTGTAGACTTCAACAGGAAGCTGGATGCTGTGTATGAAGATCTGAATGGGAAGTTTGAATCCTTAAATACACATGTGAAGCAGTTGGATACTCAAGTGAACCAAATTTCAAGCTCAGTTAAGGGAAAGAATGTTATGGACACTCACATCAAAGCTTGGACAGTTCAGATTTATGATGGGTCAAACCAAGGAGAGAAATTTGAGTTTCATACAGCTGAACTCGTGGAAGAAGCTGAGAAATCCGAAACTGAAGAAAAACTCTCGGGTGGAATCTGTGAGGAGTTAGTTGCATCGATCGATGCACCTATTGCGTCGATCGTTGCATGCTGTGAGGGGGCATACTTACTTCTTTCTTCTGGTAGTGCGGACGAGAGGGCTCACAAGCCTAATACACCTTTCCCTGAAGAGTTTGAGGTATCTCAACAGGCACTTGATAAAACTAGACAGTTGAAAGTGATGGATGAGAAGTTGGAAGAAGTTCCACAACCTGATGATCCACCATATCACCCTTGTGTGCAGAGATACTTGGAGAGGATGTTGCCTATGGACGAAGTGTTTAAGGATTGGGTGATAGTGGTCCCTAAACAGATCAGTGATGTTTTGCTGACTCAGATCCCCAAGAAGCTTCTTGATCCTGGTATATTTGTGCTGAGTTGTTCTATCTTTGAGGATAATTTCAGGCGTTCTTTGTGTGATTTAGGAGCTGCTGGAAATCATGCCATACTCCGTGGCAGAGAAACTGGGGATGACAGATTTTTCACCCACTAGGACCTCTATGGTTCTAGCTGATCAGTCAAGAAGGATTCCAGAAGGAGTTCTTGAGGATGTCCCAGTCAGAGTTGGAAACTACCTAGTTCCAACAGATTTTGTGGTGGTTAAGTACGATAGTGAGCCGGATGATGCTCTAATACTGGGAAGACCTTTCTTAGCCACAGCTGGTGCGAAGATTGATGTGAGGCATGGTCTGATTGATCTCCATCTGGGAGATGAGCCTCTACACTTTGAGATGGATATGCTGTGTAAGCCAAAGATTGATGGTCAAACATTCAGCATTGAGGATGGACATGAAATACAGAAGAGTGAGACATTAGTTTTTGATCCTAGAGAGGGGAAGATGGCGGTTCTTGCTGAGCCTGCTCTAACATCTTCAAACCCTATACCTGCTCTTAAGCAGAAAGCTCCAAACATCTCACCTAAGCCACTTCTGATCAAGCCAAGGTATGCATCTTCTGACTTTAAGTATGCTAACTCTGATGCTAGTTTGGCAGGGAATAGAGTCAGGAAACGAAATGTTCCACCTGACCTTGCTGTCATTCCCAAGTTCCTTGGAAAATCTCATGATCCGAAAGCTTATACGCCCCCTTGGATGAGGAGACATTCACAGAGACACTCAAAGTCTCTGTTGAAACCCCCATAAGTCCGATCTCCTTTCCATAGTCAAGCTATTGACTTTAAACAAGCGCTGAGTGGGAGGCAACCCACTGTTAGGTTCATTTTTGTTTTCGTTTTAATTTGGTGTTTTGATTTTTCTGTTTTGGTGTGTTCAAAAGCGTGAGAAACAGGCAGAATCGCACTGCATCGATCGACACACTTAGTGCATCGGTCGATGCAGTTGCGATTTACGGTTTCCCGATTCGATTGCGGTTCAGACACCGGTTATTTACATAACCACGAGCAAAATTCACCTTGCAACGATCGACACCACTTGTGGCATCGATCGATGCAAGCCGACGACAGGTGAGTATTCTGCAACTTTCGGATTTTCAGATTTAATTTCTTATTCTCACCGATCCTGAGCTTGACACCACTGGGGACAGTGTGTTTCAAGTGTGGGGGGAGGTAGCTACTGACGCACGCTTCTGTTTTCTTAGAGTCAGTCCTGTTTTCAAAATTTTGTTTTATTGAGTCAAAACAGTCTAAGTCGAAAACAGTGAATTTTTGCGAAGTTAACAACACGAACAGGAACTAAGTAACCATTGGACAGACTTGCAGAGCCTCTATGACTATTAGAAAATCCCAAACAAATCAGCTTACCAAGGACACCCATATCTAACCAGGTATTCAGAGGATCCATCACTAGTCTCGCGCTTAATATTGACTTTAATTTCTCACTTAGGGGCTTGGTAATCTTTGGGTCGGATTCCTTTGATGTGTTTGGCACAGCCTGTGATCCTGTTCTTAAGTATGGTTTCTGATTTTCCCCTCCCTTGAAAGTAAAAAAAAAAAGAGATAAAAACCGAGGATAAGCTAGTAGCTTCGAAGTGGTCACGTGAGTGGTAGAGACCCCTATTACCTCCTTTGTATCCATGGAAAGATCCAAAGTTAAACCCCAATAAAAAGGGAAGAGCACTGATAGAAAAAATAAAATGATACCCAGTGGGGAAAAATCAGTGCTAAGGGAGAAAGGGAAAAGATAGAAACCAGAAACCGACAGTTTGGTGGTCAGATACTGAATAGGTTGAGTCCATGTGTCCTTTGATTCGATAATCCCTCTGTGAGACTGCACCTAATTGTATACAAAGACTGGTGTGGTGAACTTGAATGTCCTAACTTGAATGTGGAGTTTACTTGGGACAGTTGCTAAGTGTGGGGGAAGTATATTGCGGTCTTGAGTTCTGTAGGAAAGTTTTCAGTGGTTTACTAAGTGAATGTGAATGCGAAAGTTCCTAGGACGAAATGAGTTTCTGTGTTTTCAAACCTCTTTTCTTATACTTTGGTTCTTTACTTGCTTGAGGGCAAGCAAGAGCTAAGTGTGGGGGAGTTGATATACCATGTATTTTAGGGTTTTTAACCATGGTATATGTCTTATTTATCGAGTCCTTTATTATGTTTTGGAGTCTTTTAGGTATGTTTACAGGTCTAGGTACGTTTGGAGCAGATTTGGACATTATGACACATTCTGGAGCATTTTGGAGCATTAACCCGAGAGATAGAGTTCACTGTCCAAAACAGAGTTGTGCATCGATCGACACATCTTGTGCATCGATCGACACACACGCGAGTCAGGCAATTCTCGGCGAGTTTAATGAAGAGTTTGGAAATTTCACTTTGGCCCAGAAGTTTCTCATAATTACAAAGAAGCCCCAGCCGTGATTAGATCATTATATTAGGGTTTTTAAGCCATTGTTTAGGCTAAGTTTTACATACGCTTTAGATACGCTTTATTTTACATTCAGAGAGTTTTAGGGGCTGATCAGATACTCGACAGAGAGAAGATTTCGAACCCCTGTTTCTTATTCTGTTTTATGATATTCAGTATTCTGTTCATCATGTCTTTTGTTATGATTGTCATGTCTGAGTAGTTTACCTGTTAGGTTTAGGGATTCTCATTAGGGATTTCATGGAATTATAGGTTGATAAATCTGTAGGGATTCATATCTGTTAGTTCTTCATCTAGGGTTGTTCTTAATGCTTGATTTGAATTAGCTACCCAGATTTATGATGTTAGGTTGATTTCCGCAACGACAGTTGGTTAATTAACTAGAAAGAACCTAGATGAGCAATTTGACTATTCGCAAATAAATTTGGCTTAGAAGAATTGTGAATGAAAGAACTTGAGATTAATGCTTGTTTAGATCTCTAGAATTTGCAACGAAATTTGGTTTGCTAGGATTGTTAAACATAGATAATATTCGCAACGAAAGTTGGTTTCTTATGCTTCTGTGATTCTAGTTCTAGAACAGTTCTTAATTAGATCCTGATTGATTGATTAGCCTGTGTTTCTGATTTTCTGAGAACTCCCTAGACTTGACGTTTTGCCTTCTTGTTTACAAACCGATCTATTTAATTTATTGCTTGATTTACTGCTTATTATCTGTTTCACCTAGCTTAACCTGACACTCTACAATCTATCACAAGAATCTAGAGTCTCTGTGGATTCGATACCCTATATACTACTAGTTCACGTCTGTGCACTTGCAGTGTAGATCTAGGGATTAAAACCTGATCGTATCAATCACGCCTATGAGAATTCAAAGCTGTACAAGGAGAGGACTAAGGATATCATGACAAGAAGATTGTCTCCAGACAGTTTGAGCCTAATGATCAGGTACTTTTGTATAACTCACGTTTGAAATTGTTTCCAGGTAAGCTGCGTTCTAGATGGTCAGGTCCTTTCACAATCAAGGAAGTGCGTCCGTATGGTGCTGTTGTTCTAATCAGCTCAGAAGGTAAGGAGTTCACTGTTAATGGACAAAGGGTGAAACATTATTGGGCTAAGGCTAAGAATCCAATAGGTCAGATTCTGCCTCTGGATGATGCACCTTCTGCCTAAATCTCCTTCATGTCAAGCTAATGAAATTAAAGACGAGCTGAGTGGGAGGCAACCCACTGTTAAGTCTGTACATACTCTTTTTGGTGTTTTTATTAGGATTTTACTTGGTGTTTTTCCATTTTTGGAGTTTTTTCGTACAAAGCTAAGTTTGGAGTCTGGAAATCGCCTAGCGTCGATCGTTGCACATGCAAGAGTGTAAACCGCAAGAAGAATGCACAATTTAGCCGTAAGGATTGCGGTTGGGCTCGCGGAGGAAATCTAATCGCAGCAAGAATGGAGTACGATGTGTGTTGATCGTTGAGGTCCTGTGCAATGATCGACGCACCTAGTTTAATCAGAAATTAAAGGTAAGCATTCTAAACCGGAAATCCGATTGGTTCGACCCGGTTCGACAAATCACGATCTGCAATGATCGATGCATCCCCTGCGTCGATTGACGCAAGCACACACGAGGTAAGTGCTTTTAACTTTTCTTCTTTCTTCTTCTTCCTCATTTCACTTCTCGCGAACCCAAAACTCAAAATCGCCCAAACCCTAGATTCCTCATTTCTTGCTCGATTTTGTTGATTCCAAAGCCCAATTCACTCGATTTTTACCCCTCTTTCCACTTCGATCATTAATTTCATCCGATTTTGAGGTATGTGTTCCGAATCTCCACGTTTTTCATTTCGGCCCTAAGGTGAAATTTTCAAAATTCATCACGATTTTGACTGTTTGAGGTGTATTGATGCTTGTTTAAGATTGTTAGTGATGATTTCGTGTTGCCTTAGTACTTGCATGGACAGATTTTGAAAGTTTTTAGAAAATCTTCGATTTGATGAAGAACACTTGCGATTCTCTGATTTAGGGCGAATTTAGAACGGATTGGAAGTAATTGACACTGGTTTTGCTGCTAATAATGGTTGAATGAGATGATTGAAACATATATGGTTGCATTTTTTGATCTTAGAGCTTTGGCTTAATTGCAAGTTTGCTTTTCTTGTGTCTTTGATCGCAGATGGCTCCACGAAAGAGAAGGAACGTACCTGACACTACTGATATACCTGCTGCTTGGTTCACATGCGCCTCTTCACCTCTCACGCCCGATACTCGCATTCCTGGAGCGATGCAGGCTCCTTGGCCAATGGCCGAGACGGATCACATACTTATGCTCAGAGAGTGGGCTAATGATCTTCAGATAGAGATAGAGAGTGCGGACTGCACTGAGCGAGAGATATCTGAGGCTTGGGATGAGTACGATACGTTGTTTTACAAAGCTTGGCAGAGCATAATCATCAAGCCCACACGGTTAACAGATTACAAGAATTTTCAGTTGTTGGGCATTACTGCGGATGTTCAGAGGCTGGTTCAACATATAGGCTTATGGATTATGCCTATGCGGAGTTACGATCTTTACCCAGACTTGGTCAAACAGCTGTTGTCGACCTGCAGAGTGTACTCTGATCCACTGCGCAAGAGAGCTAATGAGGGATGCTTTACCTTCATGTGTATGGGTATCAGGTACCGACTTCCGATTCTTGACCTTTGCCACATCTATGGGTTCAGTTTGGACCCTATTCGCTGCAATCTCATTCCTGAGTGGGATGATCAGAGCACTCAGTTCTTCTGGTGTCACTTTGGAACCGACCGATACAACTCACGTAACTCCACGCAAATACAGATACGACATCCTGTCTTGCGGTATGTTGTACGCCTTTTGAGCCACACACTGCTGTGTAAGTTTGAGGTGAACAAGATGAGGAAGCAGGAGCTGATGCTGCTTTACACTGGTTTGAGTCCTTTATTCGAGGAGACTGATTTGAAGGATTCTGCGCCACAGCTTAATATGGGAGCGGTTTTTGCTGAGCATCTCTGCACCTTGAAGAAGAAGGCCTTTTCAGGTAAGAATGTTGAGACTGTGGGAAGTCTGCTTACTCCGATCTTCCAACACTTTAGGATTCCTACTGTTGGAAGAGAATGTGTGACGAAGAGATTTTGGATGGATGGTACTCACTTAAAGAGTACGACTTGGATGAAGAAAGACAACCTTTGGGTTTTTCATGATGCGGATTCTAGAGAGTGGTGCGTGCAGCTTCCTTCACCGGAGCTCACGGAGATCGATACGTTGCTGGCTTTAGCTTTTAAGCCTGACAGGAACCTTCTCCGAAGGGTTCCTACAGTTGCTAACCCTCTCGGGCCGTCTACTTCCTCTGCAGCTGGACCTTCTTTTTCGCCTGGACCCTCTGCATCTGCTGCTGCTGAGTTTTTTCCTATTCCATATCCAGACCCACCGATGGACCCTGCCTTGATGCCTAGAGGAGATTTCTAGAGGGTGGTGAATGACAAGTTGAAGGGTATTTGGGAGTTCATGAATAGCTGTTCCTGCAGAAGACAACCTAGTGTCATGTACCTACACCTGCGCAGAGGCGCAGACGATCTCCCACCCCTGAGACCAGTGGCTCTGATCCTTATGCTGGCATTGATGATGTGTATGATTCTGAGAGCGATGAGATTTGATTCTGGTTCCTAGACATTTGGTTCTGTAATTTTTCACTCTTTCTTTTTATTTTCTCTTGAGTCATTTTGATGTTTTATTGAGTCTATGTCAGTACTTATACTCTGGGATTGATGAACTTTGCTTCTATGACTATCTGTTGCTTTGATTTTTGCGTTGTCTTTGCTTATTGTAGCTTACAGGTTGAGTTTTTGTGATTTCTCACGGAACAGATGCTGTCTGCCAAAATGTTTCAAAACAGACATGCAGTGCGTCGATCGACACGGTCCTGTGTGTCGATCGATTCACCCTTACACGAATTGTGTCGATCGCTGCGGTCCTGTGCAGCGATCGACTCCGCAGCGATCGACGCAGTTGCGAGAGAGGTAAATAATCGCCAGAACACAGTACATTCAATCCAATTTTCTTCTTTTACTAATTCATTACTGACTTCACCTTTAACTTGACTTAATTTTCTCACCTAGGGGCTTGGTATACTTTGAGACAGATTCCTCTGTTAGTTCTGACACAACTTGTAAACCTGTCTAAGTATGATAAACTGCGGATGAGCTAGTAACTCCGAAGTGATCACGAGAGTGGTAGAGACCCCTATTACCTCCTATGCATTCATGGAATGTGTCCAAAGTACACCCCAATGCGGGAAGAGCACTGATAAAAAAATATAAAATGATACACAATGGAAAAAATCAGTTGCTAAGGAAGGAAAAGGAGAAGAAAGGAACCACAAAATGATAGTATAGTGGTCAAGTGCTGAGTAAGAATCCATGTGTTCTTTGATCGATACTTCCTAGGTGAGACGTACTTATTAGATTACAGAAGTCAGTATGGTGAATTTGAATGCTCTGAATGTGATTATGGAGTTTACTTAGGAAAATTTCTAAGTGTGATGGAAGTATATGTTGGTCTTGATGTCTGCAGGTGCATTTTTCATGTGCCTTACTAAGGGGAATCTAAGTGTGGTACTTCTAAGATGAAACGAGTTTCAGAAGTTTTCAAACTTCTTCACCTCATCTTGGTTTCCTGTTTTGCTTGAGGGCAAACAAAGTCTAAGTGTGGGGGAGTTGATATATCATGGTTTTTACCTGTTTTAAGCCATGATATAAGTATATATTAGAGTCTTTTGTAGTGTCGTCTTTTTAGGTGTTTATTAGGTCTACACACGTTTGGAGGACTTTGGAAAATATTGGAGGTTTTTGGGCAAGATTTGGAGCTAAAGCCGTGATAAGAGAAACATAGATTCTGAATTCGGACTGAGCGTCGATCGATGCAATCCTGCGTCGATCGACACAACTCCCTGATCGCAATTTTCAGCGCTTTAATGAAGATTTTGAAGAATTGCAGTTTTGACCCAGAAGTTCCAGTATTTACAAAAGAGACCCAAGACGTGTTATACACTTTATATTAGGGGTTTTGGTGTTTTGTTTTAGATTACACATTCATACTTTTAGCTAGAGAGAGTTCTTGAGAGCATGGGGCTGATCTGTTCTTGTACTGCTTTTTGGAGAAGATTTCGAACCCCTTTTCATTCTCAACTCTTTTCTTAATGCAATTTATTTATATTATGATTTCTGCTTCATTGATCATGTCTGAGTAGATTCATAGTTAGGTTTAGGGATTCTCATTAGATATTTCATGACTTGTTAGATTAAATCAATCAATTAAGGATTCATAACTTGTTAGTTCTTCAATCTGAGTTGCACTTAACACTAGTTTCTAACCTGATCAATTAGAATCTAGATCTATGGTTTATAAATTGACACGAAAGTGTAATTTAGATTTGGATCTATTTAGGTTGAGCAATTTAATTATCTGCAAAGAAATTGCAAAAAAATTTGGATTTCTAAGGTTTATACTTAGTGAATTCTCGCAACGAAAGTTGGTTAGTTCTATATCTGTGTTTTAGTTCTAAAACGGTTCTTAATTCGATCCTGACTGATATTTGATCTGCATGGCATGATTTCCTGAGAACTCCCTTGACCTAGCGCTTTTAGTATTTGATAAACAAACCGATTTGCTACTGATTTGTTTCCCGCTTTTAGGTTACTATTCTTGATTTACATCGCCTAGCTCAACTCAACATTCTATAGTCTATCGCAAGATTTCTTGAGTCTCTGTGGTTCGAACATTACATACTACATTTGAATGTGCATTTGCAGTGTAACTTAGGGAATTAAACTCTGAGCATATCAGTCTGCCGTGGCCACCAGCAGAAAAGATAAAAAATTCCTTAGAAATCATGAGAACATACTAGACCCAACTAGGTACGACATGATAGTAAATGAATTTGAACTAATTTGCTAAGCTACGAGATTCAGATCCTAATTTCGATTTTAAGAAAAGTAAATTAAACAAAAGCGAGATTGAGTTTATTTTTTGTTACCGGATAAATCCAAGCGTATGATTGATATATCATGGTTTTTACCGGTTTTATGCCATGATATAGTTGTGTTTTTAGTGTCTTTTGTGTTCTTTTAGAGTCTTTTACAGGTATAATCAGGTTTGGAGCTAAATTGGAGATAATGGAGCATTTTGGAGATTTTTGGAGTGTTTGGCCGAGAGATAGAGTTCACTGTCCGAAACAGAGGAAGGTGTCGATCGTTGCACTCTAGCATCGATCGATGCACCAGCGAGATGGGCCAAAAACTCGGCGGTTTAGAAGAATCAAGTTATTGCACTTTGATCCAGAAGTTCCTGATATTTACAAAGAAGCCCTTGGCCGAGATTATACCTATATAATCAAGTTTTAGTTGTTTTTATTAGATACACTTTCATAATTAAGACCAGAGGATTTTTAGAGCTTTTGGGGCTGATCTGAACCTATTACTTCATCTGTATTTGGAGAAGATTTCGAACCCCTTTTACTCTTATTCTTTTATGCAATTTATTCATTCTATGATTATGTTTTCATTATCTATGTCTGAGTAGATTCCTAGTTAGGTTTAGGGTTTCTCACATAAGATTTCATGACTCGCTAGACTTGTTCAAATTCAGTTAAGGATTCAAACTATATCTGTTCTTCAATTTAATTGTGCTTAAAGCTAGTTCTAACCTGATCAATTAGAATCTAGATCTTAGGTTGCTAAATACGTCACGGAAGTGGGGTTTAGGAATCTGAACTAATTAAATTGGGCAATTAAACTTTGCGCAAACGGAAGTTTGGTTTAGGATAATTGTGAACATATCAAACTTGGGATTAATGCTAGTTTAATCTGTTAGTTCTCGCAAACGAAAGTTTGGTTTGCTGCACTTAGACTTAGAGAATTATCGCAAAGGAATTTGGTTGATTCTACATCTGTGTTTTGAGTTCTAGAACTGTGCTTAATTAGATCCTTGCTGAATGAACTGTCTGCTTGTCTGATTTCCTGAGAATACCCTAGGCTTGACGCTTTTAATTACTTGCTTCCACAACCGTTAATCTCTGCTACTGATTTACTTTCTCGCACCGCTTTCAATTCAATCACATTGCTTATTTCTAGTATTAGTCTCTACTGTTCTGATCTATTGAGACCAAGTGTCCCTGTGGATTCGATAACCATATATACTACTTTGACATTGCTGTTCACTTGCAGTTTAGAATAGGGATAAACTTTGAGCCTATCAATTTTTTTGGCGCCGTTGCCGGGGACTCTTAGAGTCTTCGATAGGACCGAACTTAGGGTTTTTACTAGAAATTTTTCTTTTTGTTTTTGTTCTTTTTCGTTTTTATTTTTTTTGATTTTGCTAACTTTATCTCTGATTTCTCTCTGTCGCAGGTACGAATTTCGCCTTGCGTCGATCGTTGCATCTCTTGCGTCGATCGTCACTAGGCGATTCTGAGATTGAATCGATCGTTGCACTGATAGCATCGATCGTTGCTGGACGATTACGGACAGTTTATGCCAACGCAGAAAACTCGAAGTAATCCGAACTCGAGCTTGCTTAATCTCGGACTAGAGGAACTTGGACGTCTAGAGAGGACTATCAGAAGAGAAAAGAGAGAGAGAATGGTTCGAGAACGTCTGATCTTGATACCAGATGCTGAAGGTACCCTGAGGGACCAAGATAACAACCCATACAATGCTGCTGGGCATCGGGTTGATGCTGAAGGGAATGTCATCCCTGATCCTCCTGAGCAACAGCAACAGGAGCTGAACCGAAACCAGGGTCAAGGACAGGCCCAAGGTAGAGAGATGGTGGTTCATGAGAGGACACTAGCTGATTACAACAGACCTGATGAGTTTCATGCAAACCGAGCAGCTCTAGTGCTTCCTGCTTTTGAGAGGAATGATTTTGAGGTAAAGACCATCTACTACCAGCTGATGAGACAGATTGCTTTTCATGGTCTTCAAGCAGAGCAGCCTATGGATCACATTGACAAGTTTGAGGACATAGTCACTGGCATGAAGTATGAAGGAGTATGCCCGGACTATTTGTTCCTTAAGCTATTTCCGCACAGTCTTGCTGGAGACGCTAGTGCATGGCTGAGACAACTGGCACCTGGTCAGTATACTACTTGGGCAGCCTTAAAGAGTGAGTTCCTGCGTCACTTTTATGATGATGCGCGCTCGGATCAGTCCAGACAGGACATACTCACCTTTTCCCAAGGAGCTGTGGAGCCCTTGAAGACTGCATGGATGAGATTTAAGCAGTATCAGCGTGACTGTCCACACCATGGATTCACAGAAGTACAGCTGATTGGTATTTTCTTCAGAGGCATAGATCTCCCTTATCAGACTGCGCTGGATAATTCCAGTAATGCTAATTTCAACACCAGGACTCCTACACAAGCTAAGCAGTTGATTGAGAACCTGATTGGCAGCAACAGTTGCAAGACAATGGATGAAAGGAGGAAGAAATCTGGTGGAACTGTAGAGAATTCTGATATAGCTAATATAAGATCCAGATTGGACACAGTCTACAATCTCCTGACTAGTAAGAAAGCTGTCCACTTTGCCCAAGATGTAGAGGTGATTCAGGCTGAGGAGGAAACTCAGGAAGAAGATGTGAATTTCATAGGAGGTTCTGGTTTCCAAGGTAATAGATTTGGTAATCAACAGGTGAACAGATTCTCCAATGGTGGACATAATGGTGGTTTTCAGAAGACCTATGGACAAGGTACTCAGAGAACCTATGGATCTACATCCTATCAGACTCCTCCTGCACCTACAGCCCATGAGAGCAAAATGGAGGCTATGATGGAACAGCTGATTGAGAGTCAGACCAAGATTTCTGTGGACTGCAACAAGAAGTTGGACGCTGTCTATGAAGACCTCAATGGGAAATTTGAGTCTCTGAGCACTCACATGAAGCAGTTGGACACTCAGGTGAACCAGATGTCCAGCTCACTGAAGGGAAAAGAAGTGGCAGACACTCATGTTAAGGCCTGGTATGTGTGCATTAATGATGGATCTCACCTAGGTGAAAGATTTGAGCTAAGTACAGCTGAGTTGGTGACAGAACAGGAATTTTCGGATATTTGTGAAAAACTCTCGGGTGGAATCTGCTGCAGTGCGTCGATCGATGCAACATCTGTGCCGATCGATACACCCGTCGGGATGGCAACGATCGACACACCCTTAGTGTCGGTCGTTGCAGGGCGTGAACAGACAGAACCGTCGGATGATAATAGCATAGATGCTGACTTGGAGCTTGATCGCCTATTCAATGGAGCCTCTGAGATTACTCAACAGGAGATCTACGAGCAGATCTTTAGACAACACTCCTCAGTGTCTGAAGTGATTAGGCAAGAGATTGAAGAGCTGAAGAAATTAGAAGGGATTGGTGAAGAATTGGAAGAAATTCCAACTTCTGATGATCCACCTTATCATCCATGTGTGCAAAGGTACCTGAACAAGATGTTGCCCCTGGATGATGATCTGAAAGACTGGGTGATAATAGTCCCTCAGCATATTAGTGATGTTCTGCTAACTAAGGTCCCGAAGAAGCTGTTGGGAATGTCCTGAAATCTACCGTACTATCTCTAGAAAGTATGATAAGTGTCGAGATCAGACATAAGTCATAAGTACTGGGTGATCATGATGGCTTGCTAGAGTCCGCTCTTGATCTATAAGTTTAAGACTTATTACCAGTATTGTATGATCCCTAAGGGTCACACACCATAGCTAACGGGAAAGTTAAAATGGAATTAATACGGTAAGATGCAAGGCATTTACTGTATTTGTACAGAGAGACTTGGACCATTAGTTAATTACTTGGGCCCATATCGAGATACAAGACTTGTGTCGATCGACACAGGTATATGTGTCGGTCGACACAACAGCGAAACCGAAACATCAGTTTAGGTTTATGACGAGTCGAGATATATAAGTCTTAGGTCTTATTATTTCGACAGTAAGTCTGCGAATCTGAAAAGAGCCGTCCTGTTTTCTCTCTGTTTCCTTCAACTCTGGTCTAGCAACCATCCCGAGCTTGTAAGAGTGTGGATACTCTAGGAGGAATAGGTGGTTCATCTGTTCGTTGATCTCGACATTACAATCATTCCGCTGCAAAAGGTAATGTCCAGGTTTGTGTTTATGATTCAGTTACAAGAACCTAGATCTGTTTAAGATTATGTGCTAGGTTGCAATTGGGAATTGAACCTTAAATAACACAATAATCGAACAGTGGTATCAGAGCCAGGTTTTCAGGTTTCTTGTAAATTTGGATCATTCTTAGGTTGTTTTACTGATTAGAATCGAATTTGAATTTTGAAATTTGATTAGAATCTCAAAAAAAAAAACCTAAAAGAAATCGCATTAATCCGATTGAAAGCCATCGGTGTGCGATTTGGACACTTTTGTCGATCGACGAGGGGGGCGATATCGGTCGATATGCATATCGGATCGATTGTGTCGCTGACCCGAAGACCCGATCACAACGAGCTGTTGTTTGCCAGTATCGATCGATGAGGGAGCGTGATATCGATCGACATAAGTCGGTTCGATTGTCTTCTCGCTGTCCCGATGACCCGATCGATAAGTGCTGATACACGCGAGTATCGATCGATGAGGGAGCGTGATATCGATCGACATAAGTCGGATCGATTGTCTTCTCGCTGTCCCGATGACCCGATCGATAAGTGCTGATACACGCGAGTATCGATCGACGCAGGAGCGTTGTATCGATCGATACATGTGCGTGGAGTACAATCCGCGAAAAGCCAATCGGTTCAACCGAGCTTCGCGGTTGGTACTTTCCCAACCCGCAAACAAAGGATCAATCAAACCGATTGTGATTCATTGTTTGTTTTAGCCAATCCCGCAAGTTAGGTCAAAATCAGCTAAAATTGATTGATTAAACCAATTGATTTCTTCCTGATTTTGGATTTAACCGAACCGATCAATTTATTGGTAGTTCAAGCGGTTAACCCGAATCGCGGTTTGCTGGAAATTATTTAATACATGGTATTATTTATTTTCTGGTTAAACCGGATTGAAATTCAAAATTGAATTTTAACCTAAACCGAAGGCTGGTCTAAGTTTGATTTGGTTGGACCAAATAATTTAGAGCTGGTCTGGTTTAGTAAATAACCGATGGTTTTGATAGTTAATTTGGTCTTGGACCAGAATTAATAAACCGGATCGGTTATGTCAAATTATTGGGCCAGCTGGAATTCTATGGTCTTGGGCCAAGAATTGGGCCTATAATTTGTGACCCAACCTAAAATATTTATAAAATATTAAATTAGAAATTTCTATTTTAATAAGTTACTAAATTTAGAAAGTTTCTAAATTAAGAAAGTTTCCCAAAATAGTAATCTTCTATTTTTGGAAATAAAACTTGAAAATCCTCAAAACAATATCAAGTTTGGATGTCTTGCCCAATCTTGTCAGCTACTTAACGCTTACTTGATTACAGATATGGCTTACAGTGTGAGGTGTCTGTTTTCGCGTAAGTAAAGTAGTATATAGTCACTAATTTCATTGGGAGTCCCAGATTTTAGTGATTATTTGGCTGAAAGAGATTGGTTTCCTTGACTGGGCCATCGGGAGTCCCGGGCCTTGAGACATCTGGTGAATTTGGGCCTCGGGTCCAATTCACAACCGAGAGTTATTGGTTATAACTAGCTGTGTGTATGCTTACCAAGTAAAGCTAATTCTGGGTGACGGCCAGTGGCCCACTTTGGAATTAGCTGAACATGGGTCTCGGAATCATTGTATTCATATGAGGTTAAACAAAGAAATTTTGAATGCAATGCGAGTTTTCTTATAAGTTGTTAAGATTACTCTTTTATGAACTTAATAACTAAAACTCTATTTATCTCTAAATTTCAGTTATAACAAGCACAAACAATCAAAACACTTTCTCGATCCGGTATGTCCTTGAGATGGACAAACTGAACGGATCAAATTTCTTGACTTGGTCGCGGAACCTGAGACTAGTTCTCAGGCATGAGAGAAAGGACTATGTCCTTGAGAAAGCTCTCCTTGAGAGGATCGGATCCAAAGCCAGTCATGCAGTATATAATGCTTGGAATAAGCATTATAATGATGCGGTAGATATGCGTGGTCTGATATTGGCTACCATGGACTCAGAGTTGCGGAAGCAATATGAGAACATGGAGTCGCCAATAGAGAAGATCAGCAGCCTGAAATTGAAATTTCAGGAGCAGGTTAGAGTGGAGAGATACCAGTTGGTTAAATCTCTCACTAGCTGCAAGCTACCGATGGATCATCCAGTAAGTCCTCATATCAGTAAAATGATGGGTTACGTTGATAACCTGAGGAAACTGGATTATCCAGTTAGCCAAGAATTGGCAACTGATATCATTCTGCAGTCACTGCCGTCAAGCTATGATAAGTTCGTAAGGGACTATATCAAGAAAGGCTTAATGAAGACGTTGACTGAACTGCATGACATGCTCAAGACAGTTGAGCCAAACGTGAAGAGTACCCTGTACAATCTCATGAATGAGAAGGGTAGGTTTACTAAACCTAATGCTGACAAGGGTGAAGACAAAGTTGTCCAGATTTTGAATCATGGCAAGCGTGTGTCTTCTGAGCCCGAGTCAGATATCTCTTACGTTGGTAAGTGCTGCTACTGTAAAGAGACTGGGCATTGGAAGAGAGATTGCATTAAATTCATGGAAGATTATGAGGAGTTGAAGTCGATGTATGAGACTACTTCCTCAGGTATTCATGTTATTACTTCAAGTTATACCTTATAGGTATTGGATACTGGTTGTGGCACTGATATTTGTTATAATATGCAGAGCCTAAGCAACAGTAGAACGTTGAAGGAAGGGCAAGTGGAACTGCGTGTCTGGAAGGAGCTTGGGATGCTGCCTCAGCCGTAGGGTTTTCACTTGTAGATGCCTTTGAGGCTTGGTTTTATTAAGTAATTGCTACAATGTACCTGCTTTAAGCAGAGTTGTCTTTCATTTTCTTGTAAGAAATTGAATGTTTTTCGTTTTGATAAAAGACAAGTTTTGTTCTTTTGATCTTAATGAAATGTTAATTGTAGCACCCTATTCAAGGAATGGGTTTTATATCTTAAACCATAGAGTGCCTAAATGTAACATAAATACCGAATTGGTTTAAATCTGATGAATTAAACCTGATTTTTCTTGGCGTAAATGTTTTGGTCACATAGAGTAAGTCGGATTCAGAAACCCCATAGTTATGGACTTTTGGGCTCATTTGATCGGATATCTTATGAGACTTGAATTCTGCTTACTGGACCAAAAGACAAAGGGCCCATCTTAGCCGAGCTAGAGAAAAGCCCAAAGACTTATTGGACCTTGAACATACTCATGTATGTGGCCCGATGAACAGTAATGCCAGAGAAAATTTCCTGTACTTCATTGTCTCTACTGATTACTTCAGTGAGTGCGACTGTGTTCATTTGATGAGACACAAGTCGGAATTCTTTGACATGGTCGAAAGAGTTCTAGAATGAAGTATAGAATTTGAATGACAGAAGTATTAAGACTCTGGATTAGATCACGAGTAAGAATACTTAAGTCATTGATTGTGTGATCATCTGAATGAGTGTGAAGTCGTTTCACAGCTCATTTCTCCTGAAAACCTAGAGGTGTTTCTGTGAGAATGAATCAGATCTTATTGGAAATGATTAAAGATGAGTCACACGAATCTTCCATGATATTCTCTAAGAATAACGCTCTAGAAATATCTAAGTTTACGCTGAAATAGTTCCACCAATATCAGTTGAAAGACACCACGTAAATGTGGATTGAAATCGATCCAAATTCGTCTTTACTGAGTATTTGAAGTTGTGCTACTTCGCTGGTTGTCCTAGGGAAACCAAGGCTTGTTACTTTTACGTCCATTCTGTTTTCTAAGAAGGGAAGTTACTTTCCAAGAAGAACAGTGGGAGTAAAAGTACAACTCGAAGAAATTTGAGAAATACAGGAGGCTGCTCAACCTGTTGAGGAAGAGCAGCGGATGGATTTACAGATTTCTGTAGAATCTACACCTGTAAAGCCTGAAGTTCGCAGATCTGGATGAATCAGTTACTAATCCGAGAGTGATTTCTCGTCATTAGTTGAACCTGATGATCATTGAAAGTTCGCATGATCTGATGATCATTGAAAGCGACGAATCTGCGAAATTCAAAGAAGCGAAAGTTAGCCCGGACTCCGAAAAATTACACTATGTGTAAGTTAGCTTCATCGATCCATTCATGGATGGAAGCAAACATATCGGAGTTGGAATCTTCGTTCTGTTAAAGTAGTCAAGGTTTTGACTTGAACAGGAACGAAGTGGAACTGTGCGTTTACTAAAAGATAAGTGGGAGCAATATTGCATTTCTCATAGTGTATGTCGATGACATACTGATTCTCGGAAATAACGTTCCAATGCTGCAGTCGGTAAAGGACTGGCTTGGGAGTTATTGTATGATTGACATTGGGTAAAGCCACGTAGTTTTTGGATTTTGGATCTAAAGATAGAGATCCAAAAGAGCTGGTAGGACAAAGTCAGGATTCTTAAATTGACAAAGTCCTACACGTAATCAGCAATCCAAGAAGGGCTTTATGCCAATTGTCACATGGCAATTCATTAAGCAAGATACAGTGTCCTGCGATATCTGCTGAGCTTGAATGCATGGATAGGATTCCATATGCGACGACAATTGGATCTATCATGTATGCCATGACACATACTTGTTTTGATGTTGCTTTAATGCTAAGCAAGACAAGTAAAGACCAGTCAAATCCAGGAAAGAATCACTGGATTGCCGTAAAGAATATTCTGAAGTATTTGAGGAATACTTAGGATAAGTTCTTGATTTACGGAGAAAGTGAGGTGCTACAAGTCGATAGAGTCTGAAAGGGAAGTTTCCAATAGACAAAGATACTTCCTGGTCACAGTCCGGCTATATCTTGTGTCTATCTGGCGGTGCAAGGCACTGTAGCTGACTCCATGACTTAAGCTGAACATTTCGCAGCTTGAGAAGTTTCCAATAGACAAAGATACTTCCTGGTCACAGTCCGGCTATATCTTGTGTCTATCTGGCGGTGCAAGGCACTGTAGCTGACTCCATGACTTAAGCTGAACATTTCGCAGCTTGAGAAGCGGCGAAAGAGGTTGTTTGGAAAGTAGAGTTCATCACTGAACTAGATTTGATTCCCAGCGTAGTTAAGACTAGCTGCACATCAAAGGTCCAAACACCTTGAGGATAGGTATAACCTATTCCGCGAGATAAATGACAGAGGTGTTAAGTAGATAAGCAAGTTTCATCGAATGAGAATGTTGCTAATCTATTAACAAAGCCACTCCTTATGCCTAAGCACGAGTCGCGGACTGTAGCTGTAGGATGAGTGAAATTAAGATGTAGTCTTAATTTCAGTGGGAGTTTGTAAAGGGCTTTACTTAGTTATTTTGAATGGTTCATGAAAACATAGCATTTTATGTTTGTGAAATCTAATGATTTCTGGATTATTTTAACTGTGATATAAATAATCGTTCCAAAATGATTCATGTCATTATATATGGGCCATCGAAGTACATGAGTAGACTTGATCCTGAAACCCCATATTTAACGAAGTGACATAAATCATAGTGTCCATAGTCGAAGGTTGTTGAAATTGGAACACCAACAACCTGTTGAGACTAGATTGTGTTGAGACTTATGACCAAGTTTCAAAGTCGACACATAGGTATATGTAGGGGAGCATATGACCGGACATGGCCCGCTAATGAGAACTCTGCAAGATATTAATATCTGTGTCATAAGAAGTTCTCATATACGACTATAGAGTATAGTCCTTAGACCTGAGTTCGCATGCATGTGGCTGCACATGGAGTAATGCGCTTTGATCATTGTCTAACGCTGTTTCGTAACTGGGAGCTATACGGACCTTGGTTGGGTGTATTATGAATTGTGTAGTTCATAGTGATGGAACAAGATGGGATTTGTCCCTGCCGTTTAACGGAGGTAATATCTCTAGGCCAATCGGAGATTTGATAGCTGGTAAGAGAATGGCCATTCCCAAACGGACTTGCCCAAGTCGTTTGCATTGTCAGTATCAAATCTGGTCCGATAAACATGGTCTGGCTATATAAGGATGACACGCATCTTGCCTTATGCCAGATCGAGATATTGAGACAAAAGGATTAGGGAATGTAGGATTCCAGTACAATCGGAAGATTGTTGGGAATGTCCTTTGTAGAATTCCAGTACAAGTGGGAGATTGTTGGGAATGTCCTGAAATCTACCGTACTATCTCTAGAAAGTATGATAAGTGTCGAGATCAGACATAAGTCATAAGTACTGGGTGATCATGATGGCTTGCTAGAGTCCGCTCTTGATCTATAAGTTTAAGACTTATTACCAGTATTGTATGATCCCTATGTTGGGAATGTCCTGAAATCTACCGTACTATCTCTAGAAAGTATGATAAGTGTCGAGATCAGACATAAGTCATAAGTACTGGGTGATCATGATGGCTTGCTAGAGTCCGCTCTTGATCTATAAGTTTAAGACTTATTACCAGTATTGTATGATCCCAAAGGGTCACACACCATAGCTAACGGGAAAGTTAACATGGAATGAATACGGTAAGATGCAAGGCATTTACTATATTTGTACAGAGAGACTTGGGCCATTAGTTAATTACTTGGGCCCATATCGAGATACAGGACTTGTGTCGATCGACACAGGTATATGTGTCGGTCGACACAATAGCGAAACCGAAACATCAGTTTAGGTTTTTGACGAGTCGAGATAAATAAGAAGGGAGTCTTATTATTTCGATGGGCGTCTGCGAATCTAAAAGGAGCCGTCCTGTTTTCTCTCTGTTTCCTTCAACTTTGGTCTAGCAACCATCCCAAGCTTGTAAGAGTGTGGATACACGAGGAGGAGCCGATTCTAATCATCTCTAATCTGATCTCGACATTACAATCATTCCGCTGCAAAAGGAAATGTCCAGGTTTGTTTTATGATTCAGTTACAAGAACCTAGATCTGTTTAAGATTATGTGTTAGGTTGCAATCTGTTAATTGAACCATGAACACACGTATAATCCAACAGTGGTATCAGAGCCAGTTTTCAGGTTTCTTGTAAATTTGGATCATTCTTAGGTTGTTTTACTGATTAGAATCGAATTTGAATGTTGAAATTTGATTAAGAATCTCAAAAAACCTAAAAGAAATCGCATTAATCTGATTGAAAAGCCATCGGTGTGCGATTTGGACACTTGTGTCGATCGACGAGGGGGCGATATCGGTCGATATGCATATCGGATCGATTGTGTCGCTGACCCGAAGACCCGATTGACCCGAGTTGATACACGCTAGTATCGATCGACATGAAAGACTCATATCGATCGATACGAAGGCGATGCCCATGTCGATCGACGAGGGAGCGAGGTATCGGTCGATATCGATCGATCCGATTGACATCTCGCGGTCCTGATGACCCGATTGACCCGAGCTGATACTCGCTAGTATCGATCGACATGAAAGACTCATATCGATCGATACGAAGGCGATGCAGATAATCCGCGAGTAGCCAATCGGTTCAGCCGAGCTTCGTGGTTCATCTTTCCCTAAACCGAGACAATGAACCGATCAATCCGATTGTGGTTCATTGTCTACTTTAGCCAGAACCGCAAGTTAGGTCAAAATTGGCTAAAACACAAGGTGTTTCTTCCCGGTTTTGGACTTAACTAAACCGATCCAATTTAATTGGTGGTTCAAGCGGTTAACCCAAATCGCGGTTTACTGGAAATAATTTTATTTCTGGTTAAACCGGATTGAAATTCATAAAATTGAATTTTAACCTAAACCGAAGGCTGGTCTAAGTTTGATTTGGTTGGACCAAATAATTTAGAGCTGGTCTGGTTTAGTAAATAACCGATGGTTTTGATAGTTAATTTGGTCTTGGACCAGAATTAATAAACCGGATCGGTTATGTCAAATTATTGGGCCAGCTGAAATTCTATGGTCTTGGGCCAAGAATTGGGCCTATAATTTGTGACCCAACCCAAAATATTTAATGAAATATTAAATTAGAAATTTCTATTTTAGTAAGTTACTAAATTTAGAAAGTTTCTAAATTAAGAAAGTTTCCCAAAATAGTAATCTTCTAATTTTGGAAATAAAACTTGAAAATCCTCAAAACAATATCAAGCTTGGATGTCTTGCCCAATCTTGTCAGCTACTTAACGCTTACTTGATTACAGATATGGCTTACAGTGTGAGGTGTCTGTTTTCGCGTAAGTAAAGTAGTATATAGTCACTAATTTCATTGGGAGTCCCAGATTTTAGTGATTATTTGGCTGAAAGAGATTGGTTTCCTTGACTGGGCCATCGGGAGTCCCGGGCCTTGAGACATCTGGTGAATTTGGGCCTCGGGCCCAATTCACAACCGAGAGTTATTGGTTATAACTAGCTGTGTGTAGGCTTACCAAGTAAAGCTAATTCTGGGTGACGGCCAGTGGCCCACTTTGGAATTAGCTGAACATGGGTCTCGGAATCATTGTATTCATATGAGGTTAAACAAAGAAATTTTGAATGCAATGCGAGTTTTCTTATAAGTTGTTAAGATTACTCTTTTATGAACTTAATAACTAAAACTCTATTTATCTCTAAATTTCAGCTATGACAAGCACAAACAATCAAAACACTTTCTCGATCCGGTCTGTCCTTGAGATGGACAAACTGAACGGATCAAATTTCTTGACTTGGTCACGGAACCTGAGGCTAGTCCTCAGGCATGAGAGAAAGGACTATGCCCTTGAGAAAGCTCTCCCCGAGAGGATCGGATCCAAAGTCAGTCATGCAGTATATAATGCTTGGAATAAGCATTATAATGATGCGGTAGATGTGCGTGGTCTGATATTGGCTACCATGGAATCAGATTTGCGGAAGCAATATGAGAACATGGAGTCGCCAATAGAGATGATCAGCAGCCTGAAATTGAAATTTCAGGAGCAGGTAAGAGTGGAGAGATACCAGTTGGTTAAATCTCTCACTAGCTGCAAGCTACCGATGGATCATCCAGTAAGTCCTCATATCAGTAAAATGATGGGTTACGTTGATAATCTGAGGAAACTGGATTATCCAGTTAGCCAAGAATTGGCAACTGATATCATTCTGCAGTCACTGCCGTCAAGCTATGATAAGTTCGTAAGGGACTATATCAAGAAAGGCTTAACGAAGACGTTGACTGAACTGCATGACATGCTCAAGACAGTTGAGCCAAACGTGAAGAGTACCCTGTACAATCTCATGAATGAGAAGGGTAGGTTTACTAAACCAAATGCTGACAAGGGTGAAGACAAAGTTGTCCAGATTTTGAATCATGGCAAGAGTGTGTCTTCTGAGCCCGAGTCAGATACCTCTTACGTTGGTAAGTGCTGCTACTGTAATGAGACTGGGCATTGGAAGAGAGATTGCATTAAATTCATGGAAGATTATGAGGAGTTGAAGTTGATGTATGAGACTACTCCCTCAGGTATTCATGTTATTACTTCAAGTTATACCTTATAGGTATTGGATACTGGTTGTGGCACTGATATTTGTTATAATATGCAGAGCCTGAGCAACAGTAGAACGTTGAAGGAAGGACAAGTGGAACTGCATGTCTGGAAGGAGCTGTGGATGCTGCTTCAGCCATAGGGTTTTCACTTGTAGATGCCTTTGAGGCTTGGTTTTATTAAGTAATTGCTACAATGTACCTGCTTTAAGCAGAGTTGTCTTTCATTTTCTTGTAAGAATTTGAATGTTTTTCGTTTTGATAAAAGACAAGTTTTGTTCTTTTGATCTTAATGAAATGATAATTGTAGCACCCTATTCAAGGAATGGGTTTTATATATTAAACCAAAGAGAGCCTAAATGTAACATAAATACCGAATTGGTTTAAATCTGATGAATTAAACCTGATTTTTCTTGGCATAAATGTTTTGGTCAAAGAGTAAGTCGGATTCAGAAACCCCATAGTTATGGACTTTTGGGCTCATTTGAATGGATATCTTATGAGACTTGAATTCTGCTTACTGGACCAAAAGACAAAGGGCCCATTTTAGCCGAGCTAGAGAAAGGCCCAAAGGCTTATTGGAGATTGAACATACTCATGTATGTGGTCCGATGAGCAGTAATGCCAGAGAAAATTTCCTGTACTTCATTGTCTCTACTGATTACTTCAGTGAGTGTGACTGTGTTCATTTGATGAGACACAAGTCGGAATTCTTTGACATGGTCGAAAGAGTTCCAGAATGAAGTATAGAATCTGAATGACAGAAGTATTAAGACTCTGGATTAGATCACGAGTGAGAATACTTAAGTCATTGATTGTGTGATCATCTGAATGAGTGTGAAGTCGTTTCACAGCTCATTTCTCCTGAAAACCTAGAGGTGTTTCTGTGAGAATGAATCAGATCTTATAAGAAATGATTAAAGATGAGTCACACGAATCTTCCATGATATTCTCTAAAATAGCGCTCAAGAAATATCTAAGTTTACGCTGAAATAGTTCCACCTATATCAGTTGAAAGACACCACGTAAATGTGGATTGGAATCGATCCAAATTCGTCTTTACTGAGTATTTGTAGTTGTGCTACTTCGCTGGTTGTCCTAGGGAAACCAAGGCTTGTTACTTTTACGTCCATTCTGTTTTCTAAGAAGGAAATTACTTTCCAAGAAGAACAGTGGGAGTAAAAGTATAACTCGAAGAAATTCGAGAAATACAGGAGACTGCTCAACCTGTTGAGGGAGAGCAACGGATGGATTTACAGATTTCTGTAGAATCTGCACCTGTAAAGCCTGAAGTTCGCAGATCTGAATGAATCAGTTACTAATCCGAGAGTGATTTCTCATCATTAGTTGAATCTGATGATCATTGAAAGTTCGCATGATCTGATGATCATTGAAAGCGACGAATCTGAGAAATTCAAAGAAGCGAAAGTGAGCCCGGACTCCGAAAATTACACTATGTGTAAGTTAGCTTCAGTGATCCATTCATGGATGGAAGCAAACATATCGGAGTTGGAATCTTCGTTCTGTTGAAGTAGTCAAGGTTTTGACTTGAACGGGAACGAAGAGGAACTGTGCGTTTACTAAAAGATAAGTGGGAGCAATATTGCAATTCTCATAGTGTATGTCGATGACATACTGATTCTCGAATATAACGTCCCAATGCTGCAGTCGGTAAAGGACTGGATTGGGAGTTGGTTTTATGAATGATATGAATAAAGCCACGTAGTTCTTGGATTTTGGATCTAAAGATAGAGATCCAAAAGAGCTGGTAGGATAAAGTCAGAATTCTTAAATTGACAAAGTCCTACACGTAATCAGCAATCCAAGAAGGGTTTTATGCCAATGTCACATGGCAATTCATTAAGCGAGATATAGTGTCCTGCGATATCTGCTGAGCTTGAATGCATGGATAGGATTCCATATGCGACGGCAATTGGATCTATCATGTATGCCATGACACGTACTTGTTTTGATGTTGCTTTAAAGTTAAGCAAGACAAGTAAAGACCAGTCAAATCCAGCAAAGAATCACTGGATTGCCCTAAAGAATATTCTGAAGTATTTGAGGAATACTTAGGATAAGTTCTTGATTTACGGAGAAAGTGAGGTGCTACAAGTCGATAGAGTCTGAATGGCAAGTTTCCAATAGACAAAGATACTTCCTGGTCACAGTCCGGCTATATCTTGTGTCTATCTGGCGGTGCAAGGCACTGTTGCTGACTCCATGACTTAAGCTGAACATTTCGCAGCTTGAGAAGCGGCGAAAGAGGTTGTTTGGAAAGTAGAGTTCATCACTGAACTAGATTTGATTCCCAGCGTAGTTAAGACTAGCTGCACATCAAAGGTCCAAACACCTTGAGGATAGGTATAACCTATTCCGCGAGATAAATGACAGAGGTGTTAAGTAGATAAGCAAGTTTCATCGAATGAGAATGTTGTTAATCTATTAACAAAGCCACTCCTTATGCCTAAGCACGAGTCGCGGACTGTAGCTGTAGGATGAGTGAAATTAAGATGTAGTCTTAATTTCAGTGGGAGTTTGTAAAGGGCTTTACTTAGTTATTTTGAAGGGTTCATGAAAACATAGCATTTTATGTTTGTGAAATCTAATGATTTCTGGATTATTTTAACTGTGATATAAAATAATCGTTCCAAAATGATTCATGTCATTATATATGGGCCATCGAAGTACATGAGTAGACTTGATCCTGAAACCCCATATTTAACGAAGTGACATAAATCAGAGTGTCCATAGTCGAAGGTTGTTGAAATTGGAACAACAACAACCTGTTGAGACTAGATTGTGTTGAGACTTATGACCAAGTTTCGAGGGGTCATAGATGCGCGGCATCAAAGTCGACACATAGGTATATGTAGGGGAGCATATGACCGGACATGGCCCGCAAGATGAGAACTCTGCAAGATATTTATATCTGTGTCATAAGAAGTTCTCATATACGACTATAGAGTATAGTCCTTAGACCTGAGTTCGCATGCATGTGGCTGCACATGGAGTAATGCGCTTTGATCATTGTCTAACGCTGTTTCGTAACTGGGAGCTATACGGACCTTGGTTGGGTGTATTATGAATTGTGTAGTTCATAGTGATGGAACAAGACGGGATTTGTCCCTGCCGTTTAACGGAGGTAATATCTCTAGGCCAATCGGAGACTTGATAGCTGGTAAGAGAGTGGCCACTCCCAAACGGACTTGCCCAAGTCGTTTGCATTGTCAGTATCAAATCTGGTCCGATGAACATGGTCTGGCTATATAAGGATGACACGCATCTTGCCTTATGCCAGATCGAGATATTGAGACAAAAGGATTAGGGAATGTAGGATTCCAGTACAATCGGAAGATTGTTGGGAATGTCCTTTGTAGAATTCCAGTACAAGTGGGAGATTGTTGGGAATGTCCTGAAATCTACCGTACTATCTCTAGAAAGTATGATAAGTGTCGAGATCAGACATAAGTCATAAGTACTGGGTGATCATGATGGCTTGCTAGAGTCCGCTCTTGATCTATAAGTTTAAGACTTATTACCAGTATTGTATGATCCCAAAGGGTCACACACCATAGCTAACGGGAAAGTTAACATGGAATGAATACGGTAAGATGCAAGGCATTTACTATATTTATACAGAGAGACTTGGGCCATTAGTTAATTCCTTGGGCCCATATCGAGATACAGGACTTGTGTCGATCGACACAGGTATATGTGTCGGTCGACACAATAGCGAAACCGAAACATCAGTTTAGGTTTTTGACGAGTCGAGATAAATAAGAAGGGAGTCTTATTATTTCGATGGGCGTCTGCGAATCTAAAAGGAGCCGTCCTGTTTTCTCTCTGTTTCCTTCAACTTTGGTCTAGCAACCATCCCAAGCTTGTAAGAGTGTGGATACACGAGGAGGAGCCGATTCTAATCATCTCTAATCTGATCTCGACATTACAATCATTCCGCTGCAAAAGGAAATGTCCAGGTTTGTTTTATGATTCAGTTACAAGAACCTAGATCTGTTTAAGATTATGTGTTAGGTTGCAATCTGTTAATTGAACCATGAACACACGTATAATCCAACACCCTAAGGGTCACACACCATAGCTAACGGGAAAGTTAAAATGGAATTAATACGGTAAGATGCAAGGCATTTACTGTATTTGTACAGAGAGACTTAGACCATTAGTTAATTACTTGGGCCCATATCGAGATACAGGACTTGTGTCGATCAACACAGGTATATGTGTCGGTCGACACAACAGCGAAACCGAAACATCAGTTTAGGTTTATGACGAGTCGAGATATATAAGTCTTAGGTCTTATTATTTCGACAGTAAGTCTGCGAATCTGAAAAGAGCCGTCCTGTTTTCTCTCTGTTTCCTTCAACTCTGGTCTAGCAACCATCCCGAGCTTGTAAGAGTGTGGATACTCTAGGAGGAATAGGTGGTTCATCTGTTCGTTGATCTCGACATTACAATCATTCCGCTGCAAAAGGTAATGTCCAGGTTTGTGTTTATGATTCAGTTACAAGAACCTAGATCTGTTTAAGATTATGTGCTAGGTTGCAATTGGGAATTGAACCTTAAATAACACAATAATCGAACATAAGCTATCTGATCCTGGAGTCTTTGTGCTGGACTGTTCTATCTTTGAGGATAGCTTTAGGCGTTCTCTGTGTGATTTAGGAGCTGCTGGAAGTTTGATGCCTTACTCTGTGGCAGAAAAGCTAGGTATGCTGGACTTTACTCCTACTAGGACTTCTCTTGTCCTAGCTGATCAGTCCATACGAGTTCCTGAAGGACTCCTTATGGACATTCCGGTGAGAGTTGGAAACTACTTAGTTCCAACGGACTTCCTTGTGCTGAGATATGACTGTGATCCGGATGAAGCATTATTGCTTGGGAGACCCTTTTTGGCTAAAGCAGGAGCGTTGATTGATGTTAGGAACAGCTTGATAGACCTCCATCTGGGAGATGAACCACTGCACTATGAGATGGATAAGCTGCGAAAGCCACTGATAGATGGGCAGACATTCACCATAAGGGACGCAGATTTTGAGCAGCCTGATCATACCATGGTTATAGATCCTGGAGCACATTTCACTCCATCTTTTCTTGGACATGAGCATTCCGCAACAGCCTACTCACCACCTTGGATGAGGAGACTTGAACAGAGACAGAAAAAGTCTCTGTCAGGACCTCCTGGTACTTGAAAATTCCCATCCGTCCGGTCAAGCTATTGACCTTAAACAAGCGCTGGGTGGGAGGCAACCCACCATTAGGTACTGGTGTTTTTCTACTTAATTTTTGGTGTTTTTGTTAGGATTTTACGTTTGTTTTTGTTTCTGGTGAGTTTATGTTTGCAGGTCTCGGTTAAATCGCAGTGCAACGATCGACGCACTTCTGTGTCGATCGTCACAACACGAAAAGAATCGCATTGCAGCGATCGTTGCGGTCCTGAGCAACGATCGACTATACACGAAAATCGCCAAGTAACGGTCGATGCACTTAGTGCAACGATCGATGCCTGAGCGACAGAGGTAACCCGACATACATAACTTCATCTTTTAACATGTTTTATTGAGTCAAACTTGTTTAAGTAAGAAACTATGATTTTCTGAGAAGATTTACAAGACTTGCAGGAACTTAAGTAACCATTGGGATGAAGTTGCAGGATCTATCTCTGACTATTAGAAAACCCCATCACAGATCAACCTACTGGGAACACCCACATCACTTCAGGTATCAGAGGATCCTTTACTGACTTCAACTTTAATACTGACTTAGATTTCTCACCTAAGGGCTTGGTATACTTTATGTCGGATTCCCTGTTAGTTCTGACACAGCCTGTCAACCTATCCTATTTAGTTCCCTTCTCCCCTTCTGTAAAGTAAAAAAAAAAAAAAAAAAAAATAAACTGAGGATGAGTTAGTAACTCCGAAGTGGTCATGGGAAGGGTAGCAAACACTATTTTCTCTCATGTGATCCATGGAATGTGTCCAAAGTACACCCCATAACGGGAAGAACACTGATAAAAAAAATAAAATGATACCCAGTGGGGAAAAATCAGTTGTTAAAGAAGGGAAAGAGAAGAAAGGGACTAGAGAAAGGTAGTATGGTGGATGAAGAAAGACAACCTTTGGGTTTTTCATGATGCGGATTCTAGAGAGTGGTGCGTGCAGCTTCCTTCACCGGAGCTCACGGAGATCGATACGTTGCTGGCTTTAGCTTTTAAGCCTGACAGGAACCTTCTCCGAAGGGTTCCTACAGTTGCTAACCCTCTCGGGCCGTCTACTTCCTCTGCAGCTGGACCTTCTTTTTCGCCTGGACCCTCTGCATCTGCTGCTGCTGAGTTTTTTCCTATTCCATATCCAGACCCACCGATGGACCCTGCCTTGATGCCTAGAGGAGATTTCTAGAGGGTGGTGAATGACAAGTTGAAGGGTATTTGGGAGTTCATGAATAGCTGTTCCTGCAGAAGACAACCTAGTGTCATGTACCTACACCTGCGCAGAGGCGCAGACGATCTCCCACCCCTGAGACCAGTGGCTCTGATCCTTATGCTGGCATTGATGATGTGTATGATTCTGAGAGCGATGAGATTTGATTCTGGTTCCTAGACATTTGGTTCTGTAATTTTTCACTCTTTCTTTTTATTTTCTCTTGAGTCATTTTGATGTTTTATTGAGTCTATGTCAGTACTTATACTCTGGGATTGATGAACTTTTCTTCTATGACTATCTGTTGCTTTGATTTTTGCGTTGTCTTTGCTTATTGTAGCTTACAGGTTGAGTTTTTGTGATTTCTCACGGAACAGATGCTGTCTGCCAAAATGTTTCAAAACAGACATGCAGTGCGTCGATCGACACGGTCCTGTGTGTCGATCGATTCACCCTTACACGAATTGTGTCGATCGCTGCGGTCCTGTGCAGCGATCGACTCCGCAGCGATCGACGCAGTTGCGAGAGAGGTAAATAATCGCCAGAACACAGTACATTCAATCCAATTTTCTTCTTTTACTAATTCATTACTGACTTCACCTTTAACTTGACTTAATTTTCTCACCTAGGGGCTTGGTATACTTTGAGACAGATTCCTCTGTTAGTTCTGACACAACTTGTAAACCTGTCTAAGTATGATAAACTGCGGATGAGCTAGTAACTCCGAAGTGATCACGAGAGTGGTAGAGACCCCTATTACCTCCTATGCATTCATGGAATGTGTCCAAAGTACACCCCAATGCGGGAAGAGCACTGATAAAAAAATATAAAATGATACACAATGGAAAAAATCAGTTGCTAAGGAAGGAAAAGGAGAAGAAAGGAACCACAAAATGATAGTATAGTGGTCAAGTGCTGAGTAAGAATCCATGTGTTCTTTGATCGATACTTCCTAGGTGAGACGTACTTATTAGATTACAGAAGTCAGTATGGTGAATTTGAATGCTCTGAATGTGATTATGGAGTTTACTTAGGAAAATTTCTAAGTGTGATGGAAGTATATGTTGGTCTTGATGTCTGCAGGTGCATTTTTCATGTGCCTTACTAAGGGGAATCTAAGTGTGGTACTTCTAAGATGAAACGAGTTTCGGAAGTTTTCAAACTTCTTCACCTCATCTTGGTTTCCTGTTTTGCTTGAGGGCAAACAAAGTCTAAGTGTGGGGGAGTTGATATATCATGGTTTTTACCTGTTTTAAGCCATGATATAAGTATATATTAGAGTCTTTTGTAGTGTCGTCTTTTTAGGTGTTTATTAGGTCTACACACGTTTGGAGGACTTTGGAAAATATTGGAGGTTTTTGGGCAAGATTTGGAGCTAAAGCCGTGATAAGAGAAACATAGATTCTGAATTCGGACTGAGCGTCGATCGATGCAATCCTGCGTCGATCGACACAACTCCCTGATCGCAATTTTCAGCGCTTTAATGAAGATTTTGAAGAATTGCAGTTTTGACCCAGAAGTTCCAGTATTTACAAAAGAGACCCAAGACGTGTTATACACTTTATATTAGGGGTTTTGGTGTTTTGTTTTAGATTACACATTCATACTTTTAGCTAGAGAGAGTTCTTGAGAGCATGGGGCTGATCTGTTCTTGTACTGCTTTTTGGAGAAGATTTCGAACCCCTTTTCATTCTCAACTCTTTTCTTAATGCAATTTATTTATATTATGATTTCTGCTTCATTGATCATGTCTGAGTAGATTCATAGTTAGGTTTAGGGATTCTCATTAGATATTTCATGACTTGTTAGATTAAATCAATCAATTAAGGATTCATAACTTGTTAGTTCTTCAATCTGAGTTGCACTTAACACTAGTTTCTAACCTGATCAATTAGAATCTAGATCTATGGTTTATAAATTGACACGAAAGTGTAATTTAGATTTGGATCTATTTAGGTTGAGCAATTTAATTATCTGCAAAGAAATTGCAAAAAAATTTGGATTTCTAAGGTTTATACTTAGTGAATTCTCGCAACGAAAGTTGGTTAGTTCTATATCTGTGTTTTAGTTCTAAAACGGTTCTTAATTCGATCCTGACTGATATTTGATCTGCATGGCATGATTTCCTGAGAACTCCCTTGACCTAGCGCTTTTAGTATTTGATAAACAAACCGATTTGCTACTGATTTGTTTCCCGCTTTTAGGTTACTATTCTTGATTTACATCGCCTAGCTCAACTCAACATTCTATAGTCTATCGCAAGATTTCTTGAGTCTCTGTGGTTCGAACATTACATACTACATTTGAATGTGCATTTGCAGTGTAACTTAGGGAATTAAACTCTGAGCATATCAGTCTGCCGTGGCCACCAGCAGAAAAGATAAAAAATTCCTTAGAAATCATGAGAACATACTAGACCCAACTAGGTACGACATGATAGTAAATGAATTTGAACTAATTTGCTAAGCTACGAGATTCAGATCCTAATTTCGATTTTAAGAAAAGTAAATTAAACAAAAGCGAGATTGAGTTTATTTTTTGTTACCGGATAAATCCAAGCGTATGATTGATATATCATGGTTTTTACCGGTTTTATGCCATGATATAGTTGTGTTTTTAGTCTTTTGTGTTCTTTTAGAGTCTTTTACAGGTATAATCAGGTTTGGAGCTAAATTGGAGATAATGGAGCATTTTGGAGATTTTTGGAGTGTTTGGCCGAGAGATAGAGTTCACTGTCCGAAACAGAGGAAGGTGTCGATCGTTGCACTCTAGCATCGATCGATGCACCAGCGAGATGGGCCAAAAACTCGGCGGTTTAGAAGAATCAAGTTATTGCACTTTGATCCAGAAGTTCCTGATATTTACAAAGAAGCCCTTGGCCGAGATTATACCTATATAATCAAGTTTTAGTTGTTTTTATTAGATACACTTTCATAATTAAGACCAGAGGATTTTTAGAGCTTTTGGGGCTGATCTGAACCTATTACTTCATCTGTATTTGGAGAAGATTTCGAACCCCTTTTACTCTAATTCTTTTATGCAATTTATTCATTCTATGATTATGTTTTCATTATCTATGTATGAGTAGATTCCTAGTTAGGTTTAGGGTTTCTCACATAAGATTTCATGACTCGCTAGACTTGTTCAAATTCAGTTAAGGATTCAAACTATATCTGTTCTTCAATTTAATTGTGCTTAAAGCTAGTTCTAACCTGATCAATTAGAATCTAGATCTTAGGTTGCTAAATACGTCACGGAAGTGGGGTTTAGGAATCTGAACTAATTAAATTGGGCAATTAAACTTTGCGCAAACGGAAGTTTGGTTTAGGATAATTGTGAACATATCAAACTTGGGATTAATGCTAGTTTAATCTGTTAGTTCTCGCAAACGAAAGTTTGGTTTGCTGCACTTAGACTTAGAGAATTATCGCAAAGGAATTTGGTTAATTCTACATCTGTGTTTTGAGTTCTAGAACTGTGCTTAATTAGATCCTTGCTGAATGAACTGTCTGCTTGTCTGATTTCCTGAGAATACCCTAGGCTTGACGCTTTTAATTACTTGCTTCCACAACCGTTAATCTCTGCTACTGATTTACTTTCTCGCACCGCTTTCAATTCAATCACATTGCTTATTTCTAGTATTAGTCTCTACTGTTCTGATCTATTGAGACCAAGTGTCCCTGTGGATTCGATAACCCTATATACTACTTTGTGAAGGATTATGGTGTTTGTTCAAGGTTTAATTCCCAAATTACAACCTAACACATAATCTTAAACAGATCTAGGTTCTTGCAAAACGAATCATAAAACTAACCAAACCTGGATCATTACCTTTCAGATTGCAGCGGATAATTGATGGTAATGATGAGATCAGTTAGAACAGATGAACAACCTACTCCTCCTTCGGTATCCACACTCTTACAAGCTGGGATGGCTGCTAGACCAAAGAGATGGATCAGATCAGAAAGAGAGTTGGAGAGAGAGAGCCAAAAAAAACTCGCGGCCACAAGGAGAAGAAAAATCGCAAGCCCCAAGGCTTAGGGTTTCGATTTCTTCATCCTAATTAACTCTCTAATGGGCCCAAGTCTAATGACTAATGGCTCATTTGTTATTTGGGCCCAAGACACAAATCAGACAAAAGCCTGCATTTTGTCTGGCCCAATTCTCTGATCCAATACAGTAAATGCCATTGCATCTTACCGTATTAATTCCATTTAACTTTCCCGTTAGCTATGGTGTGTGACCCTTCGGGATCATACAACACTGGTAATAAGTCCTAAACTTATAGATCAAGAGCGGACTCTAGCAAGCCATCATGATCACCCAGTATTTATGACTTATGTCTGATCTCGACACTTATCATACTTTCTAGAGATAGTACGGTAGATTTCAGGACATTCCCAACAATCTCCCACTTGTACTGGAATCCTACACAGGACATTCCCAACAATCTCCCGATTGTACTAGAATCCTACATTCCCTAGTCCTTTTGTCTTAATATCTCGATCTGGCATAAGGCAAGATGCGTGTCATCCTTATATAGCCAGACCATGTTCATCGGACCAGATTTGATACTGACAATGCAAACGACTTGGGCAAGTCCGTTTGGGAGTGGCCACTCTCTTACCAGCTATCAAGTCTCCGATTGGCCTAGAGATATTACCTCCGTTAAACGGCAGGGACAAATCCCATCTTGTTCCATCACTATGAACTACACACTTCATAATACACCCAACCAAGGTCCTTATAGCTCCCAGTTACGAAACAGCGTTAGACAATGATCAAAGCGCATCACTCCATGTGCAGCCATATGCATGCGAACTCAGGTCTAAGGACTATACTCTATAGTCGTATATGAGAACCTCTCATGACACAGATATTAATATCTTGTAGAGTTCTCATCAGCGGGCCATGTCCGGTCATATGCTCCCCTACATATACCTATGTGTCGACTTTGATGCCGCGCATCTATGACCCCTCGAAACTTGGTCATAAGTCTCAACACAATCTAGTCTCAAGTGGTTGTTGGTGTTCCAATTTCAACAACCTTCGACTATGGACACTATGATTTATGTCATTTCATTAAATATGGGGTTTCAGGATCAAGTCTACTCATGTACTTCGATGGCCCATATATAATGACATGAATCATTTTGGAACGATTATTTATATCACAGTTAAAATAATCCAGAAATCATAGATTTCATAAACATAAAATATTATGTTTTCATGAACCTTTCAAAACAACTAAGTAAAGCCCTTTACAAACTCCCACTGAAATTAAGACTACATCTTAGTTTCATTCATCCTACAGCTACAGTCCGCGACTCATGCTTAGGCCTAAGGAGTGGCTTCGTTAATAGATTGGCAACGTTCTCATTCGATGAAACTTGCTGATCTACTTAACACCTCTGTCATTTATCTCACGGAATAGGTTATACCTACCCTCAAGGTGTTTGGACCTCTGATGTACAGCTAGTCTCATCTATGCTGGGAATCACATCAAGTTCAGTAATGAACTCTTTCTTTCCAAACAACCTCTTTCGCTGCTTCTCAAGCTGCGAAATGTTCAGCTTAAGTCATGGAGTCAGCAACAGTGCCTTGCACCGCCAGACAGACACAAGATATAGCCGGACTGTGACCAGGAATTATCTTTGTCTATTGGAAACTTGCCTTTCAGACTCTACCGACTTTTAGCACTTCACTTTCTCCGTAAATCAAGAACTTATCCTTAGTATTCCTCAAATACTTTAGGATATTCTTTACGGAAATCCAGTGATTCTTTGCTGGATTTGACTGGTCTTTACTTGTCTTGCTTAACATTAAAGCTACATCAAAACAAGTACGTGTCATGGCATACATGATAGATCCAATTGCCGACGCATATGGAATCCTATCCATGCATTCAAGCTCAGCAGATATCGCAGGACACTGCTTCTTGCTTAACGTATTGCCATGTGACATTGGCATAAAACCCTTCTTGGAGTGATGAAAACGTGTAGGACATTGTCAATTTAATAATCCTGACTTTGTCCTACCAGCTCTTTTGGATCTCTATCTTTAGATCCAAAATCCAAGAACTACGTGGCTTTACCCATGTCAATCATAAAACCAACTCCCAAGCCAGTCCTTTACCGACTGCAGCATTGGGACGTTATTTCCGAGAATCAGTATGTCATCGACATACAATATGAGAAATGCAACATTGCTCCCACTTATCTTTTAGTAAACGCACAGTTCCATTTCGTTCCTGTTCAAGTCAAAACTTTGACTACTTCAACAGAACGACGATTCCAACTCCGATGTGTTTGCTTCCATCCATGAATGGATCGATGAAGCTAACTTACACAAAATGTAATTTTTCGGAGTCCGGGCTCACTTTCGCTTCTTTGAATTTTGCAGATTCGTCGCTTTCAATGATCATCAGATCATGCGAACTTTCAATGATCACCAGGTTCAACTAATGACGAGAAATCACTCTCGGATTAGTGACTGATTCATTCATATCTGCAAACTTCAGGCTCTACAGGTGTAGATTCTACAGAAATCTGTAAATCCATCCGTTGCTCTCCCTCAACAGGTTGAGCAGCCTCCTGTATTTCTCGAATTTCTTCGAGTTATACTTTTACTCCCACTGTTCTTCTTGGAAAGTAACTTCCCTTCTTAGAAAACAGAATGGATGTAAAAGTAACAAGCCTTGGTTTCCCTAGGACAACCAGTGAAGTAGCACAACTACAAATACTCAGTAAAGACGAATTTGGATCGATTCCAATCCACATTTACGTGGTGTCTTTCAACTGATATTGGTGGAACTATTTCAGCGTAAACTTAGATATTTCTAGAGCGTTATTCTTAAAGAATATCATGGAAGATTCGTGTGACTCATCTTTAATCATTTCTAATAAGATCTGATTTTTTCTCACAGAAATACCTCAAGGTTTTCAGGAGAATTGAGCTGTGAAACGACTTCACACTCATTCAGATGATCACACCATTAATGACTCAAGTATTCTCACTCGTGATCTAATCCATAGTCTTAATACTTCTGTCACTCAGATTCTATACCTCATTCTGGAACTCTTTCGACCATGTCAAAGAATTCCGACTTGTGTCTCATCAAATGAACACAGTCTTACTCACTGAAGTAATCAGTAGAGACAATGAAGTACAGGAAATTTTCTCTGGCATTACTGCTCATCGGACCACATACATGAGTATGTTCAATCTCCAATAAGCCTTTGGGCCTTTCTCTAGCTCGGCTAAGATGGGCCCTTTGTCTTTTGGTCTAGTAAGCAGAATTCAAGTCTCATAAGATATCCATTCAAATGAGCCAAAAAGTCCATAACTATGGGGTTTCTGAATCTGACTTACTCTATGTGACCAAAACATTTATGCCAAGAAATATCAGGTTTAATTCATCAGATTTAAACCAATTGCGGTATTTATGTTACATTTTAGGCACTCTATGGTTTAAGATATAAAACCCATTCCTTGAATAGGGTGCTACAATTAATATTTCATTAAGATCAAAAGAACAAAACTTGTCTTTTATCAAAATGAAAAACATTCAAATTCTTACAAGAAAATGAAAGACAACTCTGCTTAAAGCAGGTACATTGTAGCAATTACTTAATACAAAACCAAGCCTCAAAGGCATCTACAAGTGAAAACCCTACGGCTGAGGCAGCATCCCAAGCTCCTTCCAGACACGCAGTTCCACTTGCCCTTCCTTCAACGTTCTACTGTTGTTCAGGCTCTGCATATTATAACAAATATCAGTGCCACAACCAGTATCCAATACCTATAAGGTATAACTTGAAGTAATAACATGAATACCTGAGGAAGTAGTCTCATACATCAACTTCAACTCCTCATAATCTTCCATGAATTTAATGCAATCTCTTTTACAATGCCCAGTCTCTTTACAGTAGCAGCACTTACCAACGTAAGAGGTATCTGACTCGGGCTCAGAAGACACACGCTTGCCATGATTCAAAATCTGGACAACTTTGTCTTCACCCTTGTCAGCATTAGGTTTAGTAAACCTACCCTTCTCATTCATGAGATTGTACAGGGTACTCTTCACGTTTGGCTCAACTGTCTTGAGCATATCATGCAGTTCAGTCAACGTCTTCGTTAAGCCTTTCCTGATATAGTTCCTTACGAACTTATCATAGCTTGACGGCAGTGACTGCAGAATGATCTCAGTTGCCAATTCCTGGCTAACTGGATAATCCAGTTTCCTCAGGTTATCAATGTAACCCATCATTTTACTGACATGAGGACTTACTGGATGATCATTTGGTAGCTTGCAGCTAGTGAGAGACTTAACCAACTGGTATCTCTCCACTCTTACCTGCTCCTGAAATTTCAATTTCAGGCTGCTGATCATCTCTATTGGCGACTCCATGTTCTCATATTGCTTCAGCAAATCTGAGTCCATGGTAGCCAATATCAGACCACGCATATCTACCGCATCATTATAATGCTTATTCCAAGCATTATATACTGCATGAGAGGCATTGGACCCGATCCTCACGGGGAGAGCTCTCTCAAGTACATAGTCCTTTCTCTCCTGCCTGAGAACTAGTCTCAGGTTCCGCGACCAAGTCAAGAAATTTGATCCGTTCAGTTTGTCCATCTCAAGGACATACCGGATCGAGAAAGTGTTTTGATTGTTTGTGCTCGTCATAGCTGAAATTTAGAGATAAATAGAGTTTTAGTTATTTAGTTCATAAAAGAGTAATCTTAATAACTTATAAGAAAACTCGCATTGCATTCAAAATTTCTTTGTTTAACCTCATAAGAATGCAATGATTCCGAGACCCATGTTCAGCTAAATCCAAAGTGGGCCACTGGCCGTCACCCGGAATTAGCTTTACTTGGTAAGCATACACACAGCTAGTTATATCTCATATAACTCTCGGTTGTGAATTGGGCCCAAGGCCCAAAACACCAGATGTCTCAAGGCCCGGGACTCCCGATGGCCCAGTCAAGGAAACCAATCTCTTACAGCCAAATAATCACTAAAGTCTGGGACTCCCAATAAAATTAGTGACTATATACTACTTTACTTACGCGAAAACAGACACCTCACACTGTAAGCCATATCTGTAATCGAATAAGCGTTAAGTAGCTGACAAGATTGGAAAGACATCCAAGCTTGATATTGTTTTTGAGGATTTCAAATTTTATTTCCAAAAATAGAAGATTACTATTTTGGGAAACTTACTTCTTTTAGAAACTTTCTAAATTTAGAAACATACTAAAAATAGAAATTTCTAATTCAATATTTTATAAATATTTTGGGTTGGGTCACAAATTATAGGCCCAATTCTTGGCCCAAGACCATAGAATTCCAGTTGGCCCAATAATTTGACATAACCGAGTCGGTTTATAAATTCTGGTCCAAGACCAAATTAACTATCAAAACCATCGGTTATTTACTAAACCAGACCAGCTCTAAATTATTTGGTCCAACCAAATCAAACTTAGACCAGCCTTCGGTTTAGGTTAAAATTCAATTTTGAATTTCAATCCGGTTTAACCAGAAATTAAATAATACCATGTATTAAATAATTTCCAGCAAACCGCGATTTGGGTTAACCGCTTGAACCACCAATTAAATTGGATCGGTTCGGTTAAGTCCAAAATCAGGAAGAAACACCTTGTGTTTTAGCCAATTTTGACCGAACTTGCGGTTTTGGCTAAAGCAGACAATGAACCACAATCGGTTTGATCGGTTCATTGTCGCGGGTTTGGGAAAAACAAACCACAATTATCATTCATAATCAATCGCTTATTGCTTATTTAACAAAACGATCATGTTCTACATAACGATCGGATTCAATTAATCCAATAAGTGATTGACTTTGTCCAATTAATTAATACAACTAGTCAATCACTATGACGATACCAATTTTGACTTTTCTTGTTCGTACAATACTTAAGCCATTAAGCAAATCAAAAGCAAAGTCAACAAAGCAAAGTTATCAATTCAACTATGTCCAGATAATTAATTTTCCATCATCGATCACAAACCCAACAGCAAAGTCAAACACGTTTCTCATGAATAAAACAAATTCAACAAGTGATTTATTCCAAGCACAAAAGGACAAAATCGCTATTAACAATGACCTTAGTACAAATCGTTTCATCATATAATTAATAATTCACAAGCTGTTATCGATTCATACCAATATGAAACAAGAACAACTTTGATAGTTTAATTATATCGATTCAAGCAAATCACTAAAAGACAAACGACTTTGACATTTCAAATCAAACAAACATTCGATTCTCAACATTCGATTGCTTATTCAATATTTGATTCAGTTATGATCCAAATTACAAGCAACCTAATGACCTAGGCTCTGATACCACTGAAGGATTATGGTGTTTGTTCAAGGTTTAATTCCCAAATTACAACCTAACACATAATCTTAAACAGATCTAGGTTCTTGCAAAACGAATCATAAAACTAACCAAACCTGGATCATTACCTTTCAGATTGCAGCGGATAATTGATGGTAATGATGAGATCAGTTAGAACAGATGAACAACCTGCTCCTCCTTCGGTATCCACACTCTTACAAGCTGGGATGGCTGCTAGACCAAAGAGATGGATCAGATCAGAAAGAGAGTTGGAGAGAGAGAGCCAAAAAAAACTCGCAGCCACAAGGAGAAGAAAAATCGCAAGCCCCAAGGCTTAGGGTTTCGATTTCTTCATCCTAATTAACTCTCTAATGGGCCCAAGTCTAATGACTAATGGCTCATTTGTTATTTGGGCCCAAGACACAAATCAGACAAAAGCCTGCATTTTGTCTGGCCCAATTCTCTGATCCAATACAGTAAATGCCATTGCATCTTACCGTATTAATTCCATTTAACTTTCCCGTTAGCTATGGTGTGTGACCCTTCGGGATCATACAATACTGGTAATAAGTCCTAAACTTATAGATCAAGAGCGGACTCTAGCAAGCCATCATGATCACCCAGTATTTATGACTTATGTCTGATCTCGACACTTATCATACTTTCTAGAGATAGTACGGTAGATTTCAGGACATTCCCAACACTTTGACATTGTTGTTCACTTGCAGTTTAGAATAGGGATAAACTTTGAGCCTATCAAGTTTTTTGGCGCCGTTGCCGGGGACTCTTAGAGTCTTCGATAGGACCGAACTTAGGGTTTTTACTAGAAATTTTTCTTTTTGTTTTTGTTCTTTTTCGTTTTTATTTTTTTGATTTTGCTAACTTTATCTCTGATTTCTCTCTGTCGCAGGTACGAATTTCGCCTTGCGTCGATCGTTGCATCCCTTGCGTCGATCGTCACTAGGCGATTCTGAGATTGAATCGATCGTTGCACTGATAGCATCGATCGTTGCTGGACGATTACGGACAGTTTATGCCAACGCAGAAAACTCGAAGTAATCCGAACTCGAGCTTGCTTAATCTCGGACTAGAGGAACTTGGACGTCTAGAGAGGACTATCAGAAGAGAAAAGAGAGAGAGAATGGTTCGAGAACGTCTGATCTTGATACCAGATGCTGAAGGTACCCTGAGGGACCAAGATAACAACCCATACAATGCTGCTGGGCATCGGGTTGATGCTGAAGGGAATGTCATCCCTGATCCTCCTGAGCAACAGCAACAGGAGCTGAACCGAAACCAGGGTCAAGGACAGGCCCAAGGTAGAGAGATGGTGGTTCATGAGAGGACACTAGCTGATTACAACAGACCTGATGAGTTTCATGCAAACCGAGCAGCTCTAGTGCTTCCTGCTTTTGAGAGGAATGATTTTGAGGTAAAGACCATCTACTACCAGCTGATGAGACATATTGCTTTTCATGGTCTTCAAGCAGAGCAGCCTATGGATCACATTGACAAGTTTGAGGACATAGTCACTGGCATGAAGTATGAAGGAGTATGCCCGGACTATTTGTTCCTTAAGCTATTTCCGCACAGTCTTGCTGGAGACGCTAGTGCATGGCTGAGACAACTGGCACCTGGTCAGTATACTACTTGGGCAGCCTTAAAGAGTGAGTTCCTGCGTCACTTTTATGATGATGCGCGCTCGGATCAGTCCAGACAGGACATACTCACCTTTTCCCAAGGAGCTGTGGAGCCCTTGAAGACTGCATGGATGAGATTTAAGCAGTATCAGCGTGACTGTCCACACCATGGATTCACAGAAGTACAGCTGATTGGTATTTTCTTCAGAGGCATAGATCTCCCTTATCAGACTGCGCTGGATAATTCCAGTAATGCTAATTTCAACACCAGGACTCCTACACAAGCTAAGCAGTTGATTGAGAACCTGATTGGCAGCAACAGTTGCAAGACAATGGATGAAAGGAGGAAGAAATCTGGTGGAACTGTAGAGAATTCTGATATAGCTAATATAAGATCCAGATTGGACACAGTCTACAATCTCCTGACTAGTAAGAAAGCTGTCCACTTTGCCCAAGATGTAGAGGTAATTCAGGCTGAGGAGGAAACTCAGGAAGAAGATGTGAATTTCATAGGAGGTTATGGTTTCCAAGGTAATAGATTTGGTAATCAACAGGGGAACATATTCTCCAATGGTGGACAGAATGGTGGTTTTCAGAAGACCTATGGACAAGGTACTCAGAGAACCTATGGATCTACATCCTATCAGACTCCTCCTGCACCTACAACCCATGAGAGCAAAATGAAGGCTATGATGGAACAGCTGATTGAGAGTCAGACCAAGATTTATGTGGACTGCAACAAGAAGTTGGACGCTGTCTATGAAGACCTCAATGGGAAATTTGAGTCTCTGAGCACTCACATGAAGCAGTTGGACACTCAGGTGAACCAGATGTCCAGCTCACTGAAGGGAAAAGGAGTGGCAGACACTCATGTTAAGGCCTGGTCTGTGTGCATTAATGATGGATGATATATCATGGTTTTTACTAGTTTTAGGCCATGATATAGATGTGTTTTAGTGTCTTTTGTCTTTGTTTAGAGTCTTTTACAGGTATAATCAGGTTGGGAGCTAAATTGGAGATTATGGAGCATTTTGGAGATTTTTGGAGTGATTGGCCGAGAGATAGAGTTCACTGTCCGAAACAGAGAAAGGTGTCGATCGTTGCACTCTAGCAACGATCGTTGCACCAGCGAGATGGGCCAAAAGTTCGGCGGTTTAGAAGAATCAAGATATTGCACTTTGATCCAGAAGTTCCTGATATTTACAAAGAAGCCCCTGGCCGAGATTGTGCCTATATAATAGAGTTTTTAGAGTTTTTATTAGATACACTTTCATAATTAAGAGCAGAGGATTTTTAGAGCTTTTGGGGCTGATCTGAACCTAATTCATCATCTGTATTTGGAGAAGATTTCGAACCCCTTTTACTCTTATTCTTTTATGCAATTTACTTATCATATGATCATGTTTTCATTATCTATGTCTGAGTAGATTCCTAGTTAGACTTAGGGGTTTCTCACATAGGATTTCATGACTTGCTAGACTTGTTCAATTTCAGTTAAGGATTCAAACTATATCTGTTCTTCAATTTAATTGTGCTTAAAGCTAGTTCTAACCTGATCAATTAGAATCTAGATCTTAGGTTGCTAAATACGTCACGGAAGTGAGGTTTAGGAATCTGAACTAATTAAATTGGGCAATTAAACTTTGCGCAAACGAAAGTTTGGTTTAGGATAATTGTGAACATATCAAACTTGGGATTAATGCTAGTTTAATCTGTTAGTTCTCGCAAACGGAAGTTTGGTTTGCTGCACTTAGACTTAGAGAATTATCGCAAAGGAATTTGGTTAATTCTATATCTGTGTTTTGAGTTCTAGAACTGTGCTTAATTAGATCCTTGCTGAATGAACTGTCTGCTAGTCTGATTTCCTGAGAATACCCTAGGTTTGACGCTTTTAATTACTTGCTTTCACAACCAATAATCTCTGCTACTGATTTACTTTCTTGCACTATTTTCAATACAATCACATTGCTTATTTCTAGTATTCATTCCCTACGGTTTGATTCTCTTGAGACCAAGTGTCCCTGTGGATTCGATAACCCTATATACTACTTTGACATTGCTGTACACTTGCAGTTTAGTATAGGGATTAATTCTTGACCTATCAAGTTTTTGGCGCCGTTGCCGGGGACTCTTTGAGTCTTCGATAGGACCGAACTTAGGGTTTTACTAGAAATTTTTCGTTTTTCGTTTTTGTTTTTCGTTTTTTTTATTTATTTATTTATTTTGCTAACTTTTTCTCTGTTTCTCTCTGTCGCAGGTACGAATTTCGCCTTGCATCGATCGTTGCACCCTTGCATCGATCGCTGCTACGCGATTTGAGATTGAATCGATCGTTGCACTGATAGCATCGATCGTTGCTGGACGATTACAGACAGTTTATGCCAACGCAGAACACTCGAAGTAATCCGAACTCGAGCTTAGTTAATCTCAACCTAGAAGAACTTGGACGTCTAGAGAGGACTATCAGAAGAGAAAAGAGAGAAAGAATGGTACAAGAACGCTTGATCTTGATACTAGATGCTGATGGAGTCCTGAGGGATCCAGAGAACAATCCTTACAATGCTGCTGGGCAAAAGATTGATGCTGAGGGACGAGTGATCCCTGATGAAGTTGAGCCACAAGGTAGAGAGATGGTAGTTCATGAGAGGACACTAGCTGATTACAATAGACCTGATGAGTTTCATGCAAACCGAGCAGCTCTAGTGCTTCCTGCCTTCGAGAGGAATGATTTTGAGGTAAAAACTATCTACTACCAACTGATGAGGCAGATTGCTTTTCATGGTCTTCAATCAGAGCAGCCTATGGATCACATTGACAAGTTTGAGGACATAGTCACTGGCATGAAGTATGAAGGAGTATGCCCGGACTATCTGTTCCTTAAGCTATTTCCGCACAGTCTTGCTGGAGACGCTAGTGCATGGCTGAGACAACTGGCACCTGGCCAGTACACTACTTGGACAGCCTTAAAGAGTGAGTTCCTGCGTCACTTCTACGACGCTGCGCGCTCAGATCAGTCCAGACAGGACATACTCACTTTTTCCCAAGGAGCTGTGGAGCCTTTGACAACCGCATGGATGAGATTTAAGAAATATCAGCGTGATTGTCCACACCATGGATTCACAGAAGTACAGCTGATAGGTATTTTCTTCATAGGCATAGATCTCCCTTATCAGACTGCGCTAGATAATTCCAGTGATGCCAATTTCAACACCAGAACTCCTACACAAGCTAAGCAGTTGATAGAGAACCTGGTTGGCAGCTACAGTTGCAAGTCTATGGATGAGATGAGAAAGAAATCCGGTGTAGGTACAGAGGACCCTAACATTACTGAGATTAGATCTAGGCTGGACACAGTTTACAATCTCTTGACGAGTAAGAAAGATGTCCACCTTGCCCAAAATGTAGATGTAATTCAGACTGAGGAGGACACTCAGGAAGAAGAAGTGAATTAGATGGGAGTTTCTGGTTTCCAAGGCAATAGATTTAGAAATCAGCAGGGAAACAGATTTTCAAATGGAGTTCAGCAAAGTGGTTTTAAGAAAGCCAATGAGCCTGATAGTAAGATAGAGATGATGCTAAGACAGCTGATGGAGAATCAGACTAAGTACGCAGCAGATTCTGACGCGAAGATGGATACAATCTACAGGGAGCTGAATGGGAAGTTTGAAGGTTTGAACACGCACATAAAAGAGCTTGATGCAAGGGTTGCAAGAACTGCTGGGCATGCTCAAAGGGAAGAGGGATATCTCCCGGGAAGGACTGATGCCAATCCTAAGTACCAATGCAATGCCGTAACATTAAGAAGTGGTAAGGAGTTGTCATCTGGCCAGAAAAAGCAGTTAAGCGTTGAGGAACTCGTAGAAGTTGAAGAGTTGGAAGATGAGATACGCGATATTCGCCGCGCATCGATCGATGCATCCAAGCAACGATCGTTGCCAAGCGAAACCAAGGAACCAGAGATCGTAACGAAGTCGCCTAGCATCGATCGGTGCAACAAGAGCAACGATCGACACAAGGTAACTACAGAAAGTTCAGGTGCTGAAAACCCAAAACAGCCAGCTGAAAGGGTATACAAGCCTAAGATACCTTATCCCAAGAATCCCAGAAAAGCTAGGAATGATAGGCAATATGCAAAATGGAAGGAGTTCATAAAAAAGGTGAAGGTTGAAGTACCTTTGTTGGATTCTATTGAAACCTCCCCCATGATGAAGAGATGCCTTAAGGATGCAATTTCTGGTAAATGGTCTGACGAAGAAAGTATAATGATGCTCAATGAAGTATGTAGTGCAGTGATTCAAGGTAGAATTCCAGAGAAATTGAAGGATCCAGGCAGCTTCGTATTAGATTGTGCTATCTACAAGGAGAGGTTCGAAAGGTCCCTATGTGATCTTGGTTCCAGCGTAAATCTGATGCCCCTCTCGGTTGCTAAAAGACTAGGGATGACAGACTTTATACCGACTAGGATATCACTAGTTTTGGCAGACCGATCAGTCAGGATTCCTGAAGGAGTAATAGAGGATGTGCCTATAACTGTTGGCAAGTGTGTAATCCCAACTGACTTTGTGGTTCTACAATATGGACAGGAGCCAAAAGACCCATTAATTCTAGGCAGGTCTTTCTTAGCAACAGCTGGTGCAATGATTGACTGTCAAGGGGGTAAGATAATTCTGAATGTGGGTGATCTGAAGATGAGTTTTGACATGAACAAGCTGGTAAAGAGACCAACCATTGACGGGCAGACCTTCTATGTGGACACATTAGGTGATTTGGCTGCAGAGTACTTCCATCAATCACATGCTGAGGACCCACTAGAAAGAGCCTTACTGAGTTCTATTTTGGAGTTGGAGTACCTACAGGACGAGCCTGCAATGTGCTATACAAGATTGATGGATTCTATCGAGGTTGCAATGCAGGTCGAAGTATCTGACGCGGAACTGCAACGATCGATACCAACTGAGCAACGATCGTTGCAAGACGACCTCGACTGGGCGGAAGAAAAGGCTCCGAAAATAGATCTGAAACAACTTCCATCCGGGTTAAGGTACGCATTTCTTGGACCAAATTCAACTTATCCAGTGATTGTCAACGCTAGTTTGAACAACGCAGAGCTCACTTTACTGCTAAGCAAGCTGCGCAAGCATCGCAAAGCTCTTGGCTATTCCCTTAATGACATTTCAGGTATCTCACCAGAGCTGTGCATGCATCGGATACATCTCGAGGATGAGTCCAAGACATCAATCGAACATCAGAGGAGACTTAATCCTAATCTGCAGGAAGTAGTCAAAAAGGAGATTATGAAACTCCTAGATGCTGGGATCATCTATCCTATTTCAGACAGTGATTGGGTAAGTCCAGTCCATGTAGTACCTAAGAAAGGTGGAGTTACAGTTGTTAAGAATGAGAAGAACGAGCTGATACCTACTAGGACTGTGACGGGACACAGGATGTGCATAGATTACAGGAAACTGAATGCTGCGACTAGAAAAGATCATTTCCCCCTACCTTTTATTGATCAGATGCTCGAAAGGTTAGCAAATCATCCTTACTACTGCTTTTTAGATGGATACTCAGGTTTCTTTCAGATCCCCATCCATCCAGAGGATCAAGGAAAGACCACTTTCACTTGTCCATATGGGACATTCGCCTACCGTAGGATGCCCTTTGGACTCTGTAATGCACCAGCCACTTTCCAGAGATGCATGATGTCCATATTCACAGATATGATTGAGGATTTTATGGAAGTATTCATGGATGATTTCTCAGTATATGGATCATCCTATAATGAATGCTTAGATAATCTGTGTAAGGTTTTGAAAAGATGTGAAGAAAAGCACTTAGTTCTTAACTGGGAGAAGTGTCATTTTATGGTCAGAGATGGCATTGTGCTTGGACATAAGGTGTCCGAAGCAGGAATAGAGGTGGACCGCGCCAAAATCGAGGTAATGACGAACCTGCAGGCACCTGATTCTGTTAAGTCTATTAGAAGCTTTCTTGGACATGCTGGTTTCTATAGACGGTTCATCAAGGATTTCAGTAAGATTGCTAGGCCATTAACTGCTTTGCTGTGTAAAGACACCAAGTTTGAGTTCACTGCAGATTGTCAAACCGCATTTGAACAGATCAAGCAGGCCTTAGTAAGTGCTCCCATAGTTCAGCCACCGGATTGGGATTTGCCTTTCGAAGTAATGTGTGATGCAAGTGACTATGCTGTAGGAGCTGTTCTTGGACAAAGGAAAAATAGAAAGCTTCATGCTATCTATTATGCCAGTAGGACACTGGATGATGCACAAAGGAACTATGCCACTACAGAGAAGGAGCTGTTAGCAGTTGTCTTTGCATTTGAGAAATTTCGCTCTTATCTTGTTGGCTCCAAGGTGATTGTACACACTGATCATTCAGCCCTGAAGTATCTGATGCAGAAGAAGGATGCTAAGCCAAGACTGTTGAGATGGATCTTGTTGCTCCAGGAATTTGATATTGAAGTAAGAGATAAGAAAGGAGTTGAGAATGGAGTTGCTGATCATCTTTCTAGGATGCTGATAGAAGATGACGTGCCAATCAATGACTATTTGCCTGAGGAAAACGTCAATATGGTTGGGACAATCTGTGAGACAGATTTGGACAGAGATCTGCAAAACTGTCGGATTAATCGCATTGCGTCGATCGATGCAACATCAGCATCGATCGATGCATCTATCAGGGCGGTAGCGATCGATACATCTGGCTGCAACGATCGTTGCAGCGCGAACGCAGACCCAGAGACTTTTACGATACGGATTGGAAAACATGAGTTTGAGATTTATGCTGTCTCGACAAATGATCAACCATGGTATGCAGACATAGCCAATTATCTAGCTGCAGAGGCTGAACCGGATAATCTAAAAGGATATGAGAAGAAGAGGTTTTTCAGAGAACTTAGGAGGTACTATTGGGATGAACCTTACCTCTATAAGCACTGTTCGGATGGCCTTTATAGGAGATGTGTTGCTGAATCAGAGGTTCCAGACATCCTATTCCATTGTCACGGATCAGATTACGCAGGACATTTTGCTACTTTTAAGACTGTATCTAAGGTTTTGCAGGCAGGTTTCTGGTGGCCTACAATGTTCGCTGATACTCACTCTTTTATTTCTCATTGTGATGCCTGCCAAAGGAGAGGGAAAATCAGCAGAAAGCATGAGATGCCTCAGAATTTCATTCTTGAGGTTGAGGTTTTTGATTGCTGGGGCATAGATTTTATGGGTCCCTTTCCCTCATCTTTTGGGAATAAGTTCATATTGGTTGCTGTGGATTATGTATCCAAGTGGGTAGAAGCAATAGCTAGTCCAACCAATGATTCTTCAGTAGTCATTAAGCTATTCAAATCCATTATATTCCCTAGATTTGGGGTACCCAGGATAGTAATTAGTGATGGAGGGTCTCACTTTATTAATAAGGTATTTGAGAAGCTCTTAAAGAAGCATGGGGTGCATCACCGAGTTGCTACTCCTTATCACCCACAGACTAGTGGACAGGTAGAAGTTTCCAACAGACAAATCAAGGAGATCTTGGAGAAAACAGTTGGGAAGACAAGAAAAGATTGGGCAGCTAAGCTTGATGATGCTTTATGGGCTTACAGGACTGCATTCAAAACACCATTGGGGACTACTCCATTTCACTTGTTGTATGGAAAAGCCTGCCATCTGCCTGTGGAACTTGAGCACAAAGCAGCATGGGCTGTGAAGCAGATGAACTTTGACCTTAAATCAGCTGCAGAAAGAAGACTGATACAGCTTAATGAGTTGGATGAGATTAGACATCTTGCCTATGAGAACTCAAAGCTGTACAAGGAGAGGACAAAGGCTTATCATGATAAAAAGATTGTTTCTAGACGGTTTGAGCCTAATGACCAGGTACTTCTATACAATTCTCGTCTACACTTGTTTCCAGGAAAGCTGAAATCAAGATGGTCCGGTCCTTACACAATAAAAGAAGTGCGTCCATATGGAGCTGTCATACTAATAGGCAAGGAAGGTAATGAGTTTGCTGTGAATGGGCAGAGGGTAAAACACTATTGGGCTAAGGCCGAGATTCCCAGAGGACAGATTTTGCCTCTGGATGCTGCACCCTCAACCTGAAAGATCTTGCGCGTCCGGTCAAGCTATTGACCTTAAACAAGCGCTGGGTGGGAGGCAACCCACCATTAGGTACTGGTGTTTTTCTACTTAATTTTTGGTGTTTTTGTTAGGATTTTACGTTTGTTTTTGTTTCTGGTGCAGTCATGTTTGCAGGTCTCGGACAAAATCGCAGTGCAGCGATCGATGCATTTCTGCATCGATCGTCACAACACGAAATGAATCGCATTGCAGCGATCGTTGCGGTCCTGAGCAACGATCGACCATACACGAAAATCGCCAAGTAACGGTCGATGCATCTAATGCACCGATCGATGCTGTGCGACAGAGGTAACCCGACAGACATGATTTCACCTTTTCAATTTATTTTATTTTCTTTTTACCGATCCTTCGCTGGACACTACTGGGGACAGTGTGTCTTAAGTGTGGGGGAGGTGCTACTGACGTTTATCTTTCTGTTTTCTTAAGAGTCAGTCCGTTTTTCAAAATTTTTTGTTTTATTGAGTCAAAATTGTTTAAGTAAGAAACTATGATTTTCTGAGGAGATTTACAAGACTTGCAGGAACTTAAGTAACCATTGGGATGAAGTTGCAGGATCTATCTCTGACTGTTAGAAAACTCAGACACGGATCAACCTACTGGGAACACCCACATCACTTCAGGTATCAGAGGATCCTTTTACTGACTTCACCCCTAATACTGACTTAGATTTTCTCACCTAAGGGCTTGGTATACTTTATGTCGGATTCCCTGTTAGTTCTGACACAGCCTGTAAACCTGTCCTATTTAGTTCCCTTCTCCCCTTCTATAAAGTAAAAAAAAAAAAGATAATAAACTGAGGATGAGTTAGTAACTCCGAAGTGGTCATGAGAATAGTAGCAAACACTATTATCTCTCATGTGATCCATGGAATGTGTCCAAAGTACACCCCATAACGGGAAGAACACTGATAAAAAAAATAAAATGATACCCAGTGGGGAAAAATCAGTTGTTAAAGAAGGGAAAGAGAAGGAAGGGACTAGAGAAAGATAGTATGGTGGTCTAGAGCTGATTAGGTAAGAATCCATGTGCCTTTAGATCGATACTCCTTAGGTGAGACCGCACTTAAATACTTGCAGAAGTCAGTAGGGAGAATTTGAATGCTTGAATGTGATTGTGGAGTTTACCTAGGACAGTTGCTAAGTGTGGGGGAAGTACATGTTGGTCTTGATATCCTGTGATTGATTCTTTCAGTGGTTTACTAAGGGGAATCTGAGTATTGTAGCTTCTAAGATGAAATGAGTTTCTGAAGAGTTTTCAAACCTCTTCACCATGTTTTAGTTCTATGTTTTGCTTGAGGGCAAGCAAAGGCTAAGTGTGGGGGAATTGATATATCATGGTTTTTACTAGTTTTAGGCCATGATATAGATGTGTTTTAGTGTCTTTTGTCTTTGTTTAGAGTCTTTTACAGGTATAATCAGGTTGGGAGCTAAATTGGAGATTATGGAGCATTTTGGAGATTTTTGGAGTGATTGGCCGAGAGATAGAGTTCACTGTCCGAAACAGAGAAAGGTGTCGATCGTTGCACTCTAGCAACGATCGTTGCACCAGCGAGATGGGCCAAAAGTTCGGCGGTTTAGAAGAATCAAGATATTGCACTTTGATCCAGAAGTTCCTGATATTTACAAAGAAGCCCCTGGCCGAGATTGTGCCTATATAATAGAGTTTTTAGAGTTTTTATTAGATACACTTTCATAATTAAGAGCAGAGGATTTTTAGAGCTTTTGGGGCTGATCTGAACCTAATTCATCATCTGTATTTGGAGAAGATTTCGAACCCCTTTTACTCTTATTCTTTTATGCAATTTACTTATCATATGATCATGTTTTCATTATCTATGTCTGAGTAGATTCCTAGTTAGACTTAGGGTTTCTCACATAGGATTTCATGACTTGCTAGACTTGTTCAATTTCAGTTAAGGATTCAAACTATATCTGTTCTTCAATTTAATTGTGCTTAAAGCTAGTTCTAACCTGATCAATTAGAATCTAGATCTTAGGTTGCTAAATACGTCACGGAAGTGGGGTTTAGGAATCTGAACTAATTAAATTGGGCAATTAAACTTTGCGCAAACGAAAGTTTGGTTTAGGATAATTGTGAACATATCAAACTTGGGATTAATGCTAGTTTAATCTGTTAGTTCTCGCAAACGGAAGTTTGGTTTGCTGCACTTAGACTTAGAGAATTATCGCAAAGGAATTTGGTTAATTCTATATCTGTGTTTTGAGTTCTAGAACTGTGCTTAATTAGATCCTTGCTGAATGAACTGTCTGCTAGTCTGATTTCCTGAGAATACCCTAGGTTTGACGCTTTTAATTACTTGCTTTCACAACCAATAATCTCTGCTACTGATTTACTTTCTTGCACTATTTTCAATACAATCACATTGCTTATTTCTAGTATTCATTCCCTACGGTTTGATTCTCTTGAGACCAAGTGTCCCTGTGGATTCGATAACCCTATATACTACTTTGACATTGCTGTACACTTGCAGTTTAGTATAGGGATTAATTCTTGACCTATCAATGGATCTCACCTAGGTGAAAGATTTGAGCTAAGTACAGCTGAGTTGGTGACAGAACAGGAATTTTCGGATATTTGTGAAAAACTCTCGGGTGGAATCTGCTGCAGTGCGTCGATCGATGCAACATCTGTGCCGATCGATACACCCGTCGGGATGGCAACGATCGACACACCCTTAGTGTCGGTCGTTGCAGGGCGTGAACAGACAGAACCGTCGGATGATAATAGCATAGATGCTGACTTGGAACTTGATCGCCTATTCAATGGAGCCTCTGAGATTACTCAACAGGAGATCTACGAGCAGATCTTTAGACAACACTCCTCAGTGTCTGAAGTGATTAGGCAAGAGATTGAAGAGCTGAAGAAATTAGAAGGGATTGGTGAAGAATTGGAAGAAATTCCAACTTCTGATGATCCACCTTATCATCCATGTGTGCAAAGGTACCTGAACAAGATGTTGCCCCTGGATGATGATCTGAAAGACTGGGTGATAATAGTCCCTCAGCATATTAGTGATGTTCTGCTAACTAAGGTCCCGAAGAAGCTATCTGATCCTGGAGTCTTTGTGCTGGACTGTTCTATCTTTGAGGATAGCTTTAGGCGTTCTCTGTGTGATTTAGGAGCTGCTGGAAGTTTGATGCCTTACTCTGTGGCAGAAAAGCTGGGTATGCTGGACTTTACTCCTACTAGGACTTCTCTTGTCCTAGCTGATCAGTCCATACGAGTTCCTGAAGGACTCCTTATGGACATTCCAGTGAGAGTTGGAAACTACTTAGTTCCAACGGACTTCCTTGTGCTGAGATATGACTGTGATCCGGATGAAGCATTATTGCTTGGGAGACCCTTTTTGGCTACAGCAGGAGCGTTGATTGATGTTAGGAACAGCTTGATAGACCTCCATCTGGGAGATGAACCACTGCACTATGAGATGGATAAGCTGCGAAAGCCACTGATAGATGGGCAGACATTCACCATAAGGGACGCAGATTTTGAGCAGCCTGATCATACCATGGTTATAGATCCTGGAGCACATTTCACTCCATCTTTTCTTGGACATGAGCATTCCGCAACAGCCTACTCACCACCTTGGATGAGGAGACTTGAACAGAGACAGAAAAAGTCTCTGTCAGGACCTCCTGGTACTTGAAAATTCCCATCCGTCCGGTCAAGCTATTGACCTTAAACAAGCGCTGGGTGGGAGGCAACCCACCATTAGGTACTGGTGTTTTTCTACTTAATTTTTGGTGTTTTTGTTAGGATTTTACGTTTGTTTTTGTTTCTGGTGAGTTTATGTTTGCAGGTCTCGGTTAAATCGCAGTGCAACGATCGACGCACTTCTGTGTCGATCGTCACAACACAAAAAGAATCGCATTGCAGCGATCGTTGCGGTCCTGAGCAACGATCGACTATACACGAAAATCGCCAAGTAACGGTCGATGCACTTAGTGCAACGATCGATGCCTGAGCGACAGAGGTAACCCGACAGACATAACTTCATCTTTTCAATTTTTTATTTTCTTTTTACCGATCCTTCGCTGGACACTACTGGGGACAGTGTGTCTTAAGTGTGGGGGAGGTGCTACTGACTTTTGTTTTCTGTTTTCTTAAGAGTCAGTCCGTTTTTCAAAATTTTTTGTTTTATTGAGTCAAACTTGTTTAAGTAAGAAACTATGATTTTCTGAGAAGATTTACAAGACTTGCAGGAACTTAAGTAACCATTGGGATGAAGTTGCAGGATCTATCTCTGACTATTAGAAAACCCCATCACAGATCAACCTACTGGGAACACCCACATCACTTCAGGTATCAGAGGATCCTTTACTGACTTCAACTTTAATACTGACTTAGATTTCTCACCTAAGGGCTTGGTATACTTTATGTCGGATTCCCTGTTAGTTCTGACACAGCCTGTCAACCTATCCTATTTAGTTCCCTTCTCCCCTTCTGTAAAGTAAAAAAAAAAAAAAAATTATAAACTGAGGATGAGTTAGTAACTCCGAAGTGGTCATGGGAAGGGTAGCAAACACTATTTTCTCTCATGTGATCCATGGAATGTGTCCAAAGTACACCCCATAACGGGAAGAACACTGATAAAAAAAATAAAATGATACCCAGTGGGGAAAAATCAGTTGTTAAAGAAGGGAAAGAGAAGAAAGGGACTAGAGAAAGGTAGTATGGTGGTCTAGAGCTGATAAGGTAAGAATCCATGTGCCTTTTGATCGATACTCCTTAGGTGAGACCGCACTTAAATACTTGCAGAAGTCAATAGGGAGAATTTGAATGCTTGAATGTGATTGTGGAGTTTACCTAGGACAGTTGCTAAGTGTGGGGGAAGTACATTGTAGTCTTGATATCCTGTGATTGATTCTTTCAGTGGTTTACTAAGGGGAATCTGAGTACTGTAGCTTCTAGGATGAAATGAGTTTCTGAAGAGTTTTCAAACCTCTTCACCAAGCTTTAGTTCTATGTTTTGCTTGAGGGCAAGCAAAGGCTAAGTGTGGGGGAGTTGATATATCATGGTTTTTACCGGTTTTATGCCATGATATAGTTGTGTTTTTAGTGTCTTTTGTGTTCTTTTAGAGTCTTTTACAGGTATAATCAGGTTTGGAGCTAAATTGGAGATAATGGAGCATTTTGGAGATTTTTGGAGTGTTTGGCCGAGAGATAGAGTTCACTGTCCTAAACAGAGGAAGGTGTCGATCGTTGCACTCTAGCATCGATCGATGCACCAGCGAGATGGGCCAAAAACTCGGCGGTTTAGAAGAATCAAGTTATTGCACTTTGATCCAGAAGTTCCTGATATTTACAAAGAAGCCCTTGGCCGAGATTATACCTATATAATCAAGTTTTAGTTGTTTTTATTAGATACACTTTCATAATTAAGAGCAGAGGATTTTTAGAGCTTTTGGGGCTGATCTGAACCTATTACTTCATCTGTATTTGGAGAAGATTTCGAACCCCTTTTACTCTTATTCTTTTATGCAATTTATTCATTCTATGATTATGTTTTCATTATCTATGTCTGAGTAGATTCCTAGTTAGGTTTAGGGTTTCTCACATAAGATTTCATGACTCGCTAGACTTGTTCAAATTCAGTTAAGGATTCAAACTATATCTGTTCTTCAATTTAATTGTGCTTAAAGCTAAATCTAACCTGATCAATTAGAATCTAGATCTTAGGTTGCTAAATACGTCACGGAAGTGGGGTTTAGGAATCTGCACTAATTAAATTGGGCAATTAAACTTTGCGCAAACGGAAGTTTGGTTTAGGATAATTGTGAACATATCAAACTTGGGATTAATGCTAGTTTAATCTGTTAGTTCTCGCAAACGAAAGTTTGGTTTGCTGCACTTAGACTTAGAGAATTATCGCAAAGGAATTTGGTTAATTCTACATCTGTGTTTTGAGTTCTAGAACTGTGCTTAATTAGATCCTTGCTGAATGAACTGTCTGCTTGTCTGATTTCCTGAGAATACCCTAGGCTTGACGCTTTTAATTACTTGCTTCCACAACCGTTAATCTCTGCTACTGATTTACTTTCTCGCACCGCTTTCAATTCAATCACATTGCTTATTTCTAGTACTAGTCTCTACTGTTCTGATCTATTGAGACCAAGTGTCCCTGTGGATTCGATAACCCTATATACTACTTTGACATTGCTGTTCACTTGCAGTTTAGAATAGGGATAAACTTTGAGCCTATCAATGATTGGGGAGTTGAACCTTTGCGTATACGTTGCGTTCGTGGTTGTGGTATGACGTCTTAAGTTTTAAAAAATGCTTTGAGCGAAATGGCTTCGCGAACTGAACGTCATGAAGATTGTATGAGTATGCTTCAAAATTAGCCGGACAAGTTTTGTCTTTGGTTGAGAGGAGCGGCTTGCTCGGATTTCTGAGCCAGTTTGCTCGGAATTTCCAAGCTGACTCGTTCGAATGGCTTCAAAATTTCTGAGATGACCTGCTCGGATATCCGAGCTTGTTTTCTTGGAGTTTCCGAGCTGACTTGCTTGGATTGCTAGGAATTCCGAGCTGCATTGCTCGGATTGCTTCAGAACTTTTGAGCTGACCTGCTTGGATTTCCGAGCTGATTTGCTCGGAGTTTCTGAGCTGGTTTGCTCGGATTTTCCGAGCTGATATGCGGACGGCTCCGTGTGTAACACCCCCGGTTCAATCCATAACCAGGTGAACCAAAGATGCCACAATTTGTCAAATACCACCAACGGTCCAGCCGTGCCCATAGTCTTGGCCGATCCATTATTGATATCCGAACCTCTCGCCAAGAGCATAAGGCTTGCAAACCCGTACTCAGGGCAAGAGTTGTGTTAGCTTGGAATAACTAATATAAGGGAGGGATACAAGGGTTTTACACACACAAAAGCCATTTATTACATATATGTAAAATCTTACAAAGTCCTTACATCTAAAAATATTACAAGTGGATTTCGTTACGAGTCAACCCGTACATACCAAAAACCATACATGAGATTGTACAAAAAATAAAGCGTTTACAAAATCATACCGAAAAGTTACTTCTGAACTTCACGTCCGTCACATCCTACTTCACTCTTACTAGGGTTACCTGCAAAATAAGGAAAGGGATGAGTAATCTTGCATTACCCAACGAGTCCAGGCCCTCTATACAACATATTATTTTCCCACCGCAAAATCCCCAAAGATAAAAATGCATGAATGCAACACCCATCAATCAATCAAAATATTGCATGCAGGGAAATAAAAGATGATATCATGATAACCACACACACAAGGGCCTCGCACGCCCCTGCGCATTCGATCTTCCTTTCTCATGAACACCTAAGTCACAACCACAGAGGCACATTATCCTAGAACATCACCCAAATCGAGACCCGTCTGTCACGTCCACCGGTTATCTCTCGGCGGGTACCCTCGCACGGTAACCCTACTATCCCGTCAGATAGAATTTTGCCCTAGGCTGCAATTCCGTCTCTCTGAGTCTTCCACCTAGAGGGTCCTTCGCTAGTGTGAGGAGTCGAAAGGAAGCATCAAACCACCACCACACTTCGGTAATGAGGTACCGTTACAGGTCAACCTCAACCGGTCATCACACATATCACAATTTTCGGGACGATCCCTTGATCTGATCCCGTACTTATCGCATAATCGTTTCCGAGGACTTACCCGTGTTATACTCTTACCGGTTAGAACATGATGGTTACACAGCCGTAATAAGGTCCTACACAGCCTTAATAAGGACATTTCTTAGCCGTTAATAAGGTCTTACACGAATCCGTTTCTGGTCCTACGCGGCCGTTTATGGTCCTATGTACCATTCGTACATCACGCATCACCACCGGATCCTCGTACTTATCACATACTATTTTCGAGAGGATCTCAATCCACTCTCGTACTTATCTCAACCACAATCACATGAATGCATGATAATAAAAGTGACCTAAGGATAAACACTTCATGTGTTTCAATCCTTTATCAAGATCTGCAAGTAAACTGTTAGCACCTATGCTACCGGGAAATCACTTTTCACTACTCGGGATAGGTCCGTCTTAGTGTCTTCTTGCATGATCTGCACTGAGAGACTAAGGACAGAACCTAATTTAGTCTAGGTCGTAAAAGAAACTAAACTACAAAACTTAGGCTTACTGACATTTTGGCTTATCGGGTACTTGCCCCTATTGCCGACTCTATGCCTGAATTTTAGGTCATGGATCAAATGGCCTGATCATTTTTGGTGATTGATCTTATCCGTTCGCTGTGGGTCTCTGCGCGATTCGCCGGAATGAAGGGTAGTGAGAACGAAACTTATCCTTTGGTCTGTAGGTCTACTGATACTTCATGATTATCTTCTTATCCTCTTAGGTGTCCAATGAAGTCGTGGAAGCAGCATCGTGGCCAACAAGAAGAGTTAAATTTTGGTTAATCGGGTAATCGTACTGTTTTGGCCACTGCAATGTCAAATCCTATGTTCTGGTAATAATCCCATCCATAGACGTTTTGCTAGACTAGTATTGGCTTGTGCTTACATTTATAAAATCCGTCCTGCTTGTGTCCTTACTGGTGTCCCATCCCGAGCATTCCAAACTGTGCCGATAATTCCGTTTTTGACCCGATATTCGTTCTTTTACTTCTAACCAATGGGTTGGGCACTCCTTCACCAACCTTGGTTCTTGGTGAGCCCAGCCAACGGTAATGAGACACTCTCCTCCTGATTTGGTTCGTGGTTTGCTTGGTCCAATAGGAAGGTGCCATTTTTCATCTTTTAACCGATAAAAAATTCGACCAATAAGAATGGAGTACTTCATCCAAGGTCTGGCCAGGTGGTTCGTGGTCAATTGGAGCTAATAATTTCTCCACCTGATCTGGGAAGTTTGGCCAATCAGAAGTGGAAATTCAGCTGCTGGTCAGATCATAAGAAGTTGGATCAAATCAGAGCGGGACATCTTCAGCTGCTTGGTTTTGTTGGAAAAACGGGTGTTTTTGTTGGGGAATAACTGAAAATTCATCCAGGTTCAGACATGTTAGAAAGTGAGCTTATCCTCTTCCCAATATGATTAGATTCACGTGGCTGATCTGCTGGAAAATTATTCTGCACATCGGTCCTTACCGATTCCTGTAATTTGGCCGTACAGACAATTTTATGGCCGTTTTGGTCAATCGTCGTTTATTCACGGACCAACTGAATTTTCTTGTGACCGAATACCATTATATAGTTTATCAAGAGTCTTGCATTAGCCCTCGGTCGGTTTGGAATTTTAACTTCCTTGGCCGTCCATATCGGTATCTTGGAGGTGCTTGTGAACCGTCTTCAAAAATGCACGCCCGTTCTGGTTTTTGTCTTGACCAAAATTCTGCCTATTATTCACAAGGTCGTTTACCATTGTTCCTCCGGTGTTTCCTCAATGTTTGACTTTTTGATCGTAGTTAGCTCTTGGTAGGGTCATTACATTCTCCCCATCTTCTAAGAATTCGTTTCTGAATTCTATTGTGGAATCCATCCTTGGTTTCTCCCCATCTTCTAAGAATACTTTACCGTAACCTTATCGTCGAGTCTTACTCCTCCCAAGAGTGTCATACATTTGTTACCAGTCCCTTACCACACTTTATCTCATACCACTCATCCTAATTCCTTTCCTATCAATTTTAAAGCTATAGGACGACTCTCCTATTTAACTTCCTTTTAATCCTTTATAAAATTCCTTTCCTAATTCCCATAATAAATAATGCATCAGACATGCAAAGAGATAAGTTAGAATCCATACGTACCTTAGCCTTTTTACCGATTCCTGTATTTACAGGTAGTGATTTCTAAACTTCCTAATCTTACTAGTATCAACTATTCTTCTCCCTCTTGCGGCTTGTCTTGTTGTAGAAGGGGGTGCTGGTTGGTGACTCGAGGTGTTCGTGTCTGTGACACCATATCACACTTGTTATACCAAATCACACTCAATAGGTATTCCTATTCCCTCTCATAAATATGTAACAGACATTCCAGATTCCTAAGTATGGTTTTGTGACTCCTTTTGACTCGATAAAACCGAAGAAAATACATGTCCCGTTAGCATGATCAGGAACCATGCTCTGATTCAACCATCTGTAACACCCCCAGTTCAATCCATAACCAGGTGAACCAAAGATGCCACAGTTTGTCAAATACCGCCAACGGTCCAGCCGTGCCCATAGTCTTGGCCGATCCATTGTTGATATCCAACCCTCTCGCCAAGAGCCTAAGGCTTGCCAACGCGTACTCCAGGAAAGAGTTGTGTTAGCTTGGAATAACTAATATCACATAGGGATACAAGGGTTTTACACACACAAAAGCCTTTTATTACATATATGTAAAATCTTACAAATTCCTTACATCTTAAAGTATTACAAGTGGATTTCCTTACGAGTCAACCCGTACATACCCAAAACCATACATGAGATTTAACAAAAAGTAAAGCGTTTACAAAAGCATACCGAAAAGATACTTCTGGAACTTCACGTCCGTCACGTCCTACTTCACTCTTACTAGGGTTACCTGTAAAACAAGGAAAGGGATGAGTAATCTAGCATTACCCAGCGAGTCCAGGCCCTCTATACAACAAATTATTTTTCCACCCTAAAATCCCCAAAGATAAAAATGCATGAATGCAACACCCATCAATCAATCAAAATATTGCATGCGGAAAAATGATGATATCATGATAACCACACACACAGACGGGCCTCGCACGCCCCTGGGCCTCGCACGGCCCAGGGCCTCGCACGCCCCTGGGCCTCGCACGCCCTGCGCATTCGATCTTCCTTTCTCGTGAACACCTAAGTCACAACCATAAAGGCACATGAGCCTAGAACATCACCAAAACCGAGACCCATCTGTCACTGATATATCATGGTTTTTACCCATTTTATGCCATGATATAGATGTGTTTTTAGTGTCTTTTGTGTTCTTTTTAGTATGTTTACAGGTCTAGACACGTTTGGAGCCTAATTGAACGTTTTGGGAGCATTTGGAGCAATTCTGCACTATTTAGAGACTTCACAGAGTTCACTGGCTGCGTTTTCGCCTTGCAACTGTCGTTGCAGTTGTGCAACTGTCGTTGCAGTGCAACTGTCATTGCAGTTGTGCAACTGTCGTTGCAGTCCTGCGCCCAAAAATCTGCATTTTGGAGAAATTACAGTTTTTGCCCAGAAACTTCCCAGACTTGCAAAAAGGCCCCCAGCCGACTATAGACCAATATATAAGGGTTTTTAAGCCATTGTGTAGGCTACGCTTTATACGCTTTACATGACACTTTCATAATTAAGAGCAGAGGATTTTTAGAGCTTTTGGGGCTGATCTGAACCTATTACTTCATTTGTATTTGGAGAAGATTTCGAACCCCTTTTACTCTTATTCTTTTATGCAATTTATTCATTCTATGATTATGTTTTCATTAATCATGTCTGAGTAGATCCATAGTTGAGTTTAGGGTTTCTCACATAGGATTTCATGACTTGCTAGACTTGTTCATATTCAGTTAAGGATTCATAACTATATCTGTTCTTCAATTTAATTGTGCTTAAAGCTAGTTCTAACCTGATCAATTAGAATTTAGATCTTAGGTTGCTAAATACGTCACGGAAGTGGGGTTTAGGAATCTGAACTAATTAAATTGGGCAATTAAACTTTGCGCAAACGGAAGTTTGGTTTAGGATAATTGTGAACATATCAAACTTGGGATTAATGCTAGTTTAATCTGTTAGTTCTCGCAAACGAAAGTTTGGTTTGCTGCACTTAGACTTAGAGAATTATCGCAAAGGAATTTGGTTAATTTTATATCTGTGTTTTGAGTTCTAGAACTGTGCTTAATTAGATCCTTGCTGAATGAACTGTCTGCTTGTCTGATTTCCTGAGAATACCCTAGGCTTGACGCTTTTAGTTTATTGCTTCACAACCGTTAATCTCTGCTACTGTTTACTTTCTTTCTTCGCAATTTATTTACTTCACCATCTGCTTATTTCTAGTATTAATCTCTACGTTTCTGTTTCTATTGAGACCAAGTGTCCCTGTGGATTCGATAGCCCTATATACTACTTTGACATTGCTGTTCACTTGCAGTTTAGAATAGGGATTAATTCTTGAGCCTATCAAGTTTTTGGCGCCGTTGCCGGGGACTCTTTGAGTCTTCGATAGCTTAGAACTTAGGGTTTTATTAGGATTTTTCTTTTTCTTTTCGTTTTTGTTTTTATTTTTTTTATTTGTTTTATTTTTGCTGATTTATTTTTCTGTTTTCTCTGATTTCGCATTGCATCGATCGACGCCCTTCTTGCATCGATCGACACACTTCGCTGAATCACCAAGAACACTAAGAGATCATCAGGACGATGTGTCGGAATGATATTTTCAGCTCAGGGATTGACAGTTCACAGATAGCTGGGTTGAAGAACCAAGTTGACTCTCTGCATAGTCTTCTACTTGGAAAGTATGCACAAGAAGCTAACCATTGCGTTGAAGGAACTGGATTCTATAGTCACGGATCTGCTTTTCAGAAACCCTTTACAAGGAGTTGTAGTGTTTCTTCTTACCAAGTACCGCCTGCACCTACAGCTCATGAGAGCAGAATGGAAATCATGATGGAGCAGTACCTTGAGAGACAACAACAGATTGATAGGTCCTTCAACTCAAAGATGGATGCTTTGTATGAAGACTTGAATGAGAAGTTTGAATCTTTAAGCACGCATATGGAGGAGCTGGATATCAAAATTGAACGAAGAGATGTAGCAATAGAGAGGCAGAATGAAGCTAAGAGAGCTGAACGGAAGCTGCACATCAATGCTGTGAACATAAGGGATGAGATTGAGTTGCTAGGTGAAGAAGAGAGCATAATCTCGGATTTTCTGGATGAATATTGTCTGCCTGATACATGCACCGATCGACACCCCCTCAGTGACGATCGACACGCCATTCTGACGGCAATTTCGAGTTCTTTCGAGAAACAGAATCGCCTTGCATCGATCGACACACATCATGCAACGATCGACACAGAACGCAGACATGTCCAGAAACCTGCAACAGTGCCAGAACGAGCCTACAAGCCCCCAGTGCCATATCCTAAGGTTCCCAAACCCTCTAAACAAGAGCTAGAAGTGGCTAACTGCATAAAAGTGATGGATAAGAAGGTGATCTCCACTGATGGTCATCTGAAAGAAGAAGTTCAGATTGGTGGAACTGCAGTATCTGATAGTGGAGAGAAGAAGATGGCGGTTCCTCTTGAACCTGCTCTAATATCTTCAGTACCTGCAACTGCTCATAAGCAGAAAGCTCCAAACATCAGATATACGTCAAAGGTAAGGTCCAAATCACCAAAGCTCAAACCTCCTAATCCATTGACTTTGAATGCAGGGAAACAAAGAATCCCGCCGAAGCTACACTCCCACCCTGACCCTTCTAATTCGTTCCTTGGAAGATCTCATGATCTGAATGCTTATACGCCACCTTGGATGAGGAGACATTCACAGAGACACTCAAAGTCTCTGTTGAAACCGCCATGAGTCCGATCTCTTTCCGTCCGGTCAAGCTATTGACCTTAAACAAGCGCTGGGTGGGAGGCAACCCACCATTAGGTACTGGTGTTTTTCTACTTAATTTTTGGTGTTTTTGTTAGGATTTTACGTTTGTTTTTGTTTCTGGTGAGTTTATGTTTGCAGGTCTCGGTTAAATCGCAGTGCAACGATCGACGAACTTCTGTGTCGATCGTCACAACACGAAAGGAATCGCATTGCAGCGATCGTTGCGGTCCTGGGCAACGATCGACTATACACGAAAATCGCCAAGTAACGGTCGATGCACTTAGTGCAACGATCGATGCCTGAGCGACAGAGGTAACCCGACAGACATAACTTCATCTTTAACAATTTTTCTTTCTTTTTACCGATCCTTCGCTGGACACTACTGGGGACAGTGTGTCTTAAGTGTGGGGGAGGTGCTACTGACTTTTGTTTTCTGTTTTTTTAAGAGTCAGTCCGTTTTTCAAAAAATTTTGTTTTATTGAGTCAAAATTGTTTAAGTAAGAAACTATGATTTTCTGAGAAGATTTACAAGACTTGCAGGAACTTAAGTAACCATTGGGATGAAGTTGCAGGATCTATCTCTGACTATTAGAAAACCTCATCACAGATCAACCTACTGGGAACACCCACATCATTTCAGGTATCAGAGGATCCTTTACTGACTTCAACTTTAATACTGACTTAGATTTCTCACCTAAGGGTTTGGTATACTTTGTGTCGGATTCCCTTGTTAGTTCTGACACAGCCTGTCAACCTATCCTATTTAGTTCCCTTCTCCCCTACTGTAAAGTAAAAAAAAAAAAAGATAATAAACTGAGGATGAGTTAGTAACTCCGAAGTGGTCATGGGAATAGTAGCAAACACTATTTTCTCTCATGTGATCCATGGAATGTGTCCAAAGTACACCCCATAACGGGAAGAACACTGATAAAAAAAATAAAATGATACCCAGTGGGAAAAATCAGTTGTTAAAGAAGGGAAAGAGAAGAAAGGGACTAGAGAAAGATAGTATGGTGGTCTAGAGCTGATAAGGTAAGAATCCATGTGCCCTTTGATCGATACTCCTTAGGTGAGACCGCACTTAAATACTTGCAGAAGTCAGTAGGGAGAATTTGAATGCTTGAATGTGATTGTGGAGTTTACCTAGGACAGTTGCTAAGTGTGGGGGAAGTACATTGTGGTCTTGATATCCTGTGATTGATTCTTGCAGTGGTTTACTAAGGGGAATCTGAGTATTGTAGATTCTAGGATGAAATGAGTTTCTGAAGAGTTTTCAAACCTCTTCACCATGTTTTAGTTCTCTGTTTTGCTTGAGGACAAGCAAAGGCTAAGTGTGGGGGAGTTGATATATCATGGTTTTTACCCATTTTATGCCATGATATAGATGTGTTTTTAGTGTCTTTTGTGTTCTTTTTAGTATGTTTACAGGTCTAGACACGTTTGGAGCCTAATTGAACGTTTTGGGAGCATTTGGAGCAATTCTGCACTATTTAGAGACTTCACAGAGTTCACTGGCTGCGTTTTCGCCTTGCAACTGTCGTTGCAGTTGTGCAACTGTCGTTGCAGTGCAACTGTCGTTGCAGTTGTGCAACTGTCGTTGCAGTCCTGCGCCCAAAAATCTGCATTTTGGAGAAATTACAGTTTTTGCCCAGAAACTTCCCAGACTTGCAAAAAGGCCCCCAGCCGACTATAGACCAATATATAAGGGTTTTTAAGCCATTGTTTAGGCTACGCTTTATACGCTTTACATGACACTTTCATAATTAAGAGCAGAGGATTTTTAGAGCTTTTGGGGCTGATCTGAACCTATTACTTCATCTGTATTTGGAGAAGATTTCGAACCCCTTTTACTCTTATTCTTTTATGCAATTTATTCATTCTATGATTATGTTTTCATTAATCATGTCTGAGTAGATCCATAGTTGAGTTTAGGGTTTCTCACATAGGATTTCATGACTTGCTAGACTTGTTCATATTCAGTTAAGGATTCATAACTATATCTGTTCTTCAATTTAATTGTGCTTAAAGCTAGTTCTAACCTGATCAATTAGAATCTAGATCTTAGGTTGCTAAATGAAGGATTAAGGCGTTTTTCCAAGGTTCAATTCCAAATTGCAACCTAGCACATAATCTTAAACTGATCTAGGTTCTTGTAACTGAATCATAAAACAAACCTGATCTTTACCTTTTGCAGCGGAATGATTGGTGGTAATGACAAGATCAGATTAGAGCTGATGAGAACCGGCTCCTCCTAGGTATCCACACGCTTACAAGCTACGGATCAGGCTGCTAGACCGAGGTGAAAATCACAGAGAGAGAGAGGACGGCACAGCTCAGAAAATCGCAGAAAGCTAGGGTTTCTGGCGCCTCTCTCTTCCCTTATATAGGCCCAAGTTATTAACTAATGGCCTATTAGGCTTTTGGGCCCAAAACACAGATCAGACAAAAAGCCCGTTTTGTTTTGGCCCAATTCTCTGTACAAATACAGTAAATGCCTTAGCATCTTACCGTATTAATTCCATCTTAACTTTCCCGTTAGCTATGGTGTGTGACCCTTTGGGATCATACAATACTGGTAATAAGTCCTAAACTTATAGATCAAGAGCGGACTCTAGCAAGCCATCATGATCACCCAGTATTTATGACTTATGTCTAATCTCGACATTTATCATACTTTCTAGACATAGTACGGTAGATTTCAGGACATTCCCAACACTAAATACGTCACGGAAGTGGGGTTTAGGAATCTGAACTAATTAAATTGGGCAATTAAACTTTGCGCAAACGGAAGTTTGGTTTAGGATAATTGTGAACATATCAAACTTGGGATTAATGCTAGTTTAATCTGTTAGTTCTCGCAAACGAAAGTTTGGTTTGCTGCACTTAGACTTAGAGAATTATCGCAAAGGAATTTGGTTAATTCTATATCTGTGTTTTGAGTTCTAGAACTGTGCTTAATTAGATCCTTGCTGAATGAACTGTCTGCTTGTCTGATTTCCTGAGAATACCCTAGGCTTGGCGCTTTTAGTTTATTACTTCACAACCGTTAATCTCTGCTACTGTTTACTTTCTTGCTTCGCAATTTATTTACTTCACCATCTGCTTATTTCTAGTATTAATCTCTACGTTTCTGTTTCTATTGAGACCAAGTGTCCCTGTGGATTCGATAGCCCTATATACTACTTTGACATTGCTGTTCACTTGCAGTTTAGAATAGGGTAAAACTTAGAACCTATCAGTCACATCAGCCGGTTATCTCTCGGCGGGTACCCTCCCCCGGTAACCCTACTATCCTGTCAGATAGAACTCGTCCCTAGGCTGCAATCCCGTCTCTCCGAGTCTTCCCACCTAGATGGTCCTTCACTAGTGTGAGGAGTAAAAAGGAAGCATCAAACCGCCACCACACTCCGGTAATGAGGTACCATTACAGGTCAACCTCAACCGGTCATTACACATATCACAATTTCCGGGACGATCCCTTGATCTGATCCCGTACTTATCACATAATCGTTTCCGAGGACTTACCCGTGTTATACTCTTACCGGTTAGTACATGATGGTTACACAGCGGTAATAAGGTCCTATACAGCCTTAATAAGGACATTTTGTAGCCGTTAATAAGGTCTTACACGAATCCTTTTCTGGTCCTACGCGGCCGTTTATGGTCCTATATACCATTCGTACATCACACATCACCACCGGATCCTCGTACTTATCACATACTAATTCCGAGAGGATCTCAATCCATTCTCGTACTTATCTCAACCACAATCGCATGAATTAATGATAATAAAAGTGACCCAAGGATAAACACTTCATGTGTTTCAATCCTTGATCACGACCTGCAAGTAAACTGTTAGCACATATGCTATCGGGAACTCTCTTTTCACTACCCAGGCTAGGTCCGTCTTAGTGTCTTCTTGCATGATATGCACTGAGAGACTAAGGACATAATCTAGTTTAGTATAGGTCATAAAAGAAATTAAACTTGGAAGAAAACTACAAAACTTAGGCTTACCGACCTTTTTTGCTTATCGGGTACTTGCCCCTATTACTGACCTACTTGCTTTCTCTTCTTTCTTTTCTTACTATTTCTTTTTATAGTGTTTAATGTGAATATAAGAGTGGTGTATGAGTAAAAATGAGGCCAGTTCCGTTGTATTTATAGGAAAAATCAGCCAGCCTCTCTCTTATGTCATCCGATTGCATGCTTCCGTCTGATTCGTCTTAATTAAAGGTGCACCAGGCCTAGTATTCTAGGAATGCGTTATAGATTCTATGTGTGTTCAGAAGTTTTATCTTATCCCTTTAGATCGTAGGTCTTGGCGGTTTCTTTTGATTGGTCCAGAAGCTTTGTCGTTATCTTCTCGGTTCGAGCGGATATGGTAAGCACGGGATGTTACCGCACTATTTGGGATTTTCTGGAGTTATCCCCTAGCCTTATCCTCTGAATTCTAGACTCTAGGCCTGCATTTTAGGTCGTGGATCAAATGTCCTGATCATGTTTGGTGACTGATCTTATCCGTTCACTGCGGGTCGCTGCGCGATTCGTCGGAATGAAGGGTAATGAGGACGAAACCAATCCTTATGTCTGTAGGTCTACTTAGACTTCATGATTATCTTCTTATCCTCTTAGTTGTCCAATAAAGTCGTGGCATCAGCGTCGTGGCCAACAATAAGAGTTGAATTTCGGTTAATCGGATAATCGTACTGTTTTAGCCGTTGCACTGTCAAATCCTATGTTCTGGTAATAATCCCATCCATAGACGTTTTTATAGACTATTATTGGCTTGTTATTGCATCTATAAAATCCACCCTGCTTGTGTCCTTACTGGCGTCCCATCCCGAGTGTTCCAAACTGTGTTTTGACTCGATATTCGTCATTTTACTTCTAACAAATGGGAGTTGGACACTCCTTCACCAAACTTAGTTCTTGGTGAGCTCAGACAATGGTAATGAGACACTCTCCTCCAGATTTGGTTCGTGGTTTGCTTGGTCCAATAGGAAGGTGCCATTTTTCATAAACCGATAAAAAATTCGACCAATGAGAATAGAGTACTTCATCCAAGGTCTGGCCAGGTGGTTCGTGGTCCAATGGGAGCTAATCATTTCTCCACCTGATCTGGGAAGTTTGGCCAATAAGAAGTGGGCATTCAACTGCTGGTCAGATCATAAGAAGTTTGGTCCAATCAGAGCGAGACATCTTCAGCTGCTTGGTTTTGTTGGAAAACGGGTGTTTTTGTGGGGGAATTACTGAACATTCCGCCTGGTTCAAACATGTCAGAAATGAGGGTATCCTCTTCCCAAGATGATTATATTCACGAGGATGATCTGCTGGAGAATTATTTCGCACATCGGTCCTTACTGATTCCCATAATTGGGCCGTACGGACCGTTTTATGGCTGTTTCGGTCGATCGTTGTTTCTTCACGGTCCAACTGAAGTTTCTTGTGACCGAATACCATTACATGGTCTATGTTCAGTATTGCATTAGCCCTGGGTCGGGTTGGAATTTTAACTTCCTTGGCCGTCTACATCGGTCTCTCGGAGGTGCTTGTGAACCGTCTTCAAAAATGCACGTCCGTTCTGGTTTTTGTCTTGACCAAAATTCTGCCGATTATTCCCAAGGTCGTTTACCATTGTTCCTCCCGCGTTTCCTCGATGTTTGACTTTTTGGTCATACTTATCTCTTGGTGGGGTCATCATAGTTTCGAGCTCGTATACCTCTAGGTGAATCTCTTTGGTAACTCTATACGTCCTTCCCAGTCTGATCCTGTGTGTTGGAGTGTCGGATTGCACCATACCCTTCTCAAGACCAATTCTCCTTCGAATAAACGCTGATCGTGGTTGTTCGTATGACGGGGTTGGTAACCTCTTTCTGGTCTGTTTTTTTTGTCTATCAGGCCCGTTGCTTTGGGGGTAATTCAGAGCTGGTTGTTCTTCGGCTTCCCCAAAATATTTTCATCCCGGAAGGGGTTGGGAACTTCAGATAGAGATGAAAAGTCGATAAGACAGCTTTCATAGAATTTATCCTTGGAATTCTATGATTTATCCGTAGATCGTCATACGATCTATTACCGAGAATTCAACGATCTTAGTGATTCCTTCAGCAAGTATCGACAATTTGATTCCATGCTAACGATGATATGGGAGGTGTTTCTTCGTTCAATCTTTCCGAAAATTATTATGTCATATCCAGCAGACCCTGCTAACAATGGTTGGGAAGGTGTTACCTCGTTCAAGCTTATGTTCATCCTTCTCAAAGTCTCGCAGAAGATTACGTCCACAGAACTTACGGTGTCGACTAGGATTCCTAGTACGTGACGATCTATGATGATTAGCTCGATGGCGAGTGGGTCGTTGCTCGGCTGATCAATTCCCGAGATCCAAATATCCTCAAACGTTATCGTGCGGCTGGGGAGCTGATATTGCGTGTGATAACAAACACTTTTATTTGATCGTCTTTGGAAGTCGTTAGCCCCCCTGGCTGTCGGGATAAGGGTCGATGGGAGATCTTCCGCTCTGGCGACACTGTGGCCCTTCCACGATCATATTTATCCTTTGCCGATTGATTTCCTTAGGATCTTCCTCGCTCCTTCTCCTTCCCTTGTTATTTCCGACTTCGGTTGGTCCTTCTCGAAGATTTTGCTCTTGATCCCCTTGGTTCGATTCGTTGCTTTTGTTTGGCTTATTCGGCTGACCTCCGGTTTCGCTGTTGTTGAAATCTTTCACGCTTATCGTATCGCCAAGTTCTCCGGCTACGAGTTTCACCGCAAGTTTAATGCCCAGTATGCGATAGTCAGCAATGTGGTGTCCATATGATTGGTGGTGTTCGCAGAACGCTTTCTCATGGTATGAAGGATTCCTTGTCCACGTGTTCCACGGACCTTTCCTTCGTTGATCGATCCATCTCCATGTTATTTGAGCCGATTTGATAGTTGTGCGATCCACCCATATTTTGAGGTCGCGATCTGCTACTTGCTTTAGTGATTCATTTCTCGCTGCTTGTGTTGATGGATAGACGTGCATCTTTGTTTGATTGTTTCGCCGATTTATAATTTTCGGATAGAACTTTCATCTCTTCCTCGTTAACGATAAAATCTATTGCCTTGTGCAAAGAGTCTGCTATTATCTGAGGTCTGTTCATCGAGATTTCCTTCCTAATATCCGATTTGTACCACATTGCCTTCTTTAGTGCGTCGATGCCCACTTTGTTTCTTAAGCCTTCGATTCTTGTCGCCATCTTTTTGAACCGTTCAATGAATTTCCTCAGGCTCTCTGTCCGGCCTTGAGTCATTGACCATAGATCAACGTCGGAAGTATCTCGATCCATGAAAATCGAATACTGTTTCATGAATTCCTTGGATAGCTGTTGGAAGATTCCAATGGAATCTCGTTCCATTCTGGAGAACCACTCGAGTGCCGCCCCTTTCAGATGTTCTACGAACAAGAGGCAGAAACCGGCATCTTTCTCCTTCTTCATGAGATTGGCTCTTCCCATCGCGATATGGAAAGCCATCATGTGAGCTTTCAGATTAGTTGTTCCGTCGTAGCTTGGGATCTTGAGTTTGCATGGATCGGGGATCCGTGTTTCAGTGATTTGAGTTGTGAACGGTGTCTTTAGAGTCTCTTCCAGGACGCGATCGATCTCTAGTGCAGCACTCATTGCCCGGTGAACTTGCGATCGAACAGTTTTGATATCCACGGTCGTTTGCGCCAGTGCGACTATAAGCTTATCGAGTTCGTCTCATTTTTGATTCATCGTCGTTCAATCCACTCATTAATCTGGGTCTGCTGGACGTCTCTTTCTACTTCCGAGGACTCATCATCGCTTCGTTCGGGGTCGTATCTATCCGCTTCTATCCTTTCTTCTTTGTTGTCATCTGACTGTGGTTCGACTTGGTTTTCTGGCGGGATCGGATCTTTATCTCCGCAATCCTCGGCGTCGATCTGCACTGTGAGCCTTTGTGGTTGAATTAACAGGGGAGGATTCGCCGTGTCGGGTCTAGTTACTTGAGGAGTATGCTCGCCCGTGGTTTTCAAACGGGGTTGCGTTGGATTCCTCATAAAGTCATCGCGCGTGGAGAAGTCGAGTCGCCTTCGTTCAGTTGGGGAAAATTTCACCGTTCGGGTGTTTCGTGTTCGGTTTTCGGTCCTAAGTCTATCGACTTGTTCCAAGAGCATGATGTTAGCTTTCTACTGCTCCTCAGTCTTCTGCCTTAGAGCAGCAACCATCTCTTTCAACTCGGTCAGTGTTGCGTTGATTGTCGCATATGTCGCGGTCGTGTCTGCAATGATATAATCTGTCGCAGTGTTGCGCATAGCTACGTTGGTCATCGTAGTGTTGCTTGCTTCGACGTTGTCTCCCATTCCGTCGATCGCCAATGGGTGATCCGTTCTGTTTCCGTCAGTGGTCATATCTTCGGATCTGCTAATCGATGCTTTTTAAGTGTAAGAAACTTCTAGTCCCCACAGACGACGCCAAACTGTGAGAGTCGGAACTCGCACTATCTATATTTGTAGAGCTAAACTTTTAGGGAACAAAAGTCTCAAGAGTTAACACACCAAAATAGAAAACCCGGAGGATATTTTTATTGATGAGAGATCGGAAAAAGAGTACAAAGAGAAAACGGCTTAAAAGCCTAAGAAACCCTAAGTCTAGATGCTAGGGTTTTTCGAGATGGCTAAATCGTAGGAAGTCCGTCTTCTTGTATAGTCGTGGCGAGTCGGCTTAGAGGATCTTATTTCGTAAGATTTTCTAGAAATCTTCCTGTTATCGACATCTCATTTCCGTTGAGATTTACTTTTTTCAGCTCGGGTTTTCCTCTTCCGCTTGAAGATATCTTCTCCTTTTCTTCTTCGGGTTTATCTTCTCATTTTATGATCATTTTCCCCGGCTTAACCTATTTTTCTGAATGGACCGAAAACGGACGATCCGAGTTTATTTGAGCATAGACTTCTTGATCGGCCCAAAGTCTCGGAAATACAAGTCTTGTGGGTTAGGCCCAAGCTCGTATCTTGCATCACATTTGGCAATTCTTGTGAACAGCTAAGAACGTGTAAGTTGTTGTTCCGAAGATGGGTTGCGGCTAGTTACGCATCCGGAGAGGAAGACATCGAGAAATGTTCGAGCGTCTAATCTAAGCGGAATATCCGTTCGGAAATTTTTAGAAGTATGTTCAGCTCGGAAGTTTCCAAGGAATGCATTCAGTTTGGAAATTCCTTGGGAATTTATTGTGCTCGAAAAAGAAGAATGGATATGTTCGGATCCGAGCTGGTTCAGCTTGGAATTTCCGAGCTGGTTTAGCTCGGATCCGAGTTGTTCCAGCTCAAAATTAGCTTGGATGGATGTTTATGCCTATTCGTAGGTTCCGTCGAGATATGTGTTTGTCCGATTGATCCATTCGGATGTTTGATCTTATGGTTTTATTCATTTCGTATAAAAAGTTATCCGTACGAAGCGTTTCTTATAAAACGTTATCCATACGAAACATTGATGGTACAAAACATACTTCGCATAAAATGTTAACCATACGAAGTTCCGTTTATATGAAGTGTAGTGTACTATCCTGTTCCAAGAAATAGTCAACGGGCAGCAGAGAAGTCAACGGAGGGCATTTTCGTAATTTTCAGAAGATGAAGGGCATTTTGGTAATTTTACCAAAATGCGATCTGGAAGTGGAGACGGGCCAAGTGTTCTTATTTTTGTCCAAAAGAACATTTAGAAGACCAGACGTGGAAGAAACGAAGATTAAACGAGTTTTACGGACTATCGGGAAAGGAAACCGATAGAACCGATAAAACTTGTAAAATCCATAACGGGAGCTACTGAAGGATTGTTTAGTTGATCCTGATTCAATTCTTAGATTCATATCAACCTAAACATGCAGATCTAGGTTCTCTTGAATAGAAACATTATGATCTCACCTTTTACCTGTTAATTGCAGCGGAAGGAGAGAACAGGTCAGAGATCAGAGAAACACCGAGAGATGAATCCTCCAAAGGCTCACACACGCGATCACAGAAAACGGCTGCTAGACCGAGCTGATGGGAGGCGCAGGGAGAGAGAGATTTCGGCGCTGAGGGGCTAGGGTTAGGGAGAAAGAGATTTGGGTTTTAGTTTATAAAACCCTTCTCTTTCCCTTTTGGGCTTTTGGGCCCAAATACCAATCTGATTAAATCCCTTGGATATAATCAGACCCATTTATCTCTCTCTAAGTACGACAAATGCCTGGCACTTTTACCGTACTTCTGCTAAGCCGTTCCTACACATTTTCCTGTTAGCTTAGGCGTGTGACCCATATGGGATCATATAATAAAGGCAATAAGTCCAAGACTTATAGATCATGAGCGGACTCTAGCAAGCCATCATGACCCCCAGTATTATATGACTTATGTCTGATCATTGACATACTCTTACTTTCTAGAGACAGTACCAAGATTACTGGACACAATTCCAACAGCTACGGGTGTCCGTTTGAGGCGATTCAAATTTCTAAATTCATCTAAGATCTTCTAGAATCTGAAAATGAGACTTGGTGGATTTGTATAAGCAGCTAAAGGATTTTTTTAAAATATTCAACGTAAAGTCGGTTTTTCCGAGAAACCGATACATCGTTCGGGCAAGAAAGAAGACCCTCTAAAGTCCACCAAAAATTATGAAATTTTGACCTAAGCTACATTAGAAGATGAAGAAGATATGGTTAAAAGGATTCAGCAAGATTTGATTTCTAGATCAAGTTATGAATTTTGAGTCCTTAATGGGTTATTAAGCCTTAAAAATTCAAAATAAATTCCTTGAGGCTTGGGCTTGAGTCAGGGTATTTGGGACAGTTTACCAAGACCATATTGGACCTAAATCCAGCTCAGTATGAAGCATGGGCCACGAAATTTGAGCCCAAGAAATAGAAGCTTCTTAGGTGCATGAATCTCCAAAGATGTGTTGTCATCAATCCAAGGGCTGCATGGAGGAGGCTACAAGTGGATGGTGGATGATAAAATTCATTGTTTGTGGATGGTTTTTGGTGGAGAGGTCGTGGTTTAAGATGGAGAAGAAGAGGTGACAAGTGGAAGGTGGAGATGTCTTCACTTTAGCTATAAAAGGAGGCCTCCACCCCTCACTTTTCTTCACACCAAAAACACTTCTCAACAAGAGTAGTGAAGAAGAGAGAAAGAAGAGAGGGAGAAGGGAGTAAGAAGAAGAAGAAGGAGGCGGCAAGAAGAAGGAAGAGGAGGAGGAGCCGGGAGAAGAAGAAGAAGCCGGAGGGAGGAGAGAAGAAGGAGAAGCCGGAGGGAGGAGAGAAGAAGGAGGATCCGGAGGGGAGAGAGAGGGAGGAGAGAGATAAAAGGAGGATAGAGAGAGTGAGAAAAATAGAAGAAATATGGGGAAAGGAATATTAATACGTCGGAATATTCTAAAGAATATTCTTCGGAAAGGAATTTTTCCGACGTAATAATCTTCCCGATAAACCGGATTTATTTTATTTAGAAATAGGAAAGACGGTTGTAGTAGCCATCATATGAGGGTCATTCGGAGGTTCGGAATCACCAAGGTCAAGTGCGGGTCAAGTTCGAGTTCGTGCATTCGGGAGGTTCGGGTTCCAGTTCGGGGGTCTCGGGATTCATACCGTGTCAGAGCCGCCATTTCCGCGCCTATCTCACTGTGAGTCGGCTCACAAACTCATAGATTCATATAGACCATAAATTGATAAACCGTAGTGCTAGGATTGCATACCCGTTACTTAACATAATTAGTAATCAATAATTAATTGGACGTTAATGATAAACCGGTTAGGATCAGATAAGCACGCTAGGTTTAAAGAATTAAATGGTAAATCAATTGTGTGCCGCTAGGTTGTTAGTATCGATTGGGTGATGCATTCATATAGACCGTTGTTTAGGACCGTATATGTTGGAATTGTGTCCAGTAATCTCGGTACTGTCTCTATAAAGTAAGAGTATGTCAATGATCAGACATAAGTCATATAATACTGGGGGTCATGATGGCTTGCTAGAGTCCGCTCATGATCTATAAGTCTTGGACTTATTACCTTTATTATATGATCCCATATGGGTCACACGCCTAAGCTTACAGGAAAATGTGTAGGAACGGATTGACAGAAGTACGGTAAAAGTGCTAGGCATTTACTGTACTTAGAGATTAAAGGGTTCAGCAATCGTGTGTCGATCGATACACAAGGTGTGTCGATCGACACAGTGCGTGAACGCCTAGGAAATAATAAGACCGAGAATTGGGCCCGAAAGCCCATGAGAACTAAGACAGGTTTTAAATGAATAAAACCTGACCTAGCTCTCGAATTCTCTCCAAGGGTCTGCGCCTCTCTCTCTCTCTCTATCGCCTCCCTCCTCGTGGTCTAGCAGCCAGATTCCTTTGCGTGCGTGTGTGAACCTTTGGAGGATCCATCCCTTGGTGGCCCTCTGATCTCTGACCTGTTCTCCCTTTCCGCTGCACAAAACAGGTAAAAGGTGAGATCAATATTGTTTCTAATCAAGAGAACCTAGATCCGCATGTTTAGGATAATCTGAATCAGAGAATTGAATCAGGATTCATCTAAACAATCCTTCAGTGGTATCAGAGCTATTGGTTCTGGTTTTTCTTGTTTAGATTCAAGTTTAGGATTGTTTTCTTGTTTAAGAAGTGTTTTGAATCAACTACTGATAAGAGAAATCACTTAATCAACAAGGAATTGAAACCTAAACACACTTGAAATCGCAAATCCAAGCTATATTGATTTGGAATGCGATTTTCATAAAGTAGTATCGGCTGTGATCGCATGGATCGATCGATACGATCGCATGGATCGGTCGATACAACCGCGAGAGATCGACTGCAATCGCATGGATCGATCGAACGATCGCATGGATTTCGCATATCTCGGCCAAGCCTGCTCAACGCGTGAACGCATCGATCGATGCTGAGAGCATCGACCGATGCGATTGAAGAATCGATCGATGCGGTTGATGAATCGATCGATGCGGTTGGTTCATCGATCGACACGGTTGGGTTTAAGACTCGGTTTAGAATTTTGATTAAAATTATTCGTCCTGGTTTAATAAACAAATTTAATAATTTTATTAAGTCTGGTTAAACCGGGATAAGAAATCCAAAGTCGAAAAATTGGATTTTGTGCCTAAACCAGGATTTTCTAATTTGATTTGGTTGGACCAAATAAATTGAGAAAATCCGGTTTAGTAAATAACCGGTTGACAATTGTGGTCATCGTAGTAATTAAAATTTGGTTAGACCAATTTTAATGAACCAGACCGGTTATGTCATTTAATTGGACAATTGGGTTATGTCTTGGACATGGACCAATTCTTGGGCCTCGGGCCAAGAAGTTAAAACAATTGGGCCAATTATTTGAGTCTTTCTTCAGATTAATTTAGAATTTATTTTATAAAATTATAAAGTCGATTTTAAATTAAAGTTTCCGAAATTTTGAAATTAGAAAATTCTTAAATTAGAAGTTTCTAGATTTGCGGGTTTTGGATTTTAAAGAAATTTCTAAAGTTAGAAAGTTTCCGTTTTTAGAAAGTTTCCAATTTTAGAAAGTTTCCAAAAATAGTAGGTTTCCAAAAATGGAAAGTTTCCCGAAATAGTAATCTTCTATTTTGGGAATGAATTTTTTAAATAAACCTACGAACCTCAAATAATATCAAGCGTTGGATGTCTTGTCCATTCTATGTCAGCTGTCGAAGCCCATTCAATTGTATTCATGGCCTTACAGTGTGAGGGTGTCTGCTTTTGCGTGGATAAGACGGTTTGTGATTCATAAATGTCATTGGGAGTCCCAGACATTAATGATTACATGACTGTATAGTCTGGTTTTCTTGACTAGGCCATCGGGAGTCCCGGGCCTTGAGACATCAGAGTGGATTGGGCCTCGGGCCCAGATTCACAACCAAGAGTTATATCACGGATATAATTAGCCGACATAGGGCTTACCAATATAAGCTGAGTTTTGGTGACGGCCAGTGGCCCACTTTAATCTTAGTTATATGTGGATCTTGGAATCATTATATTCTATTGAGGGTAACTTATGTTATTGAATATAATGCGTGATTAATCATATTAAATATAATATGAGATTAATCATATTGAACATAATAACTAATAACCTTTTTATCTTATATATTTCAGCTATGACTACTACAAGCACACAAAACACATTCTCAATCCGGTCTGTTCTCGAGAAGGAGAAGCTGACTGGAACGAACTTCCTGACGTGGTCAAGGAACTTGAGGCTGGTCCTCAAGCAGGAGAAGAAGGATTATGTCCTTCGTGATCCTCTCCCCGAGAGGCCTGCTAACAATGCCGCCAGGACTCTGCATAATGCTTGGGAAAAGAATTCGTCAGATGAAAATGATGTGTATTGCCTTATGTTGGCGACAATGACTGGTGAGCTGCAAATGCAGTTCGAGAGTGTGTTGTCACCAATTGAGATAATGGCAAGCCTGAAATCGCTTTTTCAGGAGCAGGCTAGGACTGAGAGGTTTCAAACAGTTAAGAACCTCTTGGACTGCAAGTTGGCTGCGAATGCGGCAGTGAGTCCTCATGTCTTGAAGATGATGGGTTATCTCGATCATCTTCAGAAACTCGACTGCCCAATCAGCCAGGAACTTGCCTGCGACATCATTCTGCAGTCATTACCTGCAAGCTATGATCAGTTCATTCTGAACTTTAACATGCATGGCTTGAGTAAGACATTGCCTGAGCTTCACGGAATGCTCAAGACTGCAGAGCCCAACTTGAGGAAAACCGCCAAGGACCCCAATGTGCTTATGGTGCAAAAGGGCAAGGGGTTTAAGAAATCCTCTGCTAAGGATAAGGGAAAAGCCAAGGCTGTCCAAGTCGCGGACAAGGACACGCCAAAGCCCAAGCCCAAGTCCAAGGCTGGGCCAACTGACATATGCAGGTTCTGTAAAGAACCAGGGCATTGGAGGAGAGAATGTAAGAAATTCCAAGAAGGTCTAAAGGAATTGAAGAAGAAGACTCTCGAGACTTCTTCGACAGGTATTTTTGTTATAGAAGTTAATACAACTACTTCTGATAATACCTCATGGGTTATGGATACTGGTTGTGGGGCTCATATTTGTACTAATATGCAGGCACTGATCAGCAACAGTAGAAGGCTGAAGCAAGGACAAGTGGAGCTACGAGTTGGGAATGGAGCGAAAGTTCCAGCACTAGCTGTAGGCACATACTTGTTGTCTTTACCTTCGGGATTGATTTTAGAACTCAATAATTGTTATTTTGTACCTGCTATAAGCAGGAATATTATTTCAATTTCTTTGTTGGATTTGGAAGGTTATGATTTTTCAGTTAAGAATAAATTATGTTCCTTCAATCGCAACAATTTGTTCTATGGTTCTGCCCCTCTTACGAATGGGCTTTACATACTCGATCAATCCGCGCCAGTTTATAACATTAATACCAAACGGTTCAAACCTAATGAGGAGAACCGAACGTTTCTATGGCATTGTCGTTTAGGGCACATCAGCGAGAAACGCATCAAGAGGCTCCATTCGAATGGACTTCTTGGCTCATTTGACTTTGAGTCATGTGAGAAATGCGAATCCTGCATGATGGGCAAAATGACACGGGCCCCCTTTAATAAACCTAACGAGAGGGCCAGTGACTTGTTGGGCCTGATACACACTGATGTGTGTGGCCCAATGTCCACTAATGCAAGAGGAAACTATCAGTACTTCATTACCTTCACTGATGATTTCAGTAGGTATGGATATGTTTATTTAATGAAACATAAGTCTGAATCTTTTGAGAAGTTCAGAGAATTCCAAAATGAAGTACAGAACCAACTTGGCAAAAGCATTAAGGCTCTTCGGTCCGACCGAGGAGGAGAATACTTAAGCCAAGAATTCAGTGATCATCTAAGAGAGTGTGGGATCGTGTCCCAACTCACTCCTCCCGGAACACCTCAATGGAATGGTGTGTCTGAGAGGAGAAATCGGACCTTATTGGATATGGTTCGATCTATGATGAGTCACACAGACCTTCCAATATCCCTTTGGGGATATGCTCTGCTAACAGCAGTGTTCACTCTAAATAGAGCGCCATCGAAAGCAGTAGCAAAGACACCATATGAATTATGGACTGGAGAAGCTCCAGTGCTGTCTTATCTCAGAATTTGGGGTTGTGAAGCCTATGTCAGGAGATTGATCTCAGATAAGCTTACACCAAAATCTGACAAATGCTACTTCATTGGTTATCCACGGGAAACCAAGGCTTATTACTTCTATCTACGTTCCGAGAACAAGATCTTTGTTGCCCGGGATTGTAACTTTCTTGAGAGGGAGTTTCTCTCTAAGAAAGACAGTGGGAGTAAGGTACTGCTTGAAGAAATTCAAGATGAACAGGATACTGCTCAACCTAATGAGGAAGAGCAGCAGGAGGACCTACAAGAAATTGTAGAGCCTGAACCTGTAGTACCTGAAGTTCGAAGATCCGGGAGGATCCGTCACGAACCCGAGAGATATCAAGGATTCCTCGTGACTGACTGTCATGATCTTCTGATCATTGATGGTGATGAACCATCGAACTTCAATCAAGCCATGATGGGCCCAGATTCCTCTAAGTGGCGCAAGGCCACTGATTCCGAAATGGACTCCATGTCGGTCAACCAAGTGTTTTCGTTGGTTGACTTACCCGCTGGTGTAAAAGCCATCGAGTGCAAATGGATCTTCAAGAAGAAGATTGACGTGGATGGAAATGTCCAGATTTACAAAGCCAGGTTGGTGGCAAAAGGTTTCAGACAAGTTCACGGTGTAGATTACGATGAAACCTATTCACCAGTGGCTATGATGAAATCTATTCGGATTCTACTAGCAACTGCAGCTTTTCTTGATTATGAAATTTGGCAGATGGACGTGAAAACCGCCTTCCTGAATGGTATTCTGGAAGAGGATGTGTATATGACGCAACCTGACGGTTACATAGATCCAAAGAATGCTGGGAAAGTATGCAAGCTTCATAAATCCATTTATGGATTGAAGCAAGCATCGAGGAGCTGGAATCTTCGTTTTGATGAAGCGATCAAGCAATTTGACTTCATCAGAAACGAAGAAGAACAATGCGTGTATAAGAAAACTAGTGGGAGCAAGATAGTATTTCTTATTCTGTATGTCGATGACATACTGCTTCTCGGAAACGACGTTCCAATGCTGAAGTCCGTAAAGGACTGGCTTGGAAGTTGTTTTTCCATGAAAGACATGGGTGAAGCCGCATACGTTCTTGGAATCAGGATCTACCGGGATAGATCTAGAAGGCTGATAGGCTTGTGTCAAGATTCATACATTGACAAAGTCCTACAAAGATTCAGCATGAAGGATTCCAAGAAGGGCTTCACGCCAATGGTACATGGCACAACGCTAAGCAAGAAGCAGAGCCCTACGACGGCTGCTGAGCTTGAGCGCATGAAGAATATTCCTTATGCATCTGCAATAGGATCTGTCATGTATGCCATGATCTGTACTCGTCCTGATGTTGCTTATGCATTGAGCATGACGAGTAGATACCAGTCAAATCCAGGTGAAAACCATTGGATTGCCGTAAAGAATATCTTGAAGTATCTAAGACATACTAAGGATAAGTTCTTAGTGTACGGTGGAAGTGATGTGCTTAAAGTCAGTGGATTCACGGACGCAAGTTTCCAGACAGACCAAGATGATTTCCGGTCACAGTCCGGTTATATCTATTGTATGAATGGCGGTGCAATCAGTTGGAGAAGCTCCAAGCAAGACACCGTTGCTGATTCCACTACAGAAGCTGAATATATCGCCGCCTCAGAAGCTGCGAAGGAAGCTGTTTGGATACGAAAGTTCATTATTGAACTAGGTGTGATACCAGATGCGGCTGAGCCTCTGGCACTGTTTTGTGACAACAATGGTGCTATAGCTCAGGCAAAGGAACCAAGATCACACCAGAAATCCAAGCATGTTCTAAGAAGATTTCACTTGATACGTGACATCATTAATAGAAAGGAAGTCAAGATCAGCCGAGTTCAGACAGATGATAACGTCGCTGATCCGTTGACAAAGCCACTCCCAAGGCCTAAGCTCGAGTTTCTGACTGAAGCTGTAGGCATTAGAGACATTGAAATGTAATCTAAATTTGAGTGGGAGTTTGAGGGCTTTTATTTAGTTATTTGATATGTTCTTGTAAAAACATTCTTATGTTTAATGAAATTATTATTTCAAGATTATTTTAACTGTGATGAAATAATCGTTCCAAAGTGATATAAACCATTTTATAGGTCATCGAAGTAAGTGACTTGATCTTGAGTCATCAAAGTCATTTAGCTTGATCATGAGACCCTATATTTGATAGATGGATTATATCATCCTGTCCCTAGTCGAAGGTTGTTGAAATTGGAACACCAACAACCGTGAGAGACTGGATTGATATGTGACTTATGACAAAGTCTCAGTGTGTCATAGATGCGCGGCATCAAAGTCAATACATAGGTGTATGTTGGGAACATACGACCGGACAAGACCCGATTATGAGAACTCTTCAGGATATTTATATCTGTGTCATAAGAGATTCTCACTACGACTATAGAGTATAGTCCTTAGACCTGAGTTCGCATGCATGTGACTGCACATGGACTGATGCACTTTGATCATTGTCTAACGCTATCGTTCTGCGATAGTTATAAGGACCTTGTTTGGGTACATTATGAAATGAGTAGTTTACAGTGATGGAATAAGACGGAATTTGTCCCTCCAATATAAATGGAGTGAATATCTCTAGGCCAATCGGAGATTTGAATACTGGAAAATGCATGGCCATGCTCAAACGGACTGTCCCGAGTCGTTTGGATTGTCAGTATCGAATCAGAGTCCGATGAACAAGATTAGGCTTTATAAGGATGACACCAATCTTGCCTTATGACTAATCGAGATATTGAGACAAAAGGATTATGAATACAGAGATTCCAGTACAAGTGGGAGATTGTTGGAATTGTGTCCAGTAATCTCGGTACTGTCTCTATAAAGTAAGAGTATGTCAATGATCAGACATAAGTCATATAATACTGGGGGTCATGATGGCTTGCTAGAGTCCGCTCATGATCTATAAGTCTTGGACTTATTACCTTTATTATATGATCCCATATGGGTCACACGCCTAAGCTTACAGGAAAATGTGTAGGAACGGATTGACAGAAGTACGGTAAAAGTGCTAGGCATTTACTGTACTTAGAGATTAAAGGGTTCAGCAATCGTGTGTCGATCGATACACAAGGTGTGTCGATCGACACAGTGCGTGAACGCCTAGGAAATAATAAGACCGAGAATTGGGCCCGAAAGCCCATGAGAACTAAGACAGGTTTTAAATGAATAAAACCTGACTTAGCTCTCGAATTCTCTCCAAGGGTCTGCGCCTCTCTCTCTCTCTCTGTCGCCTCCCTCCTCGTGGTCTAGCAGCCAGATTCCTTTGCGTGCGTGTGTGAACCTTTGGAGGATCCATCCCTTGGTGGCTCTCTGATCTCTGACCTGTTCTCCCTTTCCGCTGCACAAAACAGGTAAAAGGTGAGATCAATATTGTTTCTAATCAAGAGAACCTAGATCCGCATGTTTAGGATAATCTGAATCAGAGAATTGAATCAGGATTCATCTAAACAATCCTTCAGTATATGCATCTATATATGTATTAAGAACGATAATTAATGAATCTATATACGGGAATTAAGACGACATTAAAATATGGTTGAACCTAAACAAACGTATAGAATATTATAACGGGGTTGGAGTTTAGGTTTAATAGCGGGATTGAGTAATGAATAAAGTTAATTAATAATGAGACGTCGGGGAGTTAGTAAGTTTACTAACTCTAAACCGACGGATCGAGGAGTTAATAAAAGATATCTAGAATGGGTTAAATAAGGAATGTGGTGAGTTGGTAAGCCGTCTATGGGTTAGCAATCCGCTAACCCAAGGTAGCGGATGATAATGGATTAAAAGACTTAGAAACCCTAATAAACCTGCTTGTGTGTGATTGTGTGATTATGTGATTGTGTGATTGATTGTGATTGTGTGATTGTATTGCTGTTATTGTGAGCTTTGTGTGCAGGTTTGTTAGACTGCTCGGTGTTGGGCCGAGCAGTTATTGCGGACACTTACTCCGGTCACGGGACCGGGTAAGTTAGTGGTGCTGACTAGGTATCTTACCTAGTCAGAGCGGTGGTAGCGTAGTGGCTTGCGGAATGGTTGGAGATTTATTATTGATATTGATTGTGTGATCTGTGCTAGAGTCCCAGCGAGTCTGCGTGTTTATATTTCTGCACTAGGACGCTAGGGTGCGTTAGATTCCACAAGCCTAGGTTTTGTTTACGTTCCGGTACTTCCGACCCGATTGGATCCTTGGGTTTTACCTAACCGGATCATGGTGATTCCGGTTATGGTGTTAACCTATCGGGTGACGCCGGTAGGTGTGTGATTCGGAGAATACGGGGTCATGTCCTAGGGCCGAATCACATGGAAACTCTGGCTATCTAGGGGTAGTCCGAGTCACCGCGTATCGATGGACAGAGAACGGTGTCCTACTCGTGGGACCTTGTGTACACGTTTAGGAGTCGTGGGTTAGTTACCATATAGGTGACGATGTAAACCCGTGGAAGTTACCGAGTTCGTAGGGCCCATTGTTGTTTATTCTTCTTTCGTTGCGCGATAGATAGATCGAGTCCAATCGAGGACATGTGCCGCAGTGCCTTCGATTTCCCTTAATTCACTTTATCTCTGGCATTGATTGTGATGTTTGGGTTTATCACGACATGGTAGTGCGTGATCGACTATTTTTCCTGCTGATTGTTATTTTGGGTTTTGGGGCGGAAATTTGTAGACTTAGATAGATTAGAAGCCATTAGTGGGGAGCCGATTCACTGGGTGATCTTTAGATCGCTCATTATACTCTTTTTTGTTTTTCAGGTTTAGCAGCGACGGACGCAGGAGGTTCTCGGTGTAGTTTCGGGATGGCTTGTGACGGGATTTGATTCGTGATTTTTGAGTGTTTTCTCGGTTCGGCGTTATTGTTATTTCGTGTGTTGATTTCTTTGTATATTTGACTTGACGATTGTTTGTGAAAATTCTATTAAACGTTGTACTCAATGTTGATTACTCAGAAATGAAATTGTTTCCCTGATATGAGGTTTAAGTCCGAACCGACACAACTCATCGAAGTAGTGCAAGTGGTACCGCTTGTACTATGGATATGAGGATAGCGGAGTCGAGGATAGATTGGTGCGAGCCTTTGTCTCAAACCGAACTAACTTTGGCTTCGTCCTGTGGCGAACTTTTCCCATTCGACTTGCTCGGGTTCGATCGGTCATGTTCTTGTTTGATTGTTGACCGGTCAGCTCGACGGTCAGCGGAGAATGGGAAAGGGGCGTTACAAAAAGGTGGTATCAGAGCATGGTTCTGCATGGGTTTCGAAACATTTCATTTCTGAGTGTTTTCCGTGTTTTATCGAGTCAAATGTGTCACACAAGCATCCATTAGGAAACCGAGCCGCGTCCGTTAAACCCGGGGTTGGGATGGGGAGTAACATTTTTGTATGATTTGAACTAACTTATCTTTGAGTTGTGATTGCAGTCGTGCAGCAGTGTGTCCTGGAAGGAGTGGAGATGTGTGTGTGTGCGCGCGGAGCAGTTACAGTTGAGCGTCATGAGTCAGCAGGGACCAGTCAGTCTCGCCGCCAGCAATACCAGAGTACAGGACGTGCAACGAATGTGGAGTGTATGAGTTAATTTACATTGGTATCCCCGAGCAGTAGACCCGCGTCTTCGAGAACCATACCATCCATTGCCCGGACCAGACGACTGTCCGCTCTGTGATCACGAGGGCCATGGAGCACTGACTTGCCCTACCATCAGATCAGGTGAGTATACTTCCGGTGGAGAGCCGTACCGAGTACCAGTACCAGAGGACTATCGAGCGGGACCCAGCCGCAGAGATCCCGAGCCTAGTCAACCGCCCGTGGTGTAGTACCAGTTGTTTCGTTGTCCAAACCCGAGCCAGTGAGGACTTATCAATTGTGTGGAGGTTGTGATCATCAGACGTCCATATGTTACCATGGACCACGCCCAGCGTCCGTTCCAGTTTGTCAGATGTGTGGCCGCGCAGGTCACGATGCTTATCTCTGTCCGATAGCTGAGCCACAGCATGTTGGAGCACCATCTCGAGACACACACTCGCCACACCCTTCCGGCGCACCTACCAGCGGATACTTCAGCAAGCCGTTTTGCCAGTGGTGTTGGGCATTTCGGTCTTGCTGGAGGCGTTAGGTTAGGATAGGAGTAGTTAGGCCAGGTAAGTGGGGCACTAACTTCTTTTTGTATTATAGATAGATCGGCGGATAGGCGACTTTGCGTGTCGTCTTTGACTTTTCTGATGTACAGCGGCGTCGTATGGGTTTTTGGATGTGATGACGGTCTTATGTGTGGACTCTGATCATAACCATGTACTGAAAACCTTATTGTGTACGATATATCGTTTTATAAATATGGTGGATGCAAAGTGTTCCGCTGATCGTTTTGAGTAGCGTAGTACCTATTTGCCGGATTGAGATGGTTATGAAAGCAAGTAGATTACTACGTGAAATTAAATGATGAGCGGAACTGACGACCGTTCATCATGACCAGAACCCGGACCGACGACGCATCCGACCGATCATTAGATTGCGTGATTGTGTGGTGATTGCTTGTTTTTCTCTTCCTGTTGCTTGATTGATTGATTGATTTTCTTGTGCGGTAGATTGCGTAGTGTTAGCATGCGTGGTTTTAGTAGACTGATTGTTTTGGTTTTAGAGATCGTTGGTTTGATAGTTGTTCGGAAGTTTGATTAGGGGATGATCGCTTTTCTTCGGTTTTGTTAAAAAAAAGGTAAAGTGTTGATTTTTATTTTAATTTTACTTCAAGTTGAGCTGACTTGGGGGACGGTTGTGTTTAACCGACAATTCACGAGGGAGCGGACTTATAGAGTATTGTTATTTAATCGCGGGTAACCATCGGGTGCGTGATTAAGTAACCATATTTCTATGGGAAAGTGATATCGAGGATAGATCGGGATGAAACTAATTGTTTCAGTGAGTTGTTGTATTGAATGTAGGACGGAATGGCGACGCGATGTGAATCCGAGACCGAACCCGAACCCTAGAAACAAGATGGTGTTACAAGAAGCAGTTTAACCTGAACCTGCAAGTGAGTCAGTGGAGTTTCATCACCAGAGTGGGTATCAGTGATTGAGGAGGGTCGAGGAGTGCATGAGTATGGCGGTTAGTTGGAAGGAAGAAAGTCACTCGAGGCGGTACTCATTAGAAACAAGTGAAGCAATGGGAATGGAGGGCGAGTTATTATTGCGAGATCAAGGAAGCCTGGAGCATTGATCGGCACAGATGAATCCATGAAGCGTGGAGTTCAGTGATCAAGAAATTTCGAGGTGTACATAAGTATGGTGGTTCAGTTGGGAGGAGGAACATCGATATTACCATAATACCGATGGGGAGCGAGAGCAGTAAAGATGAAACAAGTATCGAGAGTGGAGGGAGAGTCGGTGTTGTGCCATTCACGGAGGTCGAAGCAAAGTGGGGAAGTCAAAAGTGTCGATTCAAGACGATCATTAGTTGGCGCAGATAGAATCAGAAACTCGAGAGGAGCAGTTCAGTCAGGATCAGTGATTTCAAGAATCCAGATTAAAGTCAGTGAAGCAATGAGGTGAGGAACCAGGAGTGATCGTGATCCAAGTTCTCAGTGTGGAGTTTTCAAGGCGTCAGTATTTTGGGTTTGTTCAAGACGGTGTTTCAGAGGTCAGTAAGTATCGGGAGTCCAGTTCAGTTGGTTCATCGTTCGAGCATCGGAGCAGTGGAATCTATTCCAGAGTGACGACTTACAGAGTTCAGTTTCCAACTCGAAGTTTTTAGTAACAGAGAATTCGGGGACCGAATTCCTGTAAGTTGGGAAGAATGTAATATCCTGTTCCAAGAAATAGTCAACGGGCAGCAGAGAAGTCAACGGAGGGCATTTTTGTAATTTTCAGAAGATGAAGGGCATTTTGGTAATTTTACCAAAATGCGATCTGGAAGTGGAGACGGGCCAAGTGTTCTTATTTTTGTCCAAAAGAACATTTAGAAGACCAGACGTGGAAGAAACGAAGATTAAACGAGTTTTACGGACTATCGGGAAAGGAAACCGATAGAACCGATAAAACTTGTAAAATACATAACGGGAGCTACGGGTGTCCGTTTGAGGCGATTCAAATTTCTAAATTCATCTAAGATCTTCTAGAATCTGAAAATGAGACTTGGTGGATTTGTATAAGCAGCTAAAGGATTTTTTTAAAATATTCAACGTAAAGTCGGTTTTTCCGAGAAACCGATACATCGTTCGGGCAAGAAAGAAGACCCTCTAAAGTCCACCAAAAATTATGAAATTTTGACCTAAGCTACATTAGAAGATGAAGAAGATATGGTTAAAAGGATTCAGCAAGATTTGATGTCTAGATCAAGTTATGAATTTTGAGTCCTTAATGGGTTATTAAGCCTTAAAAATTCAAAATAAATTCCTTGAGGCTTGGGCTTGAGTCAGGGTATTTGGGACAGTTTACCAAGACCATATTGGACCTAAATCCAGCTCAGTATAAAGCATGGGCCACGAAATTTGAGCCCAAGAAATAGAAGCTTCTTAGGTGCATGAATCTCCAAAGATGTGTTGTCATCAATCCAAGGGCTGCATGGAGGAGGCTACAAGTGGATGGTGGATGATAAAATTCATTTTTTGTGGATGGTTTTTGGTGGAGAGGTCGTGGCTTAAGATGGAGAAGAAGAGGTGACAAGTGGAAGGTGGAGATGTCTTCACTTTAGCTATAAAAGGAGGCCTCCACCCCTCACTTTTCTTCACACCAAAAACACTTATCAACAAGAGTAGTGAAGAAGAGAGAAAGAAGAGAGGGAGAAGGGAGTAAGAAGAAGAAGAAGGAGGCGGCAAGAAGAAGGAAGAGGAGGAGGAGCCGGGAGAAGAAGAAGAAGCCGGAGGGAGGAGAGAAGAAGAAGAAGCCGGAGGGAGGAGAGAAGAAGGAGGATCCGGAGGGGAGAGAGAGGGAGGAGAGAGATAAAAGGAGGATAGAGAGAGTGAGAAAAATAGAAGAAAGATGGGGAAAGGATATTAATACGTCGGAATATTCTAAAGAATATTCTTCGGAAAGGAATTTTTCCGACGTAATAATCTTCCCGATAAACCGGATTTCTTATATTTAGAAATAGGAAAGACGGTTGTAGTAGCCATCATATGAGGGTCATTCGGAGGTTCGGAATCACCAAGGTCAAGTGCGGGTCAAGTTCGAGTTCGTGCATTCAGGAGGTTCGGGTTCCAGTTCGGGGGTCTCGGGATTCATACCGTGTCAGAGCCGCCATTTCCGCGCCTATCTCACTGTGAGTCGGCTCACAAACTCATAGATTCATATAGACCATAAATTGATAAACCGTAGTGCTAGGATTGCATACCCGTTACTTAACATAATTAGTAATCAATAATTAATTGGACGTTAATGATAAACCGGTTAGGATCAGATAAGCACGCTAGGTTTAAAGAATTAAATGGTAAATCAATTGTGTGCAGCTAGGTTGTTAGTATCGATTGGGTGATGCATTCATATAGACCGTTGTTTAGGACCGTATATGCATCTATATATGTATTAAGAACGATAATTAATGAATCTATATACGGGAATTAAGACGACATTAAAATATGGTTGAACCTAAACAAACGTATAGAATATTATAACGGTGTTGGGGTTTAGGTTTAATAGCGGGATTGAGTAATGAATAAAGTTAATTAATAATGAGACGTCGGGGAGTTAGTAAGTTTACTAACTCTAAACCGACGGATCGAGGAGTTAATAAAAGATATCTAGAATGGGTTAAATAAGGAATGTGGTGAGTTGGTAAGCCGTCTATGGGTTAGCAATCCGCTAACCCAAGGTAGCGGATGATAATGGATTAAAAGACTTAGAAACCCTAATAAACCTGCTTGCGTGTGATTGTGTGATTATGTGATTGTGTGATTGATTGTGATTGTGTGATTGTATTGCTGTTATTGTGAGCTTTGTGTGCAGGTTTGTTAGACTGCTCGGTGTTGGGCCGAGCAGTTATTGCGGACACTTACTCCGGTCACGGGACCGGGTAAGTTAGTGGTGCTGACTAGGTATCTTACCTAGTCAGAGCGGTGGTAGCGTAGTGGCTTGCGGAATGGTTGGAGATTTATTATTGATATTGATTGTGTGATCTGTGCTAGAGTCCCAGCGAGTCTGCGTGTTTATATTTCTGCACTAGGACGCTAGGGTGCGTTAGATTCCGCAAGCCTAGGTTTTGTTTATGTTCCGGTACTTCCGACCCGATTGGATCCTCGGGTTTTACCTAACCGGATCATGGTGATTCCGGTTATGGTGTTAACCTATCGGGTGACGCCGGTAGGTGTGTGATTCGGAGAATACGGGGTCATGTCCTAGGGCCGAATCACATGGAAACTCTGGCTATCTAGGGGTAGTCCGAGTCACCGCGTATCGATGGACAGAGAACGGTGTCCTACTCGTGGGACCTTGTGTACACGTTTAGGAGTCGTGGGTTAGTTACCATATAGGTGACGATGTAAACCCGTGGAAGTTACCGAGTTCGTAGGGCCCATTGTTGTTTATTCTTTCTTTCGTTGCGCGATAGATAGATCGAGTCCAATCGAGGACATGTGCCGCAGTGCCTTCGATTTCCCTTAATTCACTTTATCTCTGGCATTGATTGTGATGTTTGGGTTTATCACGACATGGTAGTGCGTGATCGACTATTTTTCCTGCTGATTGTTATTTTGGGTTTTGGGGCGGGAATTTGTAGACTTAGATAGATTAGAAGCCATTAGTGGGGAGCCGATTCACTGGGTGATCTTAGATCGCTCATTATACTCTTTTTTGTTTTTCAGGTTTAGCAGCGACGGATGCAGGAGGTTCTCGGTGTAGTTTCGGGATGGCTTGTGACGGGATTTGATTCGTGATTTTTGAGTGTTTTCTCGGTTCGGCGTTATTGTTATTTCGTGTGTTGATTTCTTTGTATATTTGACTTGACGATTGTTTGTGAAAATTCTATTAAACGTTGTACTCAATGTTGATTACTCAGAAATGAAATTGTTTCCCTGATATGAGGTTTAAGTCCGAACCGACACAACTCATCGAAGTAGTGCAAGTGGTACCGCTTGTACTATGGATATGAGGATAGCGGAGTCGAGGATAGATTGGTGCGAGCCTTTGTCTCAAACCGAACTAACTTTGGCTTCGTCCTGTGGCGAACTTTTCCCATTCGACTTGCTCGGGTTCGATCGGTCATGTTCTTGTTTGATTGTTGACCGGTCAGCTCGACGGTCAGCGGAGAATGGGAAAGGGGCGTTACATGTAGTGAACGTCCGTGTCTGACTGCTCGACCACACTTTCGGCTATTCTTTTCGTCGAGGGGATTCTGGCCCCAACAGCAACCACAACAACCCGAATCCTAGTATCAATAGAACCGGACCTGGTACGCAAGTGTTGATGAAAGACAACACAAGGAAGCCCCAAAAATCCCCTTTGTACCAAACAAACCACTAACAAGGTCAACAGCTTGTTCTAATAGAGATAAGTTCAACACTTTTGAAGGAAGAGTTCTTCACGCAACTCGAAGTCAAGACCTTCAAAAAACAAGTTTGGAAGACCGAGAAAAGACCAACTAAATTACAAAGATGCTACAAAAGAAGAAGAGCTAAACTCATAAACGAAGAACTACAAGACTCGGATCAACTAGTCTCAACAATGTAACATCAAGAATTATAGAAGATCGAGATATAAACCCAAGCCAAAGAAATGCATTCAAGTAATTAACAAAGAGTCATATTAGATATTTGGACCCTTGGCAAAGAATCTTAAAGTCTTCACCTATATTTCTACTTTGCACATGTATAAATATGAATCATTCAAGCTTACATGAATCAGGCTCTCACTGAAGATGTAGCAAGCTGGAGGATGAGCGACGACAACAGCTGGATAAGTCAAGCTGTGAAACAACACTTGCATCAACGACAGAGATCGTAAGGAACATAAGCTGGAGTTGAAGAATATGGAAGGTATGGATGCTAGTAGCTGACTAGGACAAAACCAAAGAGAATATCTGAGCTGGACAAGAGGACCAAAGAAGAGTTACACGAAATATACACTCAAGAGAGTTTAGGAAAATAAGTTTTTTCCTAAACAAAGATTAATGGAAATATTCCTAAGGGTAGATAGGAAAGTTGTAAGATGACATATGAAGTATAAATAGGTCATCTAGGGCATCTGTGTTTGGTGCACCGTTGAGAGATATATTGCTTTAACAAGGGTTTGGGAGTTCTTAGAAGAGAATCAAGCTTGAGTGTTAGATCGAAAATCAGGTAAGAGACTATGTTGTTAAGGTGAAACTATTGGTTTGCCTTGAAATAAAAAGTATTTGGAAAAGAATACCCTGTGTCACATTCTGTATGCTCTCGCATTTTCAGTTGGTATCAGAGCATATACTTATTTGCTCATATATAGAGGTGAGATTCTGTGGAAGAAATGGAGAAATACAATGAGCTAATCAATGGCTCTAGAGTGGATGCGACCAACTATAGCTTCTGGAAAGCAAGAACAAGATCAGAAATCAAAGGCATTGACCCACTAGCATGGAAGGCAACAAAATCAGGTTGGAAATCTCCCACTGCAAAGAATGATGAGAGAGTTGATGTACCTAAACCGGAAGAACTCTGGACAGTGGTAGAACTTAAATTGCCCAAATACAATTCCAGAGCTCTTACTGCGATTCACTGTGGTTTACCAAAAAAGCAAATTGAGCTGATACAATGGTGTGAACTGGCAAAAGAAGCATGAGTGATATGCTCAGAGTTTAATTCCCTAAGTTACACTGCAAGTGCACAAGCAAATGTAGTATGAAGGGGTCGAACCACAGAGACTCAAGAAATCTTGCGATAGACTATAGAATGTCGAGTTAAGTTAGGCGATGTAATCAAGAATAGTAAACTAAAAGAAGAAAGTAAATCAGTAGCAAATCGGTTTGTTTTATCAAATACTAAAAGCGCTAGGTCAAGGGAGTTCTCAAGAAATCATGCCAAGCAGATCAAATATCAGTCAGGATCGAATTAAGAACCGTTTTAGAACTCAAACACATATATAGAACTAACCAACTTTCGTTGCGAGAATTCACTAAGTATAAACCCTAGAAATCCAATTTTTTTTTGCAATTCCTAACATATTAAACTAGCATTACATGCAGGTTCGATTAGTTCACAATTCAATTAAACCAAATTTCTTTGCAGATAATTAAATTGCTCAACCTAAATAGATCAAAATCGAAATTACACTTTCGTGTCAATTTATAAACCATAGATCTAGATTCTAATTGATCAGGTTAAAAACTAGTGTTAAGTGCAACTCAGATTGAAGAACTAACAAGTTATGAATCCTTAACTGATTGATTTAATCTAACAAGTCATGAAATATCTAATGAGAATCCCTAAACCTAACTATGAATCTACTCAGACATGATCAATGAAGCAGAAATCATAATATAAATAAATTGCATTAAGAAAAGAGTTGAGAATGAAAAGGGGTTCGAAATCTTCTCCAAAAAGCAGTACAAGAACAGATCAGCCCCATGCTCTCAAGAACTCTCTCTAGCTAAAAGTATGAATGTGTAATCTAAAACAAAACACCAAAACCCCTAATATAAAGTGTATAACACGTCTTGGGTCTCTTTTGTAAATACTGGAACTTCTGGGTCAAAACTGCAAGTCTTCAAAATCTCCTTCAAAATCACCTTTAATGCGCTGGAATTCTGCGAATCTGCATTGCAATGATCGACCCATGGCTGCATTGATCGACGCATTGCTGCATCGATCGACGCTCAGGTCGAACAGAGAATCTATGTTTCTCTCATCACGGTTTAGCTCCAGATCTTTCCCAAAAACGTACAATATCTTTCAAAATCCTCCAAACATGTGTAGACCTAATAAACACCTGAAAAGACTCGAAAGACACTACAAAAGACTCTAATATATACTTATATCATGGCTTAAAACAACTAAAAACCATGATATATCAACTCCGCCACACTTAGCCTTTGCTTGCCCTCAAGCAAAACAGAAAACCAAAATGAGGTGAAGAAGTTTGAAAACTTCAGAAACTCGTTTCATCTTAGAAGTACCACACTCAGATTCCCCTTAGTAAGCCACATGAAAAATGCACCTGCAGACATCAAGACCAACATATACTTTCCCCACACTTAGCAGCTGTCCTAAGTAAACTCCACAATCACATTCAGAGCATTCAAATTCACCATACTGACTTCTATAATCTAATAACTGCGCTCTCACCTAGGGAGTATCGATCAAAGAAAACATGGATTCTTACTCTATTAGCACCTGACCACCATACTATCATTTTCTGGTTCCTTTCTTATCATTTTCCTTCCTTAGCAACTGATTTTTCCTCATTGGGTATCATTTTGTTTTTTTTTTATCAGTGCTCTTCCCGCATTGGGGTGTACTTTGGACACATTCCATGAATGCACATGAAGTAATAGGGGTCTCTACCACTCACGTGATCACTTCGTAGCTACTAGCTCATCCGCAGTTTATCTCTCTTTTTTTTATTTACTTTAAGGAAGGGGAGAAGGGAACCATACTTGGACATGTTTACAAGTTGTGTCAGGACTAACAGAGGAATCCGAATCAAAGTATACCAAGCTACTAGGTGAGAAAATTAAGTCAAGTTAAAGGTGAAGTCAGTAATGGATTCTCTGAATACCTGAAGTGATATGGGTGTCCTCAATAGGCTGGTTTGTGTTGGGTTTTCTAATAGTCATAGATCATCTGCAAGCTCAATCCAATGGTTACGTAAGTTCCTGCAAGTGTGGTGATCTCCTCAAAAAGTCATTGTTTCTTACTAAACTGTTTTGACTCAATAAAGCAGACACAACTGACTCTAAGAAAAGAAAAAGATTATGTCAGTACCACCTCCCCCACACTTGAAACACACTGTCCCCAGCGGCATCAAGCTTAGGATTGGTAAAAGAAGAAAAGTGGATTGAATGTACTTGTGTTATGGCAATTTTTACCTCTCTCGCAACTGCGTCGATCGCTGCACATGACCACAACGATCGACACAATTTGTGCTTGCGTGTCTGTTCTGAAACGTTTTGGCAGACAACATCTGTTCCGTGATAAATCACAAAAACTCAACCTCTAAGCTACAATAACCAAAGACAACGCAAAAATTAAAGCAACAGATAGTCATAGAATCAAAGTACATCAATCCCAGAGTATGAGTACTGACATAGACTCAATAAAACATCAAAATGACTCAAGACAAAATAAAAAGAAGGAGTCAAAGATTACATAACCAAATGTCTAGGAAATAGGATCAAATCTCATTGCTCTTAGTCTCAGAAACATCATCAATGCCAGCATAAGGATAAGAGCCACTGGTCTCGGGTGTGGGAGATCGTATGCGCCTCTACGCAGGTGTAGGCTGATGCACTCTAGGCTGTCTTCTGCAGAAAAAACTGTTCATGAACTACCAAAGACCCTTCAACCTGGCATTCACCATAGTCTAAAAATCTTCCTGAGACATTTGAGCAAGATCCATCGGTGGGTCCGGATATGGAATAGGAACAAACTCAACAGCTGCAGATGTAGAGGCTCCAGGCGCAGATGAAGGTCCAGCTGCAGAAGAAGTAGACGGCCCCAGAGGGTTAGCAATTGTAGGAACCTGTCGCAGAAGGTTCTTGTCAGGCTCAAAAGCCAAAGCCAGCAACGTATCGATCTTCGTGAGCTCAGGTGAAGGAAGCTGCACGCACCACTCTCTAGTATCCGCATCATGAAAAACCCAAAGGTTGTCTTTCTTCATCCAAGTCGTACTCTTTAAGTGAGTATCATCCATCCACAATCTCTTTGTCACATACCCTCTTCCAACAGTAGGAATCCTAAAGTGTTGGAAGATCGGAGTAAGCAGACTTCCCACAGTCTCAACATTCTTACCTAAAAATGCCTTCTTCAAGGTGCAGAGATACTCAGCAAAAACCGCTCCCATATTAAGTTGTGGCGCATAATCCTTCAAAGCAGTCTCCTCGAATAAAGGACTCAAACCAGTGTAAAGCATCATAAGCTCCTGCTTCCTCATCTTGTTCACCTCAAACTTACACAGCAGTGTGTGGCTCAAAAGGCGTACAACATACCGTAAGACCGGATGTCGTATATGTATCTGCGTGGAGTTTCGTGAGTTGTATCGGTCGGTCCCAAAGTGACACTAGAAGAACTGAGTGCTCTGATCATCCCACTCAGGAATGTGATTGCAGCGAATAGGCTCTAAACTGAACCCGTAGATGTGACAAAGGTCAAGAAGCGGAAGTCTGTACCTGATACCCATGCACATGAAGGTAAAGCAGCCCTCATTAGATCTCTTGCGCAATGGATCAGCATAGTACACTCTGCAGGTCGACAATAGCTGTCTGACCAAGTCCGGGTAAAGATCATAACTCCGCATATGCATAGTCCCTAAGCCTATCTGATAAACCAGCCTCTGAACATCCACAGGATTGCCCAACATCTAACAAGTACTATAGTCTGCAAACCGTGTGGTCTTGATGATCATGCTCTGCCAAGCGATGTAAAAAAACGTATCATACTCATACCAAGCCTCAGATATCGGCCTATCAGTGCAGTCCGCACTCGCTATCTCTACCTTAGGATCATTAGCCCACTCTCTGAGCATAGGTATGAGATCCTTCTCTGCCTTTGGCCAAGGAGCCTGCATCACTCCAGGAATGCGAGTATCAGGCGTGAGAGGTGAGGAAGCGCGTGTGTACCAAGAAGCAGGTATATTTGTAGTGTCAGGCACGTTCCTTCTCTTTCGTGGAGCCATCTGCGATCAAAGACACAAGAAAAGCAAACTTGCAATTAAGCCAAAGATCTAAGATCAAAAAATGCAACCATATCAGTATCTATCATCTCATTCAACCATCATCAATAGCAAAACTAGTGTCAATTACTTCCAATTCGTTCTAAATTTGCCTAAATCAGAGAATCGCAAGTGTTCTTCATCGAATCGAGGATTCTCTGAAAACTTGCGAAATCTGTCCATGCAAATACTAAGGCAACACGAAATCATCACTAGCAAGCTTAAACAAGCAACAATACACCATCAAACAGTCAAAATCGTGATTAAATTCGAAAATTTCACCTTAGGGCCGAAACTAAAAACGTGGAGATTCGGAACACATACCTCGAAATCGGATGAAATGAGTAATAGAAATGGAAAGAGGGGTAAAAAGCGAGTGGATTAGGCTTTTGAATCACCAAAATTGATCAAGAAATGAAGATTTTAGGGTTTGGGCGATTTTGGGTTTCAGGTTCGAAATGTAGGAATTTCTAGCAGTTCCTAATTAGATTAGCAACCCTAGGTATAAATTCCAAGCCTAGGATCTAGGGGTTCATGTAATTGAATCATTGGGATCTCGAGATTACCTGGTGATTAGCAGCGGAAGGTTTGCAAGTAATCGAGATCTTAAAGCACCTCAAATGCTATTCTTCTACTGGTATCCACACGCACACAAACTGGAACAGACGGGATGCTAGGGCCGTTAGAGATCAGATCTCTCAAGAGGTTTTTCTGTTTCGTTCTGTGGCTGTGAATAAGGTTAGATCTCTGTAAAAGTCGACCATATATCTTATATATGTTTACTTATACCACGACCTAATTAACCAAGGATTAAACCGAAGTTAATTAAGTCATCCGCGATCTGTGTCGATCGATACACTTGTTGTGTCGATCGACACTGCCTCAGAAACTCGATATTGAATGCATATCAAATATGCATTTACCAGATCATTACATTAATGATCAGCCTCATATTCTATGTCCAGTTTGCTTAGGTGTGTGACCCTGTAGGATCATAAAACACTAGCAATGAGTTCTAAATTCATTGATCATAAGTGGCGTCTAGCAAAGCATTATGACTGCCCAGTGTCATATGACTGTCTCATCTCGACAATACAACTTTCACTTAGAGTAAGTACAATAGATTTCAGGACATTCCCAACAATCTCCCACTTGTACTGGAATCATCTATTCCTATAATCCCTTTGTATCTATATCTCGATCTGGCATAAGGCAAGAACTGTGTCATCCTTATTTAGCTAGATCATGTTTATAGAACTCTGATTTATACTGATAAGACAAACGACTGACAATCACCTCGTTTGAGCGCGGCCACGCATTTCTCAGTATCAAATCTTCGATAGGCCCTGAGATATTTATATCCTGTTATATAGGAGGTACAAATCTCATCTTGTTCCATCCATGTCCCTTTCACATTTCATGATACGCCCAATCAGTGTCTTTATAGTCACCAGTTACGGCTGACGTTTGACAAAGTCAAGACGGACCAATTCATATGTAAGAAATCATGATGAACTCAGGTCTAAGGACTATACTCTATAGTCGTAATGAGAAACTCTTATGACACTCATATAACCATCTTGTAGAGTTCTCATTAACGGGTCAAATCCGATCCTGTGTTCTCCAACACATATCTATGTGATTGACTTTAATACTCTTATTAATGACTCCATGAAACTTAGTCATCAGTCACCTCACATACTAGTCTCACGCGGTTGTTAATGTCCCACTTTAAAAACCTTGACCATAGACCAACATAATTTATGACATTTATTGCTTATAGGGGTTTCATGATCAAGTCACATACTTGATGACCTATATTATTGTCATTAATTACTTTGGGACTATTATTTAATAACATGATTAAATAATACTGATGTCAGATTTCAATAACATAATCAAATTATGTTTACACGAACATCATGTCATAACTAAAATCAACAACGATGACTCCCACTAAAATTAAGATCATATCTTAAGACATCTAATGCCTTTAGCAGTAGTTTGACCCTCATTCTCTCTTGCTCAGCACGCGTCGAAGGACACTGCATCTTGCTAAGAGTAATGCCAAGTGTCATTGGCATGAAGCCCTTCTTGGAATCATGCATACTGGACCTGTGCAAGACCTTATCACCATAAGTATCTTGACACAATCCAATTAGCTTGTCTAATCTATCTTTATAGATTCTTATTCCAAGAATGTATAAGGTTTCTCCCTTATTTTTCACCGAAAAACAACTTTCGAGTCAAGTCTTAACAGACTGAAATAATGGAACTTCATTTCTGAGAAGCAGTACGTTATCAACATACAATACTAGAAATGCAACTGCGCTCCCACTAGTCATCTTGTAAACACACGGTTCCTCTTCGTTCCTGATGAAGTCAAACCTTTTTGACTGCTTCATCAAAACGAAGATTCCAACTCCGAGATGCTTGCTTCAATCCATAAATGGATTGATGAAGCTTGCATACCTTCCTAGTTTCATTAGGATCAATGAAAACTTCAGGTTGTGTCATGTACACATCCTTTTCCATAATTCTATTAAGGAAAACTGTTTTCACATCCATCTGCCAGATCTCATAACCATTATGAGTGGCTGCAGCTAGGAGAATCCGAATGGACTTAAGCATAGTGACTGGGGAATAGGTTCCTTCATAGTCAATACCATGAACTTGCTTGAAACCTTTTGCCACCAACCTAGCTTTGTATATAGAAAATTACTATTTTCGGAGTCAAGGCTCATCATTGCTTCTTTAAAATTCGCAGGCTCGTCACTTTCAATGATCAATAGATCATGGCAATTGGTTACGAGAGATCCACATTTCTCGGGTTCGTGACGGATCTTTTCGGATCTGCGAGCTTCAGGTTTGTGTGAAAGTCATGCATATATCTCGTATATATAGACTTTTACTACGATCTAATTAACCAAGATTTAAACCGTAGTTGATCAAGTCATAAACCAAAATCAATATTTTTGGTTCGCGATCTGTGTCGATCGATACACCTTTGTGTCGATCGACACTTCCTTAGAAACTCGCCGTTTGAATGTATATCGAATATACATTCACCAGATCCTTTGCAAACTTTAGGCATTACAGGAGCAGGTTCTACAACTCTTTGTAGATCCAACTACTACTCTTCCTCATCAGGTTGAGCAGTCTCCTGTGATTCTCAAATTTCTTCGAGTTGTACTTTACTCCCACTGTTCTTCTTGGAAAGAAAATCTTTCTCAAGAAAACATAGTTCTGAGCAACAAACAATTTGTTCTCGGACCGGTAGTAAAGGCAATATGCCTTGGTCTCGTTAAGATAGCCAATGAAGTAGCACTTATCGGATTTGGGTGTGAGCTTATCAGAGATTAAACATTTTATGTAAGTCTCACAACCCTAAATCTTTATGAAAGACAAATTAGGAACATTTCCAGTCCACATCTCATGTGGTGCTTATGTAACTAATTTTGATGGAACCCTATTTGGTGTAAACTCAGATGTTTCTAGAGTGTATCCCTCGAGGGATAATGGAAGATCTAAGTGACTCATCATTGATCGAACCATATCTAATAAAGTCCGATTTAAGAGGAGTGAGTTGTGAAACAATTCCACAATCTCTCAGATGATCACTAAATTCTTGACTTAAGTATCCACCTCCATGATCTCATCGTAGAGTTTTAATACTTTTGCCAAGTTGATTCTGCACTTCATTCTAGAACTCTTTGAACTTTTCAAAAGATTCCGACTTATGTCTCTTTAATTAGACATAACCGTACCTACTTAAAATATTAGTGAAGGTAATGAAGTACTGAAAATTTCTTCTAGCATTAGTGCTTATCGGGCCATACACATCCGTATGTATAAAGCCCAATAAGCCTCTGGCCCTTTCATTTTGTTCGTTCGCAACCTGTATCGATCGATGCATATCTTGTGTCGATCGACACTACCTTTGTTGAAAGGGGCCTTTGTCGTTTTACTCAATAAACAAGGTTCGCATTTCTCACATGATTCATAATCAAATGAGCCCAAAAGTCCATCACTATGGAGCTTCTGAATCCGTTCTCATTTATGTGGCACAAACGACAATGCCAGGGAAAAGCTTGATTCGTATCATTTGATTTGAATCCCTTGGTACTAATTTTATGGTTAGGCACGTTTTGGTTTAGAACATAAGGTCCATTCTCTAATGGACTGTTACTACAAAACATATCATTGTAATCAAATGAATAACACTTATTCTTAATTTGAAAACTGATATCCTTCCATATCCAAACAAGGAATAGAAATAATATTTCTGCTTATAGCAGGTACATAGTAGTAGTTCTTAAGTTCAAAAACCAAGCTAGAAGACGAAGACAAATAAAATGTTCCTACAGCTAATGCATCAACCCTTGCTCCATTTCCACCGCTCATGTCCACTTGTCCTTTCTCCTTAGTCCTACTGCTGCTCAGGCCCTGCATATTTTCACAAAATATGAGCACTACAGCTGGTATCCAATACCCAATAAGTAGAACCACAAGAAGTAACATTTACTCCTATAACATAAATACCCGAAGAAGAAGTCTCGTACGTCTTCTTCAGCTTTTCATAATCTTCCAGGAATTTCTTGCAATTTTTTTTCAAATGCCCATGACCATTACAATAATGGCACTTATCATCTTTAGAAGGACCATGCTTAACCTTAGGAGCATGGTTAGACTAGCTTGGATTCACAATCGAGCTCGTCTTGCCATCACCTTTGGTCTTACCAAGTTTCTTAAACTTTTACCCTTTTGTACCATAAGGACATTTGGGGTGTCCTTCTTGATGTTAGGTTCAACAGTTTTGAGCATCCCATGCAACTCAGTCAAAGTCTTTGTCAATTTGTTCATGTTACAGTTCATAACAAACTGATCATAGCTTGACGGCAGTGACTGCAGAATGATGTCAGTAGCCAACTATTGGCTAATGGGACAATCCAGCTTCCCCAGGTTATCAATATAACCCATCATCTTAATTACATGAGGACTAACTGGACCGTCCTTCGGTAGCTTGCATTCAATGAGAGACTTAACCGTCTGGTATCTCTCAGTTCGTGCCTGCTCCTGAAACATACTTTTCAGGCTAGTGATCATCTCCATTGGCGACTCCACGTTCTCGTATTGCTTCTGCAAATCCGAGTTCATGGTAGCCAACATGAGACAACTCACATCGACCACATCATTAGAATGCTTATCCCAAGCACTCCTTTCTGCATGTGGAGCATTGGCTCTCGGTTTTTCAGGGAGAACATCTTCCAGGACATAGTCCCTTTTCTCCTGCTTGAGAACAATTCTCAAGTTCCGATACCATTCGAGAAAATTCGATCCATTTAACTTGTCCTTCTCAAGGACGGATCGCAGGGAGAAAGTGTTGTGATGAGAGTTAGTCATATATGAGATCAAAGAAAGGAAAAGGTTTAGTTATGATGTTCTAGAAATGAGAAGTCTTAACTATTAAGAAAACTCGCCTTATATTCAAACAATGTTTCCTCAAATGAATATAATGATCCAAGACCCATACTTCACTAAACTTGAGTGAGCCACTGGCTATCACCCAAATTTTAGCTATCTAGGTAAGCAACAACTTTGCTAGTTATATCCAATATAACTCTTGGTTGTGGATTGACATCTCATGTCCAATCCACCTGATGTCTCTGAGCCCAAAACGATTTTGATGGCCCAGTCAAGTAAACCAATCTCTTAAGTCATGTAATTGTTGATGCCTTGCACTGCAAAATCATCAACCCGATTAGCTCCTGTCTTACTCATGTAATTGTGGACATCTCGCACTGCAAGTCTATCGCACAATGAAATGAGTCTTGACAGTCGACAAGATTGGAAAGACATCAAGCATTACATGATATTTAGTTGGGGAACGGAACCTTTAAAACGTTCAGTTTTATTATGTTTTAATTCTTCTAATTAAAGTGGTTCATCATGGTTTGGTTCTGTGATTTCAGGTTCAATAACCTAAACCAGCGGATCTTGTGTCGACCGACACTACTTTAGTGTCGATTGATGCAGATTAACCAAAACCAATTTGCGATAACCGATCAATCCAATTGATCCGGTTTTACGATAACTGGTTAGTGTCGATCGACATTACATTAATGTCGATCGATGCTAACATTATCAACTCAATCGCAATAAACCGTTTTTGTGGTCTAACCAAGCTAGATAACCGGTCCAATCTAATTGAATCGATTAACCTGACCGTGAGGTCTGTGTCGACCGACACAACTCTTGTGTCGATCGTCACAGTTAGGTTAAACCTAAATTTTATTCGGGTTATCCTTATGTGTCGATCGACACCGGATTGGCATCGATCGACACAGTGCGATAAACCCTAATCATTTTCAAGCAAAAAACCTAAACTAGATTACTTTGATTAAAACGAGTTTTAGCATGCTTGTATCAACTATACAGAGATTCAGATTCAACTAATCTAATCAACATGCTACTGATTCAATAGAACCCTAAGGCTCTGATACCACTGTAGGAATTTCTAGCAGTTCCTAATCAGATTAGCAACCCTAGGTATAAATTCCAAGCCTAGGATCTAGGGGTTCATGTAATTGAATCATTGGGATCTCGAGATTACCTGGTGATTAGCAGCGGAAGGTTTGCAAGTAATCAAGATCTTAAAGCACCTCAAATGCTGTGCCTCTACTGGTATCCACACGCACACAAACTGGAACAGACGGGATGCTAGTGCCGTTAGAGATCAGATCTCTCAAGAGGTTTTTCTGTTTCTTTCTGTGGCTGTGAATAAGGTTAGATCTCTGTAAAAGTCGACCATATATCTTATATATGTTGACTTATACCACGACCTAATTAACCAAGGATTAAACCAAAGTTAATTAAGTCATCCGCGACCTGTGTCGATCGATACACTTGTTGTGTCGATCGACACTGCCTCAGAAACTCGATATTGAATGCATATCAAATATGTATTTACCAGATCATTACATTAATGATCAGCCTCATATTCTATGTACAGTTTGCTTAGGTGTGTGACCCTGTAGGATCATATAACACTAGCAATGAGTTCTAAATTCATTGATCATAAGTGGCTTCTAGCAAAGCATTATGACTGTCCAGTGTCATATGACTGTCTCATCTCGATAATACAACTTTCACTTAGAGTAAGTTCAATAGAATTCAGGACATTCCCAACACGAAAGGGGAAAAATGAGGAAGAAGAAGAAAGAATGGAAATTTAGGGTACTTACCTCGCCTGTGTCTGCGTCGATCGACGCATAGGATGAGCCGATCGTTGCAGATCGCGACCAAAGAACCGGTCCGGTTCATTTAAATTTCCGGTTTAGAACGCATGCACCTTCAATTTCGAATTTGAACCAGGTGCGTCGATCGTTGCACAAGACCGCAACGATCGGGACACATCGTGACTTCTTCCTCGCGGTTTGGATTTCCTCCACTGTTTGAACCGCAATCGAACCGGCTCTAATTCAGTTATCTTTCACGGTTTCCACCTCTTGCATTGATCGTTGCACATGACCGCAGCGATCGACGCATGGCAATTTCCGGACACCAAAAAGAGTATGTACAAACTTACCAGTGGGTTGCCTTCCACTCAGCGCTTCTTTAATGTCATTAGCTTGACAGGAAGGAGATTTAGGCAGAGGGTGCATCATCCAGAGGCTGAATCTGACCTCTTGGAATCTCGGCCTTAGCCCAATAATGTTTAACCCTTTGTCCATTGACAGTGAACTCCTTACCTTCTGGGCTGATCAGAACAACAACACCATACGGACACACCTCCTTGATCGTGAAAGGACCTGACCATCTAGAACACAACTTACTTGGAAACAATTGCAAACGTGAGTTATACAAAAGTACCATATAATTAGGCTCAAATTATCTGGAGACAATCTTCTTGTCATGATATGCCTTAGTCCTCTCCTTGTAAAGCTTTGAATTCTCATAAACATGATGCCTAATCTCATCTAACTCATTCAGCTGCAGCAATCTCCTCTCTGCTGCACGCTTCAGATCGAAATTCATTTGTTTCACAGCTCATGCTGCCTTATGCTCAAGCTCAACTGGAAGGTGGCAGGCTTTCCCATACAGAAGATGAAACGGTGTAGTCCCAAGTGGCGTCTTAAACGCAGTCCTACAGGCCCATAACGCATCATCCAACTTTGTAGACCAATCCTTACTTGTCTTCCCAACTGTCTTCTCCAAGATCTCCTTGATATGTCTATTAGAGACCTCAACTTGCCCACTAGTCTGAGGATGATAAGGAGTAGCCACACGATGATGAATATCAGCAAACCACGGTCGATCGGGCATCGAAACATCGTAAAGTTCTATGTCGTAGTGTCCAATTTGAACCTTCAAAAGTTTTGGGTTAATAATCGCCTTGTGTCGATCGACGCATAGGAGTGCATCGATCGACTCATGCCCGATATGTGCACCGATCGATTCCGAGGTGGCGTCGATCGTTGCACTCTCTGCAATCCGACAGTTCTGCAACTTTCTGTCCAAATCCCTCCTAAACACTGTCTCAATCAAATTGACGTTCTCCTCAGGTAGAAAATCATCAATGGGGACGTCCTCTTCAACCTTGATCCTTGACAGATGGTCAGCAACTCCATTTTCAACTCCCTTCTTGTCTTTAACCTCAATGTCAAACTCTTGAAGAAGGAGAATTCATCTCAGAAGTCTCGGCTTAGCATCTTTCTTCTACATCAAATACTTCAGAGCTGAATGGTCCGTATGCACTATCACCCTGGATCCAACCAGATAGGGGTGAAATTTTTCAAAGGCAAAGACAATTTCTAACAACTCCTTCTCTGTAGTGGAATAGTTTCTCTGCGCAACATCTAGTGTTCTGCTGGCATAATAGATAGCATGAAGCTTCTTGTCCTTCTTCTGCCCCAGAACAACTCCTACAGCAAAATTTCTTGCATCGTACATAACCTCAAAAGGTAAATCCCAATCCAGTGATTATTAATGCTTCTCCGGAGTTGTGCATGCATAGGATCCATCTTGAGGATGAGACTAAGTCATCTATTGAGCATCAGAGGAGGCTCAGTCCGAATCTGAAGGAAGTGGTTAAGAAGGAGATTATGAAGCTATTGGATGCTGGAATCATTTATCCTATCTCCGATAGTGATTGGGTAAGTCCAGTACATGTTGTGCCTAAGAAAAGAGGTGTTACAATGGTGAAGAACGAGAAGAATGAGCTAATTCCTACAAGGACTGTGACTGGACACCGGATGTGTATTGATTACAGGAAGCTGAATGCTGCAACTAGGAAGGATCACTTTCCCTTGCCTTTTATTGCTTCCTCGATGGGTACTCTGGCTTCTTTCAGATTCCCATCCTTCCAGAATATCAGGGGAAGACTAATTTTACTTGCCCCCATGGTACTTTTGCATACCGCATAATGCCTTTTGGACTTTGTAATGCATCAACCACCTTCTAGAGATGTATGATGTATGATCCTATGCATGCACAACTCCTGAAATGTCATCAAGAGAATAGCCAAGAGCTTTGCGATACTTGCGCAGCCTGCTCAGCAGTAAAGAAGTCTCTGCGTTGTTCAAAGAAGCATTAATAATCACTGGATATGTCGAATAAGGTCCAAGAAATGCGTATCTTAGCCTGGATGGAAGTTGTTTGAGCTCAATTTTTGGAGCTTTGTCCTCTGCCCAGTCGGATAAGATATGAGTCGATTGATGCACGAGTTTTGTCAATCGATGCAACGACTCGTTCTGCACTTCCAACTGCATGACTTGCTCTGTAGAGTCCATCTTCCAGATGCTCCAGTTCTATTATTGAGCTTAGCAGGGCTCTTTCCAGCGGATCCTCAGCATGTATCCTATGAAAGAAATCCTCTGCCAAATTACTGAGAGTGTCCACATAAAAGGTCTGTCCGTTGATGGTTGGTCTCTTCACCAGCTTGTCCATATAAAACTCATCTTTAGATCTCCCACATTCAGAATTATGGTCCCCTTCTTGCCGCCAGTCATCGCACCAGCAGTAGCTAAGAACGGACTACCCAAGATAACTGGATCTTTTGGTTCCTCTCCATACTGCAGAACCACAAAGTCAGTAGGAATCACACAATTACCAATCCTGATTGGCACATCCTCCAATACTCCTTCAGGTATCCGGACATTCATGTCAGCTAGAACCAATGATATTCTAGTAGGCATGAAATCCGTCATCCCAAGCCTCTTAGCAACAGAGAAGGGCATAAGGTTCACACTAGAACCAAGATCACACAATGATCTCTCAAATTTATTTCTGTAGATAGAACAATCCAACACAAAGCTCCCTGTATCTTTTAGTTTCTCAGGAATCTTGCCTTGAATCACAGCACTGCATACCTCTAAGATCATTAGTACACTCTCCTTATCAGTCATGTTACCAGAAAGCATGTCCTTGAGACATTTCTTCATCACATGATAAGTCCTTAGAGCATCAATCAAAGGTACTTCAATCAACACCTTTTTCATCATCTCCTTACATTTTTTCAACTGCAGCTCCTACTTAGACTTCTTTGGGTTCTTAGGAAAGGGAACCTTAGGCTTGTAGATCCTTTCATCAGCTTCCATCAATTTCTCTGTATCCGATTTTTCTACAGTCGCCTTGCGTCGATCGACAATAGGACTGGGTCGGTCGATGCTAGGTTCAGGCGTAACGACCTCTGTGTCGAGCTTCAGTTCGGTTTCCTCATTCACGATCTGCGTCGATCGACACTGGGGTGCATCGGTCGGCGCACTCTGCAATTCAAGAATGTAATCTTCCATCTCTTCAATCTCAACAATCTCTTCCAAACTTAGACCCTTTTTCTGAGCAGGAGTGACCTCTTTACCACTTCTCAACGTGATTGCATTGTACTGGTACTTCATATTAGCATCAGTTCGTCCAGGGAGTGATCCATCTTGCCTCTTAACAGACCCAACAGTTTGTGCAACTTGAACATCCAACTTCTTCACATGAGTGTTCAGAGACTCAGTTTTTCCATTCAGATCTAAGTACATAGCATCCATCTTTCCATTAAAGTCCACTGTACTCTTCTTCTGTCCTTCTAGAAGCTGCTCCAGTAATCCCATCATCTTATCAGACTGCTCATTTTGAAGAGGAACATGTTGATATGATGAAGATCCATAGTTCCTAGTGAAACTGCTAGTGTTGTTTCCAGGGCTGCTATTACTCTGATAAGGCTTCTGGTACTGAGGCTTAGCAGTGAAACCAGAGAAGTTTTGATTACCTGTGAAGGTTAATATGATGAAGATCCATAGTTCCTAGTGAAACTGCTAGTGTTGTTTCCAGGGCTGCTATTACTCTGATAAGGCTTCTGGTACTGAGGCTTAGGAGTGAAACCAGAGAAGTTTTGATTACCTATGAAGGAAATTCTCTGAAACCCTTACATTTTAGCCACCTCTGCCTTGTTGATTCCCAAATCTGTTTCCCTGAAAACCAACTCCACCAACGAAGTTCACATCTTCTTCTTCGCAGCCTTCATCAGCCTCAAATACCTCAACATCCTGAGCAAAATGGAAATTCTTCTTTAAAAGTAGAAGACTATGAACATAATCAATCTTGTTCTTCATCTCTGTCATCTGTGAGCTGTCCACTTTTCCACCGGATTTCTTCTTCTCCAAATCAACATTCTTAGTGCTATTACTAGACACCAAGTTCTCAATCAGCTCCTTAACTTGCTCTGAAGATTTAGTGTTGAAGTTCCCATTGCTAGCAGCATCCAAAGCCATCTGATACCACAAATCAACTCCTCTGAAGAAAATGCCCAGCAGCTGAACTTCAGAGAAACCATGATGAGGGCAATCTCTCTGGTACATCTTAAATCGCACCCACGCTGCTTTGAAGGCCTCTGTAGGTCCTTTCTTGAACTGTAGAAGATCCTCTCTCAGCTGATCAGATCTAGCATCATCATAAAAGTGCCTCAGAAACTTCCTCTTCACTGCATCCCAAGTAGTCAGAGTCCCAGGTGGAATCTGCTACAGCCAATTCATAGCTTCTCCTCTAAGAGAGTGAGGAAAAATCTTGCAGTACAAGAAGTCATAACTCACTCCATTGTGATTCATTCCAGTAACCAAAGAATCAAAATTCTCTATGTGATCCATAGGATGCTCATGTGGAAGTCTATGAAAGAGGTGTTGTCCCACAAGCGTATAGTAAGAAGTCTTCAGCTCAAAGTCATTCCTTGCAAAAGCAGGAGGTACAATCGCATACCTGTTAGCACAGAACACATCAGGCCTGTTGTAATCAGTAAGTGTCCTCCCAGCTGGAGGTTCAGGTGCTCTAGGTGGATCTTCAGCACATGGATTTTCTTGTCCACCTTGAGCCCCTTCAATCTATGGTTGCTGGATGATATCCTGAACAATCACATTCCCATCAGCATCAAGTCTTTCACCACACTCATTGCAGAGATGGTTCTCTCTATCTCTTAGAACACCATGTTCAACATGAATTAGGATCACAACATTTGGATTTTCCATCTTAACCGGTTTCTGAGCTTTCCTGTTTGTTCTTTCTAACCTTGCAAGTTCCTCAAGTCCTAGATTCACGAGTTCCTTATCCGGATTACTTCTAGTTGCGCGATTAGGCATGCACTAGCTGTTCACGGACAAAGCGTCGATTGATGCACATGTCCGCAACGATCTATTCAGTTTGGGGTTGCATCGATCGATTCAAAAGTGTGTCGGTCGATGCACGAGTCTTATCGAGAACCTGAAACACGCAAAGACAGAAAAGAAACAGAAAAATTAGTAACGAAAATAAAAACGAAAACCTAGTTTAAACTCTAAACTCAAATCTATCAAAGACTCAAAAGAGTCCCCAGAAACGGCGCCAAAAACTTGATATGCTCAGAGTTTAATTCCCTATGTTACACTGCAAGTGCACATGAAAATGTAGTATGTAGGGTCGAACCACATAGACTCAAGAAATCTTGCGATAGAATAGAATGTCGAGTTAAGCTAGGCGATGTAATCAAGAATAGTAAACTAAAAGCAGAAAGTAAATCAGTAGCAAATCGGTTTGTTTTATCAAATACTAAAAAGCGCTAGGTCAAGGGAGTTCTCAGGAAATCATGCCAAACAGATCAAATATCAGTCATGATCGAATTAAGAACCGTTCTAGAACCCAAACACAGATATAGAACTAACCAACTTTCGTTGCGAGAATTCACTAAGTCTAAACCCTAGACATCCAAATTTCTTTGCAATTCCTAACAGATTAAACTAGCATTAGATGCAGGTTCGATTAGTTCACAATTCAATTAAACCAACTTCTTTGCAGATAATTAAAGGAAGTTGTGACCTTCAGAAGATGGACGATCCTGAGCCTAAGATTGGTTAACTGGCGAAGGTGGGGTGTCCTCAACAGGATTATGGTTGTTCTGGACTCTCTCTGACATCGGCGACACATCAACTTCAGGTTGATTAGTAGTCGAGTTCTTGAAAAGTTGGGCTGGAGGTTGATAGTTTCGTACGTGGGGGTACAGTTGCTGACGTTTAGGGGATAACTAGATATTTTTCTTGACGTTGAGTGGACTGAGTTGGAAGAATAACGGCGTTCGGAGTGAAGGTGTTTTGTTTCGGTAGCGGGCTCGGTGTTTTTTCAGAGTACTAGGGTTGGACCCAATGGCTCTCTGAGTGACGTTTGGAATAGTTAGTATCTTATGTGATGCTTTCTTAGTTACAAGCATCATATCACTGAGAGTTTCAGAGAAGAAATTGAGAGGGTCGATAGGGTTTAAACAAAATAGCAATGAAATTGAGAACCTCGATTAAGAGATTCAAATAAGAGATTGGTCGACGGGGAGGAGCATCTGGAGAATAATATGCGAGAAGATTCAAAGGAGATTTTGGAGAAGGGGAAGAACAAAATAAAACCATGGTTTATGATTGTGGTAAATAAGGATTTCTCGACACTTGGTCGAAATTTGTTGGGTTAAGGCGGGTAATTGAAAATTTTTGGCTAAAAAACTAGATTTGATTTCCCGGATTAATTACGCAAAATTTTTTGTAATTTTTCTCACGAGTAGTCATAATTTAGTAATTAAATGCAAATAACTATGATTTAAAATATTAATAGTAAAATGATGTTGGTAATAACTTTTAAACATTAGATCCATATAACAATTAAATAAGGGTATTATAAATAGAAATTTCTAACAACATCAAAAAAGTCATCATCAATAAATTTGCATAGAAAGATTAAGAAATTTATAATTGTGCTTTCATATTTTTAGTTGTAAATCAAGCATACCTGTTCATCACCGGTAATCCATTGCTGAATAAACCTTACATGCCCACTCTCTTTTAGGATTATCGACATAACACAACAAAGATAAATTTCCCTTTTAGATTTTGTGTGTGTTTTTTTGCTTATGCATTAGTCAAATGGTACAAATTGAACAAAAATGATATGAAGTGGGTGGTGTGAAATTTTATGCTCGCTTTATAATGGTATTAAAAATTAAATTCTGGTTAACCTAATTTAGTTATTGCGTTTATATCTACTTACCAGGTTATATGTACCTAAACCTTTGAGACGCCCATTTTTCCCCTGTTTCGAAAATATATATGTGACTCAGTATAATTATTGTATATAAATAGATAACTAAGTTGAACTACTAATTAACATATATAGTTTAAGCCATTATCAAAATATATAAATCTCAAATATCTAAAAAAATTAAAACCAAAAACGGAAAAGGAAAATATTAATACAGCGATAACCCAAAAGTTGCATAGTCTCCATAAATAAACTCTGGTGGTTGCTTCGAACTCTCAAATATTGAAAAGTTTATATTATTTGACAAAATTCTTTTTGCCTTCCATCTCTTCATTACCAAGTTTGTAATGGATTACCTTCCAAGTGATGTTCTTTCAAAAATTATTCTTGATGTCATTGAATGTGAACAAGGTTTACGCTATTTTATAAGGGTGAAGACAATATGCGAGGCGCTTCAAACCGTCGGACAAAGTCAAGATTTCTACAAGTCAATCAATTTATACTGCGGGTTTATTAACTTAAATATATTTGTTTGACCACCTCAATATAAACAAGATTTCATCGAGAGGTGTCTACAATCTGGAAACCCTGCAGCTCTTTTCCTCCGAGGTATGTGTTGTTTTATCTAGAGTGACTGGATGGTTGAAGGAGAGGAATGATCAAAAGATCAGAAAGAGCCGATGGGAAACAAGGATATACACGTACCCCATGCTCTTGCGTGTTTTTTTATGGAGACGGTGTAGTGTTGAACAATGGATATGTCATCGACCTTGAACTTTCCACTCGGATACATATAAAGATAACTAGGAGGGATAGGCGTGTATGGCCAGAAACGCCTTCTGCTATGTTCTTTGAGAAGGAAGCGAGTGTAGATATTAACGGGCTTTATAGTTGCATGTATGCTCTGATAACAACTTGGAAGGGTTGTTGGGACTTTGGTTTTAAGGGTTCAACCCATGTGCGATAGATACTTTTGGACCATGGAGTCACTATTTTACTTCAGACTCTTTCTGAAAAATATCGGAATTTTGGCCCTGTTTAGGTTCTTGATATCCCTCATATTCTAAATATTGTTTAGCGTTGACTATATTGTGTTAAACTACAAAAAATATTATGCTTTCTTCATTTATGGGAAATTTTAAACATAAGAATACGTATATGCATCATGTTTGGGTGCAATGGTAATACTTCTAGAGGACCAAATTCTAGCATAATAGGCAGTTACTCTTAGTTCCTCTAAAAATCCTCCTTTTGTCAATTTTTTTTATTATTCCTCTCATATAGCTAGGGAAGAAGGAAAAATTCATTGTAACTAACACAATTCCACTAAATTAAATTCCTCCAATCTTATTCTATTTTCCCACTTGTGTGCTACCATTTGCACCCATTGAGTTGCGACTATGTAGTTCACGAATATTTTATGACTGAATAAACGACTTTTTCAAACATGCGAGATGATTAAATTTAAAGGACATTTACCTAAATTATTTTTTAACAATTCATGCAAGTAACAATGCGTTTTTGTAATAAATCTCGAACTACAATAAATAATGAAGTGACATTATATATCATTACCTAGCGAAATATATTCATCATGCATGTACATACTTACTCCAGCCGAAGATGCACGCCAACAAATGCATATTAATTAATAAATAACAGTAACATAAGTACTATTTAAATTTATGAAAAACCCAAAGGTTGGATCTGCTCTATAAATAAACTTATGCGGTTGCCTTCGAAACAATACCTATCTCAAATACTCTACAATATTATGTTTTTTTAAATTCTCCTTTGCATGTTTCAATCTTTTCTTACCGTTGACAAAAAAAGATTTTTTTACCAAAATCGTTAATGGATTTCCTTCCTAGTGATATCCTTAAAAAATCTTTCTTGCCGTCATTGATGATAATCAAGGTATACGCTATTTGGCTCGGATGAAAGCAACATGCAGGGCGCTGCAAAACGTCGGAGAAAGCTCATATTTCTATAAGTCGGTCGATCTATACTTCTACAACATTACTGAAAATATTTTGTGCCCATCTAGGGTTATAACTAAATTGGTCAACAAATGTCTAGAATCCGAAAAACCTTCTGCTCTTCTCCTCCGAGGTATGTGTATTTTTGTATATTGCGACTGTTGGGTCGATGGATCATCGACCTCCATCGACCAGATGGTTAAAGGAGAGGCTATGATCAAAAGATCGGCAGATAGTCGATGGGAGACGGGGATATACACGTACTCCATGTTCATGTGGGTGTTTATGGGGATGAAGAAGTTTTGAACCGTTGGTATATCATCAAGCGTGAATTTGAAACTCAATTATATGTTAAGATAATTTTGAGACAAAGGTATGGAAGTTCAGACAGACGGTGTGCACTATTCTATGAGAAGCAAAGAGGATTAGATATTAAAGGGATTTATAAATGTATGTGTGCTCCGATAAAGACTTTGTTGGCTTGGTGGGAGTATGGTTTCAAAGGTACAAACATGTGCGATACATGCTTTTGGACCTTTGAGTCACTATTCTTCTTCACAATCATGAGAGATCCTTTCCGAATTTGGACCTCTTATATGTATGAAGATCCTTATTAATATATAGTTTGTTAAATGTAGTAGATTATTTAACGCTCTATTTTTCAAGTAATGAAAAACAAAGCAAGTTATAAAACTACCGAAATTAGATATTTTCAAAGAGACAGTGGGAATATTATTCTAATTGAAACGGTTGAAGTGGTGGCATGACTCAAGTCTATAATTGATGGCCACCTTTAATGAAAAGCATAGCAATTTAACCAAACATCGTAACTCTCATTTGCATGATATTTAACCATGATTAGTGTTGATTTGATTGGGGTCTTGAAGAGAAACACTCCATAAGTGCAAGCAGTTTGTGTACTATTAGGCTCTGTTAATATTACAAAGACACGTGCGGCGTGTAACAACCTCTCTCCCTCTCTCTCTCTCTCTCTCTCTCTCTCTCTATCTCTCTCTCTCCCCTCTCTCTCTCTCTCTCTCTTCTCTCTCTCTCTCTCTCTCTCTCTCTCTCCTCTCTCTCTCTCTCTCATCATCTCTCTCTCCTCTCTCTCTCTCCTCTTCTCTCTCTCTCCCTCCTCTCTCTCTCTCTCTCTCTCTCTCCTCTCCTCTCTCTCTCTCTCTCTCACTCATCTCTCCTCTCTCTTCTCTCCTCTCTCTCCTCTCTCTCCTCTCACTCTCTCCTCTCTCTCTCTCTCTCTCTCTCTCTCTCTCTCTCTCTCTCTCTCTCTCTCTCTCTCTCTCTCTCTCTGTTTTGCTTCGGCGCTCGACATTAGTTATTAGAGTATGCATGAATTATGACATAAACCTTTTCTTCTCTAGATTGGACCATATTTTATTTCTTTGACTACACACATATTTAAGCTCATATTCAAACCAAATACATCATTCTCAGATGCTTCTTCGTCAAACGACAATTAGGTAAGATGTATAAAGTCTTCTTATATATAGATGAGAATGACTGCATTGGGTAGTAATTAAGTTTGTTCGTGATTGGTTATATATATTAGGTTATACTTGGATAAAAGGTCAAGAAACGCTTTCAACGATCATGTACTTTTGGAGTTTAAGCAACTGTATAATTTATGTTTGTTTTTTAAATCTAAATACAAGCTATATTTGGTTAGGTACTTTAGAAAGAAAATGTTGGTAAAGAAGAATTAATTATATTAAAGATTTATTTCAACAAAAAAATTATATTAAATATTTTGGAAATTTACATCAAGTTTAAAAAATAATTAGAATATCCAGTCGATAAATTAGCAAACATAACCAAACTATCTTATATTATTATTACTAAATCAAAACACATGGATCTCATTACTATTATCAAGATTGATTTATAGACAATGAAATTGGAAAATATTCTAGAAAAGCCCAAAACGAGTAAGTGGATTTTAATGGAAAATTGCAACTGATGCATATCGAGTTAAAATAGTTAGCGGGTATTTATTTAAATAAACCTAAAAAATCTTCACTTTCTTTTTTTACTTCTTCGCAATCATTCTCTGATATTCAAAGAGATATACAAAAAATGAATCCGTTTATAACACGCGATTCTGAAAACTCACCATTTCGCAAAATTGTTGATATTACTTTGAGGGATACTCACTCGAATGTTAGAGCGAATGTTTTGAGGGAGTGGTGTTTTACTTAATATGATGCTCCCTGTGCAATTAATTTTATCCGATGAAGAGGTATTCTTCTTCTACTTATTTTTATCCTTTGGAATTAATTTTACCCCTTTCATTTTTTTTTGTATAACATCCACAAATCCATACATTTTTTTATTTGGGTACTTCCTTTTGTAACATTTGGTTCTAATTAACCAGGGAATTCAGATTCAAGCCTTGGCTTTATGGAAACAACGCCGAAAAGTTCATTTTTCTCTTATTTGCAGAAAGAAGGTTTCTGGTTTAATTTTTCTGATCTTAGTGTTCGTTAGGGCCAAAGTATGACAGAGTGCGTCCAACTGATACAATCAGGTTTTAATCCCTAGATCTACACTGCAAGTGCACAGACGTGAACCAGTAGTATATAGGGTATCGAATCCACAGAGACTCTAGATTCTTACGATAGATTGTAGAATGTCAAATTAAACTAGGTGATACTAATCAGAAATTAAATTACTAAGCAGAAAGTAAATCAGTAGCAAGAGTGGTTTTGTAAGCAAGAACTAAAAGCGTCAAGTCTAGGGAGTTCTCAGAAAATCAGACATGCAAATCAACTATCAGTCAGGATCAAATTAAGTTTAGTTCTAGAACTCAAACACAGATATAGAATGAACCAACTTTCGTTGCGAGAATTCTCTAAGTCTAATTAGCATAAACCCAAATTTATTTGCAATTCCTCACAGATTAAACTAGCCTTAAGTGCAAGTTTGATTTGTTCACAATTAAATTAAAGCAAATTTCTTTGCGAATAATTAAATTGCTCAACCTAAATAGTTCAGACTCTAAACCACACTTTCGTGTCAATTTATAAAACTAAGGTCTAGATTCTAAGTGATCAGGTTAGAAACTAGTATTAAGCACAATTCATGTTGAAGAACAAATAAGATATGAATTCCTTAACTGATAAATTAATCTAACAAGTCATGAAAACCCTAACGAGAATTCCTAAACCTAACTATGAATCTACTCAGACATGATTAATGAAACACAAATCAATGAATAAATAGATATCATAAAATCAAAGAGTAAAGAGTAAAAGAGGTTCGAAATCTTCTCTATGGAGTACAAGAACGATCAGCCTATCGGTCCTCTCTCTCTCTCTAAAAAGCTA